>JADMLE010000011.1:2400000-3600000 GCA_016508685.1 Cytospora piceae | reverse complement strand
ATGTTGGGGGGAGGCGAGGCCTGGGCGAGCTGGCGGGCGATCTCCTGGAGGCGTGGCTGGCGGAGCTTGGAGATGTTGAACTTGAGGCCCCAGCAGTTGAGGGTTATGAGGTTGATCTCTGGTGGGACGGGGTTGTCCATGTCGGGAGGCGTGTGTTGGGTATATAGTGTTAATAAGATGGTGATGTTGTTGTTGTTTTCCAAGGTTGTTATCAGAAACAGGTTTAATGGATCAATTTAACGGATGAGATGAGTTGATAAAGTTTGCGAAAATATTGTCAAACAGAAGTGAAAGGGTATTATAGCACTGGGATATCAATATGTCATGATGAATTATAAGATAAGATATGTCGATCTGCTCCCAGCTGATCCTCCAGCCCAGCTCTTAATGCGATGTTGTCTGTATCTGTAATTATCCCTCTCAAGTAAGAGAGCGTGAGTGCCTTTGAGAAAACCCCCAGAAAGACTCGGATGTAACATACGTGATTAAGACCCTAACCCTCACAGTCACGTATTCCTTAAAAATACGGGTCGTAGCTTGTACCTAGATACCTTTTGCAGGTACATACCAGGGTGGGTATGTACCAATCAAACTAGCCTGCCGGTGATGCTTGTTTTCCCGCCTTATGCACTGTAAACTGCCGGCCGGTCCATGAGCTTCAAGTATCTCGGCAACTTACTTTTTGGCGACAACTCACATGCTCGGCTCTTTCTATCCCATCTTCGGCGGAACCATAACCGGCAAAAGCATTCTTTGCTGCTGCAACTTTTCGTAAAGACTCGAACAATCATACAGGGCTCCCCCATACCCGACTTTTTGAGGCAGAATACCCAAAGAGTGCAGGCGTGGATAGGACGGTCGCATTCCAAGACGCGATCTGTATTTACTCCCTTGACCCCTTCAGCCCAGCCTGCGCTGGGACATCTCACTTCATTCTCCAAACCTAAGCGACATCAGAACTGGAAACTCAACATGTCAGCTCCAGATCCTGAACCCGAGACTGAGGGCAGGAGCCCTATAGAGTCTGCTTCCAAGAGGCGCAAGCGCAACGATGGCAGTGTCGAGCACAGTTCTGGCGACGAACGAGACCAATCTCCATCATCACCACAATTTGAGGGTCGCAGCCTCTCTATCCGACACGGCCGTCCACCATCGCGGTCACGTAGCAGGAGTGCGGATAGCGACGATAAACAAAAGGAAGAGGAGGAGGAGGCGGAGGAGGAGGACAGGCAATATGATTCATACAGGTCAAGGTCTAGGTCAAGGTCTAGACAACGGTCAAGGTCAAGATCGCGCTCGTACTCAGATTCCCGGTCCAGATCACGATCCAGATCACGCTCCCGCACCTCCTCGTCACGCCGAACACCACAGCGATCAAGCTCTACCTCCCCCGATCGCGACCAGCGCAAGCCCCTCCGCCCCAACTTCAGCCCATACCTCGAGCTTCGCGGCCACCAGAAGGCCATCTCCCAGGTCCGCATCTCCCCCGACGGCCGATGGATAGCGTCCGCCTCCGCTGACGGCACAGCCATGATATGGGACGCCGAGACAGGCGCGCACATGGACACCCTTGTAGGCCACATGGCCGGCGTCTCATGCCTCGCCTGGTCACCCGACTCCGAGACCCTAGCGACCGGGTCCGACGACAAGGCAATTCGGCTGTGGAACAGAATAACCGGTGACCCCGCGCACGCGGTTGGCGCCGACGAGAGTTTGCCCCCCGGTGGCAGGATAGGCACAAGCGCTAGGGGTATTGGCGGACGGACGGGAGATAGTGGTGTAAGGGGTAGTGGGGGCAAGAAGCCTTTGCTGGGACATCACAATTACGTGTACTGCCTGGCCTTCTCGCCCAAGGGCAATATTCTTGCGAGCGGGAGCTACGACGAGGCTGTGTTCTTGTGGGATGTGCGCGCGGGAAGACTCATGAGAAGTCTGCCGGCGCACAGTGATCCTGTGAGCGGGATTGATTTCTGTGTGGATGGAACGCTGGTGGCCAGTTGTTCTACGGATGGGTTGATGTAAGTTATTCTTGCCCCTTGCCCTCACTTTCTTCTCACATGCAGATTTGCTAATGCGGCCATCGCATAGTCGCATCTGGGACACCTCCACCGGCCAGTGCCTTCGCACCCTCGTCCACGAGGACAACCCCGCCGCCGCATCCGTATGCTTTTCGCCAAACGGCCGCTTCGTGCTGGCCAGCTACACCGACTCCTGCATGCGACTGTGGGACTTCATCAACATGCCCTGTGCCGTGAAGAAGACATACCAGGGCCACGTCAACGAGAACTTCTCCATCGGCGGCTGCTTCGGGGTACTACGCCGCCACCCCAACCGCGACAAGCTGGGGTACAGCACCGAGGAAGATTACGAGGAGGAGCAGAGGGAGGACAGCGAGGACGACGGGAGCCTCACGTTTGTCGCCAGTGCGAGCGAGGAGGGCGATATCGTCATGTGGGATGTCAACACCAAGGAGATTGCCCAGCGCATCGAGGGCGCGCACCAGGGCGTGTGCTTCTGGGTTGACGTCCACGGCGACTCCGGGACGATGGTGTCCTGTGGGAAGGACGGGAGGATCGTGGTGCACAAGCACCGGTATCCTGAGCTGCAGAACGGCCATGCCAATGGTGGCGAGAGATACCCCGAGGAGGCCGGCGAAGAGTATGAGGATATGCAGGTGGCCGAGGGTGAAGGCGAGGTTGAAGGCGTAGAACAAGGCGAAGGTGAAGGTGAAAGTAATGCCGACCCAGCTACTAACGGCCATGGAGAACATGAAGGATCAGGGCCCAATGAAGAGGAGACGCCTGCTGCGAGAGACGATGGCGACACAACGATGGACAACTAGAGGCATTCTTCTATCGGACCCAACCGCACATTGTCAGGTACCAGGGCGACGTCCACGGACATTGACTCCGACGAGGAGCCACTGATGGGAAGAAGCTACGTGCTCAACTGAAGGCTGAGGCGTCGCCGGCGTTGCCAGATGGCAAGGAACCGCCAACGGACATTGAGTCGGACGAGGAGCCACTCATGCGCAAGAAGTCAGGAGCTAAATTGAAAGCAGAAGGCGTCCAATTACGAGTGAAATTAGTTTCCAGTGGTGAGACTTTGGTGGCCACGGTATTAGATATCCAAGGCTAGGATACCATAATTGTAGAGATTTTTACGGGCCTAGCGAAGGCGTCCAGGATATAGGTAAAACCAAATCAGAGCAAGCAGGTTGGGACACGGTGTAACTGATCAATAATCATCATTGTCCTGTCTATCAGGGGTAATCCGTCATTTGATGTGCATCCTGAGTCATCCATAATAAGATCCTTGTACAACCAACAGAGAATAGACCCTCTAGAACAAAACTCCTGTGTGTATTGCCCTCGATGCTCTTCATCGGTGTCCTCTTCGAAACAGGCCTTCTCGGCAAAGCTAGGAGAGTTATCCGCTCCACGCGAGAACAATCTATGCGCTTTTGGCGAAAGTGCTTCACTCCGTTCCTTGCACTCAGAGCTCTTCATGCTCCTCGCCGCCATCTTTTATGCGTATCGCTATGCTCCTTCCTCGTCATCATCGCCACCGCCCCAAGGAAAATTAACACCGGAGCCCTGGACAATATCGCCATCCTCCTCGACGGCCCAGTCCTCAGCGTCAGTACCGTCCAGGTCATCATCATCATAGTCGGCAAAGCCGTCCACCCCGAATATATCCTCCAATGCAACGGGCACAGGTGCCCATCCGTGAGCACCAGAGACGGGCGGCACCCAGCCGTCGTCGTCACTGTCCCCTTGCTCTTCGTCTTCCTCGTCATCACCACCGTCGCCGTCGCCCCAGGGCATATCGCTATCATCCTGCTGCTGCTCATGAATACCGTCACCGGCCCCATGCGCAAAAAGCCCGTCAAGATTGACAGGCTGTTGTAACAAGGCGAAAATCCTGCCGATGCCGCCAAGAGGCGGTACCCACCCAGGATTCACGACGTCTTCGCCCATATCCTCGTCCTCCTCATCCCAGAAGTCGGTGACTTCCTCATCCCCATCTACCACCTCATCATCCTCATCCACCACATCTTCTTCACTATCTTCTAGTCATATGGTCTCCCAACCGCCATTATTGATGTCGGACTCGAGCTTGCGCGAGATGAAGGACGGCACGCCGTGCCCGAGCCACAGCGCCCTGAGCATAGAGTCGTAGCGCTTCTGCGACAGGAACAGCTGTCTGCTATGTCGGAGGCCCATGTCCGCCTCGCCGTACTTGTCCATGTAGGGCGCGTTGCTCCATGACCCACTCAGCCGGTGGAGGTAGAAGGTCGCACACTTGCGGATGTTGATAAAGAGGCCGACGTTGCCTTGGCACCTGTTATTTGTCACCTTGTTAGCTTTCCAACCCTTCGCAACATTGCTGCTCCAGCTTTCGACATCTTCGTTCGGGAATTGATGGCTGAACTTACTTTCGCATATGCTGCTGCGCCCCACCGATCCTCCTCCTGTTCACCTGCCGTCTCGTTGTCCTGTCGTCTTCCGCCTGACAGCAGATACTCTGGCCGCAGAACACATCTCCGCACAGCAGACAGATCATAGGATCGGAAATGTCCTTGCCCGTCCGTGGGCACCGCCGTCTAGTGCACTCTTCGATGAGGGTGTCGTAGTTCTTCGGCAGGCCCACGAGTTCAAAGATGCCCGGGTGGCTGAGCATGTGCGCCGGGTCTGCACCTTCAAGCAGGGTAGGATCTGTGCCCCTGAATTCTGCCCACCGGTGAGTCTTCTCATGCCGAATCCAGCCCCGAACGAGTTGATCACACAGCGAGCCAGGCCAGCCGACGTGAATGCCTAATGGAGTCAGGGCTGCGCACATGCTATCGAAGTCGGGTAGGCGGAGGGACTCGGTGAGGCGGTCGAGTTCGTCATGTTCCGGCTGAGGTGAGATGTGGCTATTGAAGTCTACACCGTGCTTAACGTAGAGCAGTAGGACACACTTCCGGAGGAAGATCTGGGCGTACTTCTTGGTGAATGTGTAGAAGTCGGCGATACTCTCGAAACAAGGCTGGTTGAAGCCGTGGTCGCTCGTCCCAACCGGCGCCCCACCGGAGTCCAAAGGGTCAGCACCCTCCGGCATATACTCGAGATCCATCTTGTAGACTGTCTTGCAGAATTCGGCGAAATTGATGAGGGCCTTGTCTTCAATGCCCTCAGTCGACATCCAGTCATGATGGGGGAACGTGATTTTGCTGATACGGTAGACAACCTTGACGATCTCGGCGAGGTAGCAGACGCGTAACAGATACGGGATCTCGATGCCATTCGCGGCAGCGACACCAAAGGTGCTTTCACAGAGGAAGATGAATGGGTCTTGACTCATTAGCGGCTGGTGTATAGCAAGGGCCTCTCCGCCTTCTTCCGGGACGAAGAGCTGGAAGTGCTGTCTCTCGCTGTCTTTCTTGAACTCTCGGCTGATCCTGTTCTCACCCGCAAACTTCTGGCCTCCAACCGCGATGTACGAAGTAACGGTCTCCGCCAGAACACGCAGGTGGGTCAGGGCTTGCTCTGGGGTCTTCTCGAGCAGCAACGAGCCGTATTCAGAATCAAGTCCACGTTGTTGAATCTCCACAGCCGAGATCGAGAAACCGACCGCCTTGACAAGCACATCACTATCACAGAGATCGCTAAGATTACTGGGGTCCGCAATTGCACTAGTGTGAGGGTCAGGGGTATGACGTCCCGTCAGCCCGTTCTTCCTGAGTGTGTTGCACAGGCGACGATATACCAGTACCAGATCAGACATTGTGCTGCTGCCCTCGCCTGTCCCGGACAACTGTCCACTAGACTCTGGCGTGGCTCCGCCCCAGCCCGTGCTCATGGACGGTGTCTGAGACCCTGTCTCCCATGCATCCATGACAAGGTGTGACGACTTTTCCGACAGGTTGGGGAGGAAAGTACCCTTTGTGTATTGTGAAAATAATAACTGGGTTCGAGCCATTCGAGGTTCCGCAAGGAGCGGTTGGTTCTGCGCAGCAGACAAGTTTTCTTTCAAGAAGACTGCGAATGCCTCCGATGATACTTGTGAGTCAGTCGACGTCTGGAGGACACCGGGATACGACTCCTCCTGGCCCTTCCAGACGATTGGCAGGAAGGCGTTGCCAAGAGCCTTGCAGAGCGGACAGACGAACTCCAAGTGTTCGGGGTTTTCGGGATGGTGCCGAGCAATCTGCTGTTTATGACGCTGTTGGGTCGCCTCAAAGTAGACCTCGAAACAGCTGTAATGCATGATGTGGCCACATCCAATTGACACTGGTCCCTTCTGCACCGCATGAGGAGGGAAGCCCTTGCCAATGACCTGGCGTTCAGCAGTGAAAGTTTCGCCCTTCTGGTTCACCTTTTCCACGTCCTTACGGTTTTCATGGGCCATACCAAATGGTCGAATCTGTTCAGCAGACCGGTCGAGGTCCTTCGGGGTGTTGTACGCTTCCCGTACGAAGTCAGGATCCGAGAGGTCGGTTTGCCGCAGTATGCCACTCTTTTCGATGAACCCGAATGTTCCGTACAGTCGACGGTCATCAGTGTCCTCCTGGCACAGGATACACGTCCCCGAGGGGTACTTCCAGAAGTTCTTCTCTTCCACGGGCGCAGGGAGCTCATCTTCATCCAGGTCGTCTACATCGCCCCAGTCAATATCTGCCTGGTTGGCGAGGAAGTTCTTTTGCTGCTGCTGGAACTGTGCCATCACTCGAGCCTGGCGATCCAACGCAGCTTGCTTTTTCTTCTCGCGCTCTTCCTCTGCATTGGCCATGCTTGCTGGAGAATCGGTGCTGATCCTGTCTATCGGCACACCGAGCTTGGAATACGCTGCCTCGAATTCATGTGGCCGCTTTTGGCGCATACGCTTGAGGATCAGATCAATCCTAGGGTGGCAGGCTTTGAGTTTCTCGTTGGTAGACATCAGGTTCAAGAGGGAAACAATCGTCTTTGATGCGGGAGCCTCCTGCATGAAGTTGCTTCGCGCCATCTGCGTAAGAGCGGCGTGTATGAATGACGGCTGCGACATATCCTCTTCAGAAGCCTTATCCTCAACGATAGCGATAAGGAGGAGGTGCAAGACGACCTGTAGGTACGTCTCCACCCTCGTGAACGGTACCGCCGGTGTCAGTTTGTGGCACACCAGCGGATACAGTAGGGAGTAGTACATGATCTGGGCGAACATCCCAGTGCTGGTGAATCCAGCCAGATTGGCAAAGACACCACCCGTGATAGGGCGCAGCTTTGGCTCGTACACAACGTCCTCGATATTCCTACCAGTTTTCTTGGCCACGCACTTCCGCCATGCCGTCTCCGACTCCTCTCGCTGGTTCTTGTTGTAGTGCGCAATGTACGGGTCGACTTCCTCGACAAATTGCGGCTTCAGCTCAAAAGTGCCAACATCCGATACACCTTCCGGTGCTCTGTAGAATGACATCTCATCTAGAACTCGGGTAAAGTCCTCTTGCTCTTGATACCTCTCTGGCAGCTTGTTCCCTATCTCTGTAAAGGAGAGTGGCTTGAAGCAAAGAACATGAGTGATATCGCGACGCATGGCCAGAATGCGACTTTCCGGCTCATCCTCAGTACGCACCAGAGACGTCCTGTCGCTCAGCAGAGTGACGAGAAGGTGTATCATGTCTTCGACAACATCAAGGTGCTGGGCATCATCCTGGGAAGCAGACTTCTGTTCAAAGAAACCCTTGACCCACTTCTCCATGCCAAATCGATCAATGACGGAGGCGAGCACGCGGCTTGGATTGCACACAACGAGGGCTGTCTGCAACAAAAGAATGTCCCGATGGTGAGAAACATCTCTTTGACTAACTCCGCGGTAAGTACCAGCCTGGTGTCTCAAGCTCATACCATTTCGCACCCACATGCCAGCCTTCATCTGCGCGAGCCATGCGCATACCCTCAGCGGGAAGTCGAATGCTGCCATGAGGTAATCTTCTGGGTTATGATCGCGTCTAGGCATCACCCTCTTCCCCATGAGACGGGGATGGCCTTTGAGATCCTGGGTCGTGAAGCTGAGTATAGCCCGCAACTGTTCCACAGACATCGACTTGCCGCACTCGATGAGCCATGATAGAGTATAATGAAGTGCATGGTGGAAGCTGATGGGTTGCTCCTCAACCACGAATTTGACGACATCGTACTTGGAACCATCATTGTCGAACTCGAAGTCAGCCAGTGTCTTGAAACGGACCTCGTCCTTGATTTCGGCCTGTGTAAACCGCGCGCGCTCTGCACCAATGGAGTTGACAATGACGGCCTTGGCAGCAAGACGGATGGCCCGAGAGATGGACTCATCGTCATCGATTTTCTCGAACGACCGACTAAACTGGCGACACAGGCGATTTATCTCCCGTGTAATAAGCGACGCACTGATCCAGGTGTCGGTCTCATACTCAACGTGCTCTCCGACGGCTCTCGTGTTAGGACATATGCCTTGGTGAAGCTTGACGAGGTCGAGGAACTGCATCATGTACCGCTGCTCTGTCCTCAACCGCTCTTGGACATGTGGCGACAGGAAGAGGTACTTAAGGTCGGCGAAAAAGTGGTACATGCGCCTGTTGGTAACAGACCCGGAGTCGAAGGCCAACACCGCGGTCTCCGACACGTGCCAAGGGTGCCCGACTTGGCGGGTGGTCAAGAACGTATACAAGATGGCTAGGAGGCTGGTAAGGAAGTTCCCGCGCTCCACGACCTCAGCCGTGATCGAGGGCGTCGTGAGCATCTGAAGGGAGAGGTTGATAATGGAGTGGTCTGGTTCTCGATCGCCAATGAGGTACAGCTGAGCCAAGGTAGTGTACAATCCAGCAAAACGCAAGCCTAGAATTCGCTTGAATTCGGGAATTGTCACGACTGTAGAAATGTAGAGCGACCGCATATCGTTGCGAATTTTCTTCCACATCCTGAGATCGAAAAGGATCATCCAATCCAAGCGGACCCTTTGGAACAGATCCTCTGCGATAGGAACATTTTCGCTTTCAAGGTATGCGGTCGGGGCGAGCACCCAATACCGGCCAGATTTAGGAGGCAATGCTTGGTCATTAGGAGGTACTCCAGGCGTCTTGGGTACATCGAGGCTGTTCTTGGCATAGATCGCAGAGGGTATGAGAGGCTCGGCGGTGTCTGAGTCAGATGGCGTCAGGTCTCGATCCCTGATAGTACGTCGTGGGGCAGTGGGTATGGGAGGCGGCGGTGGTGGAGGGTAGCCGGCCATCGTTGCCTCGTCCGCTTCCAATGCCTCATCGGCTCGCCAGTCGGACATGTTGACATCGCCACTGGCCGCCCCGGCCCCGGAGTCTAGCATCATCACATCTTCCTCATCGTCGTCAACATCTTCGTCCATATCTCCCTGCGATGATGACGTGTGATTGTCTTCGCCATCGCCATCGCCGTCATCATCGCTGTCGTCGTCGTCGTCGTCGTCGTTATCGCTTTCGCCCAAGGTTCTTGTCGGGGCACCGCGCCTTGCCGCCTCCCGTGCTTGTTGAAGTCGAGCCGCCTGGAGCAGTGCGAATTGAGTGTAGACATTCATTGATGTGTCCTCTTTCTGATCCTCCTTGTCCTCGTCATGCATGCCTTCCTGGCCCACAATCGCATGAGTAGCCGGGCTGCCCGTTCGCCACGGCTTAAGCAGCTCTTCGCAAACGATGGTCCGTAAGATCCCGTGATCCTGGCCCACACTGCAGCCGGATATGTCCTTCAGCCATTCTATAATGGTGCCACACATTTGCTCGCGGAAGGTATCTCGGGAGGAGCGGATCGTCACAGTTACCCTGATATGCTCGAGAGTGTTCGCTTGCCTTAGAAGCTCGTCGATGTCCTCGTTATACGTGAGGATGCTGCGACCGATCATGTCTGTTTCGTATGCTTTTTCAAGTGCCTGTCTGGTGGACATTCTGCACGCCCTTGCAACTTGGTCTCTAACCTCAACGACGGTATGTTTCTCATCATTCCACAAGACGATAGCATATTCCCCAGGAGGCCCCACATCCCCGCCATGGTATGTCGAGCTTAGCCTCGACGTCTCCTCGTCCAGCTGGATCGACTCGACCGTCTTTGTCCGCCGCAGGTGCTCAGGCGAGCACGATGTCACGTCGCAAAGGTAGTCGATCACCCTTCCAATCGTCATCCTGATGCTGAAGACTAGATCGTCCGGCAGGCCCACGGCCTCCTTTCCCTTTCCCTTTGACTGCTCATGCTCCCACTTGGAATGTATCGTGCAAAACATTGGTGTCTTCCACGCCTCCGGATCGCCACAATCACAGCAACCACTGTTGCCAGGTGATATGCTTATTCGCACCATGTGTCCCGTGTGGTCGGTCGCGTCGAAGCATTTCGCGCACAAGCAGCATGTGTCGTCCACGCCGCACGTCTTGCAGCTGTACGATGCCTCTCCCTGTTTGAATATGTGCCCGCATGCCATGCCGCGAGCGGCCTCTGTGTATTCTGCGCCCTCGACAGCGCCCTGGGCATCCTTGAGTTTCAGAACACTGCCGTCCACAACGGGGCCGCCGTTGGGGAAGAAGAGTCGGAGGTGGTCGTCCTTGCCTCCGGACATAAACCGGAAGAGACTCTCCAGCAGGAGATCCTCGGAGTCTTTGGTATATCGATAACCCTTCTGGGCTGGCAGCTCCATCAGAAATTGACAGAGCTGCAGCTCTTGTGTTGACATTGTAGGATCCATTTCGCTGTGATCAGGTCATATTGATGTCGACGTCGCTGGGGCCTCTGACGGTATGAGAATTCGCTACCCGAGGTGTGAAGACCTCTAGAATGGCCTCGGGAGCGTACAAGCGATTTGAGTGGGCGCGTCGTACGTAGTCGCAGATGTTGTTTTGTGTTGATGCTAAGGTGACCGCATCAACGAACCAACTGAACCTTGGAAGAGACCCAGATCAGTTACATAGCTTGAAGGCGGGGTCTGAAGTGGCGGTTGTTAATAAGCTAAGTCCAGAGGGAAACTTACTTGGCAGATGGGTACCTTGGTGAAGCTCCTTCAATGAGCTCGCCTTCTACTTTGGGGGGCAGCGAAGGCACCTCCTTTATGCAGGTTGGGTAGTTGTTGGTGGTGGTTTGTTTAGTGATTGTGTTGCTTCTGAGGTTGGCACACTCATTGCCTAACTAATGCCACCGTTGTTTTACTACAACGTTGGTTACGGGTAGTTCCTGCCCGTGCCTGTCACTGCTTCGCTAGCTTACTGCAGTGGGACCCCCACTCCATCCTTCCGGCATCCAGGGCCGGGGTCTGAGTGTAACCCGCCATCTTCTGTAGCTTCCAGAAGCCGGGCGCCGACTGGGCGGCCGTGAGAGGGGTGTGTGCGCTCAGGACCACCCGTAGTCCACATACCCCCCTGGGTACTTGTACTGATACACATCACATATCACTCATATGATGATGATTAGGGTGTGTGAGATTATATCCTTATACGAATTTACAACTGCATATTAAACACACACAACATGCATCACAAAATGGCGAGTACCACCATACGGGTTACTTGGGTATTATGGCAAGCCGCCTGGCCATGAGATGACGAGAGCAAACCAGCCGATGCTAGGCACACAAAAATATGTCACATCACGCTATACAGTAGCACCGACTTCAGGGAGACAAGGCGCATTTCCAAAGCCATCCGGAAGAGGTCCCACCGCATTCTCCCTCACATCGACGCGAGCCTTTTTCGTTTGGAGGCAGAGGGTTCGTTCGCAGGGCCTTCTTGACACAGTTCGCAACGATTGGAAGAGCAATATCGCGACAGTCGTCCGGGGCTCCGAGTTCGGTCAATCCGTCGTCTTCACATTTTCATCCATGCCGACCTCCTCTATGTTGTACAAGTACACCGTCGTCGAAGGCCATCCACTCCGTCTGTTCTTTCCGATCGATATTGCCGCTTCCACAGGCAACGTGTCTGAAATATTCGCATTCGACCCCGGACTTAATCCTCCTCCTCACCTCCCTCCAGGTACTTCGCCTTGATGTCCTTCCATTGGCGCTGCGAGCTCCGTTAGCATTTCAGATCAAAGCACGTGCGGTGTTGGAACGTCGATTGCGTACTCCTCGGTTCATGTTGTCCCAGATTTTTGTCGTCGAGACGTCGAAGGACCTAGTATACACCATTAGCAGCGGTTCTCGAATCTCTCGTCATACACTCCGGGCGCATCTAGACGTACATCTGGAAGGCAAAGGCGCCGGCGAAGACTGCACCCAACATGGTGTAGTTGTTCCGGAAAAGGATGCTATATATTAATCCCGTCAGCATTCCGACCTCGTGTGGCTGCTCGCGGCTCGCGGGGGTTGCATGACGGACTTGTAGAGGGTGGTTTGGCCGGCCTGTGTGTTGCGCGATTAGCTGGTGCAGTCCCAATTCGGGGCGATGTGAATCATAGGACATACCATTTTGACTGTAGGGGACTGTTGATGGGTTCAACGACAGTATGGGTCTCAACAGGTGCTCTGCGAGTGGGCAATTCGTCGACAAGCGTGGTGTAATTGAAGTGAAGCTTGGAAGTTGGTCTTCAAAAATGTCGACGACGTTCCGTTGATTCCCGTCAGAATCATCTTAACGCTTATTGGCCAAAGCTCTGTACAGGAAATCCACACGCCGGCAGGCAAAGCCGTGCCAGCCTGCCAGCCGCAAGTGCTCACTCGCGAGCCCCACCAAGACCCGTCTCGCCTTCCATTCCAAAAAGGTGCAACGAGCTTCAGTTCTTTCCTCCAGCGTCCACTACACAGCTAGCTGGCGGGCGGGCTTGCCTTCCAAACCCACACAACCAGCAAACCCTGCAGCAACCCGGCTGTTTCCGCCACGCACTTTCCCACAACAACAATAAACCCAAAAGAACCTCTCCAACCATCCCGTCCAATCGACAAAAGGATGCCCTCTCAACCCTCCCAACCCTCCAACGCCGGCATCGTCACGGACGAGAACTCGGGCCAGCGGCAGATCCCCGAGTCCGTCCGCGCCGACGGCTCGACCCGCAAGGCAATCAAGATCCGCCCGGGCTACCGGCCCCCGGAAGACGTCGAGGTCTACAAGAACCGCACCGCCGAGACCTTCCGCAGCCGGCACAAGGGCGGCGTGATCGGAGCCGAGGCCGCCGCAGACCCCGCCGAGGCGTCCGCGGCCGCGAACAAGAACGCCAAGCGGCGCGAGGCGCGGAAGAAGGCTAAGGCTGCCGAGACCACGGAGAATGGCGGCGACGGCGAGGGCGACGCTACTGCTAAGAAGGGAGAGGAGGCGGAGGAGCCAGTGGACCCCGAGGTCGAGCGCGAGAAGAAGGCCCGGAACCTGAAGAAGAAGCTGAAGCAGGCTCGTGACCTCCAGGATAAGAAGGATGGTGGACAGCCCCTGCTGCCGGAGCAGATTGCCAAGGTTATAAAGATTAACGAGCTTGTCCGTGAGCTGGCTGCTCTGGGTTTTGATTCGGAGGGCGAGCCGGTGAAGAACGAGGGCGACGAGGCCAAGGAGGAGAAGGCGCCTGCTTGAATTACCCATGTGGAATGAGCAAATTCCATGCGGGCGTTTGAAGATTCGAGCGCCGTCTTCAGGCGCCGTTGTCTACTTGATCGCTACATCACTGCGTCACCATTATCCGGCAAGCCTTAGGCTTCTGCTGGACTGTCTGTCGGCAGTGACGAGTGTTGACAGTGGGCGATCCAAGTTCTGGGCAGTGTTGGACATGGTCTTCCAAGGTGGGAAGACTCTGGCCACCTCTAAGACTGTCAGGATGGAGAGGAACCGACACGGTCAGCCTTGATGAGAGGTGTCATGACGACCAGGTTAATTTGGGTAATCAGGCACACCCAGCGACAATGTCGCCTTGACAGTCAAATCGAAGAGCCTGAGTCTGTATTACAGGTTGGTGCAAGGGTTTGAGAGACCTGGAAAGCATATAATGTTTTGGATATGGTCTAAGAAGGAGCATTGAGTCGCGAGATGCCTCTACCATGAGTTTGGTATTGTCTGAGAGGCCCCGAAACTGGTGTACATACTCAGTAGACAAAATCCAGAGAATTGATACATTGTCTTCACTTCTAAAATCGCCTCTTCCTGCTCTGATTTGCAAAACCCACTCTTGGTTAGGATGTGACGAAACTCCTGGGTCAATGCCGAGAACCTTTCTTCTGCGGAAAACGTCACTCACAAGCAAATGAACACCGGTAAAATATTGTAACGGGAGTGAGTTCCAACGACAGGGTCGTTTGAGTCGTTTCTTTATACGCTAAATACTCCTCGTTGTCATCAATGTACTGTACATTGGACCTCATCATCAACATGAAGTCAACCCATAAGAGTGGTGTTTTGGATGCCTGCGCCGCCCCTTCCCCCTGAAATGCCTGTCCAGCTACAAATCAGAATGCCCATCCCGGTGGTATTATTTTACAGGTTTCTTTTCGTGACAGGCCGATTGGAACGGCAAAACACGGTGCTGAGAGCCGACCGGGCTCGAGGTGAGGTGCAGTTGGTCTTAGAGATATCATGTGACGGCGTAGAACGACGGGTCTCAAGCTCTCCAGACCGATTTCCTGTGGGAGGCGGACTGTGGATCCATGTCCGCCAAGGTGAATCGTTGAAGGAAGAATGCTTGCTCATGCGCGCCAGCCGCTCAGATGTACTCCCTCGCGCTCTTCTGCATCTCAATCAACCGCCAACCCCTAGTCTCAGGGTTGTTAACATCATCTGGCGTCCTCGTCACACCGATGGCGTACGTGACGAGCTGGACCTTATCCTCCATGCCGGCTGCCAGCTTGTTGGACTTGGCGTTCCGGTAGACGTGCACCTCCTGCGTCCTGCATGTGATGATGAAAACGGGGATCTCGCCGGGCTCCAGCATGCGGGCCTTCAGGATGTCCACGTGCCTAATGTCGAGGATGCGACCATCTGACTTCAGACCGGCTTGCAGGTATTGTTTGGTGAGGGCCTCGTAGACCGAGTACTGAGCTTCGGACAACCACAGCTTCAGGGTCTGAACGTCACCCTTCACGTAGGCGTCGAGAACCTCCGGGAGGATGTACTCGCGCAGCTCGCGCAGGAACGGCTCGACCTGGAATGCGGGGTCCATGGAGCGGAACTTCTTGATGACCATCGCCGTCTCGTTCTCGGCGAAGAAGCCAGCCACACGGTCCGTGATGCTTCGCGCAGTGAGGATGAGAGGGTTCTCCGACTCGTTGTACACATCCTTCATGCCGAACAGGCCCTGAACGAACTTGTTCTGGTCCTTGAAGCTTGACCAGGCCTCCTTCCACTGCGCATCCTTGTGAACCGTAACGTTTGTGCCGGCGCTGCAGGCGAGAAGAAGGTTAGACATCGTTTGATCCAGTTCGCCTCAACCAAGGAACAAAGGTAATGATGAAGGGCCAACATACTTAGGGTCCTCTTCGAGCACCTCGTGCTTCCTCCCTCCGTCCATCTGCTCGCGCAGCTCCCTCGCCTTCCTCCTATCCTCCTTCTCCACCCAGCCTCCGTATCGGGAGCTGCTTCCGTCGTCGATCACACTTTTAACGCTCTTGTATGCCTCTGTGTCTCGGATAGGCTTGGTCGTCTTGTCGAGGGCTTCGCCTGTGGCATTCGCGGCCTTGCGTACACCCTTCATCACCGAGGTATCCCATGTCCATGCCGCACCCTTGCCGACTGCGCCAGCGGTGCCTGTCAGAACTTTGCCTGCGGTCGTAGAAACAACGCCGGTGGTCTTCTCGTAAGCCTCGCGCGCTTTTCGGACGCGCTCGCTCTCAACGAAATCGGTGGCGCCTTGGGCGAGCTGCTTTGTCGAGTCATTCCACTCCTTGGACGCCTTGAACTCGGTCTGCATGGTTTCCATGAAAACCTGCCATGGTGTCTTGTCACCGTGGGGTGGTGGTGGGGGCGCATCCTCTTTCTTCTCCTCCTTCTTGTCGCCTTCGGATTTTCCCTCACCCTTCTTCTCCCCAGCTGACTCTTGACCTTCTTCGGCCTTCTTAGCCTCGTCTTCCGGTGAAGCTGATTCCTTCTTCGCAGTCTCTTCCGTCTTGGGCTTCGTTTCTGGTTTCACATCCTGTCGACTCTGCGGGGATATGTGGAAGGAGCGAGCTTGCGACTGCGACAGCGCTGTTCTTCGTATCGTATCGGGCAAGAATTGCGAACGAAGAGGTGGGAGTTGTGAAGAGACCTGGTAGGGCGCTGCTATGTGGCACTCGTGGCTGGGCGACACCAGACGGCTCGATAGTAACCTCCGGTACGCAGGCGACCTGCCATGTGGGTGTGCGGATGTGTTCAGAGCTGTTGCCCTGGACAATGAGGTTTGAGGAGCATTCCTCGGGATGGTCCTAAGGGCGCTCATAATATTAAGAGATGCTCACCACAAAAAGGATAACGATGTCCTTGCGGTGGTGGCAGAAGTCGGTAGAGTTAGAAAGGCGTTTGGGAGGGCGGCGAGATAGACGGAGCCTTCGAATTTTTGGGAGGCGTGATGAAAGTCTTCCCGTTTTGCAGGGATTTGTTCTTGGCCCTGGGCACCCCCGTTTCGGCGGGCAGGCGGACAAGTATCGGAGGAGTGTACGGGCAGGCAAAAGGTGAGCCGGGGGGTCCTCCACAATTAGCGGCTACAGGGGTCTGAACTGCTGTATGTAGCAAAGCTCAATTCAGCTGATGAGCATCGTCGCCAGAAAAAATCGCGACTTGATTGTCCGCGGCTTGACAAGACGACGACCACAATCCACATATCCAAGATGAGCCGGTCATCAACAGGTCGCCAATTGGCGAGCACACTACTCCAGAGTATATCGAAACCGTCAGCATCGAAAACACTATGCGCGGCAACACAATTCACCCAGCCCTTCTCGAGCTCCAGCTCAAGGGCGGCCGAAGGTGACGGCACTCGAAAGGAGAACCTCCTAAAGGACCTCACTCAGAACAGGCCACGGACAACAACCAAGACAACGTTCGCCCCCAACTCCTCTTCGTCAGCGCCATCGAAAGCCCCTTCCTTGGCCCAGCTCGCCGCGCAAATGTCCCCCGCCCTAGTAGCCTCCGGGCGCGCCGCCAACGACACCCGACTCGTCGACACGTCGATGCTTGACGGACAACTAGCACTTGACTCAATGGAGGACGCCGCCGCGAAGGCCGAGAGGTACACAGAGCCGTTCCACTTCCACGTCTACAGCCACAAGCACAACACGCACGTCACGGTGACAAAACCGAACCGCGACGCCATCGTGTCGCTGTCGTGCGGCAACCTTGGGTTCCGGAAGAGCCAGCGGAAGAACTACGATTCGGCATACCAGCTGGGCGCGTATGTGATTGATAAACTGCAGCAGCAGGGCTGGCACAACAAGATAACTCAGCTGGAGGTTGTGCTGAGAGGGTTCGGTCCAGGGAGAGAGGCGGTTACGAAGGTCATCCTGGGTAACGAGGGACGCTTGTTGAGAGACAAGATTGTCAAGGTGTCGGATTCGACGAGGTTGAAGTTTGGTGGTACCAGGAGTAAGAAGCCTAGACGACTGGGTTAAAGGGCATTTTCGGAACGGATGTGTGGTTGTGGTTCTGGTCTTGGTCTTGTCAGGGTCCGAGATATATCTATGCCAGCCGTCTCCAATGGACGTTTTCATTATGAGCAAGATACGCTCCAAGAGTTGGCATATACTGGTACAAAGTGCACTTTAGATGTATGATACAATACAGTCCGAAATTCGGAGACCTGCAGCTTGTGCTATCGACAGTACGATGCAGAACGACTGCCCAAGGGATGTGCTCAACGTGCGTGATTATTCCAGACAAGAATCTTGAATTTATAGATGGACTCAAAGATAAAATTTCAGCAACTCGACACTCGTAAGGTGTTGTTCTAAAGACTCTCCAAATGGTAGAGGGCATTGTTGGTGAGTACATGTATCAGTATCAGTGGGGTCAATGACTGCTGATCTTTTGAAGACTGTCAAGTGTGATCTCATATTGTTCAATCCAGACCCCACCAAACTTCCTGCCGGGAACTTTCAAACATTGAACCTTCTGAGCTTGCACCTTGGACTTTCCTCTTCTCATCCAACTTAGTGACGATGCAGGTGCCTATGGATCCCGCCTCGCAACCAGCACAACCCCCATCCTCCCTCATGGAGGGCCTCAACTTCAACTCCGTCCTCGAGTCGCCCGTCTTCGCCGGCGGTCTCGGCCTCGCAGCCCTCGGCAGCGTCGCAGCCCTAGGCCGCCGGGGCGCCATCCAGGGCGCCCGGCTCCTGCGGAGACAGCTCCTCGTGAACGTCGAGATCTCCAAGAACGACCCATCATACAAATGGCTGCTGGCCTACCTCTCGCGCCCGCGCGAGACGCCCGGGTTCCTCGCCGCCCGGCTCACGCGCATACGGCAGCTCAGCGTGAAGACGACCACGCGCTCCTTCGCCTCGGGGGGCGGCAAGAACGAGCAGAGCCCCACGCATGCGCACTTTGCGCTGGTCCCGGGCTACGGCAGCCACGTGGTGAGGCATGCGCCGGGCGTGTACATCATGGTGGAGAGGGAGAAGAGCTCGACGGCGGAGATGGCGACTGGCGAGCCGCACGAGACCATGACGCTGACGACGCTGTGGGCGCACCGGCATGTGTTTGAGGAGATCTTTGGCGATGCGCACTCCATGATGGCGAGGGCGACGGAGGGGAAGACGGTGGTGTATACGGTGCGGGGTTTTAACTGGGAGCAGCTCGGTGAGCCACGACGAAAACGGCCGATGGGCAGCGTGATCCTCGACGAGGGTGTTAAAGAGGGCATTGTGGGGGATGTGACAGATTTCATTGCGCGGCAGGAGTGGTATGCTGAACGAGGAATACCGTACCGCAGGGGATATCTGCTGTTTGGGCCGCCAGGAGGAGGAAAGTCAAGCTTCATCCACGCGCTGGCCGGAGAGTTGAACTTCGCGATCGCGACAATCAACCTGAGTGAAAGGGGCATGGCAGATGACAAGCTGGCAATGATGATGCAGAAGCTGCCGCAGAGGACTATAGTTCTGCTCGAGGATGCCGATGCTGCCTTCGTGAATAGGAAGCAGAAGGATGCAGATGGCTATAGCGGATCTAGCGTTACGTTCTCGGGTCTCTTGAATGCGCTTGACGGTTTGTCCGCCGGAGAAGAGAGGATAGCGTTCCTCACGACAAACCACATTGAGAGGCTCGACCCAGCCTTGATACGACCAGGCCGGGTGGACATGATCGTTCGCATAGGCGAAGCAACGAGGCACCAGGCAGGAGAGATGTTCCACCGTTTCTATGGAGATGTTGACAAGGATGGAAGTGCCAAGGAGCGTTTCCTGCAGAAGCTCGACGATATGGGTCTCTTCGACGAGAAGGTGCAAAAGCGCACGAGTGCGGCAGCCATCCAGGGGCTGTTCCTTTTCCACAAGAATGATATGGAGGGTGCCATCGGCATGGCGGAGGTTCTAGGTGAACCTACCCCAACCGACACCTGATTCGTGAGCAATCAATTTGGCATTGTGTTTTTACATCGGCGCAAGGTGGAAACGGTGGTTTGAAAATGTGTAAAAATGTATGTATAGATATTAAAGCCACTGATACCCCTTAATGAATACCAAACTCAACAGATGACTGCTACAGGACGAGACTACAAAAGGTTACTGCCCACAAACGCATCACACGGGCTTTGATTATTATCTAGGTACCTACTATGCGGCTATTTCAGCGCTGAGGCTCTCGATATTGTTGATATTTCCAATACTTGGATGTCCCTCGGTTCCACTCAGTTGTTAGGGGGGCTGCGCTAAAATAGGCAGCAGCCACTGCACCTTCCCTGAGTTTCCCAAGAAGTCTGTCACTATCCTTCTTTACCTCTCGAGCAACTTCATTATCCGACTTTCGGATTTTATTTTGAGAGTGCCTCTTGGGTTATTCGATAGAGCTGTGTGCAAGTTGGCTTTCTGGCATTCAAGATTTGCATGTGGAAATTCACCATCACACAATTGACGAACCCTTCCTACCCACATCTACTATATCTCGCCTCTTCAGGAGTCTTGATTAACGGAGACCCGTCACAACCTCATCATGTCAAGCGATCGAGCACCACGCAGTCGAGGACGGTCTACATGGCGCGGTGGACGTGGCCGAGGGCGAGGGCGAGGATTCTTCGGCGGAGGCCAACGGTCCGCCGCCAAACAAGCTCTGGCAGACGTCGCGAGCGAGACCAAATCCGTCCTTCCCTTCATCCTCAAAGACCTACCCAACATCCAAGCAGACAATTCTGAGCTTCTGTCACTCGACACAGACCTCCCACCACTCAAGAAGGAAGACTGTCCCAAGCACGACAAAGTCGCCATCAAGGTTATCAATGAGGACACGTATGACGCGGCCATGTCGATGATGGCCTTCGACGATCCCAACGCGACGGGCAAGGACAAAGCCACCAGAGTTGCAGTGCTCAACCTCGCCTCGGACACCAGCCCAGGAGGCGGCTGGCTGAACGGGGCGATGGCGCAAGAAGAGGCCTTATGCTACCGCTCGTCGCTGTCTCTCAGCCTGCACAAGCGGTACTACCCCTGGGGGCCCATGCAGGGCGTCTACACTCGCGACGTTGTCATTTTTCGCACATCCACCGACACCGGCCACAAGCTCCTCGCGCCCGATACCCCGGCCGGCCACCTCCCCGTGGTCAGCGTGCTGAGCGTCGCGGCTATCCGCCGGCCAAAGCTCTCGGACGCCCAGGTACTGGGCAGTGGTGAGGCGAGGAAGGTGTTTGCCGACAAGGAGGATAGGGAGTCGACCCTGAAGAAGATGCGGCTCGTTTTGAGGATGGCTGCCCTAAGGGGGCATGATCGGCTGGTGCTGGGAGCGCTTGGGTGCGGGGCCTTTCGGAACCCGGTGGAGGAGATTGCGGGCTGTTGGAAGGAGGTTCTTGAGGAGAGTGAATTTGCCGGTGGGTGGTGGAGGGAGATGGTGTTTGCGGTGTTTGATCGAAAGGATGAGGGGAACTTTGGGGTGTTTCAGACGACCATAGGTGGGATGAGTATCTGAGAGAAAGAGGGCATACTCCAGAAGGACATGAATCGGAAGGGTGCTTGACGGAAAGGGGCGTAAGGCCAGGAAGTGTTGACGAAAAAATCTGGGTGGGATGCTTCCCAACATAATTTGCTTGAGACTGTCACGAACAACAGTACCTATGTGTTGCGTGGTTTTATGGATTAATACTGTGGTATTCACTCGTGGCAAATGCCCAAAATCCACCAGATGCCAAAGTTGTGCGCCATCACCACTGAAACTGGCTTGCTTAATGAGAACCTCCTGCAGCCCTACATCACGACATACACATGGCAGTTGATGCCACAAGCCCTGTCCGCATGTTTCAGTCGGCGATCCTTAGGAATTGGCGATTTTCTTCTAGGGTTGAGCTTAAGCGATGCAGGACCATGAACTGATGCCGCAGAGCCTCAATAGCGTCCTGAGATTTCTGTGCACCTTGGCAGCTTCAATGAAGACAACGTCTCAGAGGTGCTCGAGGTATCGCAGCAGTCCTGGAGGAAATCTTCGTGAAATGCACCTCCAGTATGACTTCTCTCCTGCCAAATACTGGGGGCATTTTCAATCAGAACTTCTCTGAGATGAACGGTTCGCCTCGAGACGAGAGGACCAGTGCCTGTTGAGCCCCTTATGGACCGTTGACTCGACGCAGAGCCCACCGTCTGATCCTTTGTCCTCGTCCAAGCATACTTACCCAATTGACAGCCTCCTGGAACATTTGCATTTCATTGGCCCCTTTCACCTATAATGTACTGTACTGCATCTTTCAAATCCCTCAGCTCTGCCTGTCCATAGCGAGAATAACTCCGGCAACTCGCAAGGTCATATTCTCGAGGAAACACTGTCTTCTCGTCCTCAACGTTGGCCCGGAACAATCAACCGAAGTTCTTGTCCAACCAAACCGGCCTAAGTTTGATGACGCCATACCAATTAAACTCTCTTCGCAAACGTTTGTACTCACGGAAGCGCCCGTTCAGCATCTCACAAGAAACTGTTCAATTGGGTAGATTATAGGGTCGCACAGGTATCAGGTATCATGCAGTATCACACGCGCCTGGACTCCTGCATTGAGAGCCCTGTTTTTGCTATGTCGAAGCTCTCGACCAACAATGTAAACCAACAAAAAACCAAGCAGGAATGCATGAGATGCCGCAGGTTGCCGCGGGTGGGAGGCCCCTGGCTGGAAAACCCAACGACGTAAGCCTTAAGGCACGGCGGCGGGTTTCTTCTCTCTAGAATGTTATCTGTCACTCTATGACTGCTTGACCTGATTTCGAGAATACATACATACATACATACCGGCAAACAGGCATATAACCCCCCTCCCCTGCCTGCGCATAGAACTTCGCCCCTCTCCCACCTAAGCGTCATGTCGCCCCCCCGCGGAGGAACCTGCAAACTCCCCAGGCTTGCCCGGGCAACTTTGACCTCCAGCGGACGTCTGAAGGGCGGCAAATACCCAATACGGAACAAAGGCAAGCACTATTTACAAGGTTTACTGCCTAGTTGCTAGCCTGCTGTTGTTATCCGACACCGACAGCCGTTGTTGCCGCCTTCTTTAAGCCGTGCTTCCGTGGCACACTTACACAGCAACAAGCAACACCCAGAGTCCCAGACACCCTGACGCCTTTGATACTGACCATTTATCGTATCCCTCACCGGTCCACCTAACTCCGCGAAGGGGCTTTCCCAGACCCGTGGGGGGACTCCTCTGCGGCATCTTAGGCAAGGTCGGCAGGCTAAACCTGATTTAGTATCGTCCAAGACAACGATCACTTTACTTAGTGGGCCCCCCCCCGTATCGTCCCCCGCGGCCGTCGGTCCTTTGCTATCTGACGTACGAAGTACCATGTAGAAGGAAGATAAATGCCACGGACAGGGTACATGTGAAGGTTTGGCTGTGTTTCTGAGTTTCTTCCCTATCTCTTCATCACATTGTCTGAACACAACCTGACCATCGTCAGGATACCAAGTCATTTTTCTCTCCCGTCGTGGCGAGAGACACCAGCTTATCACTCAAGATCGTAACTTCCGTTTCCGGAAGGCGAACTCAATAATATCCAACGTCTTAGCAAAGACGTCTGTCTCAAGCTCGTTATACCGGTTTCTTGTTTACCTACTCTCTGAGCAATATCTATAGACTACATTCTACGTTGTACCTTCAAGCCTACTATTATTCCAGTTCATTATATGCATACTACCCCACCACGTGCAACATGGCTATCATCGACATTGACAGAGACCTCGCGTCCATTTTCTCCAAGCAGGCTATCGAAACCCCTGAAGCCATAGCCTTGGAAGACAAGTCTCACACATACACCTACGCTGAGCTGGACGAAATCACCAGCAAGCTCGCAAGTTCGCTCAAACACCATGGCGTTGGACGAGACGATCCCGTTGGAGTCCTCATGGGACGGAGTGCCGACTATGTCATCGCATGCCTCGCAGCTCTCCGGGCTGGAGGGGCTTTCCTCGTCCTGGAGCTCGCATACCCTCCCGGCATGCTGGGGGATGTCATCGACGATGCTCAACCAAGAGTCATCGTGACGAAGAGGGAACATGTCGGCCGCATCAAGGCGGATGTTCCCCTCATTGTGATGGATGAACAAGTGTCCGGAAACAATGACCCAAAACGCGGCGTCGGGACGTCCCTGGATGAGCACGACCTTGAGAAGTTAGCTTTCGTCTCATACTCGTCGGGAACAACTGGAAAGCCCAAGGGCATTGCGAATCCACACCGGGCTGCGGTCCGCTCGTATGACTTGAGATTCAAGCTGAGCGATCTGAAGCCGGGCGACCGGGTTGCTTGCAACGTCTTCTTTGTCTGGGAGATCTTGCGTCCCTTGCTGCGGGGCGCGACCACATTCTGCATCCCGGACGAGGCGAGTTACGACCCAGTTGCGTTGGTGGATCTGCTTTCTTCCAAGAACATCACCGAGACTCTGATGACGCCTACGCTCCTCGCGACGGTTCTGTCGCGCCATGCGAGACTCGGAGAGCGCCTCCCGGAACTCAAGAGCCTCTGGCTGAACGGCGAGGTGGTCACGACTGATCTGGTTATCCGAGCCGTGAGGGCACTGCCGAACACCCGCCTGCTCAACTGCTACAGTGCGAGCGAGACGCATGAGATTGCCTGTGGTGATATTAAACAGATGATCAGCCCAGATCAACCATACTGTCCGGTTGGGCCGCCCCTGGACCCAGAGCACACTTATGTTCTGGATGAGAACAAAAACAAGGTCAAGCCTGGTGTTTCCGGAGAATTATTCATCGGTGGCGGACTGCTGGCTCGTGGGTATCTGAACCTCGAGGAGACAACGGCGAAGGCTTTCTTGCCAGATCCCTTCGATGACACCCCTGGTGCCCGAATGTACAGGACCGGCGATATGGCGAGGATACTCCCATCAGGTCTTATGGAGATCACGGGCCGTGTCGGCGCCATGATCAAGGTTCGAGGGTACAGTGTTGTTCCGGGCACGGTCGAGAACGCTATCGCGAAACACCTGGCTGTTGGGCATTGCGCTGTCATAGCGCGTGGTGATGGCATTGACCGGCAACTAGTTGCCTACGTCGTTCCGGATAAAGACGCGAAAGATGACCCGGATCGTCCATTGGTGTCTATCGATGAGTCTGGCTTTTGCCCGAAGGGTCGCCGAGCTCTTGCAGAACATCTAGCTCACTACATGATCCCAGCTCTTTGGGTTCAGATGGACGAATTGCCGACCCACGAAGTCTCAGGCAAGGTAGACCTCAAGAATCTGCCCCCACCTCCAGAGCCAGGAACTGTTACCAACGGCAACGGCAAAGCTAATGGCAACGCCAAGGCCAATGCCAATACCAGCATCAAGGCCAAGCAGATTGCGGAATTGTGGGCTGCTTGCTTGAATATACCTCCAACCGCAGTCACCGAGGAGCACAGCTTCTTCGACCTCGGCGGACACTCTCTGAGTCTCGCGGATCTCTCTAATCGTCTGTCAAAGACGTTTGGATTCCCAGTTCCCATCGGGGCCCTGGCTGGTGACCCAACTATCAAGGGCCATGTCGATGCTATCACTGCCGCCCGTGATGGCCACACTGCAGCCGTTCAGGCTGACCTGCCTGCGGTTCTCCGCGCTGATTCCGTCCTTCCCCCTGACGTTCAGCCCAAGGATCCAAAGATGACCGCGCTGAGTGAAGCAAGGACGGTCCTGTTGACCGGTGCGACCGGGTTCTTGGGCGCCTTCTTGTTGAGCTCTCTTCTCGAGAACACCGAAGCAGACATCATTTGCGTCGTTCGCTTCAACGACCCAATTGACGACCAGTGCTCCGCCGGTATGGCGAGGGTGCGCAAGAATCTGGTCGATCTTGGTCTTTGGACCGACTCCCTCATCGACCGCATCGAGATCTTACCTGCCACCCTGGCTCGGAAGAGACTGGGACTCACCCTTGACCAGTTCGAGGAACTTGCTTCCCGAGTCGACGTCGTGATCCACGCCGCTGCCACAGTTAATCTCGTTTACCCCTATGCCGCGCTTAGAGCTCCCAACGTGGGAGGCACTCGTGAGATCCTGCGATTGGCATGCCTAGCTGGAGCGCCTGTGCATCATGTCTCAACCAACGGTGTGCTTCCGCCTTCAAGCGAGGGCTGGTCCGAGGACACCATCATTGATGTTGATGATGTTCCCACAAAGCTTCAGGATGGGTACAGCCAGACTAAATGGGTTGCAGAGCAGCTTGTTATCGAAGCCCATCGTCGAGGCCTGCCAACGAGAATCTACCGACCCGGAACTATTAGTGGCCATAGCAAATCCGGCGCTACCAACGCATGGGATTTGTTGACGGCCATAATTGTTGAATCAGTGCAGATCGGCTATGCCCCAGACATCCCGGACTGGCTCGTTGAGATGACCCCGGTCGACTTCGTGAGCAGGGCCATCACGACGCTTGCCGATCACAAAGACATGAGCCAGCGGATCTTCCACCTGGGCGATCCCGCTCCTATCGGGGCCAATGACGTATTCAGCTATCTCAGCCAATTAGGGTTCAGCACGGGGAAGCTTGCGTGGGACAAGTGGGTATCGCTCTGGTCGACCAAGAGGGGTTCCGGCCGCTGGGGAGAGGGCTCTTTCACAGTCGACATCCTGCGCTCTGGCATGCCCACTGTTGATTTCATCCAAGAGGTAACAGTACTCAACGACGAAAAGACCAAGCCGGTTCTCGAAGGCGTCTTCGGCCTACAGCGACCCAAGATCGACGACAAGTTGCTACGGACATATACCAAGCACTTCTACGCCAGAGGTTGGCTTCCCAAACCACCCCGCAAAGTCAACGACAAGATGTCCGCCCAAGTCAAGCCCCGAGGACCCCTGGCCGGCAAGGTCGCCGTCATCACGGGAGCCTCATCGGGCATCGGTGCTGCGGTAGCCAAGGCCCTCGCCGCCGAGGGCGCAAACGTGGCCATCGCGGCAAGGAGGGTCGAGGTCCTCGAGTCTCTCAAGTCGACCATCACGTCGACCTCAGGCGTCAAGGTCCTCGCACAGGCCACCGACGTGACGGACAGGAGCCAGGTGGAGGCACTCATCAAGGCCACCGAGGAGGCCCTCGGCCCCGTGGACCTGCTCATCGCGTGCGCGGGCGTCATGTACTTCACGCTCATGAAGAACGTGCACACGGACGAGTGGGAGCGGACCGTCGACGTGAACTGCAAGGGCCTCCTGCACAGCCTGTCGTCGACGGTGCCGTCGATGCTCGCGCGCGGCCGGGGCCACGTCGTGGCCATCAGCTCCGACGCCGGGCGCAAGGTGTTCCCCGGGCTGGGCGTGTACTCCGCGTCCAAGATGTTCGTCGAGGGCACGCTGCAGGCGCTGCGCGTCGAGACGGCCGGGTCCGGGTTGCGGGTGACGAGCGTCCAGCCGGGCAACACGGCGACGGACCTGCTGGGCATGTCGACGGACGCCGAGGCCGTCAAGAAGTACGGCGAGCCGACGGGGGCGAGGATCCTGGACCCGGAGGATGTTGCGGGTGCGATCGTGTATGCGGTGACGAGGCCGGAGCATGTCTCTGTGAATGAGGTTTTGATTGAGCCGAGGGATGAGCCGATCTAGATTTTGGTAGCAGACGTCTGTGTGCAATGATTACTTTGATGAAGAGGCGATGTGCCGGTAGACAAGTATATTTAGACGGGGGAGCGCGGTCGATGGGAGGGGCAGTCTTCTGTCTCCCGCGTGTGTGTGAGCTGGCATAGATGAGAAGAGATACAGCAGCAATAGGTAATTGAATAGTGTTACAACAAGCCACTTGTGTTTGGTAGACGATATTCCACTCGGATATCTCGATATTGACGGACAGATAGCCTCAACGTAGAACTTCGATGTCACGGGCGTCGGGATAGGACGAAAAAGAAATATCCGCTGCAAGGCTGCAACAGAGGAGCGAACGAGCGATTGAAAAAAGCTGGATAGATATGGAGAGCTAGAAGAGAGAAGTGATTAAGGATACCGTCCCCAACATCGTCACGTCCTCAGATACGAGGAGAATCTCGAGAAGCTGAAGCTGAACTGAAAGTTTGCTGCTAACCAACCCTTTGGGATGCGAATTTCATTATCTTGGAAAAAGGGCATCCGTCCTCACTAGAGGAAGGTAAAATAAAAACAAAAACAAAAGAAAAAGACCTTTTCGTCAAAAAGCAAAAAAGAAACTGTAATGTGCCTCGGATACGGGGAATCGAACCCCGAGCTGGTGAGCGCTCAAGAGCTCGTAAGAGCTCAGATGAGAGTCACCGATGTTAACCATTACACCATATCCGATAGGTGTGAGGCTTGATGTTCCATGTTCTGCTGCTGGTTTGAGGCTACTATATTGGCGGTGCGCGCACTGTGGGCCCAGGGCTGACTCGTGTCAAGCCGGCTGCCGGATCAGCACGCAGTGAAGAGACTGGGTCAGGTTGGCTTTGGCGCTGGCATGTAAGTGTTCCTGTCACTCCTCTCGCCTCTGTAAATACATCTTGAGAACAACATCGACATCACGGGACATAGGAAGCTCGTCAGGACCCTCGCTTTTATAACCCTGATAGCTATAGGGAACCACTTTGTATGAAAGCAAAGCCGGGGAATGTTCGGAGGGTTTTACGAGGGTTTGCAGCAGTTCGTGGTCGGCTCAAACCATGAACAATCATGGTGAGGCTGGAAGGTCAACGCAGGACATGGCATGGTCCTCAGTCTATCAGTCAAGGGATAGAGATGGGTATTTGATTCTTATACACCCTGTGCAGACCCAAACAGACTTCTGCGCTACATGGCCGACGCTTCGCATCTAGTAGTCGGCGGCGAATACAGCTCTATCCTATCGAGCCCTTCAATCCCTGATGTGGGAACAATAATGTTGACCACAACCATCGATTGCCCAGTTGCCATCGGGCGACAAGCAACCTAAGTCCTAGTCCCATGAGCCACCCCCTCAATTCTTCGAGCTTCCCGGTGTACTAAATGATTGTCCATCCCCACTACTCGGAGAAGGCCCGCTCTGCGTCGTTTGGTTGTTGTCGGCACCAAGGAACGTCTGGAACTGGCCATCAGTCCCCCAATTCGTGTTCTCCGTGTAATTTTGTAGAGCGTCCTACAGGAAAAAAAAGTCAGTAACCGCTGGAGCACTCCGAGTGTTGACATCATGTGAATATGCATGCGACGGCTTTTCAACTCACCCAATCGAAATTCTGCCCGATGTCCATCCCGTTGCCCAGGTTTCCAAATATCGACGAGAACGGCGACCCCGGGTTCAGTCCCAAATCGCCGCCGTAGTCCGGCGTCATGCCCGTCCTCTCGCCACCGAGAGGGGCCGCCAAGTCCAAGGGCGGGTATGCCGTCCCACCGGGACTCTGCACCGTACCGCCAAGCGCGGCCGCCGTGTTGGGCGTCAGGCCACCCGAGGACATCATGCCCAAGGTCATGGCAGCGGACTGTTCCGGCTCCATGCTCGTACCGCCCATGTTGGAGAACAGGTCGTCCCTCATGGTGACGGGAGGTATTTGTATCCCGGCAGAGCTCTCCGGCGCAGGGCTCTGTATCTTCTCAAGCATGATTTTGATGATATTGTACGCCTTTACCGCCTCCATCGACCCGTCGGCCAGGCCCTCCCATATGTCCCGGGTGGCCTCTAGGCTGCGGATCATCTCCATGCGCTGCTCGGGTGTCCAGAAATATAGAGCTTGCGAGGACTGCCGCTGACCAGCAGCCTCCGCCTGCTTGTCGTAGTGTAGGTCCAGCAGAATCAACATTGAGGGAAGTAGGAACTCCTTTGTCGCGATGGACGCCAAGTACCATTTGATCGAGCGGAGCCGCCCATTCGGTTGCGACTCTCGGTTCAGGTTGATCAGATGGCGCAGCATCTCCAAAGCTGCCTCGATCGCTGCGCGCCGGGAATGAGCATACCTAAGGTTGTGCCTTGACCTTGCCACGTATTTCCGGTGTAGGATACACACAATCTTTTGATAAAGAATGTCCACATTGAACCTCGCGATAATAAGTGTGAGTGTATCGTGCGAGCCCTCAAGGTTCTGCATCTTCAGGTGGGGAGGTAGTTCTTGCCTCAACTCCCGAAGCCTTGCGTCAAACCCCAATATGTCGTCGTAAGGCACCTGCTTGCCGACTCTGTTTATTGCTTGCAAGATGTTTCCTGACTCCAAGGAAAGTTTGGCCTTGGCAATCATGTAGCTTATAGGCGTGGGCTCGGTGCTCGGTCGCGACGGTGGGAGGACCTTGGTATCGGGCCCGAACTCTTCATCGAAAATATTGTGTGGCAGCTGTGTGTCGCAGTCATGGTCGTAAATCATGCTTGGCAAAGAAACCATATGGGAGAACATGACATCCGCCATCCTCACGAGAGCCCATGTTCGCCTCCTCATTTCCTGCATCATAAGTTGTCAATTAAGCTCCTTTTCCCAGAGAAGGACTGTGCCTGGCTTACAGCTTGAAAGGGTGTCAGCGATGGGAACCATTTTGCATCCCTGTGATAACCCATCCGAAAGGCCACCCGGGTGACCGTCGAACATATCAACCACAGTGACAGGTCTGCATCCCACCTCGAAGAGAGTTCTCCAAAAACATAAAGTATCATGGTCTCCACGGTATACTCGCCTGATTTGGTGTAGTCTGCACAGATGAGACACTGTACCGTCCGCAGCCGATATTCCGCGGCTAATTCGAGTGTCCTGCCTTTCCACTCAGGCGGCTCGTCTCCAACTTTGTGATAGCTCAGCATAGCCAGACACAGAACAGCATAAAGCAGACCTAGCCACATGATTGGTGTTCTCGACGGATCTTGCCAATGCGCACGTAATTGCTGGTAAAAGCTAGGAGAATGAATGATGTTGACAGCGTTGTCCATCGAGTTGAAATACCGGCCACACAGTATAAGCACCGCTGACTTTGGAGGTAGCTCTGCTCTTAGTTCGATATCTGTTGCTGGTGGAGCTCCCGTCAAGAACGTAGGACCATCCCGAGCAGTTGCTGGCTTGCTCAAGAGCACCTTTTCGTAACTCCTTTCCAGGTCCTTCTTGTGGTTTATGAAATAGTTCTTGACTTCGGAGATGTCGGCGAGGATTGTATGCCAGTGCTCTTGCCCGATATACATGGACTTACCCCTGTCAGCGTCCACTTTGAGGACGCCGAGGGAGGTGGCCAGACCACCATCGATATCACTGTCGTCGTCGTCGTCGTCGTCGTCTCTCATGTCTCCGTCGTCCGCTTCCATCCCTATAGAATCTGAGTTGGGAGTCGCAGAGTTCGCACCGGGGCCAGACTTCGAGCTGCTGCTGGTCGCGCTCACAACGGCGGCTGCTGCAGCGGCTTCTGTGGGCGATATGTTGGCACCTCCGTGCATAAGAGTTAGCACCAGGCCTTCGAGACGGTCGATGCGGTTTTGCATGTCGTCAGGGGTGTTGCCCTGTTGGTTCTGGTTCCTTTTGCGATTAGCGGGAGTTGCATAGGAGCAAGACAGTGTGTCAACACCTTCCCGCTTCACGCAGTTGCTGCATGGATGACTCCGGTCGCATTTAAGCTTCCTTGACCGACATGGATAGCAGCTCAGAGGGACTCTGTTGCGTCTGCGAACAACACGGAGTTGCTCGTCTGAGCGAGCCCCTGAAGAGGGCGTATTCGATGGATGTGTAGGTGTCATTTTTGGTGTTTATCACGGGAGCTAGCATATGTAGATCTGAATAGAAGAGAGGCTGTCTGAGAATGGCTTCCTGCGCCTGTTGGAGGATGCGCCGAAGATACCTAAGTATGTGACAGGCAGCAGTTGCACAGCCAAACCCAACCGAAAAACATTCCAGTGCCAATGTGGCGCTGGACAAACTGCGAAGGGCAATGGCGTTGTCGCAGCAGAAGGCGGCGGGTTCGTGCGAAAGCAAATGCAAAGCAGCTCCTCGCAATCCGACGAGCTCCTCAGCCTCGAGTGCGTCACGGCAAATGATTGCACAGGCGGTCTCACAGATAGTTCGCAAGTGGTGATGCTCGGCTCGAAGTGAAACGGCTTTCCCGGGTCAAGCTGCTTTGCTGCCTTGCTGCCGAGTATCGCGGGGTTGCCAGCTACGATCTGCTCAAAGACGAGCAGGTCTGTGAGATCAAGGGCAGATGAGGACCGTCATGAAAGTGTGGCCCCGCGCTTTGACTCTTTGAGACTCACTGATGAAAGGACTTTAGTCGGAAAGAGGTTCAAGATTAAGTAACAACAGCAAAATGATCCAGTAGATGGCTAGGTTATGTGTCCCGCGTTCTTTGGTCGATCACAAGGGCCGGAATAGTTTCCTTAGGCATGAGGCATAGCGTCAACGTCAGCCACCTCATGCAGGTAAGATGCAGATGAGTAACATTGAATTGAAGGAAGAGGCACATCGGTATTAACGGAGTTAGGAACTATTGCCCCACCCCTGAGACAATCGATAAGAACTAGCACGGCCCATCACAAGATCTGTGCTCATAAACATGACACGCCGTCGATCACTTCTTTTTGACTACATCCAACTTACACGCTTATAGTCCTGGTTGATTCTTACTGTCGGCACTATAGCCTTTACCCTACTAGCACTTTCATTTATAGGCATATCCTTGAGGTCTGCAACGTCTGGTATCGCGGGCTGGACGGCCAAGAACTGCAAAGCCTTCAACCACATTGACCGTTTCAACTCACAGGTATTTCTCTTCTTCAGCCTAGGTGGATGGCAGATCAAATCACGCAGCGGAAGAAAACACAGGCAATGTGATTCCCAAAGATCAAATTGCCATCTTTTCAAAAATGCCTTGTGGTGTCGGACCCAGTCGCATCAAGTCAACTATTTGCCCTTCCCTGACTTGCCCTTTCCAGACGAACCCGACTTTCCCTTCCCACCTGAGTGGCTAGACGCCACACTTGGGTTCCTGGTGCCAGCCTGGCCTTTTGTGCTAGCATTGTCGTCGGCGCCTTGGAACTCGTTTAGCGCGATTCCCTCGCTGCCGCCATTGTGACCCTTTTCCTTGCTCGGGGACTGACCCTTCAATGGGTAAGACGGCATGATGTGTTTTTCTTTTGGGGGGGGGGGGGGTTATAGCTTATAGACCCGTGGATCCAGTTGCCCAGTTGTTGTTGTTACTGTTGTTACACTGACGGTGTTTTGTGTCGATTTGGTTGGCCTGAACTTTGTGTGTTGTCCAGGTGTCGCAACTTTCTAGTTTTTGTTGCAGAGATAACTGGACTCTGTGAGAGATACGAGCGATGCGGGTTTATATCCAGGTTCAAACGCAAGTGAATGCCTGGTATAGTATGAGAATTTCTCAGCAGTAGGTCAGTTCTTCCAGTGAATCACTGACCGATATACACACGATCATTGAGGCCATGGTGAAGGCAATGCCGCTGGTCAGGACGTCTACTCATATATACGAGGGGTCGTGCTTCAAATTTACTTGTCAAGTCTGGATTTCAAATGTTATTATGACATGTGTTTAGGTGCTTACAGTCTTGTGGGTCTTTCTCGTCTTCGACGGATCAGGAAGTCAGTATGAGCTCTCCGATTGGCTTCTCAGTTATTGCCTTGGGCTGTAATAACAATACTGTCCAATACGTTAGCTTCTTCAAATATCGACACCCAGAAACTTTAGTATCCTCGCAACTGCTTGTTGGTCTCCTTCGACAGTCTCCTGCAAGTCCTTTGTCCACCCATCCCTCCGACCAACCACCTGCCAAATCAATCAACCACGCATCGCCGTTCAGGTCGATCACGACGTTCCCAGGCTTGGCGTCCCCCCAGACAACTCCGATGGCATGAAGTTTGTCGACAGCATCCTTGATTTGGCATGCCCACCTCTCCCGCACCTCCTTCGGGATCCCTGGGAACCCATCCCGCTCAAAATCCTTCAAGCTGTCTTTGGAGGGAATCCATTCCCGCAAGAGCCCAAGTACCAGTCCAGACCTTGGGTGTTTGACGAAGCCTAGCAGCGCTGGTACTTGGACTGCTTGTGCCTGTTCCGAGAAGGCATGCGAGACCTTCTGTAGACAGTCTATTTCTCGCTCAATGTTGAGATCCATGAGGCCGTCGCGTCGGGCTTTGCAAAGCATTTGGCGGCCATCTTCGACTCGGACGAGACAGACTGTGCCTCCACCGCGGCAGAACTCCTTGATGACTTCGATCTTCTCAGATGAGTACTGTGGTAGTGAAGCATCGACGTTAACCTGAGCGCAAAAGCCATCCAAGGGCTCGTCATCGCAAACTACTTCGCTCGCCGAGATGGGGACCAGAGCAAGACCTTCGGTCATTTCCAGCCGGTAGTAGGATGTCTTCGGGAACAGTAGGCAATGCAAACTCGAAATTGGAGGCGAATGGCTCGAGTCACCTGACGCTGCAGACTCTGAGACGAGGGTATCGACTAATTCGTAGATGCGGTCTAAAGCCTCATTCTCCAAGGCTTGCTCATCACCGTCAGTCGTAATGGATTCGGCGAGGACCTTAATCAAATGGTCCACTACCGGTAGGTCTTGGGAACGCTTCGTATCCTGGTCCCCTGGGGTTTTGGTGCCAAAAAGACATATGACGACGTGCTCGCCTGTCGGCATCATTTTAAAAGTGACACTGGCATCTTCGTACGTTTCACAGTCTGCAATGACCGAAACCAATAGCATTTCATTGGTAAAGTCATCGTAAGCTTTCGTGGAGTCCATGTCCGCCTATGGAAAGTGTCAACGTTGCGTCTTGTCGTTATCCTTTACAAGGTAGGCGGCGTGAGAATGGAAAATGATGTTGGTGTACCGATACATTCAGTCAAGTGGAGCTGCTGCCTGGAAACTAACCTAGGGAAGCTGTAAGTGTGCTTAATAACGCTCTCCCCTGTATACTGCTACCTACTTGATCAGTCATTTATAACGAAGCAGGCCTCGTCTGCACCATTATCTTTACCGGCTCCTTTTCAAGCATTTTCATCGCTGTATAGCCCCTCCTATTTATTGCCCTAACCGAATATGAGTTGAAGATTAGTACGCGTATAGGCATAGCTTTCGCGGCTCCGTATACTCTCCGGCAGGGACGTAGCCCACCGGAGAGCACCTTCACAGGTTGAACGTGAACTCCGTACCAGAATATATCTGCATACCTAAATACTTACGAATTTATGCATAGGGTTAGGGCTAATACCGTGACAACAGTGGGAGCAGGGGTGGCTGTGAAGGCCCAATCAATCATGTACTGCCACGCTCCAGGGCTGAGTCTGGATTCTGAAGAAGCTCGGAGGCCGAGTTGCTTCTATGCTTCAACTACCAGCGCTGAAAACCTGTATCGAATTCGTCGCATTATTTTGCAGCACAGGCTTGTCTATTATTCATAATTACCCGCAAGGACTATGGGGGGCGATTCTTCCTACCGGAAGAATAGGTGGCCATGGAAATGGTTGAAGTTCCCCAGATCAAGCAGAAGAGTATTGCGCTCTGAGGTCTCCTCGGAGCACAGCACGCATCCGCTTCCAGAAAGTTCAACACAAGGTAACGTATCACTTCAAAGCTATATTATTCCTTATATTAACAAGCTTCAGCTACTCTCGTCCACCGGCCTCTTGGGCACGACACTCATACCGGAATTGCGACAGCCCTGAACTCCGACACGGCAATATCCCGGGGAGGGGAAGGTGATCAAGGCACAGGAGTGATATGCTACACCTCTCTCTGGGATGAGGCGTATGATGCCCTTAGAAACAAGAAACCTACTTGATTGTCGATCATGAGCGTCTTCTGTCTCAAGTGCTTACGAGCGGTAAGCTTGCAATCTTGCCAGGATTACGGGTGGTCTTGCTGACTGTAGCGACGCAGCCCAAATGCAATCCGTAGCGGCCATGATGGCGGACAAGGATGATGGTGAAATCACGAATCGAATCCCTCAGAGTGATACAGATGCACGCCGAGAGAGAATGGACGAGATAACAAAGCTTGGTCTCAAACATGTAGAAGACAAGAAGGTCAGGACGACCCTACTGGGACACGAGATCGTCGTACAAGATGCTGTAGCAGGTGCTGCAGAGCTTGTAGGACAAGGCATGGATTTCATCAAGGCTTCAATCGAGGGCGTGCCGTATGCGTCCGTTATCACAGCAGGCATCTCCATTATCCTGCCACTCCTGAAGAACCCGACTGCCGTGGAGGAAGCTAACCGAGACGGGTTTATCTACGTTACCTCCCGCATGCGATACTACAACGCCATGGAGACATTGCTGTTGCCCGGGGGACTAAACGTAGACCTCAAGTCCAGCCTTAACGACAATATCGTGGATCTGTACACTCTCATCATTGAGTTCCAGGTGCAGAGTGTTCTACGATTCTATCGCAGCCGGACGAAGGACTTCTTCCGAGGGGCTATCAGCTACGACGGCTGGGATGAGAAGCTCCAAGAAATAAAGGACACCGAAACCGGGCTGGTTTCGAGGTGTCAGACTACTATCTTTGGGGTCAGCCGTCAGGAGTTATCAAAGCTGGCGAGCCAAGTCGAGCATTCCGGTGAGAATCCGGACAACATCCTCGCCGCCCTGCAGAATATACATCAAGACCCGAAGCACGAAGCCTGTCTCCAGAGTCTCCGGGTGACTGATCCCCGGTACGACAAGATACGCGTTGAACAGACAAAGGGTGGTTTGCTGAAAGACTCGTACCGTTGGATCCTCGATAACCCCGACTTTCGACAATGGCAAGACGACCCCGACAGCCGGCTACTATGGATGAAGGGTAATCCCGGCAAGGGCAAGACGATGTTGCTCTGCGGAATCATCGACGAGCTGGAGAAGTTGGGTGTGGAAACGGATATTATATCGTTCTTTTTCTGCCAGGAAACCAACTCGGGAATTCATAATGCCACCTCTGTGCTACGCGGCCTAATATACCTGCTTGTCGTCAAAAATCGATCGCTTATACAGCATATCCAGGAGAAATACGACCCCGCAGGCAAACAGCTGTTTGAGGATCAGAATGCCTAGTTTGCACTTTCTGAAGTTCTCGCCAACATTCTCCAAGCCCCGAGCCTAGGAACGACCTACTTGATTATCGACGCGCTCGATGAATGCTCAGAGGGCCGACCGCAGCTTCTTGAATTCCTTGCAAAGGGTTCGACTCTATCCTCTCGTGTCAGGTGGATCGTGTCTTATTACGTCAGCATGGGCATGGGCCTGGATGGCTGGCCGGCTACCTTAGCCTTTCCCCCGCAACACCATAGCCTTTAGGTTTCCTTCCCTAGACACACGCAACGGAAACTCTACGATAGACTGAATTGGCTGTATTTCACACACCATCAGGTCCCTTGAGTTCCCTTCATTGCTTCGTGATCGCTACCGCTACGTTATATGTCTAGTCGCAACTGGCCGGGCATTGAGAAGAGTCTTAGCCGAGCGGAGCAGAAGATAACGCTACGTCTTGAACTGAATGAACAGTCGGTTTCCGCCGCCGTTACCGATTACATCGAGGTCAGAGTGAAGAGGCTAGCGAAGGACAATAACTACGACGGCGGTACAGAGAAGGCGGTCCGGGAGTATTTGCTAGAGAATGCACATGACACCTTCCTCTGAGTAGCATTGGTCTGCCAGGAACTTGCCAATGTCTCCGGGTGGGAAGCTAAACAGGAGGTGTCTACATTTCCACCTGGGCTGGACAGCCTTTACAGGCGGATGGTGGAGCATATCTCCAAGTCGAAACACGCCAGACTTTGCAAAAGCATTCTGGCCGCCACCTGTGTCGTATATCGGCCTATCACGTTGGACGAACTACCATCTGTGGTCGATATGCCTCCCGCGAGTCCTGGAAATGGTAAGGCTTTAAAAGAGATTATAGGGCGTTGTGGTTCATTCCTGACACTACGTGAACAAACTATCGTGTTCGTTCATCAATCCGCAAAGGAGTTTCTGCTCGACCATGTCTTTCCTGATGGGAGAGGCTCTATCCACCACGAAATGTTCACAAGGTCAATCCGCGCTTTGACTCGAACGCTTCGGCGCAATATATATGGCTTGCATGATCATGGATGGAACAGGGGTTTTGAAGACATGAAAAAAAACACCGGAACCAGATCCTTTAGCTCCAGCCTACTACTCTACTCTCTATTGGGTTGACCACTTATTCGAGTCTTCTGACAGTGTGGACCTGAATGACGACCTAGAAGACGGAGGCACTGTGGATAATTTCTTGAGACAAAGCTACCTCTACTGGATCGAGGCTCTGTGTTTTTCCGAGGCCATCCCTCAAGGAGCGGCCTCTATGGAGAAGCTCGAAAAGCTACTTCAAGTACGTATATCTCCACGCTCAAATTGATTATTACGACCTATTTTAATCTGGCTCTAGGATACGGGAAACACATCCCAATTGCTTGACCTAGTGCGAGATATGCGACAGCTCTTGTCAGATAATGGAGATATACTCCGCCGCTTCCCTCTTCAGGTCTACACTTCGGCACTTTTATTTAGTCCTATCGACAGCCTGACCAGATCAGTATTTCAGAAGGAGATCCCGACCGGCTTTAAACATATTTGGGGGCTTGGGGGTGCACGTGATCCTTTCCCTAGTACACACGAGCAGCATAGCGACATGGTTTGGTCAGTTGCTTTCTCATCGGATTCAAGCCTGCTAGCATCAGGCTCGTGTGACGCGACCTTAAAGGTCTGGGACACGGAAACAGGCCACTGTCTACACACACTTACGGGACATCGCGAGGTGGTACGCTCAGTCGTCTTCTCACCGGACTCGAGCCGCCTAGCATCGGGCTCATCTGATCACACTATCAGGATCTGGGATTCGGCGACAGGCTGTTGCTTACACATGCTGGAGGGACATACCGGCTGGGTATATGCGTTGGCCTTCTCGCCGGACTCGACCCAGCTGGCATCGGGCTCGGCTGATCGCACTACCAGAATCTGGAAATTGGTGACGGGCTCCTGCTTACAGACGCTCGAGGGACACGCGGAGTATGGTTTGTTAGTCGCCTTCTCGCCAGACTCGATCCTCCTAGCATCATGCGGGGTATCAAATGCAAGGGTCTGGGACCTAGCAACGGGCCTCTGCCTACCCGCATTTGAGGTAGACTGTGAGCTTACATCAATTGCCTTCTTGCCAGACTTGAGCGGGGTGGCGTTGGCCTCCAACTATTACAGCGAAGGGAGCCATCCAAAACTATGTTTTCAGCTTGATTTCAGGGACTTGGCGACAGGCCGCAGCCTGCAGACAGTCGAATTAGACGCGGTAGTCGAGGATATCTCATTTGATTCCACCGGTACATATCTCTACACCAGTGGCGGTACCTACGAGCTCGGCCTCCCCTCCGCGTCGAATCTAACACAAGGAACTACAACTTTGAAAGCTCGACGCAAAGGCTTTGGTATTAGTACGAAAAGAGAGTTTATTATGCGGGATATTGATAACTTGGTATCCCTGGCACCCAAGTTCACGGCAACGGCGACAGCTGCGGGAAAGTCAAAGATAGCTGTCGGCTGCGATTCTGGGCGCGTCCTTATTTTTTGCTTCGAAGATTAAGAATCCATATCTATATTATTCGACCAGGCGCTTATAGTACCTTTTTGCAAACACAGCTATGCTGTATTATAATTATTCTCTTCCCGCAGCTCACAGTAGCTACCCAGTATTATAACGTTGAAGCATGTCCGCGCATGACTTGGTATTACGTACTTTACTAATAGCTCTAGTACGCCATTTGACGTGGTTCAATATATAGGGCTGTGGAAGTATTTAGATGGCCTGGCTGCCTGTGCCGGGTCGTGTCCACCTGGGCACCACATAAACTTTCAACACCCATCTCTGCACACCGCATGCCTTTCCCGTGTCCAATCCAATACTACGCGCCTTCACATCGGAAGCAATGTCGGGGAATAAACTTTCCGCAGAACAAGAGAGCCAGATTTTGACATGGATGGTCATTGAAAGCTTTTCGAGCGACATCGTGCGCAAGAAATGGATACACTGGTTTGCTGAGCGCCTCATCCGTCGCGACGGCGTCGAGTATAAGACCCCCCCCCCCGATTTCGCTGACGATTTCCTCAATCGCCATCCGGACCCTGCCAAGACGCTTCTCAATCCTAGCATCCCGTCGCCAGTGTCCAAAGATACAATGCACAGACGCGATCCCTTCTATGAGATGAGGCGGAAAGATCGCACCCAGGCACTATTCGGCGACTCCCCGCCACCGCCGCGGCAGCACGCCGCTTACCCCGATGGCGAAATTATCTACCACATCGGCGATCAGTACATCGTGGGACATGGAGATGCCGTCACCAAGTTCACGGCGGGCCAGCACGGCATGGGCGCCAACGGCCATCCGAACGAGGCACTGGCGCTGCGCTTCGTCAAGGAGCACACCACGATCACAGACGCAGTCGATGTATTGGCACCAGATTACGACACAGCTTGGAACCGGCTATCCCATTGTGTTCACACATGGCGATATTGGCGCACGGAACACCATAGCACAGGAGGGTCGCATTGTTGGTATTTTGGACTGGGAATCCGCGGGTTGGTATCCAGAGTATTGGGAGTATGTCTTTGCATTGCGTGGGTTGGACAAGATTGATTAGGAGACACTTGGCCAACGTCTTCCGGACCTCTTTGCGAAACGCTACGATCTCTGTGGTGATACCCTAGTCAATCTAGCAAAAGCAAATTGGGCCCATATACAACCTATATAGTAACCTATATGGACGGATAATTAGATTCCGTACGGAAAAATCGGAATGCCCCGGTAAACAGATATTATATATGAATAATAGGCAGAAGGGCTTAAGCCTTTATGAGAGGTTTCTCTTCTGCTATTGCAAAAATCATGGTTATTCACCCTATACAATTTCACAATCTCAATACATTCGTGTAGGATTCATCACCAGACTTAGCTAATAACTAACCTGTGTAGTGGAGATAGAGAGTTTAAGATCTGCTCAGGAATTTTTATCAATGTTGTGAGTCAAATAAACCGCAAGGACCTAGTTTCCAAAGATATGCTAGAATTACTATAGTAAATATCACCTTGAAATTAATCTGTTTTCGATACTTACATACATATCTAGGTATCCTAGATAAAAAATCCAAAGAGTTCCTAGTAGATTCAGAGATTAGTAGGCCGGGAGGTTACATACTTACCAAGTATAGAGGGATTGGGATAAAGGTTGGGATAGAGACTAGAAAACTACTTACAAGCGAGTAGCGTCTCAAACGGGCATGGCACGTAACCAGTACATCGATGATGATGAACTGTCGGGCCTGATCCTGGTAATATCGCCGAGACTAAAAGCAACAAGACGAGATGCCGCACGGAGCTTCAACACGTCACCTGGCCGTGGGAGGACGCTGGGCAGGTCTGGGGAGACGCTTTGGAGTAATATAATCTTGCTGCAATCCCGCCATTTTGGCTCTCTCATTCTTGCCGCTTCCCACAATCTCACACGTTGTCTATGTACTTGCTCCGCCAACTGTACACCTTTCGAGTATGCCGTCGTGGAGGTACGCTTATCCATGAGTGCGAGAGCCTAGGTTGATGGGTGATTCGAATAGGGACTTCAGGAAGAACTTGAAGTCAGTGGCTTTCAAAAAAGCATCTAGCCTTGAAGAAAGCATGCCACCAGTGTGGCCAAGGTTCAATGGTCCAAGGTTCTAAATTTAGAGCCCTTGATCCCCAGTGCAGCTTTGTGGAGATTGCAGGTGGCTTTTCAGCTGGATGCCAGATCTGGGAATGCAAGATTCCATGCCACCCTCCTTCTTTCTTTTCTTTTCTTCAACATCATGGATAACATGTTCATCACCTTCTCTGGAGTTGCTGGCCAATTTGATAGAAGAGTATACTGAGAGACTTGAATTCTCGGTCAACGAAGCAATGCATTTTCTGACCAGTGCTCCATCGATTCCCCAGGTACCGTCCGCCACTGAGGCGGATCGACTCCTCGCAGAAGCCCTGAGTCGACTTCACAAGTTGGAGCGTACTTACTCTATACCCTCGGATGCCAGATATTAACCTCCAGGCCCGCCGTCAACATGTCGCTTACTCATTTCCCCCAGGTTTGGGTTGTTCCCGCGATGCTGTGTGGAGGGTGCCGGGCCACACCTTGCACTACCCAATATCACTGCAATATTCGTATTCGCTGAGATTATGAAGCTGACCTTTATTCAAACCCACGGAATTCTCAGGATCAGGGTCCCTGACAAGACATATGACCGTGGGAGGCAAGGCGGTCAGAACATCGTTGGCCTCTCCGGCGCTGTGGCTTGCAGCTTTGACACTTAGGTCGAATGACAGGCACCATGCTGCATAAGACTGATGTTGCTTACATGGAACATACGATAGAACACACCAGATCCACATAGTAGATGGCAGCGTCGACTAGGTTGTCTACAGTCAGCGATGTTCCGTATCTTGCTGTCCGCCCGAATGAGAAGTGTTCCTATTTATGGATCCCTGTCTCGAAGAAGCACAAATCCACCTAGGGTTGACACGGGGAATATAAAAGTCATGACGATCGCCTCACCCAGTTGCCGGATGCCTTGCCTCCCTGTATCTGTATGAATGGGTCTGGTCAGAGATCACCAGTACTTTCCACCAGCCTGTCTCAAAAAGATGCTCGCCACCATCCCAGTCATCATCGCCGCCGCATCCAGCCTCCTGGGTGCGGCTCAAGGCTGCTCTGTTGTTCCCGGGGTCAAGGTCACTTACTACGGCTCCCCTGACAACGACCCGCCAGGCGATGCCACCGCCTACAACTGCGGAGGCCGCGACTACCACGCCGGGGGCGTGGGCACGTACGCCAACCCGCTGAGCTTCGCTACCGCGCCGGGAGAGTACGACGAGTGCGAGATCGTGTACCTCCCGTACATGAAGAAGTATCTCCGCATGGAGGATTATTGCCAGGGTTGCTGTCAGTAACCTCTTAGCAACACATCCAAAGGCTTTTTAAGGATGAAAAGCGGGCGCGTTGTTCTTACTCACACTGGAAATATTGCAGATGAGGACTATGAGTCCGGGACGAAGCACATCGACATCTGGACGGGCAACAGCACTTCGGGCGGTGATGCGGAGATCCAGTGTGAGGATGACCTCACGCCGGATAATGTCCAGTCTGTTGTTCGAAGTCCGGCTACGACGTTGGCTGTGAACAGTGAGTAAACCCAAGACTATTCCGTAAAGAAAGGAACAACGGCTGAACAGAGATGTTTTGTGTGATAGCTGCTGCTCTCTGGGACGGTACGACGTGCCACACTGAGGATATCTATCCGACGTACACTATATCTAGTTGTGAGTGTCTTCTGGTCTTTATTGTCCTCATGATTTCATTGTGTCAAGCCGTGTTGTCATTCTTTTGCATACTCTCCCCTTACCGGCAAGCTCAGCGACCAGTATATTCTTCAACGTGTTTCCCTATGTCTTGTTCTGGACCCTGTTATATCCTCTTAACATTCTTTGTCTATTCGCCCCGTAGGACCAAGCGTCCACTTCATTCTCACTTTGGTCTTTGATTCGGTATGAGAGCCAGGGGCGCCTTCTAACCACACACTGCTAGACTGCTCCACCACCTCGACTGCTGCCACCTCCACTCCTACATGCCAGACTGGCTGCTCCTGGTCGGGGCACTGCATTGGTAATGACTAATTCAACACTGTCCTCTGATTTCGAGCACAAGGCTGACCACATCGTGACAGGCTGCTCGTGCGAGACATACGACGACTGCTCGGATAATTATATCTGTGTGAGCGGCCGTTGTGCTGCTTGCACTGAGGACTGCTGAGAGTTACAAACGGAAGCGACGGGTATATAATGCTTCAACTCTTTCGTCAAGACGATCTATATGCCTGCTATAGTCGAGTAGCCCCGAGAGGGACGCCCGGATGGTGAAGGCAGGGCTATGAAAATGAGAATTGCACCCTTGAGCTCTCACTCGAAGATACAGGCAGCATTATATGACAGTATGAATTCAGAAAAGAACAAACGTATTACCATGTTTCACTTAGAGAAATGCTGTGATCCCCTTGGCTTGAATCCAAGTGACTGTCCAGCGCAACACGCAGAGCATTTAATAGGCACAATTCAGTGATGGACCGGCAGGAGCGATGCGCCTGTCCCCTACATAGTTCAGTGCCAGAAAGGGTGTAAACGCGTCATGGAACACAGCTCGACAACAGCTGGGGAGGTTTGGCGCCCGTTGTTTGAAACGAGAGTGACGAATCCCAAAACATTGTACGCAGACGAGTAGATTCGAGACTGAAGGTGCAGGCAGAGACCGGATGAACGCAAACGGTAAACGATAGACTGGTGTGCAAAGTGGCAACTCGAAGCATCACTGTGAGAAAACATCACTCAAGGTTTCGACCTGGGCCATGTAATGGTGTTTGACACGCCTTGTCTTCGCCTCTAGTAGCCTCTTTCTCTATGTCGTCTCTATGTCCTCTAGCCATGCCATTGAGCCGATTCCATGTCCTTGCTGACACCTAATCGCCACATCCTTACGCCAAAGTATGTTCAGACAGATCATCCGTTGTGTACAATTTGGTACATTCCTTTTGCATTATCTAAATCATCTTCCCTGCCACATCGACACTTTACCTACTCAGCGCAATGTCGTCTATTCTCAGGATCATCTTGACCGTCTCGGCCGCCAGCTCGATGGCACTCGTGCTCACCAGCAGCGGTTGCAGCACGTTCTCCTTGGCTATGTTGGAGTTGACACCGCCGCTCTTGATGCTCACACCCGCGTTCCTCTCGCCCAGCTCGTGGCGGTGCCTCAGGTCCGTGACGACTCTGATGGGGTTCAGTCCTGCGTTCTCGGCCAATGTCGTGGGGATGACCTCCATCGCCTCCGCAAAGGCCTTCCAGCAAATCGCCTCCGTGCCGGTGAGTTCTCGTGCTTGCTTGGACAGCTGTGCGGCGATCTCGATCTCGGGAGCACCACCACCAGCAATCAGGGCCTTCTTCTTGACCAGGCACCGCACCACACACAGGGCATCGTGCAGGGAGCGCTCCGCCTCGTCAAGAATGAGGCCGTTTGCGCCCCGGACGACAACGGAAATGGTCTTGCCAGCAGACTTGGTGCCGGTCACCTTCACCATACGGGAGCCAGAGGACTGAACCTCCTCGACGAGGTCGGCGCTGCCCAGCTTGTCCTCGGTGAAAGAGTCGACGTCCGCGACAGGCTTGCATCCGGTAGACTTGCAGATGAACTCGACCTCATCACGCTCGATGTCCTTGACGACGAGGATTCCGAGCTTGGCAAGGAAGTGAAGGGACAGGTCGTTGACAGCGTCACGGAGGATGGACTTCTGGATGAGAAGGACGTTACACTTGGCCTTCTTGATCTTCTTGGCTAAGTTCAGCAGGTACATGCGCTCCTCCTTCACGATCTTGTCCATCTGGCGGTAGTCGTTGACGTTGATGGTGTTCTCCATGTCGGGCTTGGGCGGGCTGAGCTGGAACTGAATAAGACCGATCTTGGCCTTCTCCATCCGTATGGGACCGCCTGCGTTCTTGATTACGGGCTGGGTGAGAACCAGTCCGTCCACCATCTCACTGTCCTCGATGGTTCCGCCAACCTTCTTAATGACACGGATGTTTTTCAGATCCACATTGTCGGCCGTCTTGATATCTATCGTCTTCGTGACGGAGTTGACAGCCATGGGGCCGAGCAGGTTGGCGTACTGGGACACAATCTTGGAGGAGAGCGACGTGTTCGCGGCCTGGAGGAGGGCGGAGTTGTCTGAAAGGGAGATGGGTTGTGACATGTCGTGGAGAACCGCTACGGCGGCAGACGCTGCTCGCTGGAAGGACTCTGATATGACGGAGGGGTGAATGCCTTTTGACAGCAGGCGGTCGGCAGCTCCTAGTAGTGCACCGCAGATGACCACGACTGATGTTGTACCGTCACCGGCCTCGACGTCCTGTGCGTTGGAGAGGTTGACGAGCATCTTCGCTGTAGGGTGGAGGACCGACATGCTCTGCAGCATGGTGCTACCGTCGTTTGTGATTATAGTCTCGCCCTTTCCACTCCGGATCATCTTGTCCATACCACGGGGTCCCAAGGAGGTCCTGATCGCGTCGGCGACAGCTTAAACATAATGTCAGTAGGGTGTGTGGTAGATCATCGAAGAGGTTTGACACGTACCTCGTGCGGCGACGATGTTGGAGGACCGGACAGCCATAGGCTTCTCCTTATTCTAGACCGCTGTCAATAGCAAGCTCGAAGCTTCAGGGAGCTTAAGAACATACCTTGAAGTTGCCTCCGCCATTTCCGCCGGTTGATGGTCCTTGTGCTGCGGTTGCCATCTTTGCTGGGTTGACTGGGTATCTGAGGTTGGTGGAGTTGAGGAGTGTGAGAGCTGTGGTGAAGGTGTTAACTTTGGCTTGTCTTTACCCAAGCTCCGGCCTGCAAGTTTCCAGAACACCCCTCGTAGACTGCAAGCGCGACCTGGGATTTTTTGACGTGGGGTCCGGCTAAATCCGATTCAGTTTAGCCCCAGTCAGCCTCACAGCACTGAGGTCAACAGGGGTCTTTGGGGGAAGTGTGGAGCTCCAGAGCCCCAGAGCTCCAAGCAAGAGCAGCAGCCAGGCCTGCCAGGCAACTTCAGATTACGGCAGCGCCATCGTTTCTGAACGGAAAGACAACCGTCAAGTCCGCCCCTTGCAAACCAACGTCACTCTCACCATCACAACACACAACACAACACCTTCCACGCCCATTCCACCTCTCTCTGTGCAGCAGTACTTCTCATTCCTTACCCTTACGCCCCTTACTCAACTTTTCTCGGGGCGTCTTTGATCCCCAGTAACCCGCCAAAATGGTAAGCATGTCCGTCAACGGGCTTCATTGCAGCTCGCCGTGCTAACAAACGATAGCCGTCTGCCACCGGTTCAAACTGGGAGAAGTATAAAAAGAGCTACGCCGACGACGAGGTAGAAGAGAAGAAGATCACACCACTTTCCGATGAGTTCGTACCCATTCGACCTACATGGCTGCGACACGATATTGACAGTGTTTCCTTAGGGATATCCAGGTCCTCAAGACCTATGGCGCCGCGCCGTACGGAGCCGCCATCAAGAAGCTGGAGCAGCAAATAAAAGAGAGGCAACAAAGCGTCGATGAGAAGATCGGAGTGAAAGAGTCGGACACCGGTCTCGCACCACCACATCTCTGGGACGTCCCCGCCGACCGTCAACGAATGTCAGAAGAGCAACCGCTTCAGGTAGCGCGGTGCACGAAGATCATTCCCGACGAGAGAGACGACACCAAGAGCAAGTATGTTATCAACGTCAAGCAGATCGCCAAGTTCGTCGTGCAGCTGGGTGAGCGCGTATCCCCTACCGACATCGAGGAGGGCATGCGTGTCGGTGTCGACCGCAACAAGTACCAGATCATGCTGCCTCTCCCACCCAAGATCGACGCGAGTGTCACCATGATGACGGTGGAGGAGAAGCCCGACGTGACATACGGCGATGTGGGAGGTTGCAAGGAGCAGGTTGAGAAGCTGCGGGAGGTCGTCGAGATGCCCTTGCTGTCACCAGAGCGCTTCGTCAATCTTGGTATCGACCCGCCCAAGGGAGCACTGCTGTACGGCCCTCCCGGTACAGGAAAGACCCTCTGCGCGCGAGCTGTGGCGAACCGAACCGACGCCACCTTCATCCGTGTCATTGGCAGCGAGCTGGTCCAGAAGTACGTGGGTGAGGGCGCGCGGATGGTGCGCGAGCTGTTCGAGATGGCTCGGACCAAGAAGGCCTGCATCATCTTCTTCGATGAGATCGACGCTATCGGTGGTGCACGATTTGACGACGGTGCTGGAGGCGACAACGAGGTGCAGCGGACGATGTTGGAGTTGATTACCCAGCTGGATGGTTTCGACGCCAGAGGCAATATCAAGGTCATGTTCGCGACCAACCGTCCTTCGACGTTGGACCCTGCTCTCATGAGACCTGGCCGTATCGACCGAAAGATCGAGTTCTCGCTGCCTGACCTCGAGGGCCGTGCGAACATTCTCCGTATCCACGCCAAGAGCATGTCCGTCGAGCGGGACATCCGGTGGGAGCTGATCTCCCGGCTGTGCCCCAACGCCACGGGTGCGGAGCTGCGCAGTGTGTGCACTGAGGCGGGTATGTTTGCCATCCGGGCGAGAAGGAAGGTTGCCACGGAGAAGGACTTCCTGAGTGCGGTGGAGAAGGTCATCAAGGGCAACTTGAAGTTCAACTCTACTGCGTCGTACATGCAGTACAACTAGATCAAGAACATCAGGCAGTGGAGGTTGGGACATGGCTGTATTGGGATGGCTTGTATGTATGAATATGGGACAACTACGGAGTTGCTCGGCAGGTTCACGTTAGACAGCATAAGATGACTCCGGTGATGAAGACCTTCCTGACTTCCTCCATTTACATTCTCGTGGTAACTACATATTTCTATCTTGTGGCATTGGCCCAATTCCTTGCTCCGGCTGTCATTCCCAAACATGCTATTGACTCATGCAGCATCCGTAAACTCCCATAGTACATGAAGTAAGAAGCCCCCGGCTTCTCCTGAATCGTTAATGAAAATGTAAGTCGTGACACCCTGGTTCACTCAGCATAATCTGGTACTATCCGCTGCTGTGTCTGTATGGTCTGTACGGCTTCTAGTCCTCGGCCCCACCCCTGACGTCTCCTCTTCGTCCGATGCGGCCTGCCTGGCCTTCCTGTTGGTTTGACTATTAACCTCCAAGCCTCATGACTTCCTCAACTTTCAAGGCAGCCCAGGCAGATGACTTCCCCCTCTGGTCCCTTCTCAACGCAGCATTGGCTGCAAATCCTCCCTCGGTGGCCCCTATTTCCGTTGCCCCACGTCCCACCCCTTTTCGTGGGGTCTTGGTCTGCTTCTGAGTCGTTTCGCTGGTCGTTGTGCGGTTGGTTCTCGCCTATTGGTGCATCCTCCATGCTGAACGACTGGTAAAAATGTTCGGCGTCTCTTTCTTCGCCTGGTTCTTCTCTGTTGTCTTCGTCCCTCATCAGGACTTCGTGGTCGAAGCGGTCATGATGCCCGGTATTCTTCCACCCCAGGCATTCTCGGATGCAAACGTAACATGTCCTCTCGCCACAGCCCTCACAGTCGGCATAAGAGTCAAGCTCGTTCTTTTTCGTGGGTTTCCGGTGGCAGATATGGCAGGGGCTGAGTAGGTTGTGCGACGTCGTCGTCGGTGCTTTGGGGGTGATCTTGGTGGCGGATGGTGATCTCGAGTGGTTGTGGCGTAGTGTAGGGGCAAGTGGGCTTTGCCTCTGTTCTTCAAGTCCAGACCGCTCCGTGTTCATCCGCATCTTCTTCGCCAGCGGGCTGGTGATTTGGATGATCTTTCTCGGGTGTGGTCCATGGTGTTGCTGGTAGAAGTCGTGGTGGAAGTCCTGAGGGCTGAGAGAGGGCTTGTCAGCCGACGAAAACAAGTATCCCGTGTATGAGTTGCCATACAATAGGTGATATTCGCCGTTGGCATCGTGGTCGTCATGCCGCCTCTTCTTCGGGGGAGGCTGAGTGAGCGAAGGCATGGTGGCGGATATGTTGTTTCTCCCTGCTCGTAGGCTCTGCAACCCGGGTTTGTCCTGGAAGACCCGTCCCGGATGAAAAGAATGCAAGCCCACGAGGATTATTTGGAGGTGAAGACGGAGAGTAGATGGTTGTTTTCCGTATCATGTGTTGTCCGGTGTTAAAGGGAGGCCCAAGAGTCGGGAGACGTCTAGAAGGAGCTCGAGTCCGAAGGCAATCAATCAATGAAAGTGGAGGGAGCCTTTCCAGCGCTATCTGCCATGAACATAAAGAACGTACAGCACAGGTTACAACACCCCCGGAAACAACCGTTGAGGTGGTCTATCCGTAGCAAGTTTAAGGCAGTATAGTTCCTACCATGCCAGAAACCAACATATTCATTCCTTTCTTCTCTCTCCCTTTGTGTCTATCGTATGTATGCCTGTGAGTTTCTCTACAGTAGAAGGACTGTATACTAAGTGATAGTGCATTCACGAGCACGTTCCGGCAGGCAAGTGGTGGTAACAAAGTCACGACCCTAACCCTCGCCGCTCACCTACCCGGATTACGTCACGACAAAGTCGGTGACGAGGCCGAACTTATTGTTTGAATCAAGCATAGGACGAATCTCCAGAAATTCGTTGGGACGAAGAGTAATGTTGTTATTGTCCCTGATGATTCACAAGATTCTCCGCAAACGTGCTAAATCGCGTGATCGCCAAGGTAGAAGGTAGTCATCAAATGCGAGTGCTCTCAGCTCCGACCGAGCGGCCGGCAACGGTTTTCGAGGCAGGCGCGGTCGGTCCGTTTAGATCGGGGCACGTGCGTATCTAACTAAAGTGGGGACGCCATCCCGACCAAGAAATCGCCGTCTGCTCCAGCATTCGCTCTCGCTTCCTTCTTCCGAACACATCCGTCCATTGGACAACCCCAACCACCTCACTCAACCCAAACATCAACGATACCATCAAACCCGCCTGATTCCGAGCACCCGATTGTGGACGTACAAGCGAGCACGGCCATCAAGATATGAGTCGCGTCGGTAAACTCGCGCCGGAGGTAAATCGGTACGTAGATCTGTTGCAGTCCACGTCGCAACCCGGCCAGGCTGCTACACATATCCATATCCATCTCTACTCCACCATGCCTTGGAGGGCGACACCCAGGGACACCAGATATCGAGTCCTCGGTAGTCAGTTGGTGTCTTGGAGCATATCACTAGCCTTTGCCTACCTTCAATCACTATTGAGAAGCTATGCTAACTGAACTGGCCGTGTCTAGAGCTTTGTTCGTCAAGAATCTAAGGTCCGTTACCGATTGATGACCCCCACCTTTGACGACATACGTGCTGACATCCTCGGTAGCTACAACGTGACACCGGAGGAGCTCTTCGAGCTCTTCGGCAAGTACGGACCCATCCGGTACGTCGGCCTCGATATCATGCCCTCGACTCCAAAATGCAATACTAATGCCCTCACAGTCAGGTCCGCCAAGGCATTGCCAGCAACACCAAGGGAACTGCCTTCGTCGTCTATGAAGACGTCATGGATGCAAAGCAGGCTTGCGACAAGCTGAACGGCTTCAACTTCCAGGGCCGTTACCTTGTTGGTATGTCTCCACACCAATCATTCATCTATCTGCTACGAACAACGGTGCTGACTTGGACGTTTAGTACTATACCACCAGCCAGAGAAGATGGTCAAGTCAAAAGAGGACCTCGAGGCTCGCAAGGAGAATTTAGCACAGCTCAAGAAGCAGCACGGTATCGATTGACAATCCGACGGGCCCCGGGACAAACACCTGCAGACAAGACGTCCTGCGGGCCCGTCTCCTACCAAACCCTCCACCTCGGCTAAATCGGCCCCACGACCGATTCCTACGAAGGGCAAGCCGAGCACCATGAAGACTGGGGGGTCTCCAAGGTCGGGGTCTCCCAGATCATTCTCCGGCTTCATTCGTGGTCTCCTCCCGACGGTCCCTGAATGCGCTTGATTGATACGCCAACTGAACGGATTTCTCACGGCGCCCATCTCAGACGAAGGACTCGGGAGAACTAGTGTGATATCGACGTTGGCTTTGCTCGACAACCTTAAATGTTATGCGACCGATGACTCTCGATTTCGACCAGAAGAGTTTTATTATTATTAAGAACGATGGGGCGTTGCTTCGTTGTCTCGGCACCAGATTGGCATTTCAAGGACAGACATCACTTTCATTCTCTACGTGCAGACGGCTGCGTGGCGTTTTTTATCATTATCATGTTTACTGTTCTTGGACTGATTCTCATACACTTGGCGAGGACAATCCAGCTGTTTATCGGAGCAAGCTGTGATATGCCGACTGATAGTCCACAATTGAGATCGTGATGGACCCCTTTTCTCCATATCTCCTATGATGAGTGACTTGCGTGTGCTGGAGCTGCTGAAGCCTGTAGTTAGCTGCGGTCGACTATCATACATATTATGAGAGTCGTTCGCCTGCAACCGCAGGACTACAGCAGTATGCCTGTGACTCTAGCCCAAGGGATAAGCGACCCAGAAATCGAGAGACTCGTGTTTGATCGTAAACTACCCACTTCCGGACAGCTCCTAGCTCGTTTCCCCCTTCGCTTGGAACCCGAGATATGGCTAAATCAACCGCATATATCCGAAGCTTTGCTTGGACCATAAAGTAGGAGATTGCATCTGATTCAAATGCCACATTACAATACGTTGGGCGTTGTGCACACAAAACCTGGGTTTCCCGCGCGGCACCTTGGATTTGAATGGCGTCGAAAGAAGGTTGCACAGATTATAAGCTTAGCAAGGTGCCGGCAGCCCCAGACCCTCTTTCACTACAGGGGGCGGTTACACCATTAGGCCGCCTGCCAATCAGGGCGTTTCAGGATTCGGTCAGGCCCCAGCTTAGAGCCTTTTGGCTTCGACCTCCGCCTCATGCGCCCGTTCTTGTGCATGCGCCTCTGTTCCTCTTGCTTTGCCTTCCTTGGCCTTGTGACTGACTTGGTGACGAGTTGAATTGACTTCATCTTCTGCCATCCTTTTTCTTCCTTTTCTCTTTCTCTTCGTACCTAGGTCCTATTTATCCGTACCGCAGGCGAATCATTCTTCCTAACAACAATTGAGATATCTTTCAGCTCGACTGTTGAAATCGAGAGACAGCTTGCGAAGGTCGATCCCGTCCCGCATTCCTCTGACGTCGACGTCTCGCACCCGGGCCCCGTATAATACAGATATCTTGGCCACAGCCCCTCAACACGAGTAAACAAACAATATCACGAAGTTGTTTCCCTCCATATATTTGCGTTGATGGAAGGCGCATTCAGTCATATTCTCCACGGGTTGATAAATATTCCACAAGCCACATCGTCCGCCGCCTTCTCAATAGCCACCGCGACAAACGCACCCCTCCCCAACCCGGTGGGCGTTGATGGGCTCAGCAGCATCATGGCGAGCCCAACACCAACAGCAATGGCCATAGCAGCCGGGTCACCAAAAGATGGCGATGACCAGAGCGAGTGCCGCCTCCTCGGCTCGTTCGCCCTCCTCGTGCAGCTCGCCCTCGGAGGGCTGGCGATGTTGTCACTGGTCTACAAGAGGTGGCGGGAGAGGCCCCAGCGGCCTGTCAAGATCTGGTTCTTCGACGTGTCCAAGCAGGTCTTCGGGTCGGTGCTGGTCCACGTGGCGAACGTGTTCATGTCCATGCTGACGAGTGGCCGGTTCTCTGTTACTGTGGAGCCTGCCTCCGTCTCGACTATGCGGGCGGTATCCGTGATGGTGAGGAGGATGGCGTCGGGGGATGCACCACCACCGCCTGATGACGAGTTTACGCCGAACCCGTGCTCGTTCTACCTATTGAACCTTGCTATCGACGTAAGTTATTTCTGGTCCTCATGGACCTTGTCCCCCCCCCCCTTTTTTTTGATCTTTTTTTTTTTTGGATGCTAACCTACTACTACAGACAACACTCGGCATCCCGATCCTTATCATCCTCCTCCGTGTCTTTACCAGCATCGTGTCCTACACGCGGCTCGGCCAGCCGGCAGAATCAATTCAGTCGGGCAACTATGGCAACCCGCCCAAGGTGTGGTGGTGGCTGAAGCAGTCTGTCATCTACTTCTGTGGGCTGTTCGGCATGAAGATCTGCGTGCTCATCATCTTCCTCTCGATGCCGTGGATCTCGCGCGTCGGCGACTGGGCCCTGTCCTGGACCGAGGGCAACGAGAAGGTCCAGATTGTGTTTGTCATGATGCTGTTCCCGCTCATCATGAACGCTCTGCAGTACTACATCATCGACAGCTTTATCAAGAAGCAAGCGTCCAATGACGGCGACGATGGCTCCGGTGAGGGCAGACCTACGGCGGTTTCGTATGAGAGGATCTCTGAAGGCGGGAGCGATGAGGAAGGTGAGGCTGGGCATCACCACCACCACAACAACGGGGATTTGGAAGAAGTGACATTTGCCAAGGCGGGAGCACAGGTGAAACATATCAAGCGGCCGGGTGATGAGGAGTATGATCCCGAAATTGACGGTGACGAGTCCACGGTGACGGCGAGTGGTTCATCACCGGGGAAGGAGGATGTGCCATCTGAACTGTTTCCAAAGGAGTGAATGGTGTTTTGTGGATAGTGTTTTTGCTTTTGTAGCTGGCTTTGTGTTTACAATGGAAACAACCTGGTCTTGGTCATTTTTTGCATTGATAGCGTCTTATGATATATCTTTTCTGGCTCATTACCTCCAGTCCGCATCTGACAGGAAAATTACAGACTGCGTATGGTAGTGGAGAGTACAGAGTAGCACCCGCCGGGGAGACATTTCCCGTTTAGCATACCAGACGTAATCACAGGGAACATCAGGAACATTCGTTAATGCCGTTGATATTTATTTCCAAGGTTCTTAACTTCACCTCAAACTACGGTGGTCAGGTTCCTTGATCGTGATGTCGATTTGTTTTTTGCGCCCCCCCCCCTCCCCACCCGGACGACTGTCGTTATCTGCCTCGTCTCTTTACCCACTCCTCCCCTTTCTCGCCTCCTCGTACAACATCAAGCAACGCTGCCGGATGCACCTCCCCATCGCCGTACACCAGACATACGCCAAACCGCCATAGTACACCCTCCCAGAAACGCCTTGCTACCCTCGCTTCAATGTAAGCAGTATTCGACTCGTCGTATTGCATGTTGAGCCCTGGACAACTAGACGCCAAAGGCGCGCCGTCGATATGGGCTGGACCCGAACCCATTCACTGCCGGAACAGTATGACACAGGAGCCATGTGTGGCAACTCGAGTGAGTCCCATGAACGACGTAGGACCTGAGATGAGCCCGGGATCCGTCACACCTCCACGGCTAAGAAAATGAAGACCGAGTAAGATGGTACCTCTCCCCCTCAAATCAGTGATGAACGGCAGAAAAAGAAAATTATAGCCCAGAGATATTCGTCCTCAAATACAATCATACCCAACAGATAACGCTTTAACAAGTTAAAAGCAGTTCAGGAACATGAACACACCGCCACCATGCGTCATCCACCGCCCTACCAGCCAGGCATCGACACACATATCCCACACTCAACCCCACGCGCTTTCGCTAGCTTGATGAATGCAGTGTGGGTAATCTAGTGTTGACATCCAGTACCTAGGTAGTTAGGGACCCTCGAAAGGTGGATGACGCATGGTACCGCCCGCCCTTCTTAACATTGCATTCTTTCCCCGTACGTGCTTCCACCTGAGTCTCCATGGCATCAGTGTGGCCGTATGCATACTGGAAGATATTACCTAGGTACCTTCAAAACAGCCGAGGACGATATTTCGGAAGCAATCTACCACGAGTTCCCTCGGCCTTGGACCTGGAGTTGCTACCCCGGCGGTGGCTAGTCCTCGACGCCCTCTCTTCCCGTACAGCATCATCACGGACTCGCTCGGCCTCGGAGCCCGGGTCGGGATTTGCCACCACCAGCGGCGAACCCCTGGCCCTGGTTGGGTCGTGAAATCCGCCTGTCTGCGGATATGTCACGAAACCGCCGATGACAAGCCCCTTGTCAGAAGACGGTGACGGTGCAGCAGCAGGTGGTGGTGGTGGTGGTGGTGGTGGACTCGGTCGTGACGACTCGTTCTCATTTCTCTCCGGACGGGGGCGTAGCCCCAGGAAGAACAGCCTGTCCTCCATCGCCAGCGGTGACTCCTTGCCCTTGCGACTGGGCACGCTGGCTGGTTCCCCCTTCTCAGCGCCGGTTTTGGGAGAAAGTTTCCGGGAGAAGTTTCGTTTCACCCAGTTTTTGTAGCCACAGGGGTTGCTCTTGCCATCCAAGCTAGAGGAAGGACTATTGAACGGTCCTACGGGAGGATAAGGAGGAGTTTGCAACTGTCCCGCGGGACCGGTAAATTTGCGGTCCTGCTCGTGGCCATTGGTAGTGGGCTCGTTGGCTTTTCCCCAGAGCTCGGGGTAGCACTCCGGGTGGTGATCGCGACTGCAGCCCTCTATCGCACCGCTGTAGAGGGAGTCTATGGAGTACTGGCGAGGGCGTTGATACTGCTGGTTGGTCCCCGTCATCGGTGGTGGTTGGGAAACATCCAGTAGGCCCGGCCTTGAGTTCACTGTCGCCGCTGTGCCGTCATACTCTTTTCGTCGTCGGGGATCCTCATATGTGCCCAATTCAGTCACTTCGTACGGGCGCTTCCATCCACTGGCGGCATTCTGGCTGCTTGGGAGCTTCTGCGTTTGCCCCGGGTACGTGTAGTATTCCCTGGGCGGCCCAGAGGGCGGAACCCTGCCAGGTTGAGTAGGATCCATGGTTGTGGGTTTTGAATAGTGTCGATTGAGAAATGTTTGATCGGGGTATCAAAGGTTTCTTTGAACAGAAGGATTTGTGTTGTCTCTGCTGTAGTGGTAAAGCAGATAAATGGAGAGTGGTAGGCAAGAAGAGAAGGAGAAAGGAAGCCCAAATCCCAAAAGCACTGACTGATGATTTCAATTCCAAGGGTGATACCGGTTAACTCCTCTTAGTTCCTCAGAAGCAACTACACACTCACTTATGTACTTAAGTAACTTGGCCATAATTTTGCAATGGACGGAAGGTTGAGCTAGAATGCCTTAGAGGGACGAGGACAACCTTCTCATCGCCTGTGCACCTTGATGGTGGGCGCCGGCTTGTTTAGGACGAGCGCGACCGTTGACGAGAGCCCGGACTCACGATGCTCGGCCTCGAAGTATAAACATCCAATCTCTCACTCGAGAAACAACATGGCTATACTTGCCAGGCCCCAGGATACGCAGGAGATCTCTGCATCGATGCCACTGCGTCGGCTTTCTTGGTAGTAAAGATGAGGACCCTCATGACCGGAGGGAGTCCCCCGGCGCGTCGAATAGCCATAGTTTTGGAGCGTCTGGTCATTCATTAGCTTCTCGGCGAGGGACGGTGTACTTATGTACGGCCGGGCGCAGCTAAAAAGGTGCCGGGCTTGAACCTTGAAGTCCAAGGTTATATAGATGTCGAGGCAAGTGAGAAAGTTTCAAGGGATCTGAGAGGTACTTTCTGGCAACCAGTCTAGGGGCCTGGATCTGTGCAGAAGGGTGCGGATTGCTGAAACCATAACTATGGTTATAACCTTATGAAGCAGTGAAGTTGAAGTCGGGAATTTCCGCTGATGTTCGGCTCGGCGAATTGTCATTAATACGCGGGTGTCGTCGGCCCCGGAAGTCCGGACACCGGAGTTGCCAGGAACATTCAGCTAAATGTACGCCGCGCCCCACCAAGTCGCGTCCTGAAGTCGCGACGGGTTCTTTGAGTGTTTGACCTCAACCTCGACCTCAACCTCGATCGCTGTCCAGTGAATGTGGTAATCCAGGACCCTGCGTTTCTGCGTCGACAGAACAAAGAAGGGAAATATCTCCACAACCATGGACATCGACGACATCCTGCGGGAAGTCGACCCCGTCGCCGACTCAATCCCGAGCGAGACTCGAGATCTGCAGGCCTTGACGCGTGCCTGGGTTGCCGAGCGATGCGCCCCGGAACTTCTAGAGTGCGCAACACCTCCACAACACCCATACTGCTTCTGTCGATTGAGCTGAGACTGATACGATCCTCTTCTGTTCAACAGATGGCCGGCCGATGGCCTCTTCGAGCGCTTTAACGACCGCATAAAGGCCCAGATCGAAAAGGTCGAAGACATGACCGGCGACATGGACCCCAGGACCAACTTCGCCCTGATCGTCATCCAGACCGAGCTGGAGCGGTGCAAATACATCGTGCGCAGTTACCTACGTGCCAGGATCGCAAAAGTGAGCTTGCATTGCTTCCCTACTTCTGTCCACACCCCAGCCAGCCACCTGCTCCCACATGGCTTCAGCTAGGGAGCTGGTGGCTTCAGCTATGCGAGGCTGACGTTCTCTCATCTGCGTGTGCGGGCAACTACAGATCGATAAACACGCCCTACACTACCTATCTACGCCGACCATGCGCGCACGTCTTTCGGAGACAGAACTGGCCTACGCGACGCGACACCAGGCCATGCTGCACAACCACTACCTCTCCTCGTTCCTCTCGTCATTCCCTGCCAACCTACAGAACCTGAACGACACGGCCGGCAACATCAGCATGATCGACACGCCCGACCTGGATACCGCGGTGTTCATCCGCCTGTTGAGGGACTGTCTCGTGGAGGGCCGAGGAATTGATGAAGACGGCAGCATGAACGGGAAAAACGGGGACATCCTCATCCTGAGGTGGTCAGATGCGAAGTCTCTGGTCGATGCTGCGGATGCTGAGCTGGTGTGAAGCCCCCACGACTCGAATGCTTCTGGGGCGCCGACTACCGAGTCAGGGAGGCGGCTCACTCTAAAGGAGGGACCTGAAGAATCTGCCCCAACCCGACTCCATCTTCTGATTTCCAACTTCTTCGGATGGGCCTGCAATCACCAAGTCGAGGGGCCGCCTGATGGCAAATGGTGGACAGTCCGGAGATATCGCACAAGCTGCGGCGTTAAAACAGCTTAGTTCAGACGATCATTAGTCGCTGTCCGGAGTTTGGTTTGATAACGCCGGATTAGCGCTTGTCAATGACTAGCCTAAGGCATATGTCATCTATAAGTAAGAGTACGACGACTGTTTTGAGGTCGAGGTCAAAGGGAAATAGGCCTCTCGCTTCGATCAACCCAGCTACAACATTACGTACGACACATACCTCAAAATGACCGCCGACTCAAAGACCCTTGTGCTCGTCACCGGTGCCAACCAAGGCATCGGCTTCGAGATCGCGAAGAAGCTCGCAACCGATCACAAAGACTACCATGTCATCATGGCCGGACGAAGAAAGGAGGCAGTCGAGGAAGCAGCCAGCAAGCTACAAGCCGAGGGTCTCTCCGTCGAGCCCCTCGTCCTGGACGTCACCTCCGACGAGTCCATCACAGCGGCAGCCAAAGCTATCAGCGACAAGCACGGACACCTCGACGTGCTCATCAACAACGCCGGCATCGCCTACGTGGCGCCCCCCGCCGACGGCAAGGCGCCCCTCTCGGCCCGCGGGCAATTCCTCCGCATCCTCGACACCAACGTGGCGGGCGTGCAGGCCGTAACGGACGCCTTCACCCCGCTGCTCGAGAAGTCCGACAAGACCAAGCGCGTCGTCTTCATCAGCTCCACCCTGGGCAGCGTGGCCTCCAAGGCGGACCCGAGCCTCGAGTCCCCCAGCCGCAAGTCGCAGTTCTGGCACTACACGACCTCCAAGGCGGCGCTCAACATGCTGGCGCTGCACTATGTCGTGGAGTACGAGGGGCGGGACGACTGGAAGTTCAATATGTGCTGCCCTGGGTACTGCGCGACGAACTTGAACTCTTATAGGGGGCTTGACCCGCCGGAGAGCGGTGCGATTAATGCGTGCCGGTTGGCGACGCTGGGGCCGGATGGGGAGACGGGCACATTTAGTGGTACTGATAGGGTTATTCCTTGGTAGATGGAGAGGATCCTGCGTGTGGGGGTTCACGTGGATGGGAGAGGAGAAGTGAGACCCGTCGTGGGTGTGTAGCACTCGGAATAATTGGATGGTCCCACCTCCAAGAGGCTGAACTGTATATATATAGTACTGTGTACCTACACTTGTGCGCTGAAGAGATAGACATAAGACTAGCAAGCATTCACGTTCTGGCTCACTGGCTGTGAAATGTAACCCGTGTTTACTGTCCCCTTTGCGGGGTTGCTTATGTTGCTCATCATAGCCAGCCACCTTGCCCGGCGGAAGACCACGTCCTTTTGGATGGAGTGAGACTGCGGTAGACCGTATTGTACGATGCCAAGTAGACATGCCACCTGGAAGACTTTCCTCGAGCCAAAAGGTTGATGTATCCATGATCACCAGCCTCTTCGAGATACGGAGTTCTACACACGTAACACCTAAGGGACACGGCATTTCGGGATATTAGTCCGTTGCAGGAGAAGGACGTGGAATTAACAAATCCGGGGTTGCATGGATTCTGGCTCGTACATAATAAGATCCGGTGGGAGCCACCAGATATTGACTTACCCTTCAAAGTCTTCTGCGGGGACAGTGTTGGCCATTGTATAACTGGGTAGGAAATCCAAACAGATGATGATCATGATATGGGGGCGTTCTTGGGCGGGAACAAACCCATAACCAACGTGGCAGTGGGACTTGGAGCGAGGATTTGAACCGGGGGATATACCTGGGGCGAACTTGAGCACAAATTCTGTGGTCCGATAATAAAATGCTCCAGGCCGTACCACTCAATGCAACTCGGTCACACAGAATGTGCACCTTTGCGGCCCTGTCTTACCTCCGGTTCCTACTCCAATCTCGGGGTCATCGTTCTTGTCCCCATCCACGTCCACGTCCATAGTTGTGGCCCCCGGTTTAACTACAACAATGAACAGGAGGAGTAGAATTGAGGCCCGGTTCTAATTGTTTTGGACAAAGGCAAAGTACCAATGAATATGTGGCAGTAGTAAACGGATCACAAGCGTCATGGTTCGGGTTGACGAGAAATATGGGGTTCCACTTTATGTATCATGTATGCAACATTGAACTACCCCAAGTATTACCGGCCACTAAACCCTAAAAGAAACCTAATTTAAAGGGGGTAGGAACCGGGAAGGAAGATCCTCCCCATCCTTGGCCAAATTAGAAATTTCACGAAGGAAGGAGGGTTTCCGAGGGGTGAAAAGCGACTCGATATGTTTTGCGTTGCAAGAACTCACCTGGGGCAAGTCCACGTCTTGGCTCTTCCAGATGTCAAGAGCCGAGCTGTGCTGGCCCCAGAAACTGCTGTCCAAGCATCCCTCAGCTGGCTGACTGGGTAATACGGGGGGGAGGAGGCGTGGCGAAGCGACGAACACGAAGAAGCAGCACCTCGGGCCTGATTGGCGAATCCCACACATCCAACGCCGTATCGGGTAGCCTTCCCCAACTTTACACGAGATTGGCCCACAATCTTTGTCCATGCATTGATCCGAACTGTCGACCGTTTTTATGGTGATCCTTCCTTCCAGGGCGGGGCTGCTGGGCACGCGCATTGACACGACCTGACCCGGCAGGAGAACAGTGGAAGATTTTCTTCATCAGACGATCCTGGGACCTGGGACTGAGGGATGGTGGCTGGCGACCTTGAAATGCTCCAGGACCATGTTCATCTATCCCCAGATGATTGTCCTGCTGATCCCCCAGTTCCGTGTTATTGCGGACCCCCCTAGTCGTCTGCCAGGCGCGCCAGGCAACGTAAATAAAATGTGCCCTCTCCCCATGGGCACGCATCTGCTGACCCTGTTCTCGCGTCTCTTCTTGTTTCCTTGATCCTACTGTACCTGCCTGACTGTCGATACTTGTGTGCTGGATTCATCTACACTCGCTTGAGCATTGCCATATACTGTCATATTATTCAACCGTCTTTGGAGAGGTTCCATATCTTGCATACATTCAGGATGCGTTTCACCAGCTTCCTCGTCGCCGGCGCCTTCGCCGTCCTGGCCGGCGCCCAGTCATCCTCCATCGTCTCCTCGTCCGTTACCTCGGTCGCTTCTGTCACCACCACCGACGCTGCCCAGACCTCGGAGGCTGCCTGCCTGAAGGCCTGTTCCTTGGGTGACGTCGATTGCCAGGCGAAGTGCATTGCTGTAAGTCCCCAGTGACCATGGTTGAGTGGATGCTCGACGTGATACCCCCAGGGGCCCACCCGGCTAGAGAGAGAGAGAATCGGCAGCTGACCTTTTGCCCTCGCCAGGTCCCCTCTCCCAACGCCGCTGCGGCAAACGCAACCACCGAATGTGTTGCTTCCTGTGACCAGGGCAACGGTACGGCCGCTGAAAACCAGGAGTACTCCAACTGCGTTCAGGGCTGCATCGACAACGACTACTTCACCTCCACCGGTACTCCTGCCCAGTCGACTGACGCTTCTGGCTCCACCGCGACCGACTCCGCCGCAACTGCCACCGGTACCTCTGATTCTTCAGACGCCTCGGGCACTTCTGGCTCCTCGACCGCGTCGAGCACTAGCTCTTCAGCGTCTGCGTCCTCCTCCTCTTCGGCTGATGGTAACCTAAAGGTTGGCATGGCGGGCGTGACCCTGTTTGGCCTAATTGCTGCTGTTTTTGCTTTGTAAGGACCGGCCATCAATGTATCTGCTAGCATGCTTTTGCGTGCAAGTGAACGGAGTCTATTTGTCAAAACGAATCATTTTTTGGATATGAGATAATAGTAATGCATGTGAAACGGTCTGAATGAGGGATGTTATGTTTAGATGAATGGTCATCTGGCTGGGAATGATATATCATAATTAGGCAGTGGGGCTAGGGAACAAATACCCAATTACTCTTTGCAGCTGTTGTGTCAACATCTCAGTCATCGTGTCTTTTATGTCGTTAAGTCGTTATCTCTTTTGTCTATGTGAGGAAAGCCGCCTCCATCTGCTGCCAGTTTACTGGCTTTTCAGGGAGTTCTTGGGCAATGTTGGCTCAATGTCTGAGACCCACTGTAATCCCAACTTCTTCATCTCGACGGCGATTTGGAAGAGGTAGTCAAGACTGTGGCACAAATTAGCGTCAAGGTCCATATCGCAAGGTGATTCCAGGGCATGCGCAAAAAAGGCGGCTGTTGCTACCTCGTTGAGCTCAGCCCTACATCCCCTGATTACGGGTAGCACATACCTCTCGCACTGCCCCTTGGCCTGCTCAACTGTGTTCCCCCACACATAAACGCCATGCCTCCTCACCAGCACGGCATACGCATCCGGGTACCGCTCCATAGCCTCCTCCATGAACTCGGTCAGGTCCTCCTCGTGGGCCGTGTTCTCGATGACCGGTATCCGCAGGGTGTCATGGTAGCCCAGGTTGCCGACCTCGGCGTGGGGGTAGCCCCTCGCGAAGCCCTTGATCTGCTCGATGTTGTTGATCCGGAACTCCTTGTCGTAGCCCTTGCCCTGCTGCTCGAGGATCAAGGTCACCAGGACGGCCCAGGGGGAGTGCGTGTGGATGCAGCACCTCGCGCCCCGGCGCGTGAAGGCCGAGAGGAAGAGAGGCGTGCACTGGGACGGCTTGTACTGGGCGGGCGAGCGCACGTAGACGCGGGAGGAGGGCTTGATGGCACCATCCTCGGCGGTGGCCTTGTGGTTCTCGAGGGTCTGGGGGAGGGAGAGGACGTAAAGGTCGGAGGGCTTCATGAGCTCCTTCTGGACGCCTGAGGGGGCTATGTAGACGAGCTCACTGATAGAGGCATTAGTATGATTGGGAAGGAGGGGGGGGGGCAGGGGGCGGGCTGGGGTGGGTTTACTCGTTGCGGATGGAGCAGCCTCCTCCCGTGCCAGTCACCCAGCCTAGAGTCCAGAACTTGGCGCATAGGGAGGGGATGAGGTTTGCCGGGTGGCTCTCATCCTCAGACTGGACCAGATGGTCGTTGTTGGTGCTGCTTGTGTCGCCCATGGTGGGGAGCTTGTGCCGGGGCGGGCCTGGATTGTCTGATCGCGGGGCAGATTGTATGTAGGTGGCTCCCGCACGTTAGAGGTAGGTGGATATGTAATACGTAGACAGGGGGTCCGTATCAAGAATTGCTTCCTTATAAGATGAAACAGCTCGTCAAGGCATACGAACTGTGAAATGTTTGGAAATGGTCCCCTCTTAAAATTGGAAGAGCGAATAAGTTGCTCGCTGGGCTTCGGAGCCGTAGCCGGCACAACAAAACTAATGTATGCATATCAGACAGGGACCAACCTTGCACGTGGCCCACCTAGCTCTTACGTGACGTCCATACAGTAATACTGTGTAGTGTAGATACCAGGCCCCTCCATTCATTGCTCTCAACAAGGGCATTGACTGTCTGTCCTCTTTACCTGTTTGGTTGCTTATCTCTCTTGCTCTATTAGCACCTTCTGGTTTGAGTACGAGTTACTATCAGGGTTACGAGTACCTTTTGCAGGACATCATACTAATAATATCTACGGAGACTATACCTAGGTACCTACCTATATAGAGAGAGTATAAACAGCACCGAATTTACCTTCAACTACCCAGGTACTTTCATGACCAGCAGTGACTGCCCAGCTAGAAGCATCACAGTTGGCAACAATGAGAAGTGCAGTATAGTATTCCCCCCCCCCTTCCTTTTTATTTTATTTTAGCAATGAATCTATCGCTAAATCTATTCACAGCCATCGGAATTACCGTATCATGGAGTGGGTGTAAATTAGGAAGGGGCTTACTGCATACGTATCACAGTAGTACTTTCACCATCTGATACCTGTCGAACTTTCCAAATGATTCTCTGGTCGTGGGTCTCGGGTCTCTATTATAGTCCCGGCTGATTAAGTGAAGGAGATCGTGGGACACTCCCGATCCCCGCATTAAATGGTGCAAGGGCCACCGGAGCATCTGTGCCCATTGAGTTGTGGCGCCTCGGGAAAGACCAAGACCCCTGTCACCTGCCCATGTGGGTCGATTGAGTTAAGTTTTGGAGCAGTCGAAGCTCGGAGCTCCAACGTGTCCTTTTTACTACCAGCCGGGCACTTTCGCGCCAAAGATAAATCCACTACTTCTCCCTCCACGCCAACACTACACCTTTAACTGCCCAGATCTTCCTTTTCTATCTTCGAGCTCTGAGAGCAGTATTCCTTATTCCTTCATTGAGAATACCATCCCTCTTCATCTGTCTCCATTGACAGCATTTCCATACACACTACTAAGAGTAGCTTCCTACTCTGATCACCTGTAGATCACAGCTTGATATATCCAGTCAGCTGCCACCACAAACACCATGAGGTTTACACCCTTCATTGCCTGGGCCGTCCTGGCCTACGGCGCTGTTGCCGACGATGCCCAGAAGGTCCTCAGTGAAGAGAGCTCTAGCTCTGTTGCTGAGTCTGCCACCGCGTCTGTCGATGCTTCCCTGCCCACATTTACTGTAAGCTTCCACCCCCGCCTCTTCCCCAGACAGAAACTATGTCCATGATGGACATTCCTACATATACCCCAAAAGCTTCGTTTCAGCATAAGTGGACAGCTCAACTCGTCGACCAGCAAAGCTAATTACAATGCGATTGCTAGCCTACCACCCTCAAGGCGCCTTTCCTTGAGCAGTTCACCGACGACTGGGAGTCGCGATGGAAGCCTTCCCACGCCAAGAAGGACTTGCAAGGCAAGGAGGATGAGGAGTGGGCCTATGTCGGCGAGTGGTCCGTCGAGGAGCCTACCGTTTACAAGGGCATTGCCGGCGACAAGGGTCTTGTCGTCAAGAACAAGGCTGCCCACCACGCCATTTCCGCCAAGTTCCCTAAGGTCATTGACAACAAGGACAACACCCTTGTCGTTCAGTACGAGGTCAAGCTCCAGAGTACGTATTACCCAGTTCTTCTCAGCAGTCATATGAACTTCCACTGACTCCGATGCGCTCTAGACGGTCTCGAGTGCGGTGGTGCTTACATGAAGCTGCTTCGCGAGAACAAGGCCCTCCACCAGGACGAGTTCGCCAACACCACCCCGTACGTTATCATGTTCGGCCCTGATAAGTGCGGCCACACCAACAAGGTCCACTTCATCTTCAACCACAAGAACCCCAAGACCGGCGAGTACGAGGAGAAGCACCTGAAGTCTCCCCAGGCCGCCCGTATCCTGAAGACCACTGAGCTCTACACGCTCATTGTTCACCCCAACAACACCTTCGTTATCGAGCTCGACGGCGAGCAGGTCAAGGAGGGTAGCCTTCTGGAGGACTTCAGCCCTCCCGTTAACCCCCCAGAGGAGATTGACGACGCTGAGGACAAGAAGCCTGAGGACTGGGTTGACGAGGCCCGTATCCCTGACCCTGAGGCCAAGAAGCCCGAGGACTGGGATGAGGACGCACCCTTCGAGATTGTCGATGAGGAGGCTGAGAAGCCTGAGGACTGGCTCGTCGATGAGCCCCTTACCATTCCCGACCCCGAGGCCCAGAAGCCCGAGGACTGGGATGATGAGGAGGATGGAGACTGGATCGCCCCCACTGTTCCCAACTCCAAGTGTGCCGAGGCCTCTGGCTGTGGCCCTTGGTCCAAGCCTATGATCAAGAACCCCGAGTACAAGGGCAAGTGGACCGCTCCTTACATCGAGAACCCTGCCTACAAGGGAGTCTGGGCTCCTCGCAAGATCAAGAACCCCGACTACTTCAACGACGAGCACCCTGCCAACTTCGAGCCCATGGGAGCTATTGGCTTCGAGATCTGGACCATGCAGAACGACATCCTCTTCGACAACATCTACATTGGTCACTCTATCGAGGACGCCCGTAAGCTCGCCCAGGAGACTTTCCACCAGAAGGTCGCTGTTGAGAAGGCCGCCGAGTTGGCCGAGGCACCCAAGAAGGAGGAGGCCAAGTCTCCCTCTGACCTGAAGTTCCTCGACGACCCCGTTCTCTTCACCAAGGAGAAGGTTGACCTCTTCCTTGCCATCGCCCAGAAGGACCCCATTGAGGCCATCAAGTTCGTTCCTGAGGTCGCTGGTGGCATTGGTGCTATCCTGGTCACCATTGTCGCTGTCGTTGTCGGTGTTGTCAGCTCTCTGGGTGGCAATGCCGCCCCCGCTGCCAAGAAGGCTGCGGCTGACGCGAAGGACAAGGCTACCGAGGCCAAGGACAAGGTTGCCGAGGCAGCCTCTTCCGGCGCCGAGGCCGTCAAGGACACCGCCACCAAGCGCACTACTCGAAGCCAGTCTTAGGTTGACAAGATGGCGCGGAGACGTGTGGGAAGTAATGAATGATTTGGGCAGGGATCAAAAAAAGAAACCTCATACCGAGAAGATGGAAAAGAAAGAAAAAAATTGGACGCTTCTGCTTCCCGCATAGGGCTTATAGGGTTTGAGCACGGCGTAGCAGGTGTATCTTTAGTTTGGTATCGCAGGGAATCGCAATCATTCAGACGTTGCACTATCGTAACCTATCACGCTGCTATTCTTTGCGGTAGTGTTTTCATGGTTTAAAATTACCGCTCTCCAAGTCAAGCTGCGGATACATTCATAATATGACCGGTCCGGTCGTGCCATCATTGCTGAGGACGCCGATATCCGGGGAAATTACCCCAAGTTGTCTGCTGGGACCACCGGCAAATGGCGGCATTCAATCGGAGGCATCAATCGGATCGAGTACGGTCACGATCTGTGGAGTAAGTGGGTGACTTCACCCCGCACTTGAACACAAGTCCCCTGTCGGGAGCTTGACCCGCATCATTCCCCTCCGCAACTTGTTGACCTATGTAATACACAGTAGCCCACCGGCAGGTGGCTACGGGCAATTAAAAGGGCGGTGGCCCCGGTTGAGTTTCCCTCGGAATTATAGTATCTGGTTCTCATATAACACCCGTCAATTCCATACCTCACTGTGTCTTGAGATTATAGTTGTTTGTTACTTATTCGGCGTAGCTTGGCCTTGAAACTCATCATTCCTCCTCCTTCCCACCTTCTTCCCACCCCCTCTGTTCTAACTCTAGGTTCCACTGGTCGCAGTTTTCCCAATGCGCCGACTACTATCGAGTAGTGCCTATGTTGGGGCAGCTCGTTCTACCCAAGCGGCAGCATCAACAATTAGAAATAGCAGAGCCTCACCTCGTCTACTGTCCACATCACCTACTCCCAGGATGGTACCCGGGTCTTCAGCCACCTCTGTGCGGAGGATACACGCCACAGCAGCGCACCTAAACCCAGCCCTCGCCTCCACGGCAACCTCATACCCAACGACCCATGAGAAGATCGCCAGGGTCGAGGACACGCCGTATTTCCTAGACAACGAGTTCCGGCCCTCGGCCAGCGAGCAGCTGATCGACCTCCACGACCCAGCGACGAACCACCTCGTGACCCGTGTCCCGCAGATGACGGACGCGGAGCTCGAGGCCGCCGTCGCGTCCGCCGAGAAGGCCTTCCCGGCATGGAGGAACACCAGCGTCATGGCGAGGCAGCAGGTCATGTTCAAGCTCGTGGGCCTGATCAGGGAGAACTGGGACCGCCTGGCCGCGAGCATCACGCTCGAGCAGGGCAAGACGTTCGCGGACGCCAAGGGCGACGTCCTGCGGGGCTTGCAGGTCGCGGAGGCGGCGTGTGGCGCGCCCGAGATGCTGAAGGGCGAGGTGCTGGAGGTTGCTAAGGATATGGAGACGAGGACGTATAGGGAGCCTTTGGGGGTTACGGCTGCTATTTGCCCATTCAGTGAGTACTCGATGGTATCTCTAACCTCTGGTGAAAGAGGGAATTGATTCGGGATGCTAACGAAGACACCCGTAAAACAGACTTCCCAGCCATGATCCCCCTGTGGTGCATCCCCATCGCCACCGTGACTGGCAACACCCTCGTCCTCAAGCCCTCGGAGCGCGACCCGGGCGCTGCCATGATCCTCGCGGAGCTGTGCCAAAAGGCAGGCTTCCCGCCGGGCGTGGTCAACATCGTGCACGGCGCGCACCGCACCGTCGACTTCCTCCTGGACCACCCGTCCATCAAGGCCATCAGCTTCGTGGGCGGCAACAAGGCCGGCGAGTACATCTTCAGCCGGGGGTCCGCGGCCGGCAAGCGGGTGCAGGCCAACCTGGGCGCCAAGAACCACGCCGCCGTGCTGCCGGACTGCAACAAGAACCAGTTCCTCAACGCGGTGGTGGGCGCGGCCTTCGGCGCCGCTGGCCAGCGGTGCATGGCCCTGAGCACGCTGGTCATGGTCGGCGAGACGAGGGACTGGCTGCCCGAGCTGGCCGAGCGCGCCGCGGCGCTGAGCGTCAACGGCGGGTTCGAGGAGGGCGCGGACCTGGGCCCCGTCATCTCGCGCGAGAGCAAAGCCCGCATCGAGGGACTCATCGCCAGCGCGGAGGAGGAAGGGGCGACGATCCTGCTCGATGGGAGGGGCTACGTGCCTGCCAAGTACCCGGAGGGGAACTGGGTAGGCCCTACCATCATCACCGACGTCAAGCCGGACATGAAGTGCTACCGGGAGGAGATCTTCGGGCCCGCGCTGGTGTGCCTCAACGTGGAGACGCTGGACGACGCCATCGAGCTGATCAACAAGAACGAGTACGGCAATGGCGTTGCCATCTTCACGCGCTCGGGCAGCACGGCCGAGACGTTCAGGAGGAACATCGAGGCCGGGCAGGTCGGTATCAACGTGCCGATCCCGGTGCCGCTGCCCATGTTCAGCTTCACGGGGAACAAGAAGTCGGTTGCGGGGGGCGGTGCGAGTACGTTTTATGGGAAGCCTGGTGTCAACTTTTATACGCAGCTCAAGACCGTCACGACGCTTTGGCAGTCGGCGGATGCGGTTAGCAAGAAGGCTGATGTGGCTATGCCTACACACAGCTAGTAGGCCAGGGATTACAAGAGGGAGGCTGTATGTATATATATTAGGGGGTTGAACATGGTTGAGATTGAAGGCCACCAATTGAAAGCTCTACATGTTGCAAACGTTGCGTTACCGGTAATTCGACTATGAATTGAGCGAATGACTTTGAAAACACCATGTGAATTCTAGAAATGTAAACAGACGGCTCCTTCATGGAAAGTAAATGGCAGGATAGAAACTTCGTTATTTCAAACGAATCGTGGAAGGCGCTACTATGTCGAAGGCGTAATTGCAATTAATACTTCGGACAAAGGGGACCATCGCCTATTGCTCAAAGGCCTAAACAGTTCTCGATTTCCTGATAGTTGACTTCTCTTAAACACTATTTTTGTTGCTATGCCAGATTGTGGATGCCTTCTCAGAAAACCCACCGGGGCGTCGGACATATCGCCTCCATATCGCCGTTTCAGTCGGCCATCAAGAAACTCAACTTGAGATAAGTCCTAGCAAACGTTGTCCGGTGGTCTCAAGAGACAATACCTCTGGGCTAGCTCAAGCAGCCATCGAATGACCGACCAGCAGTAGCACGGGAGTTGACAAAACAAATAGACCTCGCAAAGCATGGACATCGTGGACCTGCCCCGCGACCTATTCCTCCTCGTCGTCGCCCACCTGTCCGCCCGGACTGCCGTGCTCTGCCGGCGCGCCTCGCGGAGGTGGAACGGCGCCTTCGCGGACGACGACCTCAGCCTCCAGCTGCTGAAGTGGCACTTCCCGCGGTGCCGCGAGGTCCGGCTGGCCTCCGCTGCAGCAGCTGCAGCAACAGCATCAGCGGATGACGCCATCTCGACGACCAAGGATGGGACCACCGGGCACGGCACGGCAGACGACCAGAGCCAGTCGTCCCAAAGCGGGGTGTCAAACGGCAGTGACGCAGCAGGAGAAAGGATGAACACGACTAACTGGGCCGCGATCTTCGCCAGCGTGGCTAGCAGGTACTACCACCTGCGGACCGCCAATCCAAGGGCTATCGAAAAGATCAGGCACGGGGCGACGGAGGACGGGTGGTCGGGAAAGTTCCTCCCCGTGGGGACCTGGGATCGCCACCTGAGGCTGAACGACAAGACGGCGCCGTTCCACTACCCTGACCCGGGGTGGTGCTATAGCCAGGAGGACGGGCTGTTGGTTTATCATGTCTACGAGGAGGGGGGTGAGTGCTCGGCGTGTCCCTGGCGTTGGCTCGACCTGGAGACCCGACACGAGGGCATCGTCCCGTTTGCTCAGGGTCGAGATAGGGTTGTCCGGCGTGTGCGGCTGGCCGATGGGGTCTTGATCTTCGAGTGGTGTCAGAGGCCGGCGGGTCACCACCTCAATCAATCCCAAGAGATAACGCAACACCATGTTACCGTATACGATGTCATGTGCGTCACCCCCGCTACCACCGATAGCAACAACAACGACAGAGGGCAAAAGCTGGAGAGTGGCAGCGGCACCTGGACCATCACCCAAAGGACTGGATTCCACCTGTATCTGGGCCCAATCAGAGCAAGGCACAAGGGCAGCCGGTTCTTCTCCACCCATACAAACACTCACTACGCCGCGTACCTCTGGCAGGGCGACTACATTCTCCAGGACAACCACCCCGTTGAGATCGTCGTCATCAGGGACATCGCCACCACACCAGGCCAGCAGCAGCAAGGATTAGTTCGTATGATTCCATGGGACACACTAGACTTCTACGGCATCCGCCAGCGAGCGGCGCCGAGGCTGCGATGCCTAGGAATGGACGACAGGAACCTCTACTTCACGGAGGAGGAGCACCGCTGGGCGCAGGGCACGCACAGCAGTCCGAGCCCGCCGAGGGTGCACCTGGTGAAGACGACCGGTATCCCCATCATACCTGCCCCGCCGGTGCTCGATGGCGAAGGGGCCAGGAGTGGACAGGAAATGGAAGAGTATGAGATGGAGCCGCGGCAGATCATCGTCGAGGGTCCGCGCTGGGTCGACGAGTGCGGCGCCAACGGCGACGTGAACATGTCATTCTGCCCGCGGGCGGCAGGGAACTCTCACCACCGCCACAGCGCGCCTACCGCATCACAGCAGCACACGCTCCTCACAGGCAGCCACAGCAGCCCGACGGCCCCGGGGATATGGAACGGGGAGTTCCCTCCAGGGGGAGGTGCAGGCACGGCGACGAGTCTGGCCCGGGAGATAGAAGCCGGCATTCGAGCACCTACGGGCCGCTGGCCTGGCTGGGCGCCCTGCTGGCGGCACGAGGAGTTCCCTTACCTTACCGTCAGCGAGATGGTGGACTTCCGGGCTGGTGTGAGGGTGACGGCCCGGCACTGCTTTATGCTCGAGACCCTGAGTGTGCATGTCCGCCCGTCGCTTAGTGTAAGGGGTCCAGGCGGGAGGGTCGCTCGCGACGACAGTGACGGCGAAGGAAGTAGCAGTAAGCACGGTAAACCCTCAAAATCCGGTAGCAGGAGGCTGGAAGGAGGGAGAGCCGATGACATGGGCCTGGAAAGGAAAGCAAAGTCGAGGAAAGGTACAAGGAATAATGATGGGGAGAATACATCAGATGACGAAGACGGTGGCAACGACGAGGAAGTCCAGTTTGCCGATGAAATGTGGGATGCGCTCCTCGGCAAGGGGTTCATCTGTGGTGATGAGAGGTGGCTGATCGGTGAGGATAGGCAAGGCTGCATCACTATTTTGCGGTTCTGAAGGAGTACGTGACCTTGAAGGGTCCTCGGCCAAGAGCCAGAGCGACACATTCAACAAGATTGCAAATAAGACCATTACAGCCAGGAGGGGAGATACGATCCCGCAGCAAGACTGCCCACATGGTGCCCCTGGTGGTAGAGATGATCAATTACACTCATGCATTGATAAAAAAAATATGGACAGCCACAAGGGCAACTGTTAATGCGGCGACATTATTCAGCGAAGTATCAAGACAATTCAGGGAGAAAACGGTATAGCATTGTTGCGCAGATAATTTTGCTTTCATTTCCACCATGAGCTCGCGATGCGCGCGCAATCCAATGTAGCTGTGCTCTTGGGTAAGTAACCAGTCCCGATAATACTGTGGATTGGTTTGAGCATTTTCCTCTTCCCACACAATACACCATGCCAGTCGACTACCGTTTCATACGATACCAAAAACATATGCTTCATAGAAAATGCCAAGTAACGAGTGCATCCTTCGCCTCAGTAATCAACTTTTATCTTCTTCTTACTATCATTACAGTAAAGGAGAGAGCCCTTTCCATGTTCCGCCCAACTTAGGCAGAATTCTTATTTACCACCGACGAAACTATTGCCAGCCCAGCTATCAGCATCATGGCTCGGGGAAATCGCCCAGCACCCTCATCCGGGTTGCTCTCGGCCACCGCCGGCTTGATGTCCTCCTCACCCTTGGGAGTGGTCCTCTCGCTGGCCTTCAGCTCCTTGCCCTCCTTCTTGTTCAGCTTAGGCGACTTGATGTGCGGTCCCGGGAAGATGATAGAGCTGTTGCTCCTCTTGTGGCTGAGATGTATCATCTTCCGATGAGACGTCGACGGTCGTACATGCAGCGACCCAGCACTAGCTACTGGCTCGTCATTTTTCGGCCCCGACTCCTCACCATGGGCCTTGTGTCGTGGAATGCGAGGCGAGGAGATCGTGGAAGCTCTGTCAAACACATGGGTGCCCGTCAAAGCACCGCGAATTCCAGTGCCGGCCCATCGAGACTCGCAGAGTCCCAGAAAACCAGCCGTGGGCTTACCGAGGCATATGGGAGAATCGGGACGTTGTAGTTCATCATCCCCTTCTGAAAGGGGGGCCAGTCTGAACGTGTCGACAGAATCGGTTGACTGCCGAGGCTCGGAGACATAGTCCTCCCATTCCGAGCAAGACGAAAAGCTATTTCTGCTTTGTCTGATGCGTGCACCGAGTTTGTAGGAGACGGGCAGAGGATGGGGATATTTAGACCCCAGGTCGGAACGTGTCGAAGATGGTCTTGGGCTGTGCGTTACTTCCGAGGATGATACTGTTTCGGGGGGAAGGACCCGCACCGACGCAACCATCTGGTCTTCGACGGACACAGAGTCCTTAAAAGAAGGACCCAAGAGGTTATCGGGGGTATCAATAGACACGTTCGATAGTCCGCTAGTAGTTTCCAGGCTGATCTGGGCCCCGTCTTCGACCTTTACGGCATCCAACATCTCCGAGGTTGCTTCTGGTTCCGTTGCACAAGTCTCAGGACCCGACAAGGCGGTCTCGGACGTGTCCGAACGTGCCTCGGATTCGGATTCGGATTCTTCGATTCGTTCGAGTACCACGTGCTCCTCGATATCGAATCTGAGTGCCTCGGTGGCTTCCGAAGCCTGTCGGACGTCTGGCACTGAACCCGAGCAGGGTACTGAGTGACCCGTTTCGGACACCTCGGACACACCAATAGGTCGCAGATCCGGTTCGGTTGTTACAGAGGCTTCGAGCGGACAGTGATCTTGGAGACTCTCTGGTTCGTTGGAATCTTCATCCACCTCGAAGCAGTTGTCCTTGGACGGTGATACCTCGTCCTCCATTTGCAGTTTTCTGACAACGTTTCTGCACGCACTCTCGTTTCTGGCATCATCTTGACTGGGACCAACCTGCTCGGTGGACTCCAGCGTCTCAGTCGGCTCCGAGGGTGTAGTGTCTTCAACCTTACTAAGCTGGGACACAGCTTGTTGATCGACCTGATCTGTTTCAACATGGGCCTTCTGTTCAGAGCTTTCAGTCTTTGAGTCCTCTTGCGTGACTGTCTCTTCGAGTCGGGGCTTCAAGGCCTCCGAGGAGCCAGATTGGTCGATCCCGCCAATCTCAGTGAGCTCTCCACTGTTCGCAAGGGTCGGGGCGTCCTCCTCATCTACATCTTCTTCAGAATGAAGCAGCCACCCCTCAGTTGGAAGATCTTCTTCCGTAATCTCGGAGGAGACAGCATCGGCAACGTCAACGCCGGTAGCTTTTGAGTCGGAGGCAGTGATGTCGTGCAACACAGAGCCAATCGTCGCATCATCTTTCATCGCCACTTGCGTCTCAATGCCACCTTGGTAAGCCTGTCGTATCTTGCGACTGGCCCTGGTAACGGCACTGGCGTCAGCAAATCCTGAACCTCGAGAGGCCCTCGGGGTAATGGGTGAGGCCGAGTCCGGTGCGCCCTCATTCAACGGAGTGCGAGGACGGACAGACGAGACACCGGGCGGCTTCGGCTCCGTCAATAATTTCGGCTCCGATAAATTCGAGTCTGATGTAGCCATCATGAACGGTTTGGTATTCGAGTCCTTGAAGAAAGGCGAGCTGCCTGGCTGTGGTGACGAATTCCGCACAGAGTCCGGTGTAGTGAGCATGCTTTGTCCGGGCGAGGGGGTTTCGCTTTCCGTGAGAGCCGGCAATGAAGAGTATGTCAATATTGAGGAGCTAGAGTCATCTGCCACATCCCGTGCACGCCTCAACTCAGCAGCAGGTCTCAGTCCAAAGGAGTCTTCGCCACGGGTAGCGTCCTCACTGTGGTGCTCAGGGATTCTCGCGCTGACAGACGACTCTAGGCTGTGCGCTCCACTGGATGCACGATAGTTACTTTCAGAGTCCATACCAATTGCCAATTCCCGGGCTGACGTCGTTATGCTGCTTGGTCGCTCTTCTTCGTCTTTGTATCTGCCTGGTACAAGAGGGAAGACGCGTGATGACTTCCTAGTTGGCACACATGGCGGTACCGGGGGCTCTGTGAATATGCCCGCTGATCCAGGCAGTGTGTAAAGAGAGCCTTGGGATGCCATAGAGCGAGGTTTGAAGTGATGAGATCTTCTGGTGCGGAGGCGAAGTAGTTGCTCATGCTCCGACGCATCCTCAGGGATGTCTTCGAGACTGCAAGTATCCTTACAGATCATATCGATGTCTTCCTGGATGCGTGCCTTAAGCTGTGCAATAAACAGTCTCTGCTCATCCCCAGGGGCCCTTGAGGTACTGGGATCTGGCGATTCCTGGTGGTTACGGGAAATGAGAGCTTTGTCCAGAATCAAGTGGCCGCGTTTGTACGCGATCATGCGAATGGCTACGTCGTGTCCTCGAAGCACATCCCCGACACCCGTCCTAATGCGATCGAGAAGGGCCTCAATGCTTCGTCGTGTATAGCTTTGTTTGCCGTCAATGATGAAACGCGCTGGGTTCTCGACATGCCATCCATGACCGATCAACTCCGCAATCCGGAAGTCGAAGTCGTTGAGCATGTTCATCTTCTCGTCCGTTCTGTCTCTGAGTTCTTGGAAGCAAGCTCGAACCATATTGACGAACTCGTCACAGTCCTGACCAGTCGGGTGCTTGAAGAGTCGCAGCCTGCTTTGTATATTCCGGCACAAGTGCTCGTAGGTTGGGCCGAGGTTATTGACAGAGCGAAGTTCCACCTTCAGAGCATCTTGAACGAAGTGCTGGCAGCCGCAGTCGGGGACGCCATCAACCGCCTCGCAGCTTGCATGCTCCACGTCAAAAGCATGTTTCCTCGAGTCTAGTACATCCTCGACGGCCCTGTACGCCTGCCATGATAAGTCTTCAGCAAGGCTAAGGTTCAGAGGGGCAGTCTGCGTGCTGTCGACCTTCAGGATCCTTTTGATATCAGGGTGTGGCCGCGATGTGTCTCTGCTCTCAAGTGTGATCTCCAATGTATATCCAGGCAAAGCCTCCCATTTCTGAGTAGATTCGATGAAACGGGACCGGGGGACACAGGCCAGATTCAGAGGGCCGGTGAGAGAAGGCTTGAATGTAGCGGGCTTCTCGGGGAAGTACTCCTGCGAGGGCTCGTCTACCCACCGGAAGTGGTCGTCATGGCGTTTCAAAAAGATCCCAACAATGTTGTGAGTCGAACGGAGGATGTCCATGGCCGAGGCGCTGGTGAGTGGTTGTTTCTGATAAGATCTGAGGGCCCTCTCAGCCCACGCTCCAGAGTGGTCTCTGCGATAGATCTGGAAGCTTATCTCGAAGCGAAGGTCCTTTGGGCCTTTAAGGAGGCATTGTGTCGGGGTAAGCGCGCCCGAGTCCTTGCGTGTGATCAACTCCTCACCACAGTGCTCAATCCTGCGTAGCAACCCTCGACATAGTCGGTCGGTGGGCACAAGGGATTGTGAGCTCGAGTAGGTGCGGTTAAAGACTGATCTGACGACAGGATCGTGGAACTTGAGGGTGAGCTTGACTTGGAGGGGAGCAATGCTAGGTTCTGATGGCCCCTCCTCTTCGATTGGCGACAAGGGGGTTTCAAGGTCCATCTTCATGTCGAGTCTGGTCGAGAAGCTGTTTGATCGTTTAAAGTCGAGCTCGTCAACGCCGGATTTGGAGCGACGAGGGGTCCAAGGATGTGGATCATCCCCGTGGCGAATTGTGTCCCAAGTCATCCTGAATCAACAGACAACAGATAGACAGTGGTAATGAATAGTGGCGACTTGTAATTTACCACTGGGCTGATGTGCTCCCCAAGAAAAGGAATGAAGGTAGACTTGGGGGGAGGGGGTGTATCTGAAGGAGAGTAAAGGTAAATAGACCAAATAGCGTGAGTGAGCCACTAAGGACAATGTCAAGCTGGACCACACAGTAACGCCATCTCCGATACGAGATGGACTTGGGAGTGACAATCGAAACTGTAGTTAAGAAAGAAGCATAAGCACCCGCACGGAACAAGGCGCGAGCTCAGCTTGATCGAGATTGGGTGAGGTCGGGCGAGGTCGGGGGAGATTGGGCGAGATTGGGGGACGCAGCCCTGATTATTTATGGTGTAAACAACCAGCCAGCGAGCCAGGCCAGGTCGGGGAAGACAAGACCAAAGAATCAGAGGCCAGTGACCACCTGGGTAGAAGTTAGAACCGAGACGACGGCCGTGACCATTGGAAGTTCCAAAGTGGCTTGTTGTTGGAATGAGATGATGGTTGATCGGCCTTGCCTTGGTTGTCCAAAAAGGATCATACCCAATGTACGGAGTACTTACCTTACAGTACTTGGTGTAAGCCGCTCAGCTTATCAGGTAGCTCTTTACTTCCGTGGCAACCGATGTTTACGCGCGTTTAGTCTCGTTTAGGTACGCACGTTCTCGCATTTGTGACAGACGTCGAGGGAGCGAGCCTTCGGCCCCTTTTGTTCTTCCAAAGCTCCAAGATAAGAGTTTTCTATGTCATGCGTGGAGACTGCGATGGAGACGAATCGACTTCCAAGCTTTTGCCGGGCATCCAGCATCCTTCCAAACTTTGTTCGGAACGGGTCGGGACTTCGCGAACGAGGCAACTCGCACTTCCTGATTCCCAATATCTCCTGCTCCAGAGCCGGGAAAAGGCCCCGGTTTTCTAGGAGATGTGGCATGATGCGGCTCATAAGATGATTATATCAAGATTGATCCCTCCGACAGCCATCATGGCTGTGATACTACTACCTCAAGTACAGCGTCTAGGTAGATTCCATGTACAATATTCGAACAAAGCTCCACCCACGTGTTCTTTACAAATCCCTCTTTGATGTGTCGACAAATTTTCTCGTGGACCAATGCGTGGGAATGGAGCCGATGGGGTCGAATGGAGACGCTTCTGCAGGTCTACAGTTTGCACCTTATTCGCACCGGCGCCGGCAGGTCGGATGCACATCCGTGACGATCCATACGTGGACTTCGTGATCCGTGGAGACGGCTGTAGGGAGCCAGGTGGCTAGGCAACTTGTAGCCGTCGTTGGCCGGGGGAATATACTGTGAAAGTGTTGTCTCAAAAGGATGCCGAAAATGTTTCAACGGAGGCCACCGACAACTGGACGGTGCGATAGTGGAGCCACCTGTCAGGGCCGGGGGGTGGTTCCTGTCCCTGCACATGTGCTTGGGGGTGTTCCTGAAGTCCGGGGGCGGGGCCTTTCAGGGTTACGGGGTTACGGGGTACACTGTTATTTACCTGGGAACTCAGCTGGGCTGAGGGCTTGCACATGGTTGACCCCTCCAATTTTCATCTCGGTGGCGTGACCTCGCCATGGAATACTCGTCCCGACACTATGGCTCACACCTTGATAATAATTCAGATTTCCAAAAAGAGAAGATCCTAGAGGGATTGTCAGACCATGTTCGCATGATAAAATGGCACCTGTGATGCAAGTAATCTCTCCGCTGGGTCCGGGGAGAGAGGATCCAACGACATCACATCCGATTCATTGCATGTGATTCTTAACCCCGTCTGGTTTGTTCTTTTAAGAAACAGTGCATGTAGTTTTTGCAGTCTCCAACAGAAGGCCAGTGCATTACTTGAGGCTGAGGCCATTCCAGGTGTAGTGGTGGGCAACCTTTACTTTGAGACATGGTCTGTCAACCTCCATGTACCTAATACTTGGTACCATATTCGGCCGCCAGAGTGGACTAATTTAAACCCCGTTGGCCGTCCGACAGAGGTCTCAGACCCTTTAGGTCTCACATTCTCGGCAGATGTCGATCGTAAGCTCTCAGACAATTGTGTGGTCGCCCATGAGACGCGGCTGATCCCTGGGAAAGGCCGCCGCCCCAGGTCCGAAACAGGGAATCAGGCGTACCTACTTGGTGACGGGGCGCCATCGATATCCAACAGACCCGATACTGCCAAATCTGAAGCCAATTCCAAGCTTGCACGCCCGTCGGGGTCTTGTCCAGTACGTGAGCTGGCATGGGCCGCATGGCTGCTTGGAAACGGCGCCACTGAGCATACTCCCTTTCTAGTTCCTCTCACTACCAGTTTGGATTGCATGAAAGGTTTTGTGGTCTGCCTTGATGGATTGGATCAGGCTTCACAGTTTTTATACGTACATAAGAGTTGTTCCATCTACCCCTAATCCCTAAAACGAAGAGAAAGAAAGGCAGAAAGAGCGCTGGAAACGCCGTTACTAAGCCTGCTGGAATTGCAAGTTAGAGTCTTCCTTTGGGCGTCCGTTTGGTAATGGGTATATGCAGAAGTTCCAGCTTGAATATTATCGGCTACAAGCATTAGAGAGCCATCGAGCCTTTGTCCCAGTACCAAGAATCAGTGGTATCTGGTCTGTTCTTACACCGTGATGCAAACACAAACCACAATCCGTTTGAGATGGACTGTAGACCCACGAAGGGCTCTTATACCATGATGAGGGCGATACTCTCCCCTTGGTCTTCTCAATATGAATGCAATGTTCTTTATCTATCTTCATGGGCCTTTCATGATCAGATACAAGGTTCTTTCTGGGCTGTCTGTGCCAAAATACCATCAAAGCAGCAGCCCCTCAATACGAAGATCCCTCCATATGTACACCCACAGCCCTGATCCCATGACTGTTACCATGGCGGGGAATAAGAGCCCAAACCCTCAAGACAAGAAGGAGCAAACCCCAGCCACCACTCCAGCCCAAACCTCAACCCAGATAGACCTCCCGATCCGGGTCCGCAACGAGACCGAGCATCCACCAATGACCAAGAGCAAGAGCAAAAAGAAGGGCGGCAAGAAGAACGTCCAAGAAGAATGGGAGAAATACTTTGGTACCAACGACAACAACCTGGCCAAATGGCAACAGCTTGGCCGGGACCTGGGTATCCCTGAGGGAAAGCTGACCAGCAAGACTCAGATCCGCAAAGTAAGTGATTTGACAACGACAACTTTGAGTGACGGTCACTCGCCCGTCTGCAGACCATCGACTGACGTGGCTTGGCTTGACTTGAGCACAGGCGATGAAGGGATTCTGGGTCAACATCTACGACTTCCTCTACCATGCCGAGAACAAGCCCGATGACGTCGAGTTCTTCAAGAGCGAGCGGGAGCTGTCCGAGTACACGTTGCAGACGCACAAGACTTTCCCGCGCAAGAAAATCACCCCAGGCAGTCCGCTGCGTGACCTGCTTGCTCACATCCTGTACCCGAGAGGCGGCAAGAATTCAAGGAAGTAGGGTACAGCGCTGGCCGGCCTCGGAGTAGGGCGGGAATATTGAGAATGGGGGTCGCTTGGTTGAAATGAAATAGTGATGTGTGTTTTGTACCATTGATATGTGTGATGATACCAGACGAGGTCAACTAAACCGTCGTCAATCCCCCAAACCGTAAACCCGTATCTAATTCCTAATCTCCCACAGCCTAATCTTGCCAACATCATTGCCCACCGCCAGCACGTCGGCATCGTTGGTCTTTCCAAATGTGACCGCCGTCACCCTGCCCATGGGCGTCTGCTCCGTCGGCCAGTTCCTGTAGACCGTGCAAGTCGGGAGGTGCACGAGCTTCAGCGCGTCCTTCTTGTGCTGACTGCCAAAAGCGAGCAGCTGGCCGTCGGGGCTGAAGGTCGTTGTCGTGATCGGTGTCGTGAGCTGCTCGCAGCGACGTGTGGGCTCAGGCTGCGGCTTGATCTCCACCGAATCTCCGTCAACCTTCGAGATGAGCAGGTTCCGGTCGTAGATGTTGAGCACACCGCTGTTCGACCCCAGAGCAACCCATCGGTCGCCACCGATACCCTGTGGACCATCACGGCCACCCATGGCCATCACCGTGCCGCCAATAGATCCCTCGTCCCTCCAGATGCCGACTGTCCGCCTTGTTGCCAGTGACCACTCTGCAACCTGTCCGTCCTTGCCGAGGATCGTGATACCCTGACCGTCTCTCCACCAGACAAAGTCCGCAATACCGCCCCTGCTATCCAGCCTCGCCTGCGCAACCCACTGCATGCTGGTCATGCTGATGATGTTGAGCATACCACCGCCCTTACGACTCGTCGCAATGAGCGCCATGTGCTTGCCATCAGGGCTCAACCTGAACCGCTCCATGGTCTTCTGCTCCTGCTGGTGGCCCTGGATCTTAGTGACCTTCTTCACCAGGCCCGTCGACAGGTTCCAGCTGTGGAAGAAGCGCCGCCGGCCCGCAAAGACGATCTCGTCGCCGTTGGGGTGCAGGAACGCGGACCGCCGCACGGGCACAGACTTGACCTGCACCGAGGTGAGCTGCGGGTTGGGCGTCGGGTGCGCGGTGGGGTTGATGTGGTGGAGGTACAGGATGGACGACGTCGACGAGGACAGCAGGACGGGGTGCAGCGGGTGGAAGGAGAGCGAGTCCACGGGGCCCCTGTGCGTGTCGGGGATGTCGCGCGTGCGCTGGATGTCGATGACCTCGGGGCGCAGCTTGCGCTTCTTCCTCCGGCCGCCGTCGCCGTTGATCGCGCTGACGTCGCGCAGGAACCGCTCCAGTGGAAGCGCGGTCATGTCGTCGTCGTCCTCGCCGCCGCTGAGCTCGGAGCCCGAGGCGGAGTCCGACCGGGACGATGCGGCTGACGATCTCCGCCTGCGCTTCGCCTTCTTGTCTGAGGAGGCTTCCTTGGCCCATGATGGCAGAGGGTTAAGTCGTAGGTACTGCTGGCGTAACCGCCTGGTGTACTCGGTCCCGCTGACGATGTCGTCCGCCTCCGACTTGCGCAGCTTGCGCAGCTGCTTGACGCCGGCGAGCGAGACGGTCAGCCTCTCGTCGTCGCTGTCCTCCCAGGCAGGCAGAGGGCCGTCATCACGCGCGCCTTGCGATCCTGGTCCAGTAAGCTGTCTCCCACCATCGGGTACTGAACCTGTGTCGATCATGAACAGTGCCGAGTCGTCGAGGTCCTCCCGACCCATCGTTCCAGTGGCCGGCTCGTCATCATCCAGGCGCAGGCCCTTCATCGCCTCCTCGTCATCCGAATCCATGGCATTTTTGAAAAGATTGGCACGGAATCCCGCCTTGTTTCCCAGCACGAGTCGCTCGAGTTCCTCCTCATCTGAGTCCGTCTCATCGGCGCCCATTTGCGCGTCGGACTTCACCGAAGAGTCGTTGTCCTCAAAGCCTGAGAATTCATCCTCGTTCTCTGATGAGCTCTCTCCAGACACCTGATCTTGAACTTTTCGTGACATTTTGAAGGTGGGTTGTGGTATGTAGAGCGGTGAGGACGTAGACTGGAGGTTGAGAGATTCAAGGTCTTCAAGAAAATTTAGGTTCTCGCCGTCAGCCTCGCAGTAGCGGGGCGTTATCGGCTGTGTTCAATTGGTTATCGTAATCAAGACCCACCGTTAAGGGCGATAACCGTTCAGCCTCGCCGGTGTCCCGTCTGAAACGGTTGGGAAAAGGATGAGGATCCCTGCAGGCATTACTATTGCGAGTAATGTAGACTTCAGCATCCAAAGGAACATTACAATGTTCAGAATGACGCGCGATTGCGTTGTTAACGAGTGTTTGATGGGTGTGCAAGAGCGACATTGACCTTAACTGTACCGGTTTTTTTTATTAGAAAGCGGTAGGCTGTTCGCTCTGCACCAGTTGCATCCAGAGCAGCGCTCTCCATAGCTCAAGCCTAAGTAATCTGCTAAATTTAAGTCTGGGCATCACGAGGGTCTTCCCGATTCCCAATATCCGCATCTGGCCCGCTCTATACTCCCATCTCACATCACAAAAGCCAAAACCAAAGTGATAGCACACATCCATTCCGCCCCACTCCTCCAACTCAGCATACCGGCACCACCAAGGCCCTGGCCACTTTCATTCGTATCGTTCAGCTGCACCTTTACGACCTGCGAGTCCCCAGGCGCAAAGAGGACGCCGACGCTATTCGCAGCCGAGGCATCTACCTCCCCGGGCGTAAGCAGTGGGTTGTCTAAGGAGTCGCAATCTGCCCGGCCTGTCGAATTCTCGATGCTGTTCGTCACGGAGATCGGGACGTCGAAGATAGTATAGTAGTCCGTATTGTTAACGACGAAGTTTTGGCGGATCGAGATGTTGTAGATGCCCCGGTCACTGTCCGTCGTCGTGGGCTGGCCGTTCCCGACCAGACAAGCGGGCCACGTCCATTTCACATGCTTGACCGTGCTTGATGGTTCTTGCAGCATGATCTCGCCCAGGCTGGCATTGTTGGCTGTGGCGGTGCCGTTCGAGACGGTGAAGTTGCGGCCCGTATCGTAGCTATACATGAAGATGGTTATATTGTTGATCCGGCTGGGACTATCCGCAGCCACGTCTAACGGAAGAACGCCATCTGCTGTGACGTCGAGGGCAATTTCGATCGTGTCTAGAGTCGTGAGCTCAACGCCGGAGAGGTTTGAGGGCGGGGCAGGGACATACCTCCGCCCATGGGCGTCCCTGGCTGTGGCGAGTCGAGGATCGCGAAGCCTGGCGTATATATCTGGCCATTGGAAATAGTGAAGTTTTGGCTTGCAGCTTGAGCGACAAAAAACGACAACAAGGTCGTGGAGAATAATTGAGAGAACATTGTTTACGCCAGCGCTGTGCCCAATGCCACAGCGAATAGACTGTCACAAAGGGGGGAGGTATTGAGAGATGGAATGGGGCGTGGGGGCGTCGACTATATAGCACTCATGCCCAGCAGGACGTCATAAGAAACGCCTGCGAATGAGTGAACTGAAACTGAACGTGATAGGCCGTTTGGAGTACAAAATAAGACGCCTTACCTACGACTCCCGAGTACAGAGTAGGTAGACACGAGGGCAGAGGAAGACACGTATCGCGGAAGGGACGGATCACTTGAAATGATGAAGGCTTCCTTCTGATACAAACCACTGGACACCCTTGACAAGCTTAAATTGATCTTGCAGGGGGTTTATTTCATAAACACTTGCTCTCCAGTCCACGGAGTATCAACGGCTCGGATGTTGGTACAGTGAGGATGGCTGCGCTCTGATGATCTGGGGCTTCAGCTAGGCAACCTGATAGCTTTGTCGTGTCTTCCATGGCGCGGATCATTACTGCAACTGAAATCCAGACGCAATGGTCAAGGGCAGCGTGATCTTCCATCGTGGGCATCCCGATCGATGCAGAGGTGTGTGGGAAAGGTTTGTCTGATCAGGTCTGATGAAGTGCTGTGATGCAACCGAGGTTTCAGCATTGGTGGATTATCATGATCCTTGTTATTAAGGGACGCCCTATCTGTGATTGGCTCTGTTATCTGCGAGTGCCCCACTCGCCGGCAAGTCGGACACGGCTCCGCAATGTTGACATCGGCTTGCTCCGATATCAAAATGCGAACGACGACACAGTACACCGGCAACTTCACGGCAACCAAATGATTGCTTCGAGGTCAAAACTGCACTAGAGCGAATGATAGTTGACAAGTGTCTATCATCATGATTTATTGATTGAGAAGCTCGGCCAGTGAATAATCCAGATCCAAAGGCTCGGGTCGGACGATCCAAGGCAGCTTGGGCGATTCCCTGCAGATCACAACAATGAGTCTATCCAGGCAGACAGGACGGCACCTATGCCTTTGGCACCGACAAAATGCCAGCCCACTGAGGTCATTGCGTGGATGCACCCTTCAGCCACACGTCCAGAGGGACCAGAGGCCATACTCCGCAATTCCAGGCCTTACAAAGTTGGTCCAACTTTCAGAAGAGGTTGAAGATGCCATCAGAACCAATAAGCCCGTGGTGGCCCTCGAGTCCACCATCTACACCCACGGAGCGCTCGGCAGAGACCTCCCAAACCTCCTCGCCTCAGTTGTCCGCAAGAACGGCGCCGTGCCCGCCACCATTGGCGTCCTGGACGGCGTGGCGAAGGTCGGCCTGAACTCACAGGAGATCGGACGGATGGTCCAAGAAGGAGCCAGGAAGATCTCGAGGAGGGATCTTGCCTACTGCATCGGGACAGGAATGAGCGGCCGCAAGCTGCACGGTGGTACGACTATCGCCGGCACGATGCTGCTGGCCCAAGCAGCCGGCATCCGCGTCTTTGGCACCGGCGGGCTGGGGGGTGTCCACCGGGGCGGCGAGAACACGATGGACATCTCGGCGGACCTGACGGAGCTTGGTAGGACCCGGGTGGCGGTCATCAGCAGTGGGCCAAAGGGCTTTCTGGATCTCCCGCGGACGATGGAGTACCTCGAGACGCAGGGCGTTCTGGTCGCGACTTTTGCGGATGGCCGGACGGGGAATGTCGATCTTCCTGCGTTCTGGGCGCGGGAGAGTGGCATCAAGAGTCCGTTCGTCTTGGAGGATGAGAAGCAGGCTGCGGCTATCATACTGGCCCAGGAGCGCTTGGGTATTGACAGTGGCTTGTTGTTTGCGAATCCCATTCCGGCAGAGTATGAGATACCGAGAGAAGTAATGGACAAGATCATCGACACTGCTGTCCGCGAGGCGGCTGAGCAAGGTTTCTCTGGCAACGAGAACACGCCTTTCATACTCAAGAGGATCGGAGAGCTGAGTCAAGGCCGGAGTGCACCTGCGAATCTGCAATTGGTGCAGTCCAATGTAGCACGGGCTGCGAGAGTCGCGGTTGAGCTCTATGAGCTTGAAACTGGGGGCGCAGCTGCGAAGTCACATCATCAGTAAGGAGCCCTTCGCCGATGATAGAGTTTAGTGATTGGGCAGAATCAATCTGATACAATGTGCCCCAGGCCTGCTCCTTCAAGATTTCCCAGTCAAGATCAGAGGACACAAGGTCTCCCAGAGGTGAAAGAAACATATTCCAGAGCCGATATCTTGGTCGTTGGCTCAGTTGCGCTAGATCTGAATTGCAACTTCCACAATGACAGATACGCCGAGCCTAAGCCTATGTCTCCTGTTCTGCATACTTCGAATCCCGCTGGAATTACTCAATCCATTGGCGGCGTTGGGCACAATGTTGCCCTAGCAGCACAGAGCATACACCGTGACCTCAAGGTCAAGCTCTGCAGCATGGTCGGGCATGACATGTAAGTCATCCAACCTTGCCCCATGTCACACACCAGCTAACATATCACAGTGCCGGTGCGACTATCCTCACGAGCATGGAGAAGAACGGGCTTGACACCACATACATTCGTCAGCTGGGGCCCGAATACGCCTCTTCCCGGACAGCTCAGTACGTCGCAGTCAACGACGCCGAGAAGAACCTCTTCACAGCCATGGCCGACATGGCCATCCTCACATCTCACTCCTTCCCGACATACTGGAGCTCTATCGTCAACGCGACCAAGCCCAAGTGGCTCGTCATTGACGGAAACTGGTCGCCCAAAGACATACAAAACTGGATAAAGACTGCCGGAGAAAATGGCGCCAAGGTCGCCTTCGAGCCCGTATCGACAGTCAAGGCGGCGGGCCTATTTTCCAAGGGCCCAGCCCTCCCCCTCTTCCCGAAGGTCGCCATCAACCTCGCCACGCCGAACCAGTACGAGCTTACGGCCATGTACACGGCCGCTCGGGAAAACGGCTACATGGACAATATGTCATGGTTCGAGGTCATCGACGCCTTCGGGATGCACGGCGGCGCGCGGGACCGGTTCGTCAGGCTGACCTCCCTCGAGATGACGGACGCGGGCATACCCGTGCAGAGCGTCCAGCTGCTGCCCTTCATCCCGACCATCATCACCAAGATGGGCGACAAGGGCGCCCTGCTCACCACCATCCTGAGGCCCGACGACCCGCGGCTGCATGACGCCGAGCACGCGAGGTATATACTCACGAGGGCGCCGCCGGGTCACCCGCATGTCGGGGGTGTGTACATGAGGATGTACCCTGCCGTCGAGCGGGTTGGAACGCCCATCTCGGTCAACGGCATGGGCGATACGTTCCTGGGAACGCTGGTGGCCGGGCTGGCTTTGGGGGGTAGAACGGAGGACTTGATCGATGTTGCGCAAAATGCGGCGGTCATGACGCTCAAGAGCCACCTCAGTGTGAGTCCGGATCTGGGTGCGCTGGGTCAGAAGTTGTTAGCTGCTTGTGAGCAGGAAAACGTGCAAGATTAAAGATATAGGTCCTGCATATACCAAGCCCTTGCATGTTACATCATGCAACGTCAATGTGATTGTTTTCGAGTGTCTGTCTGTTCACGGCTTCGACCCGCGAGTGAACTTGACCTGAGAGGTGAGAACTTCCCCACAGCACCGATTCCGCAGTCTTTCAAAATGATTCATCGCAAGCTTCATTTGGCGACTTGGTTCCTCCTGTACTTTGTATTTAGCACAAGGAGTCCAACGGTTCTCCTACGTGGCTCTACGTGGCAACTGGAGCCCACCCCCTGCTCTCTGGGCACCCACCCCGCATTCTTGTTCCTCGGCTATGCAGAAGAGGATCATCCAACTACTTGGGAAAGGGATTTCCATATATGAGACGCTGATGATATTAGCATCTTTGCATAACCGGTAAGATTATAAATTTGATGGCGAGTGAACCTCGGCGTCAAGGGGAGCTCCGAGGTGATGTCTTCCATCTTTCCCCGAATTTCCACCTTAAATACTTCACACTCATCACTGTAATTGCACCTTCATCCCAAAACTTAACATCAGGATCTCATCTGCGAGCATCTCATACATAGCAGCCGACACCTCGGGCAAAGATGCCGATGCACAAGGGCCTCCTGCCCCGCGAGGGTTTCAAAGCGGACACCGTAGCGAGGTTCTTGGGAAACACCGCCTTCAGCCCAGTCTTCACCCTGCCCATCTTGCTGCTTGCAAAGTTCACCAAGAAGGGCGAGAATCTTTCCATACTTCACCACAGAGCCTTCTCCCGCGTCAAGCTTCTTTTCTACCTCGGTGTCATCCGATGGCTAAGCGGCTGGTACTCCCGGCGCGTTTTGAACAACTGGCAGGGCGACCGCTATGACTGGCAAACCAAGGAAGTCGTCTTGATCACCGGCGGCTCTGGAGGTATTGGTGGACATGTGGTCAAGTTACTTAGTGAGTTGGGAATCAAAGTCGTGGTGCTGGATATCCAGCCCCTGACTTTCGAAGCATGTAAGTCTACCTTCAACCCACGTCAACTGGTGATCTCTGACGACCAGCGCAGCATCCAATGTCCACTACTTCAAGTGCGATATCACTTCAAAGCAGCAGATCGCCGCCGTGGCCAAGGACATTCGTGCCCAGGTCGGCCATCCCACGGTACTCGTCAATAATGCGGGCGTTGTCCGCGGCAAGTCCATCATCGACTCCTCCGAGAAGGATATTCGCTTCACGTTCGAAGTCAATACTCTCGCGCACTACTGGATAGTCCAGGAGTTCCTACCGAGCATTATCGAGAATAACCACGGCATGGTGGTAACAGTTGCTTCTATCGCCGCCTGGGTCACCGGTAAGACTTTTCTTCCCACCTGAATCAACACCACCCACCGAACCGCATTCTTCTTCCTCGACCGTAGATTGATAGCTGAGAATGTGCCCAGTCCCAGACATGGTCGACTACGCCGCGTCGAAGCACGCAGCCCTCGCCTTCCACGAGGGCCTGGCGGCCGAGCTTGCAACCCGCTACGGAGCAAACAAGGTCCGCACCGTCGTCGTCAACCAGGGGTACACGCGCACACCCCTCTTCGAGGGATACAACAATGAATCGTCATTCCTGCTCCCCACGCTCGAGACCGAGACTGTCGCGGAGGCCATTGCCAGGCAGGTGTTGACAGGCAAGAGCGGCCAGGTTATTGCCCCTGCGCTTGCGTCGGGGCTCTCTGCATTCGCTTCCATGCCGCACTGGTTTCAGCATAGGGTGCGGAAGGACGGGTCGAATATTATGAAGAAGTGGCAGGGGCGGCAGGTGGTGTCGGACTTGGATAACTTTTATGGGGAGAAGGAGAAGGAGCTGGTCCCAGAAGAGCCGCAGTAATGCAACTTTCCAGGGATGTTTTCGATTTATAGCGGACTTAATATTCTGAATGGATTCTCGTGCGAAACAATTTGTATATATGTCAATTCGCCCATGGTTACTGTTTTGTTTCACGGTGTGTCCTAACGATGCTAAGCGTAATCTACCTGACTATAGTCTATATATTGCTGCCATGAGATTGTAATCCACTTATACTTAGGTAAATGATGGGTGGTAACTACCTAGTACCTAGTTACATGCATACGGTCGCGATCCTCCACGTTACACACCATACGTAACAACTAGGTAAATGATATGCTCCCCGAAACAGGATGAGAACAGAATCAAAAGAGGCAAAATAAGATAGCTACAGCCGTTACTGTTCTCTTCAGGTACATATATATGTACGGCAGATACTAAGTGATCACCCAAATGTAAGTGCAGCACTTGAAAAGCTGAGCCCGCGCAACTATAGGTCCGTGAGCACGGTATCGAGCTACCTAGGTAAGTGCTCTTCAATCCAAATCCGAAATCTGCGATGCTTGATGAGCCGGTGAGTCACATTAGTGCCCACTTCAATACAAGCCGTACCTATATCACTCGAACTCCGTCGGCCTTACTTCCAACGGGGCAGCCTAGTTTAGGTTAGTACATATTATAATAGTAACAGAGCAAAATAGCAACTTACAATTCCATAGGCTTGCCACAAGGGATGAATCTTCCGCAGCTGTTGATCTATACTTCTCTTCGTATTTTCCTTATCCGTCAGGACTTCCAAAACCCCATGGTGAACCATAAAGGTATACCCTTCAGCCGGGTACCCGTGCTGTCTGAGAAAATCCAGGCAGACCTGAATATTCTGTCGGCGCGTGGCATTTGTCTCTTTTTGCAGCTGACGCTCTACCTCTTTTATATAGCTTTGCCACATTTCCTCATCAAGTTTCGTTGTGCCGCGGGCGATAAAATCAAGCGGTACAGTCTCGTCTGTATTTTTCTCGGGCAAGTCTGCGGGACTAGGCATACATACAGGCTGATCTTGGGCAGGTGTTGGTTTGTCTGACATTGCGACTGAGTGTTAATGCTCCAGGGTCGATCGAGGTATCTGTGTGTGTGTAGGTGTGCAGGTGTGCTTGAGGATGCCGTGCTGATGAGACCCAGTCGGGCTAAGACTCTCGTGGATGCTGAACGTGGTGTACATCAGTAATGGATGGATGCCCTGGAGCTCTGGACTTGAAGATGAATCCTGGGAGACCGGACATATATACCTAAATAGGTACTGGATTATGTACTCAGTTGAGTAGGTACCCGAGTTCCTAGAGGACCAACTCGGGATGTTTACAGTCTTCCAGCGAGAGGGAGCCCTAGCGACAAGAGCATTATCTCGAAGATAATATTAGTTGCGAAGATAGGGACTTAGAGTGCGTGCCCTACTATATCAGGATAACCAATTGATTTGCGTAGAGAGGCCCTTAGGGAAGTGGAAAGAGTTCCTGGTGGAGTTATTTCAGAAATTTCGGTTTCTAGTCTTTCCGGGGGTGAGGGGGGGGGGGCAGTTGTTGGGAAGTTGTTGGTGCTTTCATCCGGTGGCTCTGCCCCAACCACGACCTGCCGGCCGATTGGAGCCGACATATGCGGCCTATTATTCGACGGCGCAGGAGGCGTTGGTTATTAACAGGTGGTTTCAACGCCCTAATAGAGTCAATGCCTATAGCTGAAATTTCAGTGTTCCCCATCAGGTTGCAACCTGCAGATGCCAGATATTGCAGGTGTCTTGAACCTGAAGTACTTCGGCGATACATGATGGGAACCGCCGACAAGCTATTCTGTCAATATGTATCCATACACGTATATGTTTCTCCTGGGCTTGTACCGACAATGCCCTTCCGAAGGTGCCCAGGTTTTATACGCTTGTGACTAGTTGAATATAGTATGCTATATGTAATTTAGATTCTAACAATTGGCTATACAGGATGCTTTGACCCAAATATTGCGGCCGGTCATGGCATAATAACAACCTGATTATATACCTGAAACGGCGCAGCGAGGTATCACACTGGTCACAGCATGTTGGCTGACTTCAAGGTTTGAACGGCGCCTGTAGTTGGCCATTGATACCATGTTTGGGTTATTGAATCCCTTGTAATGGCAAGTCCTTAGCAGTGGCACCTGGGGCTTAACAACAGACCCACTGTTTCTAATCTTGTCATAATTAGACGATGGGCACAGGGAGACTGTGATATCGAGGATGTGCCTTGATGACACTTCACGGAGACCGTTGGGTACGGAACCAAGTAACGACATGTATACAAAGCTCTCGCTCAGTGGCAGCCAATCTTTACCATCCTCACTTGTCCAAGCCTCATCACTGTTCTCCAACGATTCGAAACCGGAAATCATCTCTATTCCACTGTATCTGTATTGTGCCTCCAGCCACTACATATCAGAGCATCTACACCCTGTGTGCTACAGTCTACAAAAGACTCAAGAAGAAAGAAAGGTTAATTTACAGAGCTCCAGGACTTCCAAAGACCTACACCAAACCATCGCGTTGGCTCAATTAGTACACAGGTATCCCTCAACATGACTGGACACATGCAAGCTCCAAAGCAGAGTACTCAGAAGCCCACGCACCAGCAAGTTAGAACCAAATCCAGAGAGAGGAACGAGATTCGCTGCTTAAGATCATAACGAAGGATTACAATGCTGAAATGAATCCCAAGAAGAAGAGCAACATCGGGGCCTGTCTTCGGGGAGCTGAAAAAGAAGTTCCAACAGACTCCGTTGAAATCATGGCTTTCGATGCAAGGCTGAGAGGCTCACGGCAAATTCAGCTCTTCAGAAGTTCCTAGGCTTGAACAAGGATCAAAGGGCGGAGGTATACTCAGTGGTACGTTTCATCCCATATATGCCAAGGTCCTATGTAGTATTATGTCTAACCATCTGAGAATCGTGTAGTGTGGTGTCTTCGAACAATCAATGGTAGGCACTGGAGGGCAGACCCAAGGTGCCACTGGAGGGCAAACCCAAGGTGCCGGTGGACAGGTTGAGGAAAGCGCTGTGCTGGTCCCGGAAGAGTTGAAGTGATACGACCCCTCGGCGATATTTTGGATCTATCGCGGGCTCATTATGTATTGGTTCGTGACTCGTATCCCTGAGTGGGGGTAGTAAAAGGGAAACGCCGATATAGCTAGGCAAGCAAAATGAAATTATATGCTCGTGGCCAGTCAACTATTATCCAGACGTGGACTCCCCCAGCTTCTCCCTCACCCACTCCTCCGTTACAGCGACCGCCTCTTCAGCCATCCTGGACCCCTTCAAGGCCGTAAACCCATGCGGTGACCCAGGATACAGCTTGACGACGGCCTCGCTACCGCTACTCATCCACTTCTTACTCATCATCAGCGAGTCATCCAGCAGCAGATCTGCCGTTCCACAGTTGAAAAGAGCAGGCGGCAGCGTGCGGAACGGTGACTCATCGACCAGCCTCCGCAGGTCCTCGTACACGGGCGATAACGCCGGGGCCCGGCGCTCCTCGATGCTGGCCCCGCCGACGTAGGCCGCGACGAAGTGCTCCATCATAGCGCGGTCGAGCACGGGCGACTGCGCGCCCTGCACGGCGGTCGGCATGTTCAGGGTCAGGTCGAAGCAGCCGAAGTTGAGCAGGACGGCGGCGAACCGGTGCTGCGGGCGGGAGCGCATGAGCTGGAAGGTGGTCACGGCCGCGAAGTTCCCGCCCGCGGAGGTGCCGGCGAGGACCTTGAGCGGCGCGCCGAATAGATCGGGGGCCTTGTCGACGAGGTGCTCGGCCACGTCGATGCAGTCGTTCAGACCCGCTGGGAATGGGTCCTCCGGGGCGAGACGGTAGCCGACCGAGATACCTGTCAGCTGGCAGCTGTTTGCGTATGTCTTGAGCAGCTCATCTGCACTAAAAGAGGGGGGCTGTGAGCTTGGTGTTCGCGTCTATTTGTTCCGCCTGCAACTTTGCGGCGTTGATGGTGATGTCGCTCGTAGTAGGCATTTCGGCGGCTACTTACTCCAGGATCGACGGCTGCGTAAATGAGAGCATGTGTGTGTCCAGATATTCGTTGGGAGACTCCGGGAATACTTATACAGTGATCACCCCGGATATAGCATACCCACATATATCATATTGCCTAAATGTATCATGTAAATCATTGATGCATAGGTCGGGCGGGAACGGAAACCCCCCCCCCCCCCCCGGCGGCCTTGGGAAAGTTAATCATTCGACCAAAACGATCGCCTTATGGTTTTAATTCAGATTCGAGGAAGATTAATGTTCGAGTCAAAGATGGCCTTGTCCGCTCAAACTTTTCCCGATATAATTTGAGGGTTTCCTACCGCCTATGTCGATTCCGGGACCAGGTCTAAACAATAACATTTAGCAATCATGTGGGCCTCACTATGCCCAGGTAATAGCCGTCGTACCCTACCTAGATGCGGTATGGCTATCCAAGCCGCAGGAAGTACCTGAGTAATAGAAACTACTTGACGGCGAATGTAGTAATGTTAGATATCACAGCCAACGGGCTACACGTGTAGAGATACATTCATTCCATTTTTGATGCGTGATGGTCTATCAAACTCAAGCTGCCATTCAATATTTCGGAAAGCCTCGGTGGAATTCTAGCCCAGTGCATATGTAACTACCTAGCCGACACCAAGTGAGGAAGACAAGAAAAGCGAACATGATCCGTTCGAACGAACAATTGGCAGAAAGATACCATTTATCAGACTCGTCGAAGCAGAGTATACGGGGCGTGCTGATTGAAACACCTGCTACATTCTGACGATGTGCTGCGCAGCCGTTTTGTTTGTAATATTGCCGATGTGCGACATATGTATATTGTCCGATTTATACGGGCCACCCGGGATCGCAAATGACTGTGCTCCCTGTGCCTCAACGTCTTCTGGGACTCGGGGATGAAATCTGGTCGTTGAAGACTCGCTAAGTCGTGTATCGACCGTCGAGCCCCCGTGACCGTATGGCCTTTTAGTCGCATGGTTGTCCCCTCCGCTGCCGCCGCTGCGCAAGGAGGCAAGCGACAACACACTGCGGATGCTGTGGATAACCTTCTCGGGCGTGACAGAGTTGAAGAGGAGCCACAGCGAAGGGAGGTTGACGGCCACGAGTGAGATGCCTATTTCTAGCGTAGTGTAGAAATAGGCTCTGGTTACCTCTTCTGTAAAGTTGATTTAATCAGTGAAACTATTCAGCGCAGGCAGTCGACTTTTGAACCCATAGGTACTGACCTTCCTCGTCATGGTAGATGAAATAGAGCTTCCCTGAATTCTCAATCACAATATAGTTCACCATCTTGGTGATCGAGGCGCCAAGGCCGACAAAGGCCAGGAGAAAGATACCGATGATGGCCAATTTCTTTTGTGTAGACGTGTGGAGCTGTAGAATACGAGGAATGGGCAAGGCCAAGATCCAAAAGTCGAGGAGGAAGTCGGACACGGCAAGGCCATAGAGGAAGGGAAAAGAAATATCGCAATACTCGGTGTAAGTTCCGTCCCAGAGCGCGGAGAAGTGTGTGCCGCATTGGAAGCCTGTCAGGAACTGAAACACGACAAGCCAGATGACCACAATCACAATCGTGACTAAGCTGACAATGTTGAACCACTGAGTCTTGTCACCGACGCAAAAAATCCGGCGGTAGAAGAACACGGCGCTGAGTTTGATGCAGGCCAGAGACGTTGTGCCGAAGACATCCCGTGCGATTTGAAGCTGAGTTGAATCAGTCGGGGACTTCACTGTGTTTGAGCTACGGAAAGAATGTTTACCTTTGACGAGATTTCCTTCGTGGATGCTACCTCTGCGGGTGTGAGGTCCGAGGTTGCATATCCAACGGTCTTGTAATGGACAGCTGGATTACGTTAGTGAGATTTGAGTGGAAGGGCGAAGGGTGGTGCAGAGCGCAAGAGTCACTGACCTATGAACGCCACTATATTGGCCCCAGTGAATGCTACCTGGAAGTAACACGGTATATCAGCGAGCTTCCCTTATAATCATGTCAATATCCTAACTGCCTACCAGACTGCTGATAGCTAGTGCATCGTCGGCCATGAAAGCTACGCGCTGCTTCTTCCGCGCATACAATCGCAGGCCAACAGCGATGCCTGACAGGCCAAGCAGACAGCCAGAGGCTGCGAGAAGCCCGTCCTTTGATTGATCAGACATGGCGATTTCAGGGATCACAGCGGATGGCAGACAAGTAACAGGCGAAGGAATCGTGGATGGAAGTGAAAGGAGCAAGTGAGCACCGCAACTCAAGTAACCATGGCCAATTCGAGGGTTTTGCACGATATATCTGGAAGGGCATTCCAGGATGTCAGGTTAACGCCCCCAATACTCTGGGAAGCCGAGTGCCCAATACTGCAAACCGCCACGGCGTAAATCCCAGGCCGACTTCGATTCGATAGTTGCCACCAAGCTGTATCACATGCAGGAGACAAGGTGACATCAATGGATCCGAAGGGAGAAATCCTACCTCTGATTAGGTACCAACAGTGCTCGTCAGCCTGAAGCGGTCATTTCCAAGTGCTTATGTCGTTCAATCGCCGAATAACTTTACCTAGAATAGACAAAGATTTTAGGAGTCACAACGTGTTGATGGATCGGTACATAGAGAAATATCTCAACGTCTACAAGGGCTGAGACTTGACAGGCTTGGCATAGATCACACCGTTGTTGTAATGTACCAGTACCGTTCTGCAGCCAGTTGAAGACAGTGATTCATGCTTGTCATCGGTTGCACAATCGACTCGAAAGAGAAGTATGTTTCGAGGCATGTTATTGACTTGCGGGGGTTGATACATACTCAAGTGGTTTATTGGTCAAGTATAGCAGCCACCCCATATGCAGTTCCGAGGCCGAAGGTACCTTGGAATGAAGGAATCTGCCGCAGCAGCATGAGACAGCCCGTTGCTCCCGCATTCTTGTAACACCTACCACTCGTGTTGGTGATCGACACTACATGTGAAGCACGAAGAATAACACCCAATTAACTGCAGCCAGCCACGAATCAGCAACACTCCTCTCTGTGCCACGACGTTGGGAAGCGCGAAAAGTTTGGTCCTATTAGTGTATGGGGCCCAGGCATCCCTAGCCGTTCGTTGGAGTGATGTAACAAGTGCTTATGTTGACCTAGATTGCCAACAGAAGAGGAGGCGGTCAGCTTCCCTACATCAGGGGTTGTAATAGGCTGTAGCGCCGCCTTTTGTTGTTTGAGAGTAAGTAGTTGGACAAGCCACTAGTCAACAGCTCGCCATGGTGGTCAAATCAAGGGCCTGATACAACTGAACGGTGGCACGTCTTCCAATGCGCGTATTGCTTGTGTATTGCATGGATGGATATCCACCGTAGAAGCCGATTTTAAACGTGTACATCTTTTCGTCTGGTAATCAACATGGACTCAGGGAAACCGATACCCATGTTCTAGTTTATTAGTCTCACGGAACGGGTGTACTGGTCTCAGCTGACAGCTGTCTCGTTTTCTAGCTCATATTGCTGGAATATAGTGTCTCAGCCCCCACTACTACCATACAATCCACCTGCATGTGGGCAGCCCACGTTACTACCATCTCTTGACTTTTGAATCAGTATGATTTGATACCATTTGTAGCGGCAAGGCGATGCAATGGAACTCGATCGCAAATTTGAACCTTTGTGTCACTTCTGTGGAAATGACGCAAGCTTTCTGCGGACATGATACTCCAGACTGGATTAGGGAGACGGATAGGAAATTCTATTTGAGTAGGAGATCATGGCTGGCCAAAACCAATACCTAGGTACACTCCCTTCAGTGCTGCCTAGGATATTCTTGCTCAGAAATATCAGATCAAAACATCCAACGCTCTGAAAAAGGTTCCACTTTTCTGGATTCAACAAATCATTCGATTTGGCCCATTATGCGTTTCTCAATCTCCATATTCGCGCTCTTCACCTCGCTGGCGGTCAATTCTGCTGCCTCGCTCGTGCCCCAATCTCAAGGCAAGTCCCCATTTTTTTTACAGTCCGTGGAGCCTACCACAGAAAGTAACATATATTACGTCAGGTGATGCAGTCCAGAGGGCTGGGATGATGAAAAGGTGCCAGCGCTCTGCGGACAATGTGCCGGCTGCAGATGGAGTGGAGAGTGATGCTGCTGGAGTCGAACCTTTGTGTGAGTTTTGATCGGGAATAGCTGCCCAGGTGACTACATATGTACCTAGTAATGAGTACACATATGGCGAGAATCATGCCACAGAAGGGCTGCGCAAATACAAATGTTGCGATTGAGGGAGCTAGTGGATTTGTCAAATACACAACTGAGTCCTGGTCCTGGTTCGAGGCTTCAACATGATCGTTGTGCAAATGGAAAACCCATTGTAAAAATTTACAGCTGTTGACCTTGTCATTGTGTTTGCGGATTTCTCCGCTACAATACACGATATGCTGTCGCCCATACTAAAATAGCACGATCCTACTGCTTGTGACACACTGTAGCAAATGTCTTCAAAAGGAGGCTGTTTTATTCCGAATGCTCCCACGGCCGCGATCCATCCGGGCAAAACTTGTACCGTTCAATATCGGGGTAGTCCTCCTGGTCCCAATGGACAGGACGGTAGCACGCACTCCTCTCACGCGACCAGTCGAGCAGTACGCTCCAGTCACGACACATTCTGATAGTCCCCATGCCCGCCTTCGGGTGTGTCGTGTACGCATTGGCATGGAGGTGTCCGGTATACAACGGCGTGTCGTCCGCATTGCACATGACTGACTCACGCAGCACGTTGAGGCAGTGGATCAAGTGCACGTACGACCACCTCTGTTGGGGGTGTGGTACATTGTCGTAGTTCTCGTTAAGAGCGACACGGAGTATGCGCTGCAAATAGTATTCAGTATTGTTGTGCTTCCATACTCTCGGGGCGCAGAATAGTAGCTTACCACGCAGTGGAGTTCATGAGCGCCTGTTAGGATGTATGCGCCCTTGGAATGGTCCCACGGCCAGCGTTGAGAGTGTGGTAGTCCCATCTCGATGGTGTAGTCTTCGTCGAGAGCCACAAAATTGTTCCATGGTTCAAGTTCTGGGGCATTTCATGCTGCGTCTTGAACGGTGCGATTTGTGCTATCAAAGTCGCTGAGGGGGACGGTCTTTGTGGGAACATTGCGGCGGAGATGAGCTATCACCAGAGTTTGGTTTAGTAATGCTTCAACTTGTCCTGAAGAGTAAGGGGGCAAGTCAGGAGCGGTACCGAATTTGGAAGGCAAATCCTCCGCGATATCCAATGGCGCGATGAATCGCCGATGAATGAGAAAGACATTCGCTATCAATGAGGCTACAAGAACTGTGCTCAGCATTGCCGAGACACAGGTCCGTTGTCGTGATAGCCATGACAAGCGGTTCAATGGCCGAAATATGTCTTCCTTGCCATCTATGTTGGTTTCGTCTTGGGGGACTGCAGCGTATGTGTTATTCTTCATGCTGGATGCTGTTGATACGAGAGTAATCTGGGAACTTTGGGGACGGAGAAGTGGGGCCCCTGTTTGAAAGCGTTATCTCGTCTCAACATCTGGAGTTGATGTTACATATGTAGGGGTTGGGTTGTTGCATATCCCGCGTTATCTGACGAATAGAGGTGTAGCATCGGTGGCAGGATATTGGGGGCCAGCTTGTCGCATATTGCGCGTTGTCTAAGCGGATGGAGGTGTAGCATTAGGGCGGAATATTGGGGGCTGGATTGCTGGACATTGCATGTCATCTGACAGATACAACTGTAGCACCGGTGGCAGATGTTGGGACCAGGTTGTTGGACACATGCATTGCGCGTCATCTGACAGATGGAGGTGCAGTGCTGGGGGATGTTGGTGCCAGATTGTTGGTGCCAAGTTGTTCTGTTAGACATTGCGCGTTATCTCACGGATGGAGGGAATCTGCTTAAGCCTATCAATAGTTATCTGAGTGCTTCACATACCTCATCCATGGTGTTGGCATCTTGTAGTTGTGCTTCCCATATTCATCATCATCATCAGCAGCTATGGCGCAACAAGTTCCAACAAAGGAGGGCAAGATCCCCTTCCAGACTCCTCGGGAGCTGGGACATGACTTCCTCTGCTTTACATACTACAAGATATTCGGCGACGTCTCCAGTGGTCTGCCGGCTGTTGTGATAGCCCACGGCGGCCCTGGTGCCGGTCATGAGTATCTCCTCTCCTTCGCCGAGCTTTGGCTGCAGTACGGCCTCCCTGTTGTCTTCTATGACCAGATCGGCTGTGGCACATCGACCCATCTCCCCCAAACGGCGGGAGACAGAACATTCTGGCACGAAGCCTTATTCATCGCAGAGCTGAACAACCTGCTCGACGCTCTTTACCTTCGCGACGGTCCTGGCTTCCACTTTCTTGGTCAGAGCTGGGGTGGTATGTTCGGTGCGACCTTCGCTGCTACTCGGCCACGGGGCCTCCAGAGGCTCATACTCGCCAGTGGGCTAGCAAGTAAAGACCTTTCCGTCCAGAGCATTCAGCTACGAAGGAAGGAGCTTCCGTCCGAGACATTGCGAGTGCTCGAGGAGTATGAGAAGAAGGGCGAATACGACAATCCAGCTTATCGGGAGGCGTTGATGGTCTTCAACAAGACCTTTGTGTGCAGAGATGACCCTTTGCCGGAACTGCTGATGCCGGCATTCAAAAACCTGAGCGAGGACAAGACGGTGTACGGGACTATGTAGGTTGTTGCATCTCTTCCGTGATCCCTCAGTCCTAATTATGTTCATCTTGGATCAGTTCCACCCTGGTTGTCACCCATCACACTCTACTTTCACTTTGAGGCAAAGTCCCAGAACTAGTATCTCCCTCGCATTCTCGGCATCTTCTCTCCGTCTGCCTTTATTGACTTCCCTATCCATTCCACCATTTTCTACCGACCATCTCTACCCTCTCAGAAGACAATATACTAAAGGCTAATCACTTTTCTCTAGGACCGGCCCATCGATCCACGTCCAGATCGGATCGATGATGGGTTGGAGTAGCATCCCACGCCTCCCCCAGATCACGGCCCCAACCCTTGTCTATAATGGGGAGTACGACACATCGCACGACGTCGCCCAGGTGCCTTTTTTCGAGCTGATACCTCGCGTGCGCTGGATTACCTTCGCTAATGCTGGTCATATGTGCCATCTTGAAAGTGGAGGGCTGAAGGAGAAGGTTCTAAAGGTCGTAGGCGAGTTTCTTACACAGGATCGGGAGACAGCCGAGGATACCGAAGGGTAGAGGCTTGGACTAATGTATGGTTCGAAACTACATAAGGTTTAATATGCAGCTTAGCGAACCTAACTATGCTCACAAACTCTCCTTGACTGCTGTACTCTGTCGTAATCAAATCTCAGTATCTTTCGTCAACCGGTAAGAGCCGACAGACCCATACGATTCCTCGAAGCGAACTCGGCTCAGTGTGCACTTGTGGTTAAAGGTGGACAGGGGAAAGATTCAAAGTGCTACATACCGGGATTTTGCATCTTCTAAATAAATTGGTAAGAACAGAACATGGCTATAAAAATGCTCCGCGCGAAGTCGAACACGAATGGAGAACTTCGCGTGGTTTCCCTCGTTGCACACAATCCAGCCCCGGGCAATGCTGTCACTGAAGCCGCACTCGGCTACCACTGGATAAGAAAGAGGTACACACTGCTTGGGGGTTTGTAGTTGACTGAAACTGCTTTCCCAGCATCGCAACACACGGGGGCGTTGTGCTAGACTGCAAGCTATTTGAATTCTGCTCACTAAACTGTTGTAAACTTTGGTGAAAAGACCAAGGTATGTATCCTATGACTTCAGTCCAGCAATGCTTCCTAGGTGTGTACGGTTTGTTCAAATGCGCGTTCTTCGTCTGGCATCGACTAAGTCCACCGATGATACATGTACTTAGTAGCTACAAACCACATCGGAGCACGTTACAGCATAGTATAAACCCATCGTCCCCTACTTCAAACACGTCGCTGTCACTACCTACCTAGGTAGGTACATGTCTTCCAGGTCCGTTTAGTGATACCGGAAACACCGGCTACTCCCGAGCACTAATCAGGACCGGGCCAAGTCTTTGTTCTAACCTCATGTCTACTTGCCAACAAAGGATTACATACATACTTACTCAGTAGGTATGTAGCCGAGGCAGGAGGGCTCAGTTGGTACTGCGCTGGGAGCAACGTGTGGAGGACATGGAAAGGATTGTTGGAAGAGGAACCGATACAGGCCAGGCAATCTCAAGGGTTTTAGGGTGCACAATATACAATGGCGTTTCTTTGGGAAGTATTGAGGAATTCTTGGTAGTGTCAATAGGAACTCAGGGCCAGAAAGTGGCCCGTATTTCCGAGAAAGACAGGCTGTGTTTTCAAGTCTACTGTCCTGTGTGACAATAAGTACATATGTAGTCCCTCAGACCGAACATTCTTTGAGGTTTTACTCAAGACTATGTAAGCCACGTGTCTCTAGTATATCCTCTACGTATGTAGATAGATATCTGCCTCTTGGATCCGACCCTGTAAGCTGTGGGGTTGGTGGTTTACCGTTGAGTACATATGTAGCACCCATATCAACAACCAAGTACGGGAGGCTCAGCGCTCATGGTACCTGCTAAGCAAGTGGTATTTCGGCGGTGGGTAATTCTCAGGCTGTGGCCACACTCGAACAGGAAACAAGAGGTGACCTCCGTTATATTGCCAAGAGAGAAAAGCCTACAGAATCGCTCGGGGAAATAGCCAGAGCAACTGAGATAGTGGAATGTGTGCCGGTGCTGGTATCAGACCCATTGTCCAATGAGTCCCTCCAACACTTGTTACTCTGACACTGTCCGCAGTATGTCCTCCGGCTTTGCGAATAAGAGCTCCTCCATCGTCTCCTTCCAAAGCCTGTCCGAAATATCCTTTCCTTCTGCTGTGTAGAGGACTGGCGCGAAACTATAGGGTCATCCGATTAGGGCATTTCCAAAAATGGGCCGGACTTTAGTTTGCTTACCAAGCAACTTCTTGAAAAGCCAGAAACTTTCCATGGGTTTCCTTTCCGCGTTGAACGATGGCATCTGTCATCATTCGAGCGCCGGCGGCGCTAGTCCTGCCGATGCACTTCATCATGAACCTATTCACTGCACCGGAGTAGGTGTTGTGATCTTTGAGCATCACAGAGTCACTAATCCCACTAGGAGAAGCTGCATTGATGACAGCAATAGAGGGAGACACGTTCTCTGCCAGCTTGACGATGAAGAACTGGCACAGGAGTTTAGATACCACCATACGGTCCATCAAATCCAGCTCGCCGGGCTTATCGAGTTCCTCCAACAATGGCGATCCCGCCTTTTCCTGGAACTTGGTGAATGCTGGCAGGTCTGACGAGGTGAAAGTTATTTTCGCAGGCCAGCTCGACGGCTTATCTTTGAGCACCTGAAGAAGCAATATCGCCAGCAGGGCAGTCGATAGGTAATTGACCTGGACGATCTCATCGTGTCCTGTCTTCTCGTTGAAGACGCGCTTGCCCAGTGCAGTTCCAGCATTGAGATTCACAAAATCCAAGCGCTCGAGGGTCTTGGCTCGTTCCGAGAAAGCAATGACAGAGTCGTAAGAGGAGTTATCCAGCAGCCACACCTCAATGGTTTCTGGTGCAAGACCTCGGCCAAGCAACAACTTAGAAGCAGCCTCCCTGCCCTTGTCCTCGTTCCGCACGGCGAGGATTAGCTTGCTCAATCCTAAGTCGAGGAGCTGGCGGCTGGTCTCAAATCCTAATCCAGAATTCGCGCCCGTCACGACTGCAGTTTTGCCTGCGAGGTCAACACCTTGCACTTCACGAGGCTTGTAGAAACATTGCAGGTAGAAGAAACGAGGGAAGCTTATCGGCTTTTCGGGCGTAGTGTTGTGTTCCGTCGCCATGGTCTCGAGTCGGTGGAATGCCGTTGTGTTTGGGGAGATGACCCGGCTCGCCTCGCTGCTGACCGGAAGTACCAAGCTTAAGTACAAAACGATTGAGGGAGGGCTGGGTTGAATAACTACATGGTCTGCAAGAATGTTAATGTCCTTTGTTGGGGGCTGGTTCACGCATGGAACCCGTGAACCAACCCCAAATCCAAGCCACACTGCAGCAAGTCACCATTTCCTCCATTGGCTTGCTCCCTCCAATTTAAAAACATCGAAAGAAAGAATCACTATCTACACAACCGCTGTTACTATCCATACTGCCCACCATCTTGGAATACAGCCCCACCTGCACCTTAGGTCTTTAGCCAGGCCCGCTTAACGGCGCCTGCCTTTCTTCTTTCCTTTCCTTTCTCTTTAGCGACCATTCGATTGTTTTTTTTTCGCAATATACCTGATTGGAGAGCCCTTGGCCCTTGTATGTCTCGTACCGTCATGTGGTATCCGCTCACAATTGTTTGTGGCTTTCAAATATTGACCTCCTTCAAAGTAGCAGATGCTTACATTCACACTCGGAGTCTTCGAAGTCCTATCTTCTTGCAATTCTAATCTGGGGCGGTCTGCTTTCTACAGTTCCCAGCACTGATCGCACTCTGATCATTGAGATTCGAGCAGTTGTCGATGTCTTTTGACTACCTGCCACATGAACAATTATAACTCCAGCAGTGGTTATAAACCCTTGACCCATCCATCTTCTCTAATAGACATTTAAGAAGTGCTTGAATGATATGAATTATATTCGATCCTCCCTGCTGTACGGAACTTGTCACCAGAGTGATTGCCGTCAGTGCCCGCGCGTGCGCCACTTCAAACAGACCAGCTTCCTGGGCCTTTCGCAACCATTTGCTCCGTAATTTCCTATCGGTCATGATGCTCAGCATCGCCCTCAAGAAGCGGGTTGACCAAGAGGTCAAGCTCATCCTTCGTAACAACACGGTCCACATATGATGATGCCATCAAAGAGTCCCAGTTGACACAGCGGTGGTCGACTCTTTTTGTGTTGAAAATGGGTTTCGGGCTCTTCTCGTTCCATTTGAAGACAGACAGAGCCTCGGTGTCGGCCCGACAGAGGGCGGCACTACGCAAAACCTCGAGGCAGTGGTCGATATGAACCATGTTGTGTGCCATCTCGAAGGCAGACAAATTGGCAAACTCGGGATAGTGTTCACGCCAACTCCAGTGTCGGAGAAGCTTCACGCAGTGAAGTTCGTGGAAAACGCCTAGCCATGCGAGGTACCCGCCGTCCGGAAGTGGCACAGATTGCTGGTTGTGTACGGCAAGCTCCTCGGCCGTTACCCGTATAGCCATGCTATCCATTAGATCGTGCCATGCCTTTTCGTTCTCAGGGCCAGGCTCTCCAATGTAGCTGCTGTTTGGAAAGAAGTCGTACTTCTTGAACTCATACTCGACCACGAGTCCGGGGAAAGCTAGTTTGGCGCACATCAGAACTGGACACTCTCGGGGGCAGCGGTGTTATCAAGGCAGACGATGGAGAGACTGCAAAGAACACATTACTTACCACCCTTCCTAGGTGCTGACTCGATTATGGCTGTACGGATGAAGATGACAGAAAGGACCGTATACAGCATGATAAGGGCAACGTGGCCGAGGACAGCATAAAGCCAACGACGACGGGATGGTTGTTTCTGATCAGACTCTGAGAGACTACCATCATCACTGTGCTCCTCTTTCAACAGAGAATCATACAAGTCATTGTCTGATTTCCAGAGTTTGAGCAAGGATCGGCGCGACATTCCCGATGACGTGGTAGACTTCCGTAAAGAGGGCGATTGACTGAAAATGGGCATCTTGATATCTGAATTGCGAGGTGGATTTGTTTACGTCTTCAGGCCTCCCAGCCAAAGTGCAAGCAACGAGAAATGAAAATATTGCGGTTCGGAAAGGAGGGAGAAGCCAAACCCCGGAAGATGATCTGTGCAACTCCCAAGCTACCCGAGACTTGCTTTATCTTTTGTTACTCAATGAGGCAAATGTGACTAGGATGCATCCATGGATTGCTCTGCAGGCTGCAGCCCGGAGAATCTCGCGGACATACTCGACCTTGTTGGATGGAGAGTAATACATTGGTGCTGGCCAGAACACCATCCCGAAGCCCGACGATAATGCAACTGTACATGCATGTTTCATTTTCCCCGGCCTATGTAAGACCGAGTGCTCAGATGTTGATGGCTTGGAAGCGGTATAAACTACGTCCTCTCGTTATCACATAAGAGGGCGCCTAGAAGCTGACTGTCTTTGCCTTTCCACTGCTTTATCATACCAGAGTCTCCTCTCTGTTTCTTCGTCTCCAGCAACAGGTCTTGATAACATTGACGGATCGAGTTTTTCCATGAAGACTACCTTGCTCATTATCCTGGCGGCGGCCATGGGCAGCATTGCCCTCCCTATTGCCAATGGTAAGAGCAATGAAGTGAGACGGTGCATGTATAATCTTTTACTGAACAGTTGACAGCCGACAACGACGACATCGTCGTATATCCTGACGACATGGTCGTTTATCCGGAGCCGGATGCCGACACACTAGTCATCTGGCCTGACACCTACGCGGAGGATTAGAGGGAATCCGGCGCTGCCCTGTGGTATGATGATGTGTTCAAGTTGGCATGGAAGGGCTCTGAAGGCACTCAAGGTGCCATCATGGTGAAAGACCTCGGAGACTCGGAGTACTATAGCATCATACTTCTACCATTCGGACCACATCAGTGGGCTGGGGTGGTTATCTTGTTCATCCTTCACCCGTGGCCAACATTTCTGCTACCTACATGCAGGAGTGCAGTGCAATCAAGAAGGCCAGGAGGAATTAAATGATCTTGATGCAAATGTCTGTAACGGTCTCGCCTCGTTGAAAATTTTCCAGTGCACCAAAGGATGACTTCTGCAGGTTCTCACTGCAGTTACGAGATTGATGATCCACAGCCATAAGCAAGTAATCTTTCGGCGGTCGACTGTGGTATCCGAGTCTCCGACTCTCGTCACATGCAGCACTTTGAACGGCGCCAGTAAACGGTGCCCTGATCCATGCCAACTCTGGTAAGACGCCGCTTTGCAATCTAGAGCACTCGGAGGGCTCTACTGCTTACCATGCATATGCCTACATACCATGGACTCAAGATCCTGGTCAGTCACTTAACATGTCTATTATTTGACCACGCAACTACAGGGATGACAGACCTTGTTGCAGATACTGAAAGTAGTAGGTGAGTAATTGATGACTGCAGGGTGCAGTCAATCCACCTGGGCACCCCAGCGATATTGCTGCAGCACTCCCAGCTGAAGGCTACACACGTATGTATGTAGTTGGACTCTCTGGCCAAGCCTCTCGGATTGCACCTCTACGTTTCATTTTTGAACATTGTGACACCATTTTGCATCAGCCAATCGAGTTGAAATTGTGCGATCATCTTGGTTTAAATAATCTAGGCCTTCCTTCACCAGAAACGAGTGCATATGCACCACTCCGAGTAATCTGTGGATCAACCGTTCTGCCAGTCAGCTATTGCTACGCCACCAGGGTGGGGTGAAAGTCCGAGACATCCGGACAAGCTATATAAGCAGCATCTATTACCTCGGAAGAACTCGTTACAGCGATACCTATAGGTTATAAATATATTATAGAGACGACGACGTAATCGAGATAGGGCCCGGAAAGGGTAGTTTAGCTACCCCGGCGAGATTATGCAAAATAGGCCTAGACCGTGCATATACCCTATACGACTTTCGTCTTCTGCGAACGCCGGTAATAGCAACCGGGTTGCGATCCTTCGCCCCCAAGGAGTATTTTAAGGATCACAAAGATGCGGAAGGTCAGCGTTCTAGGCCCAGAATCCAGGAGGAGTTCCGATGCCTCTGTGTTCAAAGCCAGCCCGGTGAGAATCACGCAAGCCCAGCTTTCTACATGCATCGGTCCCTTATGATGTCCCTCTTATTGCTATAAAGTGGAAAGTGATCGACGTTACATCTGCCTCTGGCTATCACATCTGCACTTCAAGTCTATGTCCACGTTTCAGTTTTCTTTACTGCCTGTCGAAACACTGTCCTCCCTCAGGGACCTCAGGTTTACATCAGGGGTTGAGTCCGAGCTTCTTACTACCTAATCTCTTCCTGTGTTTTCGTTCAAGGACGTAACACAAGAAGAATATGTCTTCTGCTGCAATGCCACCAGATGAGGACCGAGGTCCGATAATGCTGGGTGTTTTCTGGGCCATGGTAGTAGTATCAACCACCATGGTGGGCTTGCGGTTCTTTGCTCGCTACAAAGTTCGTGGTTTTGGATGGGATGACTGGACGATACTTGTGGCACAGGTACGTAATCACAGAGAATCAAGACACATTCTTCAGGAAACCAGATGAACAATACTGAATGAGTATTACTACAGGTGTTATTTATTCTTGGGAATTGTTTGTTCACCTATATGGTGCACAACGGCGGTGGCCGTCATGTCTATTATCTCACCCCCGCTCAGATCCTGGAGGCCGCAGAATGGTCATATATTTCCCAGTGCCCGATCGTCTTGGTCTTTGCGACGGCCAAAGCATCAGTAGCACTTCTCACCCTGCGTTTCATTGGGCCATCATCGGTCTTTCGCAAGGCTACACTCATTTTCATCATGGTGTCGGCCATCATCGTCAACGTCTTGGTCATTCCTCTCACCTTTGCACAATGCCGCCCATCACGCGCTCTATGGGATAGCAGCATCGCGGGAGCGACGTGCTGGCCTTCTTACATAGTGTTGCACTACGACTATTTCCAAATTGCCTACAATGTCTTCTGTGATGTTGTATTGGCGCTGCTACCGGCAACCATCATCTACCAACTGAAGATGCACCGTGCTAGAAAGATCGCATTGACCGTAACACTGAGTTTGGGTCTACTGTAAGTTCTCAGTGATTCTGCTGCCCGGTTCTCGGAGAGAAGCTTGGCCAACTCACTGCTAATAAAAATGCAGAGCAGCGTTTTGTGGTGGAATCAAGATAAAGTACCAAAAAGAACTCACCCAAGAGGCGGATTTCACTTGTGAGTATTACCACCACGACAATGGCCGCTTCGAAAAAGCAGGCACTATGCTCTCGGAACGATCCAGCTAACGCGTCTGAACCAGGGGTTGGCTACAACATCGAGATGTGGGCAGGGGCCGAAGCATTTCTCCTGATATTTTGCAGTTGCGTGCCAACGATCTCACCGCTTTGGGACCGCTTTGTCACTAAAAAGCTCGACTCTACGTACGGCCGCACACCGCTGAAGTATACCCCTGGTAATAGTGGGAAGACTCCCACGAAGGGCTCCGTGACATCAGGACCTTACTCACGTATGAGCCAAAGTCGCAGTGGGGGAACCACGGCAAAGGTTCAAGCGGGTAGCCAGACGGAATTGGAGCACCTCAATGTGTCCCCAAAGCGAATTCATGTCTTGAATAGCTACAACGTTGATCACGGCTCTGATCAAGAGGTATGAGACTGAAGCAAGAGGAACGGGCTGATATTTCAGGTATGTGACTTCGCTGGAGAGGTGCGTGGTTGTGAAGCTGGTACATATGTCATTAGAGAGTCGCGGCCACAAGATATGTATATTAGTGTGTTGTATATTGCACAGATGAGGTTGATGGCAATGTTCAGTCAGGCGAGGTTGGAGCATGTGAACCAAAACAAACTTGGCACCAAGAGCCGCACGTAGTCTAATGTTCCTCTACGTCTCACACGATTGAGGTTTCAGGATGAACGAGTTGTCTTAGGTTGCCTGGATATGTACATAGCTTCCACATTGCACTAAACATGAATGTGGCTTGCTCAAAGTGCAGGAATCTCCCGTGCGAGTTCTACTGCAACTGTTGTGACTCCGAGCAAATTCGTTGGCTCGGTCCAAGGCGCGCCGATGCTGATGGTAGCGCTGACATTTGGCATTCCGGGCCTTCTGCAATGATCCCAACTGAGAAACCTTGGTTTAGGTACTTAAGTACATAGCAGTTAATCAGTAGCCAGAGGCATGGGTCTCCTGCAGCCAAAAGTCCAGGGATCTTGCTGTACACACTCAATTTGGCCCCAAGGTTCCAAGGTTGTGATACCGACGTTGAACGCGGCTAATTGCTGACCGCGTCACAGCGGCTAACCAGTGACTGCTACCCCTGGTTGACCTAGAGTTAAGCCTAACACGGTATGGTGACAACGGTCACATTGCGACCCCAAATGTCCAGACCCACCCTGCCCCGCTGCCCCCCCCCCCTTGTAATGCACACTATAAGTACCTAGGTAGTCCACTGCAGATCCGGGCGTGCCGGGCCACTTCCCCGCCAATTATGCCCCCTACACAGTACCTACCTACCTAGGTGGTTACCAACGTGCCATTCCATATATCAAATTCGAACCAACAACTGTTGGGGGAAAGAAAGAGCATACATAATCTCGCATCAGAACCTGCGGAACCTATTGGAGCGCTTCCAAGACATACGCTGAGCTCGCAGGTTACTACTGCATGAGGTGGTGCGTCTCACCTGCCTGGCTGCCTGGCTGATGTTCGTATTCTGAGCAATGCTACTCAGCTGAAAGGAAGGTGGTGTAACACAAAACTTCGTATGACACAACGGACCGGTCAGATTGTTGGTTTCCCGCCTCCCCAGGTCTGGACTCAGGCCGCCTCTGACCTGCAGAAACAGAAACATCAAACGTCCTTTGTCTACCAGGCTCCAGGCTGAGAGAGATTCACGCTCGCTCGGGGCTCAGCGTCCCGGGCAAAGAAAGCATTTAAACCTCGGTAGCTCTACTCTGTCACCTCTAGTCTTGGAGCATGTCGGACCCACCTGATAGCCCAAAGACGTTCCGCGGAGACTTTCGCTGACCAAAAGACTTCGACCAGCACCATGACTAGCCCTGACCTTCTCTCTGAGCTCGGCAACACCCTCTCATCGGGCTCGCGGGTCCTCTCTGATCAAAAGTCCCCCGACTTCGCGTCATCCCTGCAAAGATGGTCAGACTATGGTCTGCAAGTCCCATCTGCAATCATTCAGCCAGCGAGTGAACACGACATCGTCCTGACAGTCCAAGCACTGTCGCGGGCCTCCATCCCCTTCGTTCTCGCGACAGGCGGGAACAGTCGCTACTCCACAATTGATCAGCATGGGGTTATTCTTGACCTGAGCCGATACAAAGGTGTTGATGTTGGTGCAGCGAAGAATCTGGCCACAGTCAAGGGTGGCACATTGATGAAGGAGCTCCAACTAGCATTGCATCCTCATAAGCAACTCGCCGGTAGGTTTTCTGGAGGGGCAGAGCCTCGCTTGATTAGTGTCAACTTACATGCCTGCTAGCGATCGGAAATGCGAACACGGTCGGGGTGATTCCTTACTACATTGGTGGCGGCACTACCCACTACAAACCGTTCGTTGGGTTCGCCGCTGAGAACATCCTTGCGGCGAAACTCATCACCGCCAAGGGCGAGTTGGTCGAAGTGTCTGAGACGCAACACCCAGACCTTTTGTGGGGAATTCGCGGCGCTGGCCAGTTCCTGGGCCTAGTGACGGAACTGACCATCAGAACGTACCCGTACTCTCTTCTGGGTAACGACCAGGGTCAGCGAATGTGTGGCACGTACATCTTCCCCCCGCAGCAGGTCGATGCAGTCAGCGCGGCGCTACAACCCATCCTGGAGAACAAGGAGTACATCACAGCTGGCCATATCCTGGTTGCCATGGCGCCACCGGACTTCAAGCATCAAGTCTTGATGGTTGCACCAGAAGTATTCGCTTCTGCCAATGAGGCCGCCAAGCTATTGCAGCCACTCTCAGACCTTGGGGCCATCATGCAGGCCCTGGTGCCATCCACCTTCGACAAGCACAGCGACCATATGGAGTATCTCTGTGCAAAGGGCGACTTCAAGCGCCTCGCCCAGCTTGGCTTGGCAGGTTGGACTACGGAGAACTTGAAAGACCTCATCAAACTCCACTCAGAGCTTGTGTCAACTTGTCCAGACGCCGTCATGTCTGCTTTCTCGTTCCAGTGGAACACTCCTCGCAAGATAGATCGGTCCGACAAGACTTCCTTTGGCCTTGAGGATGTCGATCTCTGGCTGTAAGCATCTTGTTTCCTTCAAACATGGACTTTGAGATGTTTCCGCTAATATCACACAGGAACTTGACGAGCTGGTACAAGAGTGAAGCACACCACGGCACAGTCGAAGACATCACTAACAGGGCCCAAGCTTCGGTGCGTAAGGGCTCTGAAGAGCAGGACTACATTTCCTACACCAATGTTGGCCGCGAGGATCCGATCGAATATCGGTACAAAGGTGTCGACAGGCTAGAGAAGCTAAAGGCCCTGAAGAAGGAATGGGACCCTGCAGGTGTTTTTACCACAGAGCTCCTGTAAATGGTCTTGGCCCTTTCTGGGCGGAAAGGCAGGTAGTTTGAGCAATGAGGAGTTTTCCTGTCTACAGTAAAAGCTCCAAAGTTACTCATCCCGTGCATGTCTCAATGGGCTGTTATGTGTGTCTCTGTAAAACCTTGGATCGTACGTAAGAAGCATTCCTTGCCCCTACGTGGGCATGCACACAGAGCTCACCGCGAGATACAAGATGGTAATAGCGCATCCTTCCGGCTGCAACAATATTGCATCCTGCATATATGACTGGAGGGGCAGTATAACGTCAGCAATCCAATATCTGCATGTCAGCAATGGTGGCCAAGAAGACTGCGAGCTGGCAGGGTCAACCACACCCAGCCTCCGGGCAACATGACTGAATGATACATCGGGATGGGGTGGTCAACCACACTGGTATGTCTCGCCGACAGTTTCTAGGAGCTCGTTCAGCAGTAACCGTAAGTGGTCTGGCCCCGTTGGAAGTGACTAACGCAGCATGGCCCGCCCCGATGGGCACCATCCTGTACATATGGGCCACCCTTGAGGTTGCAACCTGGCGGTACACCCGGTTTCTCAATCCTAGGCGTTACCTCGGTAATTTTTGGGCAGTATATACGTAAGCCCCCTGCAAACTCCATCGCTCACAGCGCTGCCGAACACGCCCTGACACTTCTAAGATTGCTTCCTCGGGAGCGAAATGGGCGTGCCGGCACAGTCGCCTGGATTGCAGCCCGAGGGCCGTAACGCCACTTCAGCACTGAGTACCATAATCGGAGCCATATATCTAGTTCGGATGTGAATACAATTCGTGACTGGTTTGTAAGACATTGGAACATTGGAAACCTTTCGTTGTCCAAGCATTGAATTACAAATTTTCATATTCACAATGCTTTACGTTCCGGTCTTCGTTCTTGCAGGCCTCCTGGGGCTGAGCCGAGCCAGCAACAACACCGTATGCAGTAAGCTCAGTACACTCCAGACCAAGCTGTCGGCGGCTGCAACAATTGAATGCGGCGTCCAAGATGTACGATGGAGCGACTACGCTGCACCGCAGCCTGGAGCCATCATAACGCCAGGATCCGAAGGAGACGTCGCCACGATAGTAGCCTTCGCCAGTCAGAAGAACATCCCGTTTCTTCTCCAGGGCGGAGGACATGGATGGGCAGACACGTTCAGACTCGGGTCAAGCGGCATCGTCATCGACACCTCGAAACTCAAGACGATCATCTTCAACGCGGACGGAAACAATGCTACCGTTCAAGCTGGTGTGACTGTCGAGGATCTTGTCAGTGCCGCCTGGGAGAATAACGCACGCGTGATGACCGGCACATGCAACTGCGTCGGTCTCCTAGGGGCGGCTCTGGGCGGCGGGCTAGGCAGGACCCAAGGCCTGTACGGCATGGGGGCAGACCAGCTTCTGGCCGTGAACTATGTCGACGGCAATGGGAACAGCTATGTTGTCACACCAGGGGATAACCCTGATCTCTGGTGGGCCCTGGCGGGCGCGGGCCCAAACTTCGGCATCGTGACCTCGGCCGTCTACAAGACTTATCCGGTGCCCCAGGTGGACAACACGGCCTGGTACGGCTCCCTTTTCTACAACGAAAGCCAGATCGAGGCTGTCGTCTCCGCCATCAACGATCTCACCCTTGAGCCGGAGATGCATCTCGATTTCTACTACGCAGGCGGGACGGTGCTCGTGTTGCCATTCTACCTGGGCAGCGAGGAGACGGGTAGAGAAAAGTTTGCCTCGTTGCTGGCCCTGGGCCCTCTTGCAGACGAGACAGGGATTGTTTCGTATAATTCCTGGAACGACGGCTCGGACTCCTTCTGCGTCGAGGGAGGGCGCAAGCCGACCTATTCGGCAAACCTCCAGACCCTGGGGCCCGCTGCCTGGCGCAGCATCTGGAACGAGTTCGTCGCCTTCCTCGATGAACACCCCGAGGCGAACGACTCCAGCATCTTGACCGAGTGCTACTCGAATGTAAAGGCCGTGGAGATCGGGAGCTCGCATTCTTCATATCCATGGCGCGACAGCAAATGCTACTCCATGGTAATTCCTTGGTATGCAGACTCTAGTCTCGACGACGCGGCGAATGTGTTCGGCCGAAAGATACGTAGCCTTTGGGAGGCATCATCAGGAACATCAGGACTTGAGGTGTAAGTTATTCCAGGTTGTGACAATATTGTGAGTACTGGCTGATTAGATTTTCAGATACGTCAACTATGCTCATGGAGACGAGTCTCTGAGCAGTGTCTATGGAAGCAGTCTCCCCAGGCTACAACAACTAAAGCGGAAATACGACCCGAAAGGAAAGTTTAATCAATGGTTCCCTCTCTCATAGATCTGGAATCAAGGTGTCCCGTCAAATCGGAATAGACGTAATATCATCACCGAAATACACCGGGCTTTAATTTTCACACCTCGTATATTATTTAATACATGCGGTAATTCCGATAACAATAGTTGTTTCGTCAAGTGTCTGTCTGAGGACAGACGGAGAACTGGAAGGGGGCGGCCCGGAGGTTAGTGAGACTGTTCACGATCTGCACGTCCGACCCAACACGTTTCAGGAATCTCATATATCATAAAATGTATATTCATTAATTAAAGAAGCGGTGAAGTTGTCGGTGGAGCCAAACCGAATGAGGCAGGTTGCTCACCAGATCTGGTGGTGAGCTCAATCAGGGGCCGTCTGGGCAGGCTGATTTTTGTTTTCTGCCAACTGGTACTACGTGAACACTCGTACGTCTCTAATGTGACTATAAAGGTCTAAGACAAGACGTTATTTGCCGTGACTTTACCGACACAGTCGGCGACACTTATTGGCCAAACACTACAAGAATTTCAGAGCAATGGATTCGTCCCATGAGCCCCGAACGGTACAGCTTGCGTCTTCTGTACTGGAAACTGTCACTGAGCTGGAGAAGCACTTGAAGGAAAATGGTCTACCGGCCCGGTCCTTCCAGCCAGGGGCCCCGACTTCACCCATGGGATCATTTCTAACCCCGTCGTTGAACGCATCGTTGGACGAAGCCCTCTCTCAGATCGAAGAGCTAACACGGCTTTTGCTGGGACCTATGGGATGGATGACAACGCAACTGGGGCGCTCTGTATGTCCCCTTTTCTCACCGCCCCGCACTCTCCCTCCCGTAAGAAAAACAGTCATACTACAGAAGGTACAGTACCTAGGAACGAGACATATCTAACGGGCTATTGGAAGTTTGATATGGTGAGCATGCATGTCATGTATCGCTACAAGATACCGCACAATTTCCCCGTCGGCGAAACCATCTCAGTCTCCGAGCTATCGCGCCGCTGTGGCGCCGACGAGGAGACCTTCACCCGTCTGGTGCGGCACGCGGTGCCACAGGGGTTCCTGGGCGAGCCGGAGCCAGGCCGGGTCGCACACACCGCGTTCTCCGCGATGCTCGCGGCCTCGCCCGAGACCACGGACTGGGTAGGTTACATCTGTGAGGACCTCCAGCCCGCCGCGGCACGCCTCCCCGACGCCCTGGCACGCTGGCCCGGCCCGCCGTGGCTCCCGGGCCGGACCGGCCACAGCATCGCCGCCGGCAGCACGCCGCCCGGGGCGACCTTCTGGGACACGCTGGCGGGCGACCCCGCCCGGGCCCGCCGCTTCGCGTCCTCCATGGGCTTCATGCAGCGGCTGCCGGGCTGGCAGCCCGGCGCCGCCCTGGAGCCGCGGGTGTTCGACTGGGGCGCCCTGGGCCCGGACGCGGTCGTGGTCGACGTGGGCGGCGGGGACGGCACCTTCGCCGTGGCCCTCGCCGACAGGCACCGCGGGCTGAACCGAATCGTCGTGCAGGACGTGCCGGCCGTCGTGGAGCAGGCGGGTCCTGGGATTCCCGGGCACTTGCGTCGTGTTATCGAACTGCAGGGACACGATTTCTTTCATCCGCAGCCTGTGCGTGGGGCCGATATTTACTTTCTTCGGAAGATCTTGCACGACTGGCCAGATGATCTTGCGGTTGAGATCCTCCGGCAGTTGATCCCAGCGCTGAAGCCCGGAGCGCGAGTACTGATCAATGAGGACTTTTTGCCACCCCCGGGTGTCTTGTCACCGATCCAAGAGTGGCGTGTGAGGTAGGTTTGCAGCTAGGATATGACGTGCATAGACTTTTAGATATTATTTCAGCTGACAGTTTGTAGCGGTCAGGATCTTGCTATGATGGCCCTATTCAACAGTAAAGAGCGGACTGGGGCTCAGTGGGAAGGGCTGATACAGAGGGCAGACCCACGTTTTAATCTCAAGTCTGTGACGCCTATGGCACCAGGACCTCAGTCATTGATCGAGGTGGTATGGGAGGAGAGTTCAGTATGAGGGAGAGGGATACTATCCATGTCTATCTACAGGAGAACTGCAAATATTGTGGTTTGGGAGACGACGTAGCTTGATTCCAAAGTTCCCAAATATGGCCTCGGGACTAGGCTAGAAGTTGTTCCAATGAGTATTTCAGTGGACGTTTGAATACGCCCCTCTGAATGACGCGGGAAAATAAAATATTTCCACCTAATAGTTGCCATTCCATGATGACCAGAGTCGACCGGTCTATCGGCGCAACCTGGTCTGTCGTAACACAATAAGCCAACGAGTCTTCAACGAGACGCGTCGCCAATCGGCCCCCAGCATGCCCTCATGCTAGAGGAGGTGGCCCTTTCCAAGACTCCCAACTCGTAGTCCACTCGGTCAAGTTCGTCCAGTCAATGCACTGATGCGTCTCTCCAAAGCCATGCACTCCTCCGGCCTCATAGTCCTTGACCTCGACCGTCAAGTCTGGCTGGCACATCAGCGCCAGTCGCAATAGATCGACACAGTGCCGAATATGAGGAGGGGAGATCATCATTGGCATGTTCTTATCGCCCGGGTCCAGCTTCTCGCCGCTGACTGCCATGTCGAAAACGGTCCAGTAGCCCTGGCGAAGGCCATTCTATCATGGAGAGTTGTCAGCTTCGATATCTCATAATTGGATAAGTGGGAGCCCAAATGTTTCTTACCAGACAGTGTAAGTAATGATAAACAGAGAATGTGGCCCGCTGCGGCGAAATGACAGGGTGTGAGAAGTACCCTCCTTGATGAGGGAGTAAATCCTTCCATGCGGCATCCGCTGCAGTTGAATCCTCCCCGAAGGTACGATTGTAAATAAAAAGATGAGGGGATGTCTCCACTAAGTCGTTTTATCGTCTTTGTTAGTCACTGGGTTCCTTGCGTGACCTTGCTTCGGGTGTTGTGTCTCTTACAAGGAAGTAACTCGGAGAATCCTGCGCTCTCGGCGTTCGAAACGGATGCATCATGGTTTTTTACAACCGTGACCGAGAAGCGACCAAGAGCAAAGCTCACAGTGACCAAGATGATGCCCGAAAACAGCCACGAGACTTTGAACCACGTTGATGGCTTTCGAGATCCGAGCGGCAACCTGCTGTCCTGTAGCAGAGAATAGGACTGACTTGACAGCCAGGGTATTTGAAACATTGCGTCTTCGTGCAAGTCGTAGGCAGAGAGTGGGTGAGAGAGAGAGGCATAAAGCGCACGCGCACGCGGGCCACAAAGGGTAGGTAACGAGAGCGGAGGGTAAGCACTAAATATATTCCCTGTCGGGACATACACCATTTTTCTCTTCGCGTAGATGCATAAGGTGGTACAATATCTGCAGCAATGCAGGAGCTGCAGGCTGCAGCAGGTCGGCAAAACCAGGAGATGTCAGGGGGGGGGGGTTCTCTAGCTGGTGCTGGCGCTGGGATATTCGTCATCTCAACGCCTGATTCTTGATAAGACACGAAAAACAGGATTTTCAAGTTGAAATTGGCCCCTCCAAAATCGATTCACTTCGTGACCTTTTTCTTTTCGCAGAAACGAGTTAGATATTTCGTGTAATTGAAAGCCTACATGTACATGTACCTCACTTCCTACCCAAGTAATCCATCCAATGTGACTTCAAGTAAGTATCTGTCGCGTATCTAGGCCTACTATATTGTAGAGCTCGTTTTATTTAATTGTTTATATAAGGGAGCTCCCTACGCCTATTGTAAATAGTATACAATAGTCAGTCAAGTTGCTCTATTTAATATGCCCTGCTCGGAATCGTCACAGTATCAAATGTACTCGACGAATGCAGGAAATTCCAGAAGGAGTACGCATATTTATCGCTAGACTGAAGACTATGAACAACCTTGGGCAACGTGGAATACCTGAGGCCTTCGTACCACCGAAATCCTTTGAATAGAACATAGCGGCGAGAAACCAAGAGAGTTACAGTATATTGCAGCATCCATTTGATACGATTCTGGGTGAAATATTCATTCAACATCAAGCAAAGCTTATCTCTGATGGCCCAGTGCGGTTTCAAGTGCTCAAAACAAATCACATTCCTTCCCGGGGCTGGATTGCGTGCAAAACAAATTAGTTAATCTTGTGCAGAGTTCATGTCTAATATTCTGCCTCGTAATACCACCGGGTTTTGTAATTTCTAAATCTTTTACCTAGGCCTTCCATTCCGTCTCGACCGACTTTAGTATGTACTAAGTAGGTAATCCCCTTATGTTTCTTTTCAGAAACCTTTTCCTAAGAACGATCCTTCTCCGTGTTCTTCCTTAGGGTCATATTCTACTTGCTTCTAATATATTATTATTAGAGATAGTATTCTCGGGGTTGGTTGACAGTCTTGGGCATCCGTCGGATGCCTCGACGCAGTGGGACTCAACTGGAATCCCCATCTGCTGGATAGCAAAGTCCAGGCAATCCGCTGGGCTGTTGGTGAAGGCCACGGCAATAACAACATTGCTGGCTGGGGATGGTCGTACTGGACCCTCGATTCAAGTCTTGAAACGAGCCAGTGGATCGAGGTTGGCGCCGTTGGCATCGGTTGGTTTATTCTACACTCAACGTAAGTGTATTGGTAGCTGTACTGGCGCACCGGCGCGGTTACCTGGTCTGTAATTAGTCTGCGTAAGATTGCAGGTACTGTCGATGACAACGTTTAGTACTTGGTTGAGCAAATCCCTGACAAGTGGTCATTGTAAGTCGTATGCGAGTGTAGCTGATGACTGAAAGCTATTACCTTTTTGAAGGAAGAATGATTTGATCAGGTCATAGTTTATGACCACGCCGTTGGTTGAACTATGTCGTGCCAGCAGACCCGCCGCAGAAGACCGCTCTATATATATCAAGAAGAGGACAACTGACGAGAGTTGCGCTCTGTACCAATAAGAAAAGAAGTAATGGAGCGGCCTTCTCTAGGCCGGATAAAGTGGCACTTAGGTCTGGGATGACTTCAGGAGGATGGCGTCTTCTGTGGCCCCTTATGCGTTGGTCGTGGGAAATCCGGCGACATACCTAGGTATATCTATCGGCTAAGTGGGTGCTGCCGGTAATTCAGCGTCTCGGATTCGACATGATCTGGCCTCGCAACTATATACATACCAACAATATGCATGTTCTAGAGGGCCATTAGCTTAATATCTCAGTCAGGCTCTGGTGCATATGTACATAAGGAGCGCCGAACGGGGTGGAGGCGGTGCCCGGAATCCCTTTCGTCGACCTTCAGAGCCAACGATTGAAAATCCAAGAATTCCTTTATTACCAGGTAGGGGATGCCGTGAGCGGATTGCAATTATCATGGGGCAGCTAAAGTGGCGCCGGTAGACACCCGTGGCGCTGTCAGACTTATATTTCTGCCTTGTTTAGATGCGGGGCTCATCCTCAAGTATCATACCATACACCTTGAATTAGCCAACCAGCTAACCCACTATATTAAGACCTTATACCCAACTGCACTGCTTCTACAGATCTGCAGCACCATTCACTATGGAAAAGGTCTGGTTCAGGCTCCGCCAGACAGACTACCCGCCACCCCCAGAGGAGAAAATCCTCGCCGGTGACGGGGACGACTCCTGTGCCCCGATCTGCCTGGGACACATCATCCCCGACCTCAAGCACCTAGACTTCCCCATCAACCGGGGCGCAATCAACCGATTCTCGTCTCGCATGCGCGTTTTCAACACGAACACCTTTGACTTCAAGTGGGACAAGACGACCGCCGAGCACACCGGTATCAACACCGGTGCTGGCGCACCGGTCCTGGCCGCAGCGGGGATAACCGTCAAGGCCAGCCTGCTCCTGGCGTTCGCGAAGAGCGTGGAGAACCACGAGGCCTACGACCGCCTGGATACGTACATCGTCCAGCCGAACAAGCGTTACGTGAACGAGTGTCTGGCGAGAAAGGAACTGAGGGAGCACATTGGGAGCAAGTTATCATGGTCCGTGTTCATGATTACTGGCATCAAGGTTGCGCGTGGCGGCACTCGGGACACCGAGGTAACCGCTAGAGTAGACCTCGAGGCAGGGCCAGTTGTGTAAGTTATGTATCCCGTGTGGATTAGGCAGCTTACCACGTTGGAGATGTTCCGATGGCTAATCTTGACGACCATATTTGACCACAGGGATGTTCCTGGAATTTCCACGGCAACGGCTACGTCTAACGTGGCCCGGCAAGAGACTGAGGAATTGCATGGGAGACATCCCGGAGACTTTGTCTGGGCCGTTAGACTGGCCAAAGTACACAAGGGGCTTTTGATGACTGACTGGTCCATCAATGCGTACACCAAAAGGGCTACCATGAACACAGGGGATGAGAGCTCAGTGGACCTGGAAGGCGTACTGAAAGAAGAAGGGATGAACAACTTCACTAGCGTCAATGATGAGCAGCGAGATGAGGCCTTTGTTTTGTGAGCCATGTTCTGCAGACTTCTTGTACCTTTTTTTCGACCTATTCCCAGACCGTGCCTCGGAGGCGCAATACATATTCAAGCGCCTGGATAGCCTTTTCTGCAGTCTGGGGCCGCTAGCGGATTGAAGTTGTAGGCACCTGGATTCGAATACTGCGACAGTAAGGTACTTTCGGAGGTTACTTGGTGTTTTATACTCGTCCAGACATCAAGTAGGTCCTAAAGGGTTCCAAAGGAAAAGACCCGATAAACTTATATAGTCCTATCTAATTGGCCTCCTCCATGGCTGTGGAGATCACATGCTTTGCTCGTTCCCGGGCTTCCTTACGGTCCACACTCTGGTCGAGTGGCAACAACCTCAAAGGGTCAAGACACTTGAATTTCCCCGAAGATTTAGAGATCCTGTTGAAGATTGCCACCATTCCGACCATCCTGCCAACGTCTCTAAGTCGGGGAATGCGATTGCAGTTATCTGGCTGTCTCGAGAAGTCCAGAATACGCGCGGCCAGGCCTGCCCCAACGGCCGTGGCCACTTTCACAGGGTCAGCATCTCAATGCTTAACGGGGCTGGTTACCAATGTGGAACTCACTCGATGTACCGCTCATGAAGTTGCCTTCCTTCTGCTTCTGGTTCGGGTGGCGAAACATCTCACCGAGGATGGCGAAGTTCGGCGCATCGTCTCTGGGCTCGGGATTGAAAGTCGAAGGCTGGTTCAGGGTGTTTGTCGAGAAGACGCAGATTGTGTGGAAATTGTGCCTGGCCGGATACGCCACAGGCCCGAGGTTTCCCCAGTTGGACGCTGCGGCGAAAATGAGGACGCCCGCGGTGCTGGCCCTGGTGACAGCACTCTGCAAGGCTTCGGAGTAGACGCGAAAGCCAGCGGAAATACTGATGATATCTACCTTACGTGGCTCTTCAATGGCCCATTCGATTGCCTGGAAATGGAGAATTGGTTATCTGTCTTCCCTGGGTCAAAGATCGCTGGCAAAAAAAACTGGGTTGATCACCAACCTTGGCCATCAGTTGTGGGCCTTGCCTCTCATCTGCTTCATTTGTCTCGAAGACCCTAGCGATGTACAGTTGGGCTTCTTCATACATGTCGAGTATGATCTTTGCAGAGCAGGTCCCATGCCAAGAGTTGTCATAGGGCCTGCCCCTATTATTCTCGTCGATGAAGTCCTTATACTCTTCGACCTTTTGATTTGCTTGATCTTTTGGGTGTAGGCCGGTGTCTATGATTGCAATCTTGACTTTCCTGTATTTGTTTTGCACCGTAACCTCCGGCTCAGCTTGCATTGTCTCTGTCAGAACATCTACCTCGGTCTGCCATTCTTCTGCAGTCCGTTCGTGTGCCCTATTATTAAGTGATATCCGTCAGCTAGGCAACTTGCTACTTTTGAACTCCTCTTCGTACAAAAGCGATTACAAACCTTGATACGAAGGCGCCGCCTTGGTCAGAATGAGAATCCTTCATTTTCATCCCATCCTTTAAGAGCTGTACCCAATTCGTCTCGTATACGGTCGCGTTGCCTTGTGTATCATATCCTTCCACCCATATGCTCATCAAAGGTAGGGATCTTGTTGCTGCTTCCCGTGTAAGTTCAAGAACCTCTTCTCCAACTGTTTTCAATGTATTAGCAATCATTTAGGCCGATTCAGGGACTGTCCAGCATCATACAGTCAAAGCATATAGAGCGCGAAGATGTGTTCCGTGTGACCAGCATCCGTGATTTATTGCCATCTTGACAGAAAACCGAAAGTGAAACCCTTGGTTCTGTTTTGGAGGCAAGACCTGAGATTCTAGAGTTCCTTTGGAACCACATTGTCAGCTACGACTCAGCTCTGTGGCTAGAGGGTTATATCAAACATCGCCCAAAGCCCCGGCTGGAAACCAAAGATGGCCCTTTCTCTCAGTACAGTGCCATGTGGAATTGACGTACCAATGATAGACCAATCTATCCTCGTAAAATGGCCCCTGAACGAAGTATTCCGTCAGGCGCTCCTGCATGTTTTTGACATACGTCTTGAAGGTTTCCGCACCTGAGAATGCGGCTCTATTAGCGATGTTGTCTTGGAACAGTAATACGTGCAGCGATCGCATGCAAGTGATATCTCACCATTGCGTGAGTCAAATTGGAAGCAAACGATCCGATCTGTCAGGTAACTCGGCTCATTTCGTGTAGGGATCTTGATCGTAACGCCCTTAAGGCTAACACAGAGCCGATTTGGCGGGTTTTGAACAACAATTTCAGTATCTCTAGAGACTGCAAACGCGAGGGTTGTTGTTAGCAGACTCACCGCCGGCCGATTGTGCATATGGTCGCGTACTTATGCCTGAAACAGAGTCCGGGAACACGATTGAGAACCGACTGCGGGGCAGTAAGCCTTTACTATATCGATGGTCTTGAGCCATGCTGTGATCGTACCACGGCGCTGCGAAGGAATGATTCAGGAGGCCCGGACTCAGTTGTGACATTATACTTTCAGCCCCTCCTGATTTTGACTTGTATCCGATTTTCTTAACAGGAAATTTGATATCGCTGCCCTCGTGGCGAGAAAAGTTATTACAGTTTCTCCAAGGAACGAACCGACATAGAGAAAGGCTCGCGTACCTCTGCATTGTCTGGACGCCCATCTTGCACATGACGTTGGTTTCTTTTTTCATTGCTGAACGCCGCAAAGAAGCACCCATTTTCAAGACTAAAGCCTGAATTGCATTCGTATCTTCACGACAGTAAATCACAACTATCCTGCTACTTATTGGTATCGCAAGGATTAGACATACGCTGTGGTGGCACATCTGATATTTTTACTGCCACTATCGATCGGGTTGCAGGCTTGTATAGGACAATGCGCCATCGCCTCAATCTATCATAGCTGAGGAGTTCCGTTGGACATAGCTCTGCAATCGCTATATATTGTAAACATATATGAACCGGTGCCGAAGGGGTAATAAGTAAGTAATGCATGATGGGAGAAATTGGTTTTGTAGGTCTATACTTACGAGGCTTTATGATTTGATATTTCAAACCAGAGTTGTGTAAGTTCCCCTTACAGCAGCAGCAGAAATTTAGAATCGTCGATGTATTATCGCCGAGACCTGTAGTGACATTAGGACAGATTACATGATAATCCGACCTAGGTGCCCTGTTGTTTGGAACTTTGAGTTCGTACTCTTCGATGACGAAGGTACTAGGGCCACTGGAGTTTTGACAGTCCAAAGGGTCTTCGGGCAAGATCTCGGTAGAGACACGAGCGATTTCTTCAGAAATCTCCTCGAAGCCTTGCTTTACCGCATCAATGACAGCCTTAGACAGGCTCAAGGTGCTGTAAATAATGTCAGTTTTGTAAGTACACACGGGGCCAAGTTTCAGTGCCCGAGAAGAATGACTTGCACTAACCTCTTCACCGGAAGGTTCTTTGCCAGTGATAGGATATTCATTGAGTCGTACGTAGACTTTTCAAGCTCTTGTACTATCCTAGGAACGTCTGTATCTACTGGAGGCAAGGGCTGACTCTCGCCATGGGCCGTTTGTCCCACAGTATCAAGGAAGGCCTTGACTCTGCGGATAGCATGCTGACAGGCGGTCTGCGAGTCCCGGGGGACCCCGTCATCGGTGCTTTGAGACTCTGGTCTAGTCTCATCTTCCAGCAACGACATCAACGATGCCAAGAGGCCCCGCAACTCTGCTGTATCTGCGTTGGTGTCTTCCTCATGGTTTAGTAATGAATGTGAAATGAATTTGGCATTCCTCTCGAGAATATTCGGATATGGCACCTCAGCCTGAGGCGAGTCTGACATTGTCATGGCATTCACTTGATGATGGAATCAGAGGAATAAACGAAAAGTTAGCATGATTCTTAGAATTTCTCACATTGTTGCCTGCGATCGTGACACGAAACCCTAGGTCCAGGGGTCATTTTTGTCAGCTGAAACTTGCATAAGATGGAGGGGAGGGTCTTGGACCTCATTTGCTCTCTACCACGCAATGCTGGAATTATTGGCCGTTTAGTGAAACACTGCAGGTGTGCAGGTGGTCAGCAGCATAGCTGCATAGATGCCCAAAGACAGCTTATTTTCGCATTTGAGCCTGATCTTGTCGAACAGAACCACTACACTACCTAACTAAAAGGGTGACCACCCCTAGAGAACTAGGAATGACACTGGTCTGATAGCTGGATATCCTGCAACAGATCTTGTCCTACAGGACCCAAATTCAGAGCACACTCATTGGTACCTGGAGTCCCTACAAAAGGTATTGCATGGACACCGTGCATTCCCACAAGTCTCTGGGCATGCTCCTCCTCTTCCTCCTGCCATGATCACGCTTTCGCAGTCGAATCAACCACTACTGGACTACCTAAGTTTTGGAGCAACCTGTGATCAATATGTCGAGTCGTCACTTCTGCCCAAAGCAGGTGAAGTCTGCAGTTCTTTTCTCTGCCCCGGACAATATCTCCGATTGGCCCCCCGGGGGCTGGGGAGATGATAGCCCTGGACCACCAAGACATCGCAATCGAGTCCTCAGGCCTTCGGAAGCAGTCAAAATACCGAATACATTGGTACCACAGGACCGTGCGGTTCATGGAGGCTCTGTGAACCCTCATCCAAATGAGTATTCAAGCTTCGCGGTTTATTCCATGACGCCGCCATCAGCACCATCCCTGTCTGCGCCGACCTCTCCCCAAAAGACGACTTTGTGTCTACCAGTCCTCAGTGTCATGGTGAAGGCAACGGTGGAGGGTATCGTAGCTCAGACAGAGCTGGTACAAAACTTTCACAATCCGTCCGACATAATTATACAAGAAGCTCGCCACATATTTCCTCTTTACAATGGTGCTGTGATCACATCATTTCAGTGTACTGTGGGAGATGAACGCCGAATACGAGGGGTCGTCAAGCCAAAGGAGAAGGCGAGGGAAGAGTACCAGAATGCAGCCAAGAACAGGATGGAGGCTGCAGCCCTTCTCGAGGAACTCTCGCCTGAGATCTTCGAGACAACATTGGGGAACATTCCGTCTAGAACGACCATCGAGATCAAGATCACCTATGCACACCAACTGAAAGTTGTTTTGATGGAAGGAGAGACGACTGAGGGCGTGGCCATCACCATACCGATGTCTATTGCACCCCGATATAGCAGGGCCCCTCGCAAATGGGATCCAGAGCCAGCTATTGAAGGAAACAAACTTGATGTATGGGTGAGGGTGGTGCAAAATGGCAATGTCAACCCTGATGGATGTGAAGTAGAATCTGGGCACGACGTCGACTTCGAAGACTTGCAGCCGATCGAGTACGCTGATACAGAAGCTGGAAGGCACGTGGATCCGCAGAGGACAAGTACCTATTGTATATGGCACCACGAGTCTCAATTGCCAATCCTGAAAAAGGACTTCGTATTTGTCGTTCAAATGCGAGAAGGCCATCATATACGTTCTCAAGCGGTCATCTCCCCAAAGGATGCCGATGGCCAGGCCGCGATGATGTTGAACATCAAACCGAATGACTTATTTGGGAATGCTGTTCGGCCGCAGTCCTTTTCGGGCGAGCTCCTATTCCTTCTGGATCAATCGGACTCCATGTGGGGAAGAAGCTACGGTCAACCCCGTGACAGTCCGCGCAAAGTCGACACGATGCGCAATGCAATGTCTTTAGCCCTTGCGGGGATCCCCAGCAGCTGCGTCTTCAACATTATCTCTTGGGGATCCGCTTCTTATGGTATGTGGGACCAATCGAGGAAGCACTCTCCCCAGAACGTCAAACAAGCCCAGAAATATGTGTCGCAGATCGATGCGAACCTGGGCGGAACAGACCTGCTTCCTGCTCTGGAAGCTGCTATAAAGCGACGCGCGGAGAACCGAGGATCTACTCAGATCATTATCATTACCGATGGTGAGCTTGATTCCGATGACGTGATAGAGTTTGTTTGGGAGACTCGCAAGAAACTGCAGGACAATGTCCGATTCTTTTCCCTGGGCATCGGTGATGCTGTTTCACATCGTCTCATCGAGAGCATTGCCGAACTAGGAGGCGGCTTTTGCGATGTTGTCGACATCGTCGAGAAGCCACGGTGGGAAGACAGACTCAACCGCATGCTTAGATCAGCCCTGGAGCCAGACAGTTGGAGCTGTGACGTGAGCCTGGGGGATGGCTATGAGAGACAGAGTCTTACAGACATTCGTATCGGCGTCGACGAACTATCGGATCAGTCTCCGGTGCCCTACATTCAGGCGCCGTATCCCGTTCCTTCTCTTCACCCCTTCTCTTTGAAGGCCATCTACTTCCTGGTCGACCTGCGGCATGGAGACCCACCGACGAAGGTGATATTAACGACAACGACTCCGGGAACCAAAACAAAATCTTACGTCCTGAAAGTGGAGACATCTGCCGGAATTGATGGATCAAGACACCATCTTGCTGCAAAGACAGCGCTCTTGGAGCTTGAACATGAACTCAAGCACGACAAGACAGACTCCATCTGTGCACAGGAGAACGGCGAGAGAATTGGTCAGAAGTATTCCATCACAAGTAAATGGACAAGCTTTGCCGCTGTCGTTCAGGACGAGCAGTTGCCCTCTGAGAAGCACGTGATGGACCAATATCGAGCTCGCTTGCAGGAAGTCGACATTAGAGGCCTTCTCGAGCTATCGGACGCAGACGGGCTGTCGGAAACAGGCCATCTAACGTACATAGACAGTTCAGAGGACGAACTCGTGCCATGGCAGTCAGACGGACTATCATTTGTTTCCAAGGGAAAGCAAAAAAAAGCAGGTAAAAAAGCAGGTAAAAAAGCAGGTGGTGGCCCGTGGGTTTCCGGTATGTCACCTCTGGATTTTTCCTTTCACACCGCAGTCCGGTCCTTACGTGACCAGCTGGCTGATAATAGTTTAGACTTCGAGCAGATATACGTACCTGGCCTTGATTCTGGGGATACCTCTGCCAGGAAGTTCAAAACATCAAGCCAGGGGATGCTGAAGGCCTCCCCTTTCGCTGAAGCTTCATATCCACCGGACATACTTACACGAGAACCCCATACAAACAGTTCGGATGGATCTTCTGATAATCCTGCAGGAAGTGACTCGAGTATAGACTCGTACCTACCAGGGTCACATGACCCCATCACATGGGAAGACGCTGTGGCATGCCAAGGTGCGGATGGCCTTTTCAAACTTCTAGAGCCGGTACGAGTCAAAGTCCATCTACACTACTGTCACCACACCGCTCGGAATTTAGGCAAAGAGATTGAAAGGACCCACCAAGTGGTCACACGGAGACTGGAAGAAGGAAATTGGGGAGAGCTCAACGTCGTCATCGACACCCTGATGTTGGTACAGTACTTCCGGACACACTTGGCCAAGGAAGAGGATTCTTGGAACTTGATGATGGAAAGAGCCCAAGGCGCACTACTAACCTTGCTGGGCTTGTCCGAGGACGAGGAGGAGGCGCTGGATCCCGTTTTTCACCAGTTAGATATCGCTATGATGCATACGCACTACATCGCAACTGAGGGCGAGAATGATCAAGCCGATGAGATGATTGGACATTTTGCGGAGATGAAGTGTATGATTTGTGCGGTAGGCTTTGGTCGGACACAATGCTTTTCCTGTCCATATGCATGTAGCCAGGACCAGTTCGAGACATGGGATAGGTGCTGGCGACATCAGGTCAAGGAGGGTCATGTAGTCTGCCCCAGATCTACGTAATAGGCTAGACCATATACTAGTTTCTTCTGTTATATTATATTCAAAGAGAGATACTCCTCGCGTTGCTCACCCAGGAGCAGTGGCGTATCCATTGATGCTCTCGGCATAGCCTTCTGCATTCGAATTGTCCGGGTCGGCCTTGGAGAAAAGGAACCTTTAGACTTTCGATCCGGAAATCCGACAATGAAATCAGAGGGTTCGAAACTCTGTCAGATTTCTCCTCGGTCGTCCATCCTTATCCTCATTCTCGCTCTCCTCCGATCTTCGCCGTTTGTTGGTCGGTGGCCACTGAGTCTCAATGCACACCTTCAACCCCCGCGATAGAATTTGCAGCACTGCTATTCGTCCATTACCTATGTCAGCCGCCGGCGAAACAAGGCTCTTTTTTTCCCAAGACAAATCACTACAGAGGTTCAACAACTGGTCAGGGATGCCGAGAGTGTCCTTCGCACTGGTATGACTGTCAACCAGTGCGACCGCGTCTGCGTCTTCTGTCTCTGAGTACACGTTGGCCCTTCCCACTCTGTTAGCGGAATCCTCGCTAGTTCAGGCAAATGCAACACAAAGAAACTAAGAAAGGTAAGATCCGCGAGGGGCATGTTTCTTGTTATGAGTTGTTTGTGCTTGTGTAGATTGATATGGGCTAAATCGGGGAGAAGAAAGCGAAGGGCTGTTACCAGACAACAAAAGGTCCCCCCCGCTTGTAATGGTCGAGTTCGCAGATAATGACGAAATGTAGACGAGTCCCGGCGGACTTTATCTCGAGCCACGCGGATAGAAATCCAAAGCATGGACGATGGCCTCCCAGAAGGAGAGTCTGGTTGTGTTGGTCCCAAAGACTAGATGGCTGGGCGGTTATGGAGTCCAATTCCAAGCCTGAAGGTAAACCAAGGATAATTTTGATCTTGCGATCCAGTTGATCCTCCAAGTGCTTTGACGCTTCGGCAGTGACATCCTTACGTATATATGTAGTCGACTGCTTCCCGGTCCAGGTCGCGGTTCTGCTCTGCACACGACAGAGACGTCCTGGCAGGCGTCTTACAAATCCATTCGGCGTCTTTGTTAGGTGTATCCCAATACATGGGCCCAGATCGTCACCTCCCCAGATCCACGAGCCAAGGTCGAGGATATAGTCCTCCTCTAATTCTTCAGTTGATCCTTTTCCGAGGTGTGTTTGGATGCGCAGCCCGTTGTTCGTCAGAACGTATTCCTTGTTGATACTGTCAGAGTCGCGAGACCTCTCGACCAACTGACACGCTTTGAATTCCGACGCTGACTGGGCAAGTAAACCCCTATATACCTGGCTAGACTCGTTACTAGTCCAGGCAAACAGCGTCATGTCGTTGCTGCTCTTCATGATCTGCTCTTGAAGGCGTATAAAGGCCTTGTTTCCCTCGCCATATCTCATGGTCATGTTGACGTCAAAAATGCCTAAGAGGCAGTATGCCATATCCTCTTCCCGTAACGTTTGACGCTCGGAAGCCCAAGACATCCTACTCCCCACAGAAATGGCGTGTAACAAGCTACTGTCCTCCAGGATCAGGACGCCCACACCCGTTATGCTGGCGATCTCGTGCCTCCGCTCGAACTTGGTCCCATGGGAGTTCCATTCACCGTCATAAAACTCCACCGCCTTCGGAGCAATCAACTCCTGTAACGTCCAACCCCTTGTGAACCACCTGCAATCAGGTAGTCTGGGATCTGGGATCACCGGCTTGTGCGGCGGGAAATCTGAAAGAAAGGCGAAGCAGACGGTAGCCTTCTTGTACCAGGCGAACATCGAGTTGATGGCCTCGGCCAGCTCGGAACTACTCTTTTTGTCTATGCAGCAAGTATCAACCCAGGCGTACTGAAGAGGTGGGTCTCGAGTCTTGGCGAGTTCGCAGGTCTTCTCGATCTTCGCAAACCCCTTTTTCTTCCGGGCCTCTCTCAGGTTGTTCATTTCCTGGAATGTGACTTCTTCGTCCTCCCATGTGTGGGAAAGAATCGCGTAGGGCTGGGATTCCGGTTTCAGGATGGACTCCAACCGGAGCGTGTCTGTGTTGATGAGCCACATGGTCTAGTACCGTAGTAGTAGGTATGCAAGCGTAATGCCGGTCCACCGTGCGTGATAGTCGGAGTGCTTGGTAGACGACAAGCAGGGAGAATTGTATTAAGCTCGAGTAGCAATGTTCAGTACTCTTGAAGAGAAGGAGTCCCGCGACTACGTCTCATGGAGAGAAGTGCAGTCCCACCGGCTATAAACCTTTTCCCTGCATGGATGGTAGAATAAGGCTGGGTTGGGGGTTAATGCTGAGGGTGCTCCCATTGCTGCCTGAATGTGACCCAGCCAACCTGCAGATGCAAAAAGGAGGGGATGGACGGACCAATAGCTATCGTTTTCATCAGATCTCAGCGTTCATCACAAGAGCTGGAGTTGACCACCCGGCATGTAAGTGGCTAAGCTATGGGAGTATGATCAAACTTATAACTGGCACGCCGTAGTTACTGAGCTTATCTGTGAATAGCGAGGAATCGGAGTGGATTTATCTTATGCGCTTCAAATTCCTTGACCTTACTGAGAAACTCCAAGAAAGCCTCCCTGCTCAAACTGGGCGTCGATCTCGTGAAAGTTGATCCTGTGCCGCCTGTATACATGTATATAGGTATGTGGCAGGCGTCACAGCTAACGAAGAGACGTAGGACTCTACTAGGATTTACAGCCTAGTTGAACTGCTCGGCATAGCGGTGATACAGACCGTCGCGCATGCGACTTCTTCCACGCGTTCCGACGTCATCTTCTACGCGGTGTGCCCCGACCTCTGCTAGACGGACCTGGGCCGCAAGTTTGGCTCCTTGTCCAAGATCACGGGGTATTTGTTTCCAAGCCCTCTTTGCGCGCACCGCCGAGTAGGGCTCGCGGTCCCTGGTCACCGCGAACGGTCCTGGGCCCTGAGAGCTATGGTCGGTTCTGGCACCACGACATTCTGTTCCCGTGAGCCGCCACTCTCACTTGTCTGGCCCAACTGGGACATATTAGATACCAAATGCCAAGTTCACCGAGGTGTGCACCCCTTCTGTTGTGATATTGTACCTCCAATAGTAGTGCTCTCCGTCAACCTGCTCAAATGAGAATAAGCTTGTGGCCATGTTGCCACTATTCACATTTTTTGGCATAGTCGTCTTTTTCGCATACCCCTTTTCAAGCTCGCCTCCAGGCGTCTGCTCTCGTCATATCCTTTGCGGCCCCCAACACGTGACGTACAAGGTAGTTCTTCCGAACTGCCACCGCCAGGAATGCCCTGCGACTTCCGCGGGAAGAACGTACTCTTCACTTCAATAGCTAATAAATAGCCAATACCAATATACAGACTGTACGCATACGAAGTCAAACATGTGCCACGGCCTATGAATTCACAGAGAATTAGGACAGCACTGTGCCAACCCCTGGGGCGCGGCAAAGACCCGCCTCCTACGCCCCTTCAGCCTCCTTGACCTTGATGAAAAACTCTAAGAAATCCTGCTCGTCCTGGGCGCCGTCGACCTCGTGATTGTCCTGAATGATGAAGCTCGGAACTCCGGTGACATTCCTCTCACGGGCCCTCTGCACCTCGGCGTCGACCTGCTCGCCCCCCTCCCCGCCCTCCAGCCACCCCTCCACTTCGGCACGGTCCAGCCCTGCCTTCTCAGCCACCCGTAGAAGCGTGTCATAGCTCGTTACATCGCCGTCCCCCTCGAAGTAGTCCCGGAACAGCTCCATGATAACCCGGTCCTGAACCCCGGGGCCTTTGGTCCCGCTCATGGCGATCACGCGGTGAGCGTCCCGCGTGTTGCCGATCTTGCCGGCGAAGCTGAAGGTGATGCCGTGCTGGCGGCCGATACTGGCGAGTCGATCCCGGACTATGGCCTCTGGAGTTAGTGCTAAAGTGGGAATTTCCAGATGTTGGTATTAAAAAGCAACCTGGTTGATCCACATCCCTCGCCCGGGCTCTCTGGTTTATCTCAAGACCTGGCAGATGAGTAAAATATATTGATTATTCCTGAGAACCAGAGATAGCCCATAATGGGATATGGAATATTGTTACATTTTGGAGAGGTTACGAAACAATATTGTGGACTTACGGGTGGTCGCCTTTTCTGGCCCAAAGCGTTGTTCGTGCCGCTCCAGCCAAGGGATGCCCTGTTTCGGTGCCGACGGGTCCAGGTAAAAGGCATGCCATAATACCGTGAAGGTGTCATCACGCCCACCTGGATAGACCTTCTTGTACAGCTCGATTGCCTTGTCGAGACGCTTCTTGCCCATATAACACTAACGGAGTCACGTTTCGGTCGTCAGTTGGCCAGTTTGCGTTCCGAGGTAGACTGTAAAGCAAATCGAGGAGCAAGTTCATACCCATGGACATACTGGGTCCGAAGTGATTGCAACAGTAAACTTAGTCATGGTGACTTTGAAACCAAATGTATATATGGAACACAATCCTAAAGAGCAGGCTGCACAGAGTTAGTTGGCATTGAAAATAAAGTCTTGAGGTAGTCTATGTTGAAATCATGGGGGAAGGTTGAGGTTTTAGGCGTCCTTAAACCAAAAGGGCAAAACGGCTGCCTGGTTGGCTTACGAATCCAAGAAACTTCGTTGTAATTGTTGAATGGCAAACCGAAGTCGCCTCTGCATTGATGCCCTTCATGGTAAGCGTTGGCTGTGTTGGCCAGAGCGATTAATTGAAGGTACCCTTGTCGAGGTACGTATCACAATGTTTCCCGCCTCGTTGGACTTTGGAAAACCTGAGCTGTGGCAAAACATAGGTCGTCTACGATACCGTCGTCCTTACTTTTTAGATCACCTCTATTACAAGGGGTCGTGTCGAAGAACGTTGGACGGCCAGGGGTCGAATACTGCAGCAAAGATCTGGCGCAAAATGAGTATGCAGGTGTGGCATAGAAAGCCGTCGCGGGATCTGCCAGGCTGACACTGCTCACGGAATGGAGGCAAGCTAGGGAGTCGCCCCGGAGATCGTTCCCCGCAAGACGGAGAAGGTCTAAGCCGAGACTGTCAAGGACGCCTCGCTGCAACACAAAGCCACCCTTTCCTGACGACCGGGACTAAATGGCTAGGTAGTCAAGAGTCTCTCGGCACAGGCAATGCGTTGGACTTCCAACGTCGCAATCTGAAAGCGGTTCAACTCCCCGAGTTTGCGATTGCTTTTTAATGCAGATTATTGGTACCCCTTTATAGTGGTGAGCCAGCTTTGCCTGTGGCCACAACAGTGATGTTCACCTCGGGATAAAGCATGCGTAAAATCCTACTTAAACCTCGCGTACTCTTCATCAAACAGACGTGACTTGGGGCCTTTTCACCCTGTTGGGCTCGGCAGAGTCGCATGGAGGATTTGCGCGGTCTCTCTCGCCTGGGTTTGATCACGCACCCCAGGTGCCGGCCACACTCCATAACCAGTTGGATGGAGCGACCTACCAACTGCCGTAGAGCGCACAAAGTGACAGAATGGTCTCTTTGGTGGCTTAAATAAGTCATGAGCTGTAGGGTCGGCCCAAGGATGCCACGGATGGATCGACTCGGCAGCACTCCAGCCGTGCATTACATTTTTTCCTGGCCCGGCACATCGTGAGCGGAATGCAAGTAAGCCCGAGGTAATGCATCATATTGCTTGCTGCTGCTCGGTACTGATCTGTACGGGTAGTAGATCGGCCAGTCTGGCGGGTTTAGCCGCGGAAACAGCAGACGGGGTGAGGGCGCATCAGACCACTATGCTTATCTGGGAAGCAGGAAAACGATGATCGCTAAACCCTATCGAATGTGTGAGGCTCATCATTTATGATAGAAAACTGAAAGGGTATGTTTTGAGGAGGCACAAGAGTCAGAACAAACCAGTCTCGTATGCAGCAGCGCTCTCGTCTGTCAGCACTACAGAGAGAGTGTGTCAGAGTATGTGGGACCCGTGTTACCGGCACAATGTTGGACAGTTTTCCTAGGTGATTATTACCTGCATATTGTCTTGCCCTGGTGATCTGATCCAGCCAGGCTGGCCCTACTTGGGTATTCTCCTCGTGGCTCTGGACCAGCGAGGCCAGTTGAGCTGCACAACGTGAGAACATACTGGCTGACTGGGGATGGAACATGCCATTTATCAGAAACGCTTTCCAAGGTTTATAAAGTCAGATTGCGAGACCTGCCCATACAAGATGGTCCCCTATCTGATTCTGGGGGATCGTCAAGGCGATACCCAACACGAGTAGGTAGACTAAACCTGGTAAACGTGGGCAGGCATGTACTGATCGGGGTCCGTCAACGGCGACTTGGGACATGCAGAATCATGCAGAACATGCCAACGGCAAGAAGTCGCCATGGAAAATGGGCTGATGCCACAACCATCTGACAGGACACTAGAATGGCTTCTGGGGTCTAGGGCTATGGGAAGTACTGTGCGTACCCCCCTAGCCCCCCTAGGGATCCGTACTAGTGTAGGCCAACTAGCCTGGCCAGGTACCGAGGAAGCTGAGACGTGGGGCGCTTGCAGGGCACATATGAACGACCCTGACCACCAGGTGGGAGGTGGGATAAGGGATAAGCAGCATCCCTCGGGGCTCTCGGGACATGTCTGCAGCCAATGCGGGCGGGCCATTTACCTTTAACACATCATACTTAGTTGCTATTGGCGTGTCACAGGCTGGGACTGCGGGGCCGGAACCTCCCAGAAATCAGACCACATTCTGACATGTCGTGCCATATTGAGCAACTTTCGATTCAAACTCTTTTCAGAGTCCTGACGATGATCTGAAGAGAAATGCGCACTGGCACCTGCAGCCTGGTAAGCAGCCCTGCAGAACTGCACACTAACACCTTGGTAACTGCAGACAGTGGACCACAGACCACCACACACACCAAAACAACCCTGCCCTGGTGGTGTCAAGGCTATGATGCCCTCAGCCGTGTCTACATACAGTACAGTATTATTATTATTATTATTTTCATCAACGAAGTACATTTGTCAATCCCGTTTGACGAATCAAGATCTCTCTTCCTCTCCTTTCTCTCTCTTCATGTTCTCTCACACACACACTTGACATATCTCTCCCTCATTCCATCTGTCCCATCTACTTTCTATTCCTTGCCTGCCTTGGTTTCAGTGCAACCATCCTCCACCTGTCGCGTCCTTGATCACTTCCCTTTTGGTCCTAATCAAGCCGCCTCCCCCAGGTTCCCAACGCCTTGGAACGCTCATCTCACACACACTTTAACCCCTCGTCTCCTTCAGGGTGTTCCGATCCCGCTTGGTCGAGACCGTCCCATTACAACTCCATCCCATATTGCTGGGTCTCCCCGTGAAACCGCCCTACGTCTATCTCGCATCTGCCATCTGCCACCTGCCATCTACACGCAAGACTGACGCTTGCGACTATCTCGACCCATTTAACTACAATCACGCGACTACTTACACAAGAAGTTGCCGACGACAACCTCAGAGCACACTCTTGTGCCTCTTGATCTCGGAACTTCCCAGCCAAACTGCACATCGTGATACCTTCCGCAGTCACCCCAATCGACACATTAGGCGCCGTGGCACCTTCCCAACGCCTGGAAGACCCGGACAACTACTAGACCCCTGGCCCACCGAAGACTTACTGCAAAACCCAATTGAGACGGACTCTCGGGCGCAACCTACGAAGATGTCGCCAGGTTTGTTAGAGACGAGATCGGAGAATACCCGGAGTCACGATGGCAAAATAGAGACGACTGAGGGCGTCATTGGCCCCAACTGCCTCGACCGCATAACCCGCCTCAGAAGCATGCCCGAGGCTCCGGCACAATGCCAGGTCTGTGTCGTGGGTGCTGGTCCGGCCGGTCTGATGCTGGGGGCAAACCTCGCGAGATTCGGTATCAAGGCCCAGGTTATAGATGACCGGGCAGATCCCACACCGGTGGGAAGGTAAGCTATCCCTTGAAAAGCAATAATCCAAGAGGAACGCCTTTTGGCCTTACTAACGTGGTCGCGCAGGGCGGATGGCTTACAACCGAAAACGATCGAGACCTTCAGACAAATGCGGTTAGCAGACAAACTGCTACAACGGGGAGTTCGTGTCTACGACATCTCCTTCTGGCGCGGAACAGAAACCGAGCCTTTGCACCGCCTAGGACGCGAAGTACACTACCCGCCCGTCATCGACGTCCTCGACCCCTATATACTGTTGGTGCACCAGGGCATGGTGGAGAGCTTGTTCATCGAGGACATGAAGAAGCGCGGCATTGAAGTGAAGAGGAATTGCGCTTTCGAATCATACAGCGCATGCGACCCGTTGATGTCTAAGAAACTCGGCGCAGCGTTGCAGATCAACACCAGAGTAAACGTGACACAGGACAGGAGGACCATATTAGCACAATACCTTGTCGGATGTGAGTTGAAGCCCCTGGATTCGAGTCAACTGTACCTAGCTGACCACGTCAAGGTGATGGCGCACATTCCAAGGTGCGAAAGAGCATACCTGAAGCCCGGCCTGTTGGTATGTCACAGCCTGTGGTCTGGGGTGTGCTAGACGGAGAGCTCGATACCGATTTCCCAGACATCTGGTCCAAGACGCTGGTTTTCTCTGAAGAGCACGGCTCCATACTTATTATCCCCAGAGAACGGAACATGACCCGGTTCTATATTGAGCTCAAGAGTGGCATGAAGGACGATAAAAAGGTCCTAGGCCAGGAATTTATTATGGAGCGGGCGAGAAAGATCATGGCGCCGTTCAGGGTAGACTGGAAGTACATTGAGTGGTTCGGACGCTACCAGATTGGCCAGAGAGTCGCCAGCCGATTTTGCGACTCTCACCAAAGGGCATTCTTGGCGGGTGATGCAAGCCACACCCACTCACCCAAAGCTTCACAAGGCATGAATACATCGATGCACGACACATGGAACCTGGGATGGAAACTGAACTTTGCCGTCCGGGGGTTGGCGAAGCCGGGACTTTTGGCAAGTTACGAGGAGGAGAGAAGGAAGATCGCATTGGACCTGGCCAACTTCGACTACGAACACGCCAACCAGATTGCCGGTGGTGACGCCGTCACACTTGCTGAGAACTTCAAGACCAACATCCGATTCATCTCGGGCATAGGCGCAGAGTACGGCGAGAACGTCATCAACATGATGGAGAGCCAGACATGGCTGCTAGGGGAGGCCAAGCCCGGTTGCCTGCTCCCACCGGCAAAGGTGACCCGGTATCTGGATTCCAACCCGGTCGACATACAGCTCGATATACCCATGCTCGGGCAGTTCAGGATATACCTGTTGATGTGGGACGTCCACCAGTCTAAGATGTTCCTCGAGAATTTCTGCGATTCCCTGGCTTCGAACAACTCCCTCATCCGTCAACTCTCAGTCGCAGCTAGTCTGTCGTATGCCGCACAACCGAGGTTACCTGCCCCTGAAGATATTTATGTCCGACCTGAGAGGTATACAGCTGTCAGCCACTTGTTTACTTTTGGTCTTATAAGTAAGTCAACCCCTAACCTCCCATACCCTAACTTTGCAACAAATAAACAGTTCTAACAACTCCTCACAGCAACAATGCCCAAATCCGACATTGAAATTTCGGACCTTCCGCCCCTGCTTCAAGACAGCCGCTGGACATTCTACCTAGACGATATCCCCGAGCAGGACACGCGGGGCTCTCTTTGCACCAACAAGTGGCTCGGCAGTCTCGGCCCCGGAGAGGTCGCCATCGTGAACGTCCGGCCCGACGGATATGTCGGCAGTCTCGGAAGGTGGGACTCGAGCGTTGACGACGCCGGCGAGGAGGCCGCCAGGTGGCTTGATTCCTACTATGACCGGTTCATGCAGGTCCCGGAGGTGCTCAGGACCGCATCTCCGCAGGCGGCTGCTGCTGCGGCTGCGGCGGCGGCTGAGGCGGCGGCCAATGGCATGAACGGTGTGAAAGTTGAGAATGTAGATGCTTAAAGTGTTATGTTGACGTCAGGCACTTGTTAATAGTGCCTGTTGAGCTGGCGGAGGTTATGCTAACGATGCATGGATGTATGCTATGTAACGGATTGGAATGTACGCAATATGCTCAATAATCGTCTCTGCTGTCGTCTTGGCTGCAGTCGCCGAGGTGCATCTTACGGGGAAGAGAAAATCAAACAGGGAAACATCTCTCCACACGAGCAAAATGTCATCAGATAGACGTGGCAAGTTTCGGGGTTTACGAGCATTTTCGTACAGTCAGACGCTGTATTGTCTGTAGTCTAGACAAAGTCGATATTAGCACTTCCACGGGTGTTCAGGAATGGACTTCTCACGGCCAAATTCATGTCTGCTTGATGTCTTGAATCTATATGTCCTGGAACAACAAATGATAATGGCCACCATCAGACGGAAGATAATGAGCGGGGACGGTATGCATTTGAAGATAAAAGTTGCATGGGGGTATCAACTACTCGCTTAAAGATGCCCTATAACTCATCCCGTACGCGGGCAGCCTCCTCTTGAACTGGGTTGTACTCGTATTCGCCCGAGGCCGGCACGAATACTTCTGCCTCGGCAGCCGGTTCCTCAAACTCAAGCTCGCCCTCGCCTTCACCCTCATCGCCCCCGACCTGCTCCTCGATCCTGTCCACGATCCTCCCAACCTTGTCCATCATAGAATCCGGTTCACCCTCCTGCCCCTCACTCGCGGCCTTCCCTCCCGTTCTACTACTACGGCCACCGACCTCCACAGTAGGCACGGCACCCTCCTCCCCAACCCCAACGACCTTCGCACCCCCCCTCTCGTCCACCACACCCATACTAGCCCCCGCCGGCCTCCCCCCAGCACCCCCACCACCACCAACCATCCCCACAGCCGACGACCCCGTCCTGAACACCAACCGCACAGGGAACCAGACAAGCCACCACAGCGGGCCGTACATGAACCGCCTAAACACCAGCCACCCCAGCGTGGCCACCAGCAGGTAGAACGTAGTCTGCAGGTACCAGGTGTCGCTCTTGGTGCTCCGCATCAGCACCCCCACCAGGTCCCTCGAGCTCCGCAGCATGTCGTCCATGCGTGAGTACCCCGTGCCCAGCTGCTTCATCTTCTGCGTTGACTCGGCCAGCGTCTCGTGCACGGCGATGGACCGCCCCAGCTCCGCCGTCACCGCCTGGTGCGCCCGCCGCAGCGACAGCGTCAGGTCGCTGGACGCCGCCACCACCGGGTCGTCGTACCCCGCGGACGGGCCCTGGGGCCTCTGCGTGCCGCGCCGCCGGGGGTGGTGGAGCGACGGGGCGGGCGAGTTGGCGCCGGAGCGCGAGGGCGTCGAGGCGGCCCTGGTGTAGGACTGCAGGAGGAGCTCGCGCTCTAGGCGCCGGGCGGACTCGAGGGACCGGCGGGAGGTGAGCTGGGCTTTGTGGAAGTACGCGCGGGAACTATACAAGACGGTTTTGTCAGTTGACGATCGTGTTCCCATGATCTGATACCAGCGCTCCCCCCCCCCTCCTCACTCTCCGGGGGAGGGCGAAACCAGCGCGGGGGACATGACATACCTCTTGACCTCCCCCTCCAGCCTAGCCAGGCCCTCCCGCAGCCTGTCCTTCCCCCTCGCCGCCTCGCTGCCCTCCTTGCCGCCCCGGAGGTCCGTGATCTCCTCGGCCAGGAGCTCCAGGTCCTCCTCCTCCTCGCGCAGGGTCTGGTTGATCTCGGCGCTCAGCTCCGTCGCGACGTTCTCGTCGTCTTCGTCATTGTCGCCCCCGTTTCCATCCCCGTGCGGCAGTGGTGCGGATCCAGGTTGGAACTTGAGGTTGGCGAGCCGGTCGATGAGTTCCTGGACCTGTGTGGTCGTTTCCTGGAGGGCGGTCAGGCGCTCCTGGAGGGAGTCGAAGGACATTCTGGTTGTTCCTTCTTTTTAGATGATTATTTTGTCTTTTTTTCCAAGAGAAACCTCCGTCGGGTTTGAAGAGCGCGACCACCGTGTTGTGTCTAGACTATAAGGAAATGGGGTGGTTCCGTGTATATGGCATATAAATAATGAAGTAGCGTGGAAGCTGTCCTTTGTGCCTGCCCAGACGTCACTTTCCAGGACAGCGAGAGAGAGATAGAGCTAGCTCAGCTTGGCACCGCACGCTCAGGGGTGGTGTAGTTGTAACATAGGTGGCCCGAGCTCCCACCCACGCAGCGGCGGCAGGCCAGTCTCGGCTAAGCTTGTCACCATCGCGGATTTTTGAACAAGCGCAATTGGACGACCAACACCACCGCTTACTACTATTGCTACCACCACCATCACGACGACAAATTCACGATACCCACGGGCCAGACGACCTTTCCAATCCCTCCCGGCTTGCTAAATAATACAACCAACCCTCTCCGCCCTCTCCCCCATCCAACTCAGACCAAGGAATCCGCCCAAGATGATCACCCGATTCATCACCGAAGTAAACACCAAGATCAACCCCTTCTCCGCCCAGTCCAAGTCCGCCCGGCTCTTCCTCACAAGTCTCCCCCCGACGGCCCGTAGCCAGGGCATGCTCATCCAGACGAAAATGCTGGCTCGCACGGCGGCCGATAAGAACTCGTTGCAGGTCAAATTCAGTAAGGAACCGCCTGCCTGCCTTGATCCCGGGAGAGTGTGTTGAGATAGCAGGGGGGGCTGACAACATTCGATTACAGAGGATGGCAAATTACTAGACCTCGACTGTGAGAACATGGGCATCAAGTCGCTCATCGAGGAGTGCGATAGACACTCGCGAGCGCTGCAGAAGCAGGCCGATTTGGCTGATTCATAAATCAAAGCACGGGTGGTTAGCGGGTTGTGGATGGGGACGTTCGGAAGGGCTGTACGATATTTGGAAGGCAGTTGCTACGAAGTCATGCACGGAACGGCGTTCAAAAAGAAAAAACGGGCATCATCACGGATTGTCTAGGGGCATTTGTATATCCCGGGCTCGGTACCTTTGCACAGGCGAGGGCCTTGAAATAGGAAGAGAAAAAGGCAGAAAAGCACTTCATACATTTCATGGAACCATATTTTATTTTGTCTTCGGCTTTTATGTACCCCGAGCCAGTCTTTGAGACATCAAAGATTGACGCAACCCCGGGGGAGCCAATCATTTTAGTTTTTTTGGCTCCGCCGGGCTCGCGCTGTCCGGGTTGATGTTCTCCTTGCGGTCCATTTCAACGAGATTGTCAATGGCAGACGCTAGTTTCACACAACGAGGGCCACCCGCAGTCTATGCGGAAGCTCCGCTGATGAAGAACCACTTGTCTATCGAGGAGTCGATCTTCTCGGCGGGGAGCTCCTGGTTGGCAGGGATAGGAGGCAGCTGGTCGGCAGCGACACGGGCGGGGGAGTGGCTGACGGTCAGGTTGGTGCTACATCGAATCGGTTAGCAAATTATAGTCAAGGGGGATCGAAACCCGTTGGTTGGAACACATACGTAGAGACACCGCCGGAGGGGGTCTTGCCAGTGATGAGCCTCTCCCAGGCCTCAGAGCACTCGTTGACAACGTCCATGGCGTACTGCTTGTTCTTGCACTCGCCGGTGAAGGCGAACTGGTTCTCGGGCTTTCCGTCGGGGATCTTGTAGATACGGAACCACTCGTTGGTGGCGCGCAGAAGGCCGGGCAGGTGGCGCTCGACATCCTCAACGTCGTTGAGCTTGGAGGCAAGGGGGTCGTTGACGTCAATGACGATGACCTTCCAGTCGGTCTCCTCCTCGTCGAGGAGGGCCATGACACCGAGGACCTTGACCTGCTTGACCTGGCCGGTGTATCCGACGAGCTCGCCGATCTCGCAAACGTCGAGGGGGTCGTTGTCACCCTTGGCCTTGGTTTCGGGGTGGACAACGTTGGGGTCCTCCCAGGTCTGAAAGACAGAGTGTGTTAGGGACATCATGTTTCTTCTTTGGGAGAGTCAATTGGGTGGTAGACGTGACATACCTGGGGGAAGGCACCGTAGTTCCACAGGTAACCCTTGTGGGGGAAGCAGTTGCGGACGTAGCGGAGCTTGCCCTTCTTGATGTCCTGCTTGATGGGGTTGAGGAGCTCATCCTTGGAGATCTGCAGAGAGAATACATATCAGCGACTTGTTCCCGTTGGTAGACAACATTGTAAAAATGAGAGTCCTTCTTCTGTCAATTGCCCGAGGGGTGGCAAACAGAAGTTCTTGCGAGATTTACTAAGCACGGGGCGGAAAGGGTAACTGACCTCAAGCTTGGCGTTGGTCCAGCGAGGAATCTCAACAATCATGTTGAGGATGGTCTTCTCCTGGTTGGCATACAGGGGAACGTCGTGGAAGGGGGAGACGGGGACGCCATCCTTCTCGACGTAAACCCTGTGCTCGAGGGTGTGAGGGGCGGCGACCTTGCGGGTGGTGTAGGCCATGTTGACTGGTGTTGATCTGGATGAACCAGAAAGGTGACGGGCAATCTGGGCTGCTCGGAGGGACGAAATCTTGGAGGTGGTGGTGAGATTGGTCCTCGTTGGTGTTGTTGTTGGTGTTGTGGATAGTAGGGAGGAGGTAGAGTTGAAATAAGGTCGAGAAGTTGACAACACAGAAGGCAAGGCCGATGAAGATTGTGGAGGGGTCGGCAGAGGGGCAGCAGCAGGACGGGCCCAGTCAGGGGTTGTTGCGGTTGCCCGTAGCGGGGCTCCGAGATTTCGATTTCGGGAGACGCTTGGTCCTGTACTTGGACCTGCACCACCTGCCCCAGCTTGACTGCGTCGTGACCCCAGCTCCAGTCTTTTCCCCCGGGCCAATGACGACTGTCTGGCGAGACTGTCGTGCTGGAGTTGCGGTAAAGGAGGCAGGAGCTTGGGCCTCGCCGGGCGGACAAAAGCCCTTGAGGACTGCATTGGTTCCCTGTTGTGAGGAGAGGCCGAAGGAGATGATCAACACAGGTAGATATAAGACTCTAGCATCAGGCAAATGAGACAGAAAAAAAAACAGAGAAAAAACATAGAAACTCCCTTGAGAGTCTTCTATGTGCACTCGTGTGTGTTTGAGATGGCTGGTTGGGTTGGAAGGAGTAGATCAAAAAGAGCAAGACAGATGATCCGATGCATTGATGTGTGGTGGAAGAGTTGATTGAACTTGGCCGTGCAAAGTTTCTCCCAGCGGATCACGGATCATTTTCGTGAACCCCCATTCCATCCTCTCTTTTACCCTTCCTTGACCACCGCAACATCAACATACAAACAACGCAGAGTGTACCTGAGTATATACTTCATATGCACACGACACAGGGTTTATTAAATGTCGATTGTCGATTTTCAATTCCAGACCCCGTTACAATGGCTACCTAATGCAGATAGATATAGACTATATATATAAATCTCACAATCATCACACCAATAATCGCCGCATCTCTCCTCTCCTCGTCAGGGTATCTACTGCTAGACTAAGGAAAGCATATTCCCACTTATCGCTATCATTAGAGTTGCCGCGTCTCAAAAGCTTTGCCGTCGCCTTCATCTTACAATTAAGAGAGAGAGAGCACAGAACAAAGAAGAAAGAAAATCAAAAAGTAGAACAATCCCATCCCCATCCACTTCCTTCCTTCATTCACACCACTGGATTCCCACCCCGCGGGGCAAACACCCGGCCGCTCTACCGCCGGGGCAGATTGCCGTGCAAGCCCCTCCCGAATGCGCCCCCAGGGCTATTCCCGTAGTTCCCGTTGCTGAACCCCTGGTGTATGCTCTGCCTCACAATCGCCGCCGCCGCCTGGCTCGCCGCCATCCTCTCCTTCTGCCGGTGCCTCTCGCGCAGGTAGCCCACGGCCTCGGGCCGCATCCTCAGGATCCGGAGGATCATATCGTCCGAGGGGTCCGCCTGCGCCTCCTTGCGCTTCTCCTCCTTGGCCCGCTTCATCGTGCCCAGGTTGCGCGACATCATGATGGACTTGCCGCGCCGGATCGTGCCCATGCTGCCGAACGCCCCCGCCCCCGAGTTGAACGTCGGCCCGAACGTCGCGGGCGCTGACTGCCGGGAGGCTTGTTGGACTTGTTGCTGTGCGCGCTGCTGGGTGGCCGACACCATGCGCTCCGATGTGCGTATGAGCGTTTCGGTGGAGTCGAAGTACCAGAAATTGAGCGAGGCCAGTTCGTGCCACTTAGGAGACTTGAGAACCTCTGCTGGAACACCTAGTACCTCGCCGTCTTCGTCCTTGGCGTTGAAGAATTCAAACAGGAGCTCGAGCCATTTGTACACTATGTCTAGTTCGACTTGTGTCAGTGGCTTCTGCGTCGAAGGCTTGTCTGATAGCGGTGGCACCAGTAGGTTCTCAATCGCCATGAGCACTTCCTTCCAAAGCCGGGTCATGACAGCCAGCATCGTCGCTTCCGTTAGTGTCTGCTTCATGATAGCAAAGTTTTCATCGAAATATCCGAATAGTCCCTGGAGGGCGTTCTCGATATCGGCCTGCGTCACAGGAGCAGCGGCAGTCTTCCTAGTCTTCCACATGTTTCCAATAGACGCAGCGATACCACGGCTGAGCAAGTTCTTCAACGCCTCGTGCGAAAGCGAAGCATTGATAACATTTGTAAGCTGGAATATATGTTAGCCAAGGTGCCATCGACCAAACAAGATGCGTGGTCGAACTTACCTTGTCCGTGACCTTGCGCACCATGTCTCGCTCCGTCCTCTTCAGGTGTCTGAAGGCTTTGCCAAAGTGGAATTGGATATCGTCCTTCTCGCCTTCCATGCTGACCCTGATCAGGAGCCTGCCCTGCGTGTCAAGGTCCAGCCAGAACTCCCTGGGCAAGTAGTCACTGAAGTGAACGGGGTCGAGCTTCAATGAAGTCCGGCCAACGAAGTCGTGGTCTCCGAACGTATCGTAGTCCCACAATGTTGCAATAACGTTAACCGGTCCCGTGACCGTAACATCAACCGACTCATCCCAACGCGGGTTGAGGGTCCTGTTGACAACTCGAGTCTTGGCCAGGCGCTTCTGGTACTCGTCCACCAAGACGACGTATGGATCACTATACCCGTTCGGATCGCAGGCCTTGATGTCTTCGGCTTCGACAACTTTGACAGTGAAGACGTACTTGTCTGGCCTGCGGTAAGTCTTCGGTCCTTCTTTGGCTTTTAACACCTCGGCGCACTGCTCGACCTTCATCACCCTTTCTAGTTTATCCAGCGATTGCATCGCATATTCGATGTTGTTCAACTTGACGAAGGACTATTGCAGCACGCGTTAGTAATCGTTTGATTTTGCACCTCAGAAATCAGGAGTTTCTTTACCTCTGCATAGAATTGGAAGGGTTCGATCTTGTCCTTTGTATTCCAGGCGTCCTTCGCCATCTGCATGAAACGTTCTTGGGTCGTCTTCTGGGCCGCTGCTAGTTCCTGGGCTGTTTGACGATCCATCTCCTTCACGAACTTGCCCTCGACGATTTCGCAGTAGCGACCAATCCCAGCTGCGAACGCCTTGGCCAGGGCCGTCATAAACTTGGCATGATGGACGTCGTCATCCCATTGAAGCTGGAAGATTTGGTCCACAGTCTGTGTAAATAGCTGGAAGATGTCAACAATGGAAACGCTGTGCCGTTCGGCGTCCGTCGGTATGTTCTCCGGATGATGCGTCCTGACTTGAAACTCGTCCTGTTTGATAGCCTGCTCAACAAATTGTGTCATTCTCGTCTCTGCATCCCTGATCCAGCGCCAGACGAATTCTTCCATGACACTCTCGATGTGGAAGGCAAAGGGGACTCCTGGGAGGAACTGGATATGAATCTTGCGGATCTCGACCAACTCGTTGTAAAGATCGAACCCGTCCTGAACATTGACCTCCTCACCGCGCTCCTTGGCCGCTATGACAATTGTCTCGATCAAGGCTTTTGCGTCCTCCTCAAAGCTGGGAAATATGGTCTGGACCAGGACCGCAAAGGGAGATACACCCAAGATCTCGGGGTTCTTAGCATACTTTTTCTTGATCCTCGTACACAGCTTTGTGACTGCCCGGCCGAGACTAACGACGTGAGAGAAGTCCCAATCTTCCTTGGCCTGGGGAACCTCCTTTTCCAGAAATCCATGGTAGACATTCCCGGCCTGTTGCTTGAGACCTTCGGTGAGCATCTTGGCAAACTCTTCCATGTCGTCTGGCCTCTCCGCGAACGCCGTATCACCGTATACATGGTTGAGTAACAGAGCCATTATCACTCCGATGGAAGGTGCCTTGGGTTCATAACAGTGCATGAGCACGTCGTATAGTTCTCGAAGGAGGGTCTCATGAAGAGCATTGAGAGTCTGTTGGTATATAGCGAAGTCCTGCAATGTCCATCGGCTCGATTCAATTTCAGGTAGCGTTGCTCCGGAAAGCTGGATAAATGGTGGCTTTTTCTGATGCTCTGGTTGTGGGTTCTTGACGAATTCAAAGCACTCATCGAGCTCCTCGCCCCGCAGCTCCTGGTCCAGAAATTTACGGACAGCTACCTCGAGGAACGTGATGTGTCTGGTGAACTGCGGTATACGCCAGTATACGGACAGCTCATTCAGCAGCTCTAAAGACTGTTGCGAGAGTGGTACGAACATTTCCGACTCTGCGTGTAGCTGATCGAATGTCATGGCATTCTGCAGAATCATCTTGTAGAATGCTCGGGGTTCCGGAGGAATAAAGGTATAGTTAGCCTCATCCACGCTGCGGATACTGGAGGCGTCGTCCTGAGAACCAGAGAAAGAACTGAAGCTGAAGGATGGCTCGCCTCCGGGACCAGGGGAATCGGGACTGTTGATCATCTTCGCAAGGTCTGAGAAGGCCTGATCCTCTAAGAAGATTGATGTAGGGCGAACAGGCAACGGCTTCTCAAAGCTCGTGGCGGTTTTGCTCAGGTCAGGGCGAATCTTCAGTATGTCCAGCATCATGGAGGTAAGATGCTGACGCTCGCCTGCCTTCCAGTCTTCAAAAGACTCGGGTGTATCGAAGTCTTGCCGCTTAAGCGCGCCGTCCATGTTTGAGTCCAGACGATGTTGATAAGCCTTGAGGTCCTTGAGCGCGCTCTCTTCTGTCCATACGCTTCGATTCACATCGACATCGGATTGTAGCTGAGAGTTAGTCCGACCAAAGATCTTGCCCACAATCTGCACCATATGCATGTCCTTGACCTGGTAACTATGCGGTATCTCGAGCTCGATGGTCTTGTGTTCGCCGCCCTGACCCGTGTCGATAGATAAATCCTCGTCGTTCCGCAGCAGCTTCTGCTCCAGCGTCGTGAGGCGGGCCATAAGCTCCGGCTTGTCCTTGTCTGTCCCATGTTCCCGAAAGATGCTCATAATGAGCCGCACGAATAAGGCAAGGTGCCTGTCGACCAAGACCTTCCAAGCATGATCGTCGGGTGACTTCCCTCGGCCTTGGGCTCTGGTGGCGGACGAGTAGAAGATAAGGATCAGCGGCTCGAGCTTCCGGTCCTTCTCGAGATTCTTGCGGAATCCTGACTCTGTAAAGGACGTGTAGGCTTCCGCAAAGGTTCTCTTGAGGTTGGGGTCGCTGAAACCGGGCAGCCTCTCGGTTCCCTTGACTACATGTCCCATACGCTTCTCCAGCCAGCCAGGGAAGCTATGAGGAAGCTTGGCTTCTTTGCCAAAACCTCCACCCGTAGGGATAAATTCCTTCATCAAATCCCCGATGTTCTGCGTATAGGTATGGACGCGTGTCGGGGCTTTGGGTATTGTGATATATTCCTTCCTCTTCTTCTTTGGCTGCAACAGGTAGTGCAGGAAGGCGACACTCAGGGCGTAGTTGTATGCATCCTCGTAGCTGACGGGCGTGTGAAAGGCCCGCGAGCCGGCTCTCGACCTCCGTATCGAGGAGCCATCTTCTTGCTGCAGGCGGTTGATACTCCTGTTCAGGCTCCTGCTGTTGTGCTTATACGACCGGTTCGAAGATGTCGACATCTTGAAGGCCCAGTAAGGGGGCGGGGTGTGCCGTGGTGGGTGTGACGTCCGCCCCTTATCTTGACGAAATCATAACTCGGGGGCTATCCGTAGTCGTGCGTAACTGCCCGGGGGGAGCAACGAGCAGAAGGACCGTAGACAGAGACGTGTCCGTGTAGCAAAGGAGTTGTTGCGGTGTTGTCGTGAGACGTAGCTGTTAAAAGAATTGCGCTGTTGGGAGGAGTCCACGCTATGGCACCGTTTGTTCAAGGCGGCCTAGGCTCTTTGATCTTCCAAAGTCTCGTAAACTCTGATCACAGGGCGGCTGGGTGGATTTGGTTCGTCTCCCACCGCCGTTACAGTCGGAGGAACGTCATCTGCACACGAGGGAGCGAACAGGAGATTGTGGTTGCTGCTGTTGTGGCCAATGCTTTAGCGCGCTTCGCCTGCTAAAACCACTCCCTGGCCTTCCCTGCCTCACTAGTTTCAGGCATTGAACCAACAGACTGACTGCCGTGCTGCCCATTGCTGCCCTGTCTGGTACCCCTGAAGGGACTCGCAGCCCGTATCACACAAGCAATAAGTAGATTGGAGTCTCGTAAATTCAAGACACCGGATTGCCATTTCATGTCAGACGTACCCCGTACAATTTGCGCATTTCTTCTTCTTCATTTATTGAAGAGCCAGATTTGCTTCCAAAATAATTCGTGTCCGTATCCGGGCGAGTTTGCTCTTCTATTACCCGCCTCTGAACCATGGGGACATCAACGCCACACCCGAGCATTTTCCACCTCATGCAGGGCTAGTTGAGCCGAAGCCTTGAGCCTCAGGACACCATCTGTCAAGTGGCCCTTTCTTGGAGTCGGACCTCCATGGATCGACCTTTCCAAGGTAGTATCTCCGCCCTTCTTGTCCCTACAATATTGACGGACTCTTGGGAGACTTGGGAAGTGAGTACATCACTACTGTACCATATCCTCAGACCAGCCGCTCGTCTCCGCTTACCTTCTTATATGAGCCTTATCCGTCGTCATATCAGTCATTGTCTCTGATTCCAGTTCTTGGTCCTCAGTCAGCTGGCCACCACTGCCTGTCCAAGCCGAGTGACTCTTCGGGCGGTTGGTTATTGAGTGGCGGTGCGATAACCAGATCTTGGTATGCACGTGTCGTATAATATGCTGAGAGGGACTCGAGCGCTGGACGGGCATCTCTATCGAGAAAAAAAGGCCTCGAGATCGTGGTTTCTAAAGCAAGAGGCTTACAGACTTGGGCGGCGGGTCAACGACCAGACAGGCCTTGTATTCGAATGCGTTTGCCATGATGAGAAGTTGGGCCACTATCAGCTCCGCACTCCGCTTGAAGGAGGAGCCTTCGTCCCAGCCTCGCAGGATTTGACCAGACTTCCGGTTATGCGATGGGTTGCATCATAGGTGAGTACTTGGTCTCGACTCACAAGAAGAGCACAAGTAGATGCCAAGAGCAGTATACTTTGCAGGCAGACATCTTTGGTATTATTCATGTTCGACGTAGTCGTCACGGCCAGCGCCTCACTGAGGCTTGGGTTCCTTCGTATCAGCAAAGTTGGAGGGCAAAGGCCGGCATGGTTATACATGTGTAACTTCTTGTCAAGATTGATGGGCGCAGTTCAGTTGTGACTCGTGCGAGTTGGGAATCCTGGCGCTTGGCCATGGGTGGCTTGCTTTGAAGGTTGTGACAACATCATGGAGTTGTTAGTCTCGTGAGTAGTGTGCGGTTTTTGGGTACCTAAAGTGAGGCAAGGATCCTAGATGGATAAGGGACCGTTTCGAAGATTTGTGCCCCTGACAGAATGTGAAAAGAGGTCTCACCTGCATGACCGCTGGGGCCTGGTCCCTGGGTCTGCAAACGGGTCGCCTTAGCAGCTTTTGAAGGTCACATCTACATGTGATCTTATTGTTTGTGATGTCGCGACGTGAGGCTTTCACGCCGCCCCGGATATTCAATTTCCGCCTTATGATACAGGTGACAGTTGTCATATGGTAATTTTGTCGTATAAACTCACAAACTCGTCAATAGACTGTTTTTGACAGTCGTAGAGTCAAATCACGCACGTTCGTTGCGGTGGTCACTCCAGTCCTTGGTCAGGGTCCAAAGGAAGAGGCGAGGTACCACTATACATGCCAAGTACCTAAGTCGGCACATGCATCAGCGTTATCCTCAGACAGGAATAGAAACACGGCCTAGGTTGCGCCCCAACCCAACCCGACTCAACTCAACTCAAACTCAACTGGACTAAACTCACGGCAATACGCCCCGTATATTCCAAGGTTCAAGAGGTTACTGGGTTCGCACTTCAGGTCCCAGTAGGGCGGCACAGTCATGCGCTTGCCGTGCCGTTAAGCATTTGCACGGCACATTCCCCTGTTGCGCCGTCGAGTGTTACTACTACCTGTGGCTTTTTTAGATTGCTAGAGATCCACTGCGTTTCCGTCCTCCTGCAAGCACAAGCACAAGCACAAGCACAAGTACATCAGCACCAACACCCTGCACCTGCACCTCGACGCAACCCCGCGACATACATAGACTACACACGGTCTCTACATACATACACTACAGTACCCAGCCCCGTCTGTTGCCCATACCATGTTGATCTTCCAACCTCTTCACATTATTCTGTGAAATTTAATTACTCGACCCCGAACACGGCTTCGACCCGACTCGACTCGAACTCGACGACCCGTTCGCCTCTTACCCTTTACCCATTAACTATCCACGCGATATAGTCTTCCGCTTTACATGACTACGCCGTCGCCTCCATTCCACGATAGCTCGCCCTATCTCGTCCTGCCTTCCCACCTCTGGGAGTGGCTGTCGACCCCTGACGCTCAATCATGGGTAACATCTCGAGCAGGCCCGACGAGGGCGCTGCGCTATACCTCAGGGACCAGAATCGATGTGCGTTATCAAGGCCTTGCTCCTTGCTCCTCGCTCCTCGTGTGGCCCCTCCTCTATCTTCCATTGACAGGCAAGGACTCGGCGCTGACACGACCGCTCCTCAGTATCTATTGCATCGCTCGTCATAAGCAGTACTCGAACCCGCACTTCTATCAACATTTCCCCAAATGCATTCCCCGCTACGAGGGTATTAGCATCACGCACGACCGGCGATAACGCTCCAATTGAGTTTATACAGGTCCGTCCTGCCCCTGTCGCTTTCCCTCGCCCTGGACCGCCGTCCTTATCACCCCTCAGAGACTAACTGGCTGGTGATTTATAGGATCCCGAGGCATCTGCCTCCTCAGGCGCGCCTGCCTTCATACTGAAGCTCAACAACGACGACGAGCTCATGTTCACATTTACCTTTAGTATCCGTCAAACACCTATAGCAAGTGTCGACCCGATGAGCACGACTATGGACACTCAGATTAATGGTCTAACATACGTCTACGCCTCTACGCCCCGGGAGGTCGAGAACCTTGTCACGCGAGAGTTCCATGCCGACCCTAACCTACACAAGAACTCCAATGTGGAGCTGATCGGCGACTTTACAACTGGAGGAACTCCTGTAGTAACATTCGACTGGGCTTGGAAGTGGAAACCGCCCAGGAATGCGGAGGACCCCGGTGGCGGCTGGAGGAATTCTTGCAGCGTATGTTGGGAAATCCGCGGGTAAATATTGTGCGCATGTCTGACTGTTTGCCAGTTTGTCCAATACGACCAGCGCGTACACGAGTTGCAGACTCTCGCCAGCTTCTCGTTCTGGGTCCAAAGTAGGTCTGATAACCTTCCTCGTCCGGCCGGAGACTGACAGATTGCAGATACATCCCCCTATCTCAGCCAACCGAGCTCTCCACCTCCCTTCCTCCTGACCGTTCCCACAAGAACCCGCGGAGTTTCCTCACAGTCCGTCGAGTCGAGAATAAGTAATGTCGACCTCGAAGAACCCGTCTCTCCCATTATGGCGAGCGAACTTCAAAATGGATTATTACCGACTGCGACTACCATAAGTGTACCAGTGCCAGTCCAAGAACCCGTCAAGGTCGATGTCTCCTGTCCACGGCCTGCCGACGACGTATCGGTTACGGACGATGGGCCTGTTTTCAGGGCAACAATGAAGGCACTCGAGCAAAAGACGGGAAATATGCGGACACAGATGAAGCGGATGATCAAGAAAGCAGAGGCTGCTCATTCGGCGCAAATGGAAGCTAACGACACATTTGTTGCCTTCGTTGACGCACTCAAGGAAGCTTCTAACACTAATGCGAACGCGGTCCAGCCGGCTATCGAGCATTACTTCGACAAGATCGCGCGGGAGATCCTTGTTTACGAAAGGCAGAATACATTCAACTTACAGAAGATAGTCATTGAGCCCCTGAGCAAGCTGTATACCATGGATATCAAGCAGGCAGAGGCAAAGAAACGGGACTTTGAGGAAGAAAGCAAGGAATTTTACGCATATGTCGGCCGATACCTTGGCCAGAGGCACGATTCCGTCAAGGCCAAGCACAGCGACAACAAGTATGCCACGAAGCGACGGAACTTCGAGCTCAAGCGCTTCGACTACTCCTCCTTCATGCAAGATCTCTCCGGAGGCCGCAAGGAACAGGAAGTGCTGTCCCACCTCACTAGGTATGCAGATGCTCAAGCTAGAGCATTTCTGACGACGTCGAAACGAGTCGAAGGGCTCCTTCCGCAGCTGGAGGCTCTGTCGAGCGAAGTTCAGGTTGCGGACAAGGAGTACCAATATCAAAGGCGCGAGCGGGAGGAAAAGCGGAGATATCTCGAAAAGAGCAACCTCAGCTACGGGGAGCCAGACACCATACCAACTGCCATTTCGGGGAACTACGCGAACGGGAACGTATCAGACAATGAGATGAGTCGGGCAGACAGCACCGGCTCCCAACTCAAAAGCATCGCAATCGGCAACAGCAGTGCCTCCGTCAGCACCCCTGGCGACCTTTCTAGATCACCGGGTAGTTTGAGTCACGCCTTGCTGGCTAGTCCATCGCAGGGCTCAAAATTCAAAGGCATCCGTGACCTTGAGGAACGTGATACCACCTACGCAGAAGTGCAATCGCAGAGGAAAGAGGGTCTCTTATGGGCCTTGAATCGTCCTGGCGGGCATGTCGACCCTCGAAACTTGAATAAACAGGGTTGGCACAAGTAAGTGTATCTACTCTTTCATCCCGTACCGTGCACTGCTAACCACGTCAGGTTCTGGATTGTCTTGGATGGAGGAAAGCTTTCAGAGTACAGTAACTGGAAGCAAAGGCTCGATCTTCACATGGATCCCATCGACCTACGTATGGCATCCGTGAGAGAAGCAAGGAATCAGGACCGGCGTTTCTGTTTCGAAGTCATCACGCCTCAGTTCAAGCGTGTCTACCAAGCTACGTCCGAAGAGGACATGAACAGCTGGATCATGGCAATCAACAATGCGCTTCAGAGCGCTGTCGAAGGTCGTGGGCTCAAGGACAAGCTAGCACTTGCCCCTACTAACTCAAACGACTCCGGTTCCTTCAGGAGAGATATCGGTTCGATTCTGACCGGGAAGAGTCCATCGCTTGGCCATGCGCAGGCACACCCGCCATCCTCAGCCGGGATGCCGGGCAGACGCACAACTGTTGGTGCCCGTCCGGCAGCACACCGAGTGCCTAGCAGCAGCTTCGATGAGGACCCCGACAAGCTCCTGCAGATGCTCCGCGACAACGACCAAGGGAACTGTTGGTGTGCTGACTGTGGATCCGGTTCCAAAGTCGAATGGGTTTCTATCAACCTGGCCATTATCCTGTGTATTGAATGCAGTGGCATACACAGATCGCTCGGAACGCATATCAGCAAGGTCCGATCGCTCACATTGGATATCACATCCTTCACGGCCGATATTGTCGAGCTCTTACTTCTGGTGGGCAACCGGGTATCGAACATGGTCTGGGAGGGAAGATTGGATCCAACGCTAAGGCCGGGGCCTCAAGCGACTCGGGAACAGCGGCTGAAGTTCATCACCGCCAAATACGTGGACAGGGCATTCGTAGAGCCGATCTCATCCACTCTGTCGAGGTACCCCTCCCCAGACGAGACGCTCCTCGCAGCCATCAAGAAGAACGAGATCCAGCAGGTTATCTACGCCCTCGCCCTGCGCGCAAGCCCCAACGTCGCCGACAAGTCCCGCGGGACACACGCCGTGTTCCTCGCCCTCGCAGCCGCCGACCCCGCCTCCCCGAACCCGACAAGCACCCAGCCGCCGCCGTCCCCTGACGCGAAGACGGTGCCGTTCCCCGTGGCGGAGCTGCTCGTGCAAAACGGGGCCGAGGTCCCCTCCGGGATGCCCGCGTTCCCGCTCAGCCACAGCGCGCAGCAGTACCTCGAGAACAAGAGGGGCCGGTCGACGGCGGCGTCCTTCTCGGCCGCCAACAGCACGGCGCCGAACCTCGACAGCGTGGGCTCGCTCCCCTCCAGCAGCCCGCTAAGGGAGCGGGAGGGCAGGATTGCGAAGCGCGCGAGCGCGGGCGGGAGGTTGGCCAAGTCGCCTATACCCGAGAGGTAGGGCTGCTCTGTGCCGTTGATGTTTTGGCCGATCCACCGGAGAGGGAGGGGGGAGCCTGCGAGGAGGCTTTTGCAGTTGTCCTCGTCGTCTGCCTGAGAAGGGGCTGTTCGGTTCTTTTGAACTCTTGAAGACTGTGTGTCTTCATTGTTGCGCAATGACTCTTCTATCATCACCTGTTTGGTCCGTGTGTCTGTCGCAAAGAGGAAGGCAGGGCTGGCAATTTGGGTAATTTGGAAAAAGAGTTTTTCGTTTCGGGACGGCGTCATGGAGCAAAGCACAGCATGTGGAGCATCTTGCCTCCTTTTCTTTTCTTTTTCTTTTTTTTACTACCCAGCAGCATCGTTTTGCCGGTCAGTTGGTGGCACCAGGTTTTTTTTCTTCTTCTTTTCTTTTTCTTTCTTCTCCACGAACCACCCGGCGGCGCGTTTCTCATGTTAATTTCTATCGTTCATCTATCTATCTGCTTGGGACACACACACATATACACACACAAAGAGAGGGGGAGAGACAGAGACAGAGATACGTATCAATACACGAGGAGTGGCCAAAAACGAAAGGGGCGGCGCAGCGGGGGATATATGGATGATGGATGATAATGCCGACGACGATTCATTCGGACTGGTCTGGTGGTCGGTTTCGGGTTCATCAGGGGCGAAACGGGAGGAGAAAGGGGGAGGCGGCTGGGAATATTGATTGGTGTAAGGATAGGTTCTACTAGGTCTAATGGTAATATGGAATGATTGAAGAACATGTGTGGTGCACCTCTATCGACACGAGCCCGTGATCTGTTGGCTACTCCCATGGGTCCTCGAGTTTGTCGAGATGTTTTCTGGACCTACATCGGCAGGTAAAACAATTATCGAAAGCCCCGAAAGAGCCCTCGGTGCACAAGAGCAGACAGGCTCCCAGGTGTCATCAGACGAAATTCTGTGACTACAGCCTCCTCCCTCCAAACGGTTCCAACTGCATGTCGACTGTGACGGTCTTTTTGAAGCATCACGTAATTAGAGGACGAAGTATTTGTAACGTGTTTGGATTGTGCCCTCTCCGGGTCCTGTGTACGTAGGAAAGCGAGGCTGTTTCGACTCCTCTCGGTGAATTACACAATGGATGATCTGCTGCATTCCCCCTTCGACCCCATAACGCCAATGCTTTTTCCATACGTACAAGTAATAATCCCTTCAACAAATACAGCTCACACGCTGTCGTGTGTAGGTGCTCCTTCATCTGTTGTTGCCCTATAAGTCATTTCCATCCTGAGCGACGCAAGATCGGTATCTCAAACCTCATGGAAATCGTAGCACACACAAAAACCAAATCAACACCAAACCTGGGCCTGTGAATGAAGGCGCGGGGAGCGGGCTGGAGACGAGCATGTACTGAGCTCTCATAACTCGCAGACTGCCCCTCCCACTCCCAAGTTCTCCCCCAAAGCAACAGCAGGTTTCGCAGGCTGGGCAAATAATCCGACAGTAGACCCTCGAAATGGAACACGATAAACCGTGAGATGGAACACCTCTACCCCCTCGAAAGCTCCCTTGAGCTCAAATCCCCGAAATCAATAGTCAAAGTCCATCTCAAACGACCCACCCAGCCAATCACGACGGAATTGACCGGCCAGGTTGGTCACCGAAGGCTTCTGGGGTTGAGAAGACGTAGGAATTTCGCACCACTATTGCTTGTTTCCTTTACCAGCATTCCCCATGGCCGCCTTCGGCTTGGTCCCGTTTTGGCCATTCTTTGCCGCCGTGGTTGCAGGTCCAGGACCCTCACCGTTTCCGTTGGCAACTCCCGGTACCGGGATGCCACCCTTGTTATAATGGCTCGTTCCGTCCTGGTCGAAGAGCTCCTCATCACCCTTGCCGCCCATAGCAACAAACTCCTCCGGGTCCCTACCGTCGAAGGGGCGTGGCTCCACGTTTGGCACTCCGCGTTGGTTCTTCTTGTAAACCGTGACAGGTTCCTTGCCGTGGTTTCCCGGGAGTTGCTTAATCTGGACAGAGTTGATGCTGGATAGCAACGTCCGCTCGCGAGCCACGCCCCTACGGTGTATCTCAAGACCTCCGACGCCACCCACCAAGCCATCAGTGCTGTCATTGACGGCGGGGCCCTTGGAGTTCATCCAGGGGTGAGCTAGGCACTGGTCCACCGTGAAGCGCTTCTCAGGGTCAACGACAAGCATAGAGTCGATCAGATCGAGGGCAGGGTCGCCAACAGGATCCCAGTATGGCGAGGGATAGTCGAATTTGCCGCCCTTGATCTGCTGTGAGAGTGTATATGGGAACTCTCTCGAGGTGAGCTCATCTGAAAATGGAGGGAACCCGCATAGGCAAATGTACATTACAACACCAAGAGACCAAATGTCGACAGCCTTGGTGTATTTCCTGTGCCGTGTGTCGGCCAAGATCTCTGGTGCGACATAGCTCGGGGTGCCGCAAAGCGTGGTAGTAAACGACTCTTCGCCAATGATCTTCGCCAGACCAAAATCAGCGAGCTTGACGTGGAGTTCTTTATCCACCATCAAAATATTTTCGGGTTTGATATCCCGATGGACAACACCACGGTCGTGCTGAGATCAGAGTTAGCAGATTGGAAAGATGACAAGTAGCTCGAGAATGGCTTACCAAGTATTTGATGCCTTGAAACAGTTGAGTGAACAAGTTGCGCGTCTCGTCTTCACTCAACTTCTGCTTCATCACAATATAATTGAACAGCTCTCCCTCAGGAGCCAACTCCAGCACGAGGAAGACGGCGCTCTTCTCATCGAAGGTGTCTTTCAAACACAAGACATTCGGATGACTGACTCCCATCAAGACAGCGATTTCTTGCTGCAAGCCGTCCGTCTTCGAGCGTTCCTCCATTCCAGGGGTTTTAGTGAATATTTTAACGGCGTATCTCTGTCCTGTGGCCTTCTCGACGCAGAGGAAGACTTCAGCAAAGTGGCCCTTGCCTAGCTGCTCGAGCAATGTATATTGCTGAAGGAATGCACTAGATTGTCGAGCCCTCGGGTACTTGAATATGAATCGCGCCTTGTCAAGCACTGCGATCTCATCACCCTCTTTCAGCTCTCGCCGTTGATTGCGACCGATGATGGCCTCATTCACAAATGTGCCGTTGCTGGACAGATCTTCGACTATTGCGATGGCGTCTTTGAATTTGTTTTCCGTGAACACCAAGCAATGGCGGTTTGAAACGCTGGGGTCGTCCACGACAATGTCTGTCTCTAGTCAGATGGTGTTCTGAAATGGTGGTTTAGGCAAACTTACCGCACTCCGGGTGGCGACCGATTAGGTAGCCACCTGAGGGGACGCCCGAGACCTTGGTTATCTCGAAGTCCTCCTCCTGTTTCTGCAATGCTTTCTTGCCTTTCCTCTTTGGTGCAACATCGCCCGCCGTATCAGGTATTGGGCAGGCCGCCCTCTTCCTCAAAACCATGCATTTGCCACCATATCGCGTGTTCAGAGGGAACAGGTATCCCCATACACCTTCTTTGACCTCATCTTTCACATCCTTGGAATAGGGCTCGTTCAGATCGACAAGCTGCTGCGAGAATGCCTGGGTGTCCTGAGGTGGCGATGAAATGTAATTCTCTTGGCTCCGAGTAACGAGCTGGCTTCCACGGCTCTCAGGAGGCGTCGCAGTGCCCTCTTTGAATCTTGTGCTGCTCTCCTCTGCGGACAGGTGTGTGACTGGGGAGGGGAGCTGCTGCTTGATGTTAACGGGCGTCTTAACGGAGGTCTGTTGTGACAGGCGCTCGGATCGGCGAGGTTTCTTGGACGAGGACTCGTGGTTGTTCTCGGCAGGCGAACCCTAATGTTTTCCAGTTAATAAACCTCCAAGTACCTTGATCATTGCTCGTAAAGGCTTCTCAGGCAAACATCTGGTCGTACTCAGGTGAAAGGGTAGCAATGGATGGTGTAAGTGAAACTGGGTGGGACTAATACGTACGGCAGCCCGCTTCAATTGGCTCTGCTCAGCGCGGGGAGCCATGGTTGTTTTCAGGCAATGATTTACAGAGTGGAGGAGCCAGGTACGAAGTAATAAGATGGATTGCGATTCACAAGGGCAAGGTGAGTGAGGGTTGTGTGAAGTTCTGCCTGGAGAGAACGGACTGTACAGTATGCGTAGTAGGTTGGATGCTCTGACGATGTTTGATAAATTTCCCGGGAGAGCTGCGGTTGCGATGGTTCGTTCCTGCCGTGTTAGTGCCGCGGTCACTGCCTCTCCTAACTACCTAGGTAAGTAAGCACCAGGGGTCGTCATTCATCCAACTGTTAGGCAGACAAGGGGGCCCGGATGACTCGACGTCACCGGACCTATCAGTATTGACCCTGTCAGATGTACATCTGTACATGAGAATGGCTTGCAGCATACGACTTCAACGTGTGTGCCTGGCAGCTTTTCTCGGTCTTTAGTTTGCCTGAAACATTTCCCCAAGGTTGTGACTCGACCTCAAGACATGCCCAGGTGGTCTTGCGCATTCACTGACCGTTTGCCCCTTCCCTCCGAGCACTTGAGCCCATTGTTGTCAGCCCTGTGGGGAACTCATGAGAGTTTATCAACGGGAAACCGAGGTAGAACAATATTCGAAAGCTCACCAGCTCCGCCGGAGCTTTTGCTCAGCCCGATTGTAATTCAGATGACTCTGCCCTGTTCACACTCCAGCTGCACTTCCTCTGCGACTGCATCTGGTAGACGTTGTGAGGCTAATTTGGTACAGCCTGAGTGAGATACAGTATTTGTTCAAAGCAAAGGCGAGTTGGGTACTCTACTGGCAATATACATGTGTAATCCGTACCAGTATACTTGGTCGGAAATATGCATATCATGCTACTCTGTAGGGTCTAGAATCATTGAGAAGTATGACATGGAGCGACTCCGATAATCCTTTGAAACTTGAATCTTCAGACACACCCTTATGTGAAAGCAAGATTTTGTAACGTTCTTCCCTGGTACGCAGCTTTCAACGCGTATGAACGCAATGACCCGTCACGCGTACGACCGTCACGGTACCGTGGTATCAAGACCAAGACCGTTTTGGCCCAGCCTGCCCAGGTACGTACCTGAAACACCTGAGCTAAAGTGTGCGCCACAGCTAGCTGCTCCACTCCGATATTTAGCTCTCCGCTTGAGCTTTTAATCCCTGTCTAGCGCGTGGTTCCAGCCACAATAAACCCCGCGGCCACAAAACACACTGAAATTTCTGGGAAGCCGCTGGCCGGAAAGGGGAGTCTCAGCAAGCGAGCGGCAGTGGGGTCTGTGAATCCGAGGGTGAAAGAAAACTCTCCATCTTCAACAACAAGTGCCAAAGACGTCTCCGGGTCGACCTCATACCTTCTTTCCGCCCACTGTCACCCTTACCCCCCCCCCCAAAGTCCCGAGACGCGATCCGCAATACACACCCTACCCACCCAACATGGCACCCCGAGGTCTCGTCTTCGTCGATGGAAGCAGCAACGACGTGCTGCAGGAGATTGCCGACTACCTACAAATCGGCGACGAGATCCGATCGACCCTTGAGCAGGGACAGACCGAGGATGCGATCACATCGATTGTCAAGGCCTCCGCGGTCCTGAACTCCAAGCCCGAGAAGGAGGTCGGCCCCGCCTACAACCTGCTCATCTTCGCCGTCGTCAACCACTCGACAGAACCCAAGAAGCACCTGCCCACCATCTGCCAGAACCTCACGAAACCCATCACCTCGTCGCCCATCAACGGCCGCGAACTCGCACTCGGCAGCCTGTCGACAGTCTTCAACCTTCTCGCCAAGGATGATCCCATAAGATTTAACGTGTTCTTGCAGATCGTCCGCTGCGTCAAGATCAACAACATGTTCGACACCATCAAGCCCGCCCTGAAGAACGTTCCCGGCTGGCTCGAGGCGTGGGCCGTCGACGAGGAGGAGAAGCAGAAGGTCTACGTGGAGATCGCCGACGCCGCTGAGGCCGCCGACGAGAACAAGATCGCCTACGAGCACCTCCTGCTCGCCCTGCGGACGTTCGACGCCGACGACAAGGACGACGTCGCCTCCGAGGAGGCCCAGAAGCTCTCCCTGCGCGCCCTCAAGATGATCCTCGTCATCGACCGGCCATGGGCCTACGACTTCCAGGGCCTGCGCGTCCTGGCCCCCGTGCAGGCGCTCGCCGACACCCACCCCGTCTACGCGCAACTCCTCGACATCTTCGCCGAGCAGGACCTCGAGGACTTCAACGACTTCAACGACGAGCACGAGGGCTTCCTGGAGAAGGAGGTGCTCGACTACAAGACGCTGCAGACCAAAATGCGCCTGCTGACGTTCGCCTCCCTGGCGGCCGCGCACCAGGACCGCGAGATACCCTACGACACCATCGGAAAGGGCCTGCAGGTGCCGGTGGAGGAGGTGGAGCTCTGGATCATCGACGTGATCCGCTCGCAGCTGGTCGAGGGCCGCATGTCGCAGCGGGATCGCGTCTTCAAGGTGCACAAGACCATGTACCGCGTCTTCGGCGACAAGCAATGGCGGGAGCTGCAGTCGCGCATCGACGTCTGGAAGGGCACGATAAACCACGTCCACTCGGTCCTGCGGACGCAGCAGCTCGAGGCGGAGAAGCAGAAGGAGAGGGCACAGCAGGAGCTGGAGAAGAAGCTGTCCAACGTGGGCATGGGCGACGGTCCCCACCCGGGACGTGGTGGTGCCCGCCGACCAAGGAACGATAATGACGACTAGAGCGTGTTGAGAAAGTACGGCCTTTGGGAGTTTCTGTTGAGTGGGCTCGGAGGGAGACGTGTCCCTTCTCGAGGGGCTGGATCAGCCTTCGAAAATAATGCCCGGGATCATATCATCCATCCTCCTCGGCTTTCATGGCGTTAGGAGGATAGAGCAGAGGAAAATGCTTCGGAAATAAAACTGCATTTGCGATCCATGCTGAATGCTGTCCTGTCTTACTATGCTTCTTGATGTGTACGATTTCCAAATGCTGCAGCCGCGCTGCCTACTCTTCTAGGCATGTCTATAGACCATGAACCTGTCTTTCTTTCTATGTCGCAAATCCTCCCGGACAACCCTAAGTATCTAATCTGCGTACGAGAGCCCTTAACCTCAATCTCCTCAGCACACCCGGAACAAGCTACCTCGCCCGCTCAGAAGTTGGCGCCCAGCCTCTCCACGATGGCGGCCTTCGTCTTCTCAAAGACCTCGGCAGGCGTCGGCGTGGCGTCGATCTTGACGACGCGGCCCTGCTTCTCGTAGTACTCGACGACGGGCATGCTGGTGTCGACAAACGTGCGGAACCTCTTCCGGATGCTCTCGGCGTTGTCGTCGGCGCGGCCGCTCGTCTCGCCCCGCTTGAGCAGCCTGGTCTCCATGACGGCCTCGGGGCAGTCGTAGAAGAGGACGAACTCGGCGGCGCACACGGACTCCTCGAACTTGAGGGCCTGGTCCAGCTTGCGCGGGAACCCGTCGATCAGGAACCGGGTCGACGTCGTCGTGGCCTTCATGGCGTTCTCGAGCAGCGCGATCGTCACCTCCATCGGCACGATCTTGCCCTCCTTGATGTAGTCCTTGATCATCTGCCCGTACTGCGACCCGGATCGGTCCTGCTCCGCGCGGAGGAGGTCGCCGGCCGACAGGTGCGTGAAGCCGTAGGTGGCTACTAGCTGCTCGCACTGGGTGCCCTTGCCGGCGCCGGGACCTGGAGTGGTTTGGTGTTGGATTAGTTACTGCATTGTGTGTGTGGTACCTCACGGGCTGGGGCGCTTGCTGGGAAACTGTATGTGTGTGGAGGGGGGAATGGCTGGCAGGAAATTGGTTACTTACCGCCCAGGACGAAGACTACTGTCGCATCGCTGATAGGCATGTTGATAGGAGTTGCTTTCGCTTTGAAAGGGTACGGATTGGGTCTGAGTATAAGGTTTCGACGGAGGAGAGTTCAATGGTGGTCTTGGCTGTTAGGAGTAGGAGGAGTGTGAAGAAGGAGGGGAGAAAGAACGCAGATCGCAGACTGGAGATAGGTCCCTGAATCTCATGAAGCTGGCAGCTTGGGTGACGTGGGGCACTTTCAGGGGGTCTCGACATCTGAAAGAGTCGAGAACAATGAGCTCTGCTGGCCCGTGCCCTGCTTGCTACTACAAACACCACTTATACTTCCTCCTTGAATTGAACAGCCTCTTCCGCCAACAAACAATCGTGTCTTCGAAATGTATAGATAAATGAGAGAATTTTATCGATTACATGTTCACTTGCTATGAGAACGCAAGGGAATTGTATCATTTTGAAAAGCCCGAGTGGCCGGGAAGACTCCCTTCAGACTGAACCGCAATACCAAGCATACTGTAGAAAGCACTACCTTCGAGTCTCTTGATCACTTCAGGTATTTCATCTCCATGACCAATCCGGGTACGCTGGGTGAATGAAAATGACAACAACTTGAACATTACCCGAAGCATCTTGACGTTGGTTCTTGATTACAACTAATCAGCCAGAGCAGTCCCTCCGAACAATCAACCTCAGTCTTGAGCTCGGCTTGTTTGAAATTACTCCCGGGGCGCTTGGTTCAAATAAGGTCCTAATATCTGGCCGACTAGGTTCTTCAGCCGAGTTTCGAGAATGCGGAAGCAAAATACCCTTCAATTTCCAAGCGCCGACGATGTAACTTGCAAACAAACACATGGACTCGCTTGTCTCAGATGCCACAACGCCTCCACAGGACACCCTCGGGAACCATTGTCACGTACACAGGAGGATTTGCAGATGGAATGCTCTGTGGTTGATGCTCGTCATTCTTTCTAGACTATGTGCATCCTATCAGTTTCCGTTTTCCATCTTTTCATCATACTGCACGTCCATTACCAAAAGTGAACGGTATATATCGTCAACTCTTGAATCTGCCAGGATCCCAAAAGCCGGCAGCCTGAAACTCGTTTGCCCCAGCCCATCCTGCCCACTTCCCAAAACAAAACGCCATTGGTATAATAATCAGCTCGTCTCAGCGCAGCTGTTGAGTAAGACAAAGAAAAAGTGTGATCATATAGACATTTTGAGGATTCCCCCTTCCCCTCCCCTTTAAACCGACCCAGTGCCATCCTCTATCGTGGCGGCGGGCTCTTGATAGCCTGACCGGTATACGCCCCAGGAATGGGCACGGCGTCGTACACCGGCTCATCCGATGCCACAGGTGCATGTCCCTGAGCACTGATATTCGTCATGGGGAAACTGTTTGGCGACGTGAATGACGACGTGGAAGTTGGGGAGACCGGGGAAGGACCCTCCACAGGCGAGAAGCTCGCCTTGGCGTTGGTCTTCGGGGTCGCGTTGCGGGCCTTGGGAGGAGGCGCCTGCAGCTTGAATGGCTTCTCGGGCTTCTGGATCTGCGGGGAGAAGTTGCTCGTCGGCTCGGGGATGTGTCTGCCGCCGGGGGTGAAGGGGCTCGCGACCTCGACGTCGCCCATCGACCGGTAGGCCGCGGTGGGAGGCAGGCGGGGGGACAGCATGTGCTGCGAGTACATTCCGGGGGACTTGGGCCCGTAGAAGGATGCGAAGCCAGGGGACTTGGGTCCAAAGCCGGGCGTGTTGGGTGCGGACTGGCTGCGCAGCTGTGCCAGGTACAGGTCGGAGCGGGCCTTGTCGCGCATGTCCATAGACTTCATAAGACGCCTCTTGGTGTAGTACCGGTAGAAGACGACGGAGTAGAGGGTGATGGAGATTACTTCGATGACGACCTCGATGATCATGCAGATCAGGGACCAGTTCTATTGGAGGGATTGTCAATTCAAGTTCGCTATTATCAAAAGAGTGAGTGAGATGGGGCGGTCTTACCTGAAGTCTGCACACAAGAGCATAATCAACCTGGCTAGAGAACAGGTCGTGGCGGGTATTGTCTACACAGGCCCATCCCCACATATCCTTGTTGTTGCTGTTGTTCTTCGCATGCTGCAAAAGTCCAATAGCGAGGACCCACATGACCATGCTGACGATGAACCAACCCACTGCGAAAAGCGTGTAGTAGACGCCGACCTTCTCGGCCCGCTTGTGGCCTCCACGGCAGTACCCAACGAAGACGAGGACGCAGATGAGCAGAGAAAGGCAAGATGCGGCGAGGACAAGGCATTGGGGCCAGACGTTGGTGTTTGTGGCCCAGGCCGGGAGGTTGTTCTGTGTGGGGAGTGACTTGGTGGCGTTGAAGATGGCGAAGGAGGACGAAAGCATGGAGAGAACGATCAAACTGCAACTGAAGTTGACACTTCGGAGTGCCACCTTTGCCAGTCGTACTCTAGCCTTGATTCTCTGTATGGGGGTGTTAGCATTGAGTTCCCATGATTGTCTCTTAAGATTAGCACATACGAAATCCTTCTGTTGCTCCTCCTCCGTTGACAATTCTCGTTTCTCGAGAACCTGCTCCTCCCTGAACGTTGGGCTAAGTGGGTTCAGAGCCCGACCAGGCGTTCCCGGCACTTTCATGGCGCTCTTGAGCCTCGGGCTCATTGGTACAGCGGTTGATTCCTGGTCGTTGTTGATGTACCCGAATCCAATATCTCCTGGCTGTGATGGAGCAACCATATTTCTGTTTCCACTGCCTACAGGCTCGATTGGTGAGTGGATGCTGGTGGCCTCAGCAAACCGTGGTGTCCTTGGCGCTTTGCCTAGTGATGATACGGTGGATGTTGATGAGTCTGAAGACGTTGACCGAATGGGTGTGAGGTTTAGGGCGGCGGGCCGCTTCCTGTCGTCGGTGTGCACCATGGCGACGAGGGCAGATAGTCCCAGTAAGAAAAAGGATACTCAAGCTTCTACTTCAGACGACTATGTTGGGAAGAAAGAAATGTGGTGGAGCACGAAACTGGAGAGGAAAACAATATGAGAAAAAAGATATGAATGAGGCCAGCTATCGAGGAGGAAAGGAAAGACCAAAGCCCAGCAAGTTGGGGAGGGTAGTGGTTTTCAATAGCCGCTGACCACGAGGAGGGACGATCCAATTCGATCCTCGTGAGTAGAGTACCGGGACTTGGTCTGCAAGTGGATGTCAGTAGGTGGGACGATGAAGCGGCGGGTGAGGTTCCATACGCAGAACTGGGGTACACAGCATCCGCCAGCGCTCGACAAGCTGATAGGGCAACCACTCAATGTGCCAATGTAAGCCGGCGATTCGTTGACGAAAATAGACGCCCAATTGAGAAGGGTATCAATGTGGCGCCGGGCTATGAGACTCGATCGAGGCCGTGGAATAAGGCTGCAAGGTGGAGTCTCAGATGGGAGTGATACCGGGCGTGAATTTTTAAAGCCTGGCAGTATGTATAATCCGTCGGCTTCGAGGGATCGAAATATTGTCACACTGATGGAGGCAAAGGCGAGAAAATAATCCTTCAGAAGAAAGACTTGAGAATTGCTCAAACCAACGAAAGAGGGGTCGGGCAGGGTACATGTACGGGATGCAGGTGTGGACAATAATGAGAAATCGATATCACATCGCCTAATCCCACTCGGAGAATAAGAACAATACCGTTTAGGCTATCGGGGGCCAACTTGAAAATCGTCTTTTCCCTGACGCCCCAGAAGAAGACGACTGGAGCAGCAGCATTTGGCGCCATTGAAGGATGCCGGCGTTGCAGTCCCGAACCCTCCATGTTGAGGACGGAGGAGGTGATTGGCCTGTATGGGGATGGACTTCCATGTCCCTCCTGCCAATTTGATGTAGGGAACCTGGCAGCCCTGGCCGCTTTGTTGATGGCCGCGATGCACCCGATGCAGAAAATGAGAACTCGAGAAGACTCGGCAGGCCTGGACCATGGACTTGGTTGGTGATCTCGAAGTGCTCGGCGGCTAGGTGAGGGCCACGATGGAGAAGAGTTCGAAACCCTGTCGAGTCTATGCATCCTTTTCCGTGTGGCCCGGGATGGGAGTGGGTAGAGTGTATGGCCCCCTGTCGAATGCCGCCCTTCATTAAGTCGTTTTCAGCGTCTAATTGGCTGCCTTCAATCGACGTGCAAAGCACAACCGCCCAATCAGCGAGCTGATGCGTGTGATACCCGCCGAGTGCATCTGCAGCTTACAGAATTCCTTGCAACTTCGGCGGTAACAGTCAACAGGTGCCCACCTTGATAACACCCTCCCCTTGTCGTCGATATCTTACCCGCGCCGTTTGTGATTGGCCAGTCCTCTATTGCAGCCGTTGACCGCACGAACAGGTGTGAAATGAAGAACTTCGTTGGGCATTGCCCGTCAGGACGGTGAAGATCAGTCGCGAGTTCATGAAATCCGACTTGTTTCTGTTAAAGGCTTCTAGAAGACTCATTGTGCACGGGACGTCGTAGTGTATAAGACATTGCCCCGCGTTGTGTTGCACCGCGGGCCAAAATCTCACGCTGTCAGCTTCAGCACACCTTCTTGGTCCCAGCCGAAATTCAAGGTTATTTCTGTCTGCGGTTCGACGAGTCCTCCTCGCCTGTCGAAGCGCCATGCTGAACATGAACGGTGTGGCTTGAGAGAGGCAAAGAGTACACGGCGTCAGGTAGCCAGTGATGCATGCCATGTGCTCCTCCCCCAGATTAGCACCTTGGGGTTGCTCTATTGGACGACCAAAGGCAACCTGCAAGATTTATTAGTAGTCGATGGCGCTATGTAACATGTCCCTGGTGGCGTTCGCATGGGCTCCATTATGGTTGTATGCTCCGTAGACTGCAGAGCCAAGCGAGGCTACATGTCTGAACATTTCTTATTTTAGCCCACTCTTCTTATATGACGGAGTCCACGGGTCGAGCTCCGTTCTAGAAGGCGTCAACTGCTGGGATCTATATCCTTCGGCACAGTGACGACGTGGGCTGCTTGGACGTGATTATCGAGTGTGAGGTGGAATAGGTCCAGGTCGGTAAGATATAGCATTTTGGCACCAAGGTCTAGGTCATATTTCCAAATACGTCGGGTGAAGGGCAACGCACCGCGTATCACAGGTCTAGAGGAATCGATGGCACATTCCAAGCACATATCTCCAATAATAGTCGACGGCCTGGGGGCAAGCCATAGTAGCCCCTGAGGTTCCACGTAGGATCCAGACGCCACTCACTATTACCGGGTGGTCAACGAGGCTGGCAGCTGCCGTATCCATTGATGCCATCACCAGAAATGCTCTGTGATCCAGAGAGGTCTTTTCTTCGCCCATAATGAGACACCTTCTCGTCCTTCTTTATCGTAAGCGTCCAGACCTCTTCCATCATAATCCCCCATAACCTGGCATGATTACCGCCTCAACAGCTCCGCTGCGGATCCGAACACCACATCCCTCGGTGACGTCCTGTCAGACAAGAGCAAGATGCAAATCAGGGCGAGTCGTCCCTGTGCTCGCGTCCACTCAGCATCCAAGGGCCCTGAGCCTGCCTCAACAACGCCTCCAGCTCACCGTCCGCCCGCTCCAGACATGCGGGCTGGCTGCCCTTGTCGGCAAACACCCCCAGTATTCCCTCTAGAAAGGCACGCACGGGTCACCAGCCCGATCTCTACGGCCAATTCTTCTGCCAGTAGCACGTATGTCTCGACCACGTTGGGGCATGCCAGTGTTTGGCACTGCTGACTCCGGGTCCATGGACTGGTCGAGGTTCTTGCTCGGTTACCACCCCGTCTCCGTCTCCGTATTCGTCCACATTCATGCCCCGGCTCCACGCATCCACCATACGGAAAGCAAGTGTATATCCCATGTGATGGAACACTTCTTATCCAGGCAGGTGCTCCTGGCGGCACAGTTCAGCGCTCCATCCGCCGCAGCGCATTCAGGGTAAACCCACCTGGGAGCCCTTGCGCATAGCTTGCCTTGACTCACGCAGTTCAACCAAGCATCAGGAGGGCTGTGGACTAGCAACCATCCCACCCTATGAGAAGGCGAGTCTGGAAGCCGAGGTGTCTTGAAGTGACTGCCATGATGGAGCCTGGAGGGCAGTGTCCAGGTACGCTCATGCTGTGATGGTTGATCAAATTGGATGGCACTTGTCACCTATTATACCCGTCATTCCGCAACTATACCAACGAGTTTCCTCGCCATATTCACGCCTTTGGAGCAAACACTGCTCGTCACTGGCGGCAGCAGTTTCAAGGGCCGGAACGTCCAAAGTAGCCCTGGAGAATGGCTATAGAGCCGAGGGCAACGTCCGCACCGTTGCCATATAAGAGTACCAAAGGCCAAGTCAATGACAACAAAACGAAATTCAAATAGTAAAGAGACGGTCATATACCAATATACTCAGTTTTATAGCTTGCTTCCCCATTTGTTAAAATCTTGCAGTAGACAGTAGTTGGCCCTTCGATGTGTTGTCGCCATATTTGACTCAAGAGGACTAACAGCAGGATAAATCCCTGGTGGTTAGAAGGCCTGTTCCTGATCATCTGTTCTTTATGCTCTGTCTCTTCTTGGTTTCTCGACATTCGAAGCTCCTGAGACATTGGCGGGGCAAGAGCTGGGCTTATCTTATCAGAGCTGGCTTCCATTTCGGGTTAGCTCAAACTCTGTCTTGCAGGCGCCATGACTGCTGTGCACCGCCAGGAAATTTTGGACAATGCAGCTGGCAGTGAGTCAAACCGGCCATCATCCAACTACCTCGCGACGACGTACGGAGAATCATTGTCCACCCACCAACACGTGACAATCGACACCGATAACGAGGCAGATCCATTTCTCGATTAGAAGATTACCAAACGACAGATTATTCCACTGCCTCAATAACCTAGTCGCACGCGCTTTTCCCATCGATTACCCCGCCACCGAATACCAGACAGCAGTCACCATGTCGGAACACGGCGAGATGGATAAGTTTGGCAATGACGTTCACGGCTCCGGCGACGAGTCCGCCGGCTCTGAGGCTGGCGAGGGCCTGTCGGATCACGAGGTCGAGGAGGAACAGCCCCTCAAGCCCGCCCTGAAGAAGACAGCTCCCGCACCCGCCGTCGAACGGCCACCGTTGCCCCCACAGACCGAGCCCAAAGACCTCGATGTTTCCACATTGACGCCCCTCACACCAGAGATTATCGCAAGACAAGCAACAATCAACATCGGAACCATTGGTCACGTCGCTCACGGAAAGTCCACCGTCGTCAAGGCCATCTCTGGCGTCCAGACTGTCCGATTCAAGAACGAGTTGATACGAAACATCACCATCAAGCTCGGATACGCCAACGCCAAAATCTACCAGTGCGACAACCCTGCATGCCCAAGGCCCGGCTGCTACAGGAGTTACAAGAGCGACAAGGAGGTCGACCCTCCTTGTGAGCGGGAAGGATGTGGTGGCAACTACAGATTGCTGAGACACGTCTCGTAAGTCGCCACATAGACGCGCACATAGACGCGCAGAGAGGACATCACAGACTAACTTTCTGCCAGATTCGTCGACTGCCCCGGTCACGACATTCTCATGAGCACTATGTTGTCAGGAGCCGCCGTCATGGACGCCGCGCTGTTGCTTATTGCCGGAAACGAATCTTGCCCCCAGCCTCAGACCTCCGAGCATTTGGCTGCCATTGAGATTATGAAGCTCGACAAGATCATCATCCTGCAGAACAAGGTCGATCTGATGCGGGAAGAGGCTGCCCAGCAGCACTACGAGTCCATCCAGAAGTTCATCCGGGGAACCGTTGCTGGCAAGTCGCCTGTCATCCCCATTTCCGCCCAGCTGAAGTTCAACATCGATGCCGTCAACGAGGCTATCGTCAACACCATCCCCGTGCCCCCAAGAGATTTCAGCATGGACCCCCAGATGATTGTCATTCGGTCCTTCGATGTCAACAAGCCCGGTGCTGAGATTGAGGAGCTGAAGGGTGGTGTCGCTGGTGGCAGTATCCTGCACGGAGTACTGAAGCTCGGCGACGAGATCGAGATCCGACCTGGTATCGTCACCCGTGACGACAAGGGCGACCTCAAGTGCACGCCCATCTTCAGCCGTATCGTCTCCCTCAACTCCGAGTCCAATGACCTGAAATACGCCGTCCCCGGTGGTCTGATCGGTGTCGGAACTCGCATTGACCCCACACTCTGCCGTGCCGATCGTCTCGTCGGTTTCGTCCTCGGTCTCAAGGGCAGACTCCCTGAGATCTACTCCGAGATCGAGGTCAACTTCTACCTGCTCCGAAGACTGCTCGGTGTCCGGACTGCGGACGGCAAGCAGGCCAAGGTCGAGAAGCTGGCAAAGAACGAGGTCATCATGGTCAACATCGGCTCCACGTCGACTGGTGCCAAGGTGGCTGCCATCAAGAAGGATGCCGCGAAGCTGATCCTGACCTCCCCCGCCTGCACGAACATCGGCGAGAAGGTTGCTCTGTCCCGTCGTATCGAGAAGCACTGGCGTCTCATTGGTTGGGCCACCATCGCGGCCGGCCAGACGCTGCAGCCTGCCACTAACTAAGATGCTGGTCGAGACGGCTCCCACGGGAGGGTTCCGGTGGGAGATGTGTCGATAGCAGAGACTCCATAGTTACTCCTGGTAATAGTCTCGGTGGGACAGCCTTCCTCTGGGAGAGTCATGATTGGAGAAAGTCGTGGCTGTGGTCTCATACATAGGAAGAGACCCATCGTTGCGAGGTTTAGGGGACACGTGTATCTAGGTAGAAACAAAACAGGAATTAAAAAAGTTTCACGTTGACTATTTCCGGATTGTCGGTTCTCTTTTCTAAGATGTGCATGTGAAATGCGCATTGGATGACAGTTTGTGGGGTTTGGAGGTGAAATGGTCACCCTTTTGCATATGTATATTCTATCTCCTTGAAGTGGTAGATTTGCTTGATCTACGCCGTCCTTAATTGAGGCCGGCTTCCCAGAAACCCCAGCGCATGAGCTGTTTGCGATCTCCCAGTATCATTAGTTTATATTCCCTTCCATCCTCAGTCGTGCCACGAGAGCCTGCCCAGTGCCTCCAGCGACTCGTTCACCATCTCCGTATATAAAAAAAAAACAGCCCACGGTAAGCAGGTCTGGCTGCCACAATCAGTTGTAGTTTCACCTTGTTCTCTACTTCCTCGTCTTCCTGGCATGCTTCACCAGGTTCTCGATAACCCCCTCAAACGCCTCCCTCTCCCCGATCTGCTCGTCCGTCCTCTGCTGCCAGTAATTCAGCACGCCGATCGCCGTGCCCTCCATCGCCCGGAGGCTCTCCAGGTGCGCCTTCAGCTCCCCGTCCGTCATGCCGTCCAGGGCCTCGTCCGTCGTCGAGCACAGCTGCTTCGCGGCGACGAGGTCGAACTCGGGCGGCGGGGCCTTGCGCTTCGTGCCCGTCCTCGGGCCCTCTGAATCTGCCTTGTTGTTGTTGTTCCCGTTGCCGCTGCCGCCCCCCTCCTGGCCTGGTTGGGGGGTCCTGAGGCGGGTTGGGGTTTTGGACTGGGACCGGCGGGAGTCGGAGGACGTCCTGGGCGAGTGCACGGAAGGGAGGACGAGCTTCTTCTGTTTGGACGCCGGGAGGATCTCGTCTAGGTCCACCGGGACTCCGAGGGAGACGAGGAATAGGCGCCGGATGCGCGAGCGGATCCAGTCGGGCGGCTGGAGGGGCGGCGGGGCGACGAGCTGGGACCAGAGCGAGGCGGAGCGCGGGGTCAGGAATATGGGGTTGTCTTTCGGTGGTGGTGGTGTGATGATGATCTCGTCTCCTTCTGCTGTTGTGGGGAAGAGGGCGTTGAGGTAGGGTTCGGTGGTGGCGAGGATCTCGTCCATGTCCATGGAGTCGAAGTCAGGTATTGGCTGCAGAGGAGGGTATCAGCACAGACCTCATTGATACGATCAGAATATAATAGGGCAATGACATACAAATGACAATGGTTGTATAGCCGGTGCCGATGATGGAGGGGTGGTGGGAGTAGCGGGCATTTCCTCCTCGGGCTCTTGGAAGCCATCGTCAAAATCGTCAAAATCGGCGTCCTCGTCACCTTCTTCGAAGTCGTCAAAGTCATCCCCGAAGCCCTCATCATCAGCACCGTCGTTGTTTTCCATCTCAGGAGAGGAGTTTCGCTCTGAGTGGCCAGATTCTGGCGAGGACAAGGTTGGTGATATTGGCTCTTCTTGAACATCTACGATAGAAATTGCTCAGTACTTCAGACGATGAAGGAGGACATCGACTACATTTTCGTACCAGTTCCCTCTTGCTCCTCCTCCGATCCAACAGGCTTGAGAACAAGGTCTGGTGGAGCGTCTGCCGTGTACTTCTTCTCTGGATGGGATTGTGCCTCCGAGTTGCCGGAGGTCTCCTCAACCACAGTCCTTGGAATTGGCTGGCCTCCAGGAGTTGGGGGCGCCGCGTCCTTTTCCTCGTCTCCCGTCTTCTTTTCCTCAGGGACAACAGCTATCTCATCTGGCTCAGCATCCTCCTGCCTCATCTTGTACGCCTCTGTCCCGGGGACTTCGCCGTAGGAAGGCTCATTGCTGGTCTTCTCGACTCGAAGCTTGGGGATGGGGGAAGCACTAGGGCTTGGAGGGGCGGACTGAGCATCGGAGAAGTGGTCCTCAGACTCGGATGAATCTATGTGAAGGCGGGTGTTAGAAAAAGGCGGGCCAGCAGACAGACAGACGTGTATGGCCAGGCAAGGAGGGGAGGGAATTACCTAGCTCACGAGCTCCTGGATCCTTTGTGACGTTCCTCTCAGGAGGCGAGAGACTGTCCCGTCTGGAAGACATGATAAGGCGGGTCCCTTGTAGGAGTCGCGCTGTGAGAGACGTGTTCCGGAGTCCAAACGGGAGGAAAACGGAAGCTTGGTGGCGATGACGGTGGTAATGCTCGCCTAGTAGTTGTCGAGGGAGGAGTGGTGCCGGAGGAGTAGGTGTTCGATATTGGACCGTGGGCTACCGTACACGGATATACGGGTTATGAAGGCAGCGAAAGTGCAAGAAGTGCCGATAGAATGGCCCAGACAGCCGGAAGAGCAGGGTGTTCTGCAAACCAATATAGGGATTCGTATAAAGATAGCTATAAACAGGGAGGATCGACAAATCCAGACTCGATCGGAGCCATCGGAGTTGAACTTGACGTCTCACAGCGAGTCTTTGACAGTCTGGACCTTCGACGACAGCAGTTGTGGGTGGGGTTCAGGCTGACGGGCCTGACGGGAAGGGGAAAGGACCCACTGCACACGGCCTGCGCCTTCAGCTGCTGCCCAGTCTGCCAGTCAGGCCAGCTGCTGGGACACTTTGGGTTTGGAGCTGGCTTGTGCATCAGTACCCGTGACTGGCTGGGCAGGCAGCTTAGGTGGATAGTGGGCATGGACGGCACTTGATACATCCCTGCCACTAGCCGCCTGCCCATTCACCACTGCACTGGCTGACCAGGCTTGCTGCCCCAAAATTTTATGAATTAGCGGCCGGCAAAGACACCACTGTGAGACGGAGCTTCCAAGGTTGTCGCGTGCAACGCATCTATCTCAAGCTGTCGCGACACCATCAAACCCCCCCCCCCCCTTCGCCAGCCAAACAACACATCGCCAAAACCACAGCGCTTGGCCGTATTGACTGGAGTGCGTCAACTTCTACGCACAAGCCGATTGACTGAGACTGTCTGCTGCTGCAACAGCCTTTGTTTTATGACAAACGACTGCCTCTAGCAGCTCACCAAACTTCGAGCGCAGCTGAGATTTTAGCATCACCTCAAGCCAACGAACTGCCCTTCGAGCTATCCTGCAGCTCTGCACATACTTCGTACAGACTGACTAGCATACTCTACCTTGACTTCCATCTAGCCAACAAAACCATCCATCACCGATCATGGCTTTCTCTTTCGGCAACCCATCAACCTCCGGGCCGGCTTCCTCGTCGACGCCTGCACCTTCTCTCTTCGGCAACCCGTCCACAACAACTCCAACATCGAGCGGGTTTTCCTTTGGTAATCAACAGAAAGACAATGCTGGGGCTGGAGGACAATCGTCTGGTGGAGGCTTGTTTGGCAACGTAGCCGGGAACACCAGCACCACTCCGAAACCTGCTACTCCTTCCCTCTTCGGTGGCGGCGGTGCGACGACGACAGCTTCACCGGGTCCTTCGTTGTTCGGTGGTGGCGGAGCTACTACAACGGCACCTTCATCAACGGGCGGTGGTCTGTTTGGTGGGGGAGCGAACAAGCCGCCATCAAACAACATGTTCGGCAGTGCTTCGAGCACGCCAACCACGACGGCTGGGGCCACCTCGACAGCCGGCGGAGGCCTATTTGGTGGTGGTGGGTCTAACACGTCTGGATCTAATCTGTTTGGTGGTGGAAGCTCCGGGAACAATTCCAGCTCTACTCCGATTACGGGCGCTTCCAACGGGTCTGCTCCTTCTTTGTTCAGTCAAGCCACCCCAACAAAGCCATCTCTCTTTGGAGGTCTTGGCTCTACAACACCAGCAGGCGCGCCTCCAGCAGGTGCGCCTCCAGCAGACTCGGCCAAGCCAAGTCTCTTCGGTCAGCCATCGTCAACCAGCGCGCAAACCCCTCAAGCAGAGTCGAAACCTGCTGCTCCAAGTCTGTTCGGAGGAGGATCCAAACCAAGTCCTAACCTCTTTGGTGGCGGGGCGAACACTACCCCATCCGCTCAACCAGCCGCAAGCAGTTCTGGAACCCCTGGTCTCTTCGGTGGTGGAAGTGGTGGAACACCGGCTGCTCCGGCGTCGACTGGTACGCCCAGCTTGTTCGGAAAGCCCTCTACGGGCGCTGCCTCGTCGACTCCGTCATCCAACCTCTTTGGCGGCGGCGCTGCCACCTCCAAACCGGCCGATACAGCGGCCAGCACCACCGCAACCACCCCTGCAACCAATACTCTGTTCGGCGCAAAGCCTGCTGCAACGACTGCACCTGCGAGCAGCGCCGCAACGACTGCACCGGCGTCTACCCCCAGTCTTTTCGGAGGCGGTGGACTTGGCTCTGGTACCACTACCCCCACAAGTGCCTCAGCACCGGCCAAGACACCCTCTCTCTTTGGAGCTGCCACTACCACATCTGCCCCTACAACTACCTCCACAGGCGCCTCAGCCCCAGCCAAGACGCCTTCTCTCTTTGGAGCTGCCACGACCTCTGCGCCCGCAGCATCTACTAGCACGGCTGCACCGAGCTTGTTCGGCAACGCAACGACCACCTCCGCGCCCGCAGCAACAAGCGCCCCGGCAGGAACCACAGGTGCGTCGACCACTGCCACTGCTGGCCCCGAGAAGACTGCCACCACAAACAGCATGGCGGCATCAACCATGGGTCCTCCCTCCCAACTCCCACGGCTGAAGAACAAGACGATGGACGAAATCATCACACGGTGGGCTACCGATCTTCAGAAGTACCAGAAGGAGTTCAAGGACCAGGCCACCAAGGTCGCAGCCTGGGACCGTCTCCTTGTAGAGAACGGAGAGAAGATCCAGAAACTTTACCTCCAGACACACGATGCTGAGAAGGCCAGCAACGAAATCGACCGGCAGCTGCAGGCTGTCGAGGGCCACCAGTCCGAGCTGGAGTCCTTCCTCGACCGGTATGAGAAGGAGGTCGACGACCTGTACACCAAGCAGGTTGGGGGTAGCGACCAACTTGGCGGTCCTGACCAGGAGCGTGAGCGGACATACAAGGTTGCGGAAAACCTGACTGATCGATTGGATGAGATGGGCAAGGACTTGGGTAAGATGATTACCGAGATCAATGATATATCGGGATCGCTGAGCAAGGGCAACAAGCCTGATGACCCGGTAAGCACAAAAAAACCTTAAGACTCTGGACCTGTCTTGATTTCAAACTAACATACAATACAGCTGAGCCAGATCGTCCGTGTCCTCAATGGACACCTTCAACAGCTACAATGGGTCGACACCAACGCTGCTGCCCTTCAGGCGAAGGTTAACGCCGCGCAGAAGGCCAGCAACAGCATGGGCAGCAAGTACGGCAACCCGGACAGTGATGCGGCGGAGAGCTTCTACCGATCTTACATGGGTCGGCGGTGAGCGATGCTTTCGCGGACTAGGGGAAACAATAAATCCTTGCAGGGGTGCTTGATGGTCGTCGCCACAGGTGCGACACAGGAGACGGTTGGCGGATAGACCGGAGTTCAGGCTTTGCTTGACAACTGACGTAAGGTCAAGAATGGCAAATTCGGGAAGGCGGAAGGCGTCTACGGCGTGGTTGGTGTCTTTCTCAGTTGTACTCATACGAGAAGAACGGGACATATGCAAAGGCGGAGCAAGACCGTAATGGCACGCATAGATATGAGGCGTAGCAAAGCAGATACACTTTGATGACAATGGCAATGCAATGCAAATGCATATGTAAACGTACAGTACACCAATATGGCAAGAGGGGAATATCAGTCGATTAGACTTGAACGTTAGTTAATCGACAATATCTCGCGTTGATCCGCCAACAATCTCATGTCCTGTTTGGTCACCATGAAGTAATATGCCGGTTGTCTTCACTTCAGGAGTCCACCAGCCTGTGTCATGATCATAATTCTGTCTTCTTATTTTCTTCCACTGCGGCCTTCTCGGATCCACCTATGGACTGGTTTTCGACTAAGCTTTCTTTAGTTGCGCTCGCCACCCTGCTCCTTGGTAATATCGTCACTGCGAGTTAAGAATGCAGTTAGAATCACAGTTCTCCTTGACCCCGGAGGGGCAGGCTGAGGTTGAGGTGGTGGGGCGGAAGTCGGCATCATCATACATGTGGTCGGAGAGCTGCTTCAGGTGGGCCTGCTGCTCGGCGAGCTTCTTCTTGAGCTCCAGCAGCTTCTCCTTCTCGCGCATCCTGATGGAGTAGTCCTCGTTGGCCTTCTCGCGCTTCTGGAAGGCGTCACTGTGATGGTTGGTAGATCAGGTTAGCAAAGAACCGAAGTCTTGGTTGCGACCGCCCCTCTCGATCCCCATTCCCGGGGTGGGGGGGGGGGAAAGAGGGATCTATTCTATGTGGTCAATCTGTGACGGCCCGGGACAGGGACGTTTGCTGCCGCTTTATGCAAAGCTGATGTTGCCCGTTCGCTCGCTCTGGCTCCGTGGTGGCCTGATCGTGGAGTACACCCCGAGCTTGCGCGGCAGCATCGTCCCCGTCCCCCGCGTTTCCGCCCCAGCCGGGTCCGTGCCCGGGTCCACGGAACCCGAAGCTGCGGGTAGCTACTGAACGGGGCTCTGAGGGGGAAGCAGGCAGTGGTTTTTGTTCAGGGAGGTTCGAAAACTTACGCCTGGCCAGTCTTGGGGGGAGCTCCCGTGTCACCGGCAGACATGACGCGGGTGGAGACAGAGAATGCCCTGCTGGTGGCAGGACGGGTGAGCTGGGTGAAGGATTGGCGGAGCATTTTGTATGTGTTGTAGGTGAGATTTGGGAACAAGAGAGGATGGGTTCGGTAGACTATCCTAAATGCAATAGGTTGAGACTATTAGCGGGGGTTTCGAAATATATGTATGACGTTGGTCGGGGCCTGGAACTTACAGAGCTTCAACTGGCAACTGATCTTTGAGGGTGAGCGTGGTTTGATGGGGAACCTTGGAATATCCGGAGGGAAGAGCTTCGGTTTGCTATGGAGGAGCTGCAGGACCAATGACGGAATAGGTGGTCTTTGTGGCCTGACCATTGAGGCATGAACTGGCAGAACTGGGCATTTGCAGTGCAGGTGGATTCAATCGGAACTGAGACTGGGAAGCTTGCCTGACATTGACAAGGGCCTTGGAGAGAGAGAGGGGGGGGGGAACTTGGCTACCTAGGTATCTAGGTATATGGGGCTCTTTGAGACCTCTAAGCCAATCAAACTACATGCTTGTTTACCTAAATTAGGTATATGGCAGGTGAAAGCTAGGGCAACCCTGAAGCAGTGGCTCTGGATCTTTGAAATATAATTCTGAGGTTGGGTTTGGTAATGCTCTAGTTGATCTTCACTGTGCACACCAGTACGGACTTCATAAACCAACCATAGTAGTAGGCCCTTGAATTAGGGATTTCATGTCTACCTAGGTACATATGGTATCATCGATCGTGTTACCACGGCATCCGTACACTGCGGTATATGCACCGTGATATATTTACATACCTAGCTACATATACAAGTATATAGTAAGCCTAGCAACTGTTGTATTTTCGGAAGAGTAGGTCTGTGTTTTGTGTGAGAAACCAATAGTGTCTTCTTGGCCACCTATAGGCATCTAGGCGAGTACCAAGGTGTTGGCTGAGACGGGTGAGTGCGGCAAAATGCATGTGAATCACAACTACAAAAGCAAGAACGGCTGGGCCTATAGTATACAGTAGATAGAAAACACTGGGAGATAACAGGAGACTTTGTTTTTCATCAGAGATTGAAAGGAGAAAACAGCTTAAAGATCACTGTGCGGTATAGTGAAACAGCAAGCCGCATGAAATTAGTAGTGGAAGATGCTTCATCATGCATCAATCCCATAATGGGTACCTTGAATCCCAAATGAAGCCAGACGGTGTCGATTTTTGGCCATCTTAATTTGGGCTTGTCGGGTTCTGGAAATTGCAATACAAAGGAGAGAGAGGCCTTTGCAGGTTGGATGGCACGCATTTCAGTGGAAGATGACGTTGTTTCACTGCAACCTGCAGCCTGCAGCCTGCAACCTGATAATAAACAGTGACAGTGACAGTGACAGTGACAGTGGCAGTGCCAGGAAAAAGGAGAGGCTTCCTTGTTGAAACCAGAACGGGCTGAGGTAATCACGTGCAAAGTGCAAACGTCCCACGGGCACTATGTATGGTAGGGAGGGGGGTGGGTGGGGTGGGGCCGCACCTGCCCAGGTGTGTTGGAGGTGCCAGGTTGCTCTTTTGCTTTGCCTTTGGGCTTCTCTCGAGTGCCCCTGCCCTTAGGCCCCTGTAACTGTTGTTGCGCTTGACAGTGCCCCCCCCCCCCCAATTTTCCTTCCTCTCATCCTAACCTGCTACCTGCACTGGAACCTTCCCCGTCAACAACCTCAACACACTCCGCTTCCCACACTTCCTTTCCATCTTGCGATACCGTCGAAACCACAATCTTTTTGTTGATTTCTTCACAGTAATCAAGTCGCAAACCAGAACAAAAACAACATTCACCTCGTTCCTTAGCAACAGGTCAGTCTCTTTGCTTTACAGTCACCTTCTATCAGTTGCCCCTTTCCCAAAACAAAGAGTAGGCCCCCAGCCCTGACATCCAGCTGGTCGCAAAGAGAGAGTGGTCTTACCACTGTCGTCATTTGCGAACCTCGTCCTCACGATGCCCCCAGCTGCCCTCCCCATACACACAATGCTTCCCATCCCCATACTCTGCCCCCAAACAAATGAAACACATTGCAAAGGCGTTTACAGGCCGCTCTGCCTGACGCCCGCACCTGGGGTCGCCGGCCTGGCCCTACGCGCGCAACCCCACCGTTGAGCGGGGAGCCTCCTTTTTAGTCATGAAGTCAACCAGGCGCAACAGCACCACGGCTCCCAGCTTTCCGATAACGTGTTCAACCATTGTCCTGGCACCATCACCATCTTTCAATCTACCACAAGCAACAACAACCTTATCAGCCTCACTTTTGCACCGCGGTCTCTCATCGAGCATTTTGCCGCAATACCCTGAACTCAGCTGACATCACAACGCTTCAGACATCACAAACCGCCAAAATGGGTCACGAAGACGCCGTCTACCTGGCCAAGCTCGCCGAGCAGGCTGAGCGCTATGAGGGTACGTATACAAGCTGTCTGGCATTTGATGAGCGACACTCGCTGACTTTGTTTTGACAGAGATGGTCGAGAACATGAAGATTGTCGCCTCCGAGGACCGGGACCTGACCGTTGAGGAGCGAAACCTGCTTTCTGTCGCCTACAAGAACGTCATTGGCGCTCGTCGTGCTTCTTGGAGAATCGTCACGTCTATTGAGCAGAAGGAGGAGTCTAAGGGCAACAGCACCCAGGTTACTCTGATCAAGGAGTACCGTCAGAAGATCGAGGCCGAGCTGGCCAAGATCTGCGAGGACATCCTCGAGGTCCTCGACCAGCACCTGATTCCCTCCGCTAAGTCCGGAGAGTCTAAGGTGTTCTACCACAAGATGTAAGACATCCGCTCTCCCATGGTTCACTCGCATCGATGACTGACAGAGAACGACAACAGGAAGGGTGACTACCACCGTTATCTCGCCGAGTTCGCCGTCGGTGACAAGCGCAAGGACTCTGCCGACAAGTCCCTCGATGCCTACAAGGCCGCCACCGAGGTCGCCCAGACTGAGCTCCCCCCTACACACCCCATCCGCCTGGGTCTTGCCCTCAACTTCTCCGTCTTCTACTACGAGATCTTGAACGCTCCCGACCAGGCCTGCCACCTTGCCAAGCAGGCTTTCGACGATGCTATTGCTGGTGAGTTGAAACTGGAATGAAACCTAGTGGATTCTGGTCGTAACACTAATGTAATAACTACAGAGCTTGATACCCTGTCCGAGGAGAGCTACAAGGACTCCACCCTCATCATGCAGCTTCTCCGTGACAACCTGGTTAGTACATCCCCAACCTAGCACATTGATGCAGCAGCTGACATTAATCTAGACCCTCTGGACTTCATCTGATGCCGAGGCTGCTCCTGCCGCGTCGAATGCCCCCGCTGAGGCCCCCGCCGCGGCTGAGGAGAAGGCCGAGGAGCCTGCTCCGGAGGAGGCCAAGGTCGCTGAGTAAAGCAAGCAAGGCGAGACGCGTTCCCCTCTATTGTCGTGGCCGGACTGGTTTACAGTGGTTGATCCCCTTTGGAGGAATTCGGTGTCATCGGAGTGTGGTTTCGGAGAAATCAAAGAAATGCGGCATGGTTTAACGCAAATACACAAAACCCGGCGATTTTCAAGTCATTCACAACAGGGCTATGAGACATTTTTGGAGTTCTTCTCCCTACAAAGTGCTCTTATTTAGACTCCTAATGCTTTGATGGACTCCGAGGTCGTCTGGACAATAAAGCTGACTTTACCCTTGATTTTTACACTGATGGTTTTTTTAATGACCTCCCCCCCCCCCGCATTCCTAACTCAGACTACATAGTCTAGGTAATTCATTGGAATGAGTATCTTCTACCTGATATAAGCCGATTGAATTGCAAACGGTGTCTTGTAACTCGATATTTGCTTCTGATACTCCCATCCAATCTAATCAATAGCGTCGTGTAGATTCGCCTCTCACGGTGCGGCAAGGGCATTTTGATATCACCCGCTCCGTCAAAGCCTCCTCGAATCTATTCGTTCAGAAGGCCTCCAGACCCCAAAGCTCTTTCGAACGTAAGCATAGGCTACTGCGTAAGACGGTGATGATGGAAAAATGCTTTTGTGTGTTATGGCTCTCATGCGGCCATTACGAACACATCCTTCCTCTCTCATCCCGGCTGCTTCGCGGAGACCTCTGCCTCCTCCCCACCTTCATCACCATCATCATCCTCAACAACAGCGAAACAGACTCGCAACCATAGACTACAGTCCTGACAGCCCACGATCAGCTCGCCCAGGTCTCCGGCCTCCTCGAGATCCTCCTCGCCGAAGGCGAAACCCTGCTCGTTGCCGCACCGACAGGGCCTGTACCAGTGCGTCTCCCCAGTTTCCGGCGACTCGGAGTACTCCAGGTCGTCGAGGTCGATGGTCTCTATGCCGGTCTGGAAGGCGGACTGGGAGGGTCTGGACGAGTTGTTTTGGTGCTGCGCGAGGATGAGGTGGCGGTCGTATTCGGTGCGCGAGGGTGGGCTGGAGAGAGTTGTGTGCGCGCGGGTTATCTGGTCGACTGTGTATATGGGGTTTGACGTGGACGTGGCTGTGGTAGTAGACCTTGAGGTGTAGTTGCTGGCGGCGGGACGTGACGATGGGTTTTGTTGAGCCTTGTCCGGGTGGTGGCGGAGCAGGGCGCGGTGGTAAGCCTGTTTTATGATCTGTGGTATTTGTTCCTCGTTTGATTCTTCTAGGAGGCTCTTGGGGAGGGATAGGACCTCATAGTGGGTTGGTTCCGTCATGGTTGTTTGGGATTTGTGGTGATGGTGATGTATACTTCAGGCTGAGATTTCTGCATGAGGATTTTGCTAGACTTGAAGGCTTGAGTCACGTGCTACGGGTGTTGGAACGGCATATGGTGAAGGACTGACATGTGCCGGATTTGGGAAAGGGGAAGGGGAGACATGAAGACAAGGGAGAGGTTTGGACGTGCTGGGGGCGATGAGACGGTATTGGGAAAGCATGTGAAGGCAAGGCATGGAGATGCAGAAGTTGGGGGCTGCAACCCCCCCCCCCCCCGCCCTCGATGTTGGACCATTGAAACATCCCCGAAGTCACTTGCGCATTGGAGACTGGGGACCGGATCTTGTCGTGGAAGTCGTCGATATTCTCGACGTGTGATCTTTCTCTCGGTGGTCTTGAATTGGATATATTTCCGTACATCTCGAGGAAACTCATAATGACCATGCCACCACTTATTTGGGCCACCTGGTCCAGTTCTTCCGTCCGACCTGCCATAATTGTCAGCACAGCTCTGGAACCATACGATGATGAGACCCTCAAACTTACCGCTTTCCATTCCCTGATAAGCGCCGGCATCTTGAGCATAGCCTCTCTCCTCTTCTCCATCCTGTTTCACAGAGTCAGCCCATGACGTCCCTCCCAACAGCGACCTTCCCCGGAACAGAAAAACCGCCTCGACGAATACGTACTTCACAGCCATCTGCCTCTCGTGGATCTTTCCCTTGACCTTCTGGTCCACACCGGTACCCTTGACCCTCAGGCCATACTTGACGCGGTGCTTCAGCTGCTCCTCCGTCTTCTTGGGCGTGTAGGGCAGCAGCTCCTCGACGCCGTGGTCGCGCGCCTGCTTGACGAGGTCGGCCTGCCGCCGCAGCGAGTACACCGGGTCGTGCGTCCTGCCCGTGGCCGAGTGCTTCTTGGGCAGGAACGGGTTCGCCCGGTCCGCCTGGTAGCCCGTCCTGGGGTAGGCGCCGCTCGGGAGGGGGTCGAGGATCCGCGAGGGCGGGTAGCGGGCGAAGAACCTCTGCAGCTTGGGCGGGAGGGTCTTGGCCATGGAGATGTAGTGCGATGCCGTCGTGCTGGTCGCCATGGTGGGATATGTCGGCCGCCCCTCCTCCTCCTGAGACGCGGGACTTATGTGGTGGTAAAGGGCTGCGTGGGTGGGTTGGGTTGGGGGTGGGTGGGTTTGCGGTGCGCCGGGGTTCTCTCGTTCGGAGGCGTATGCGATATGCGGATTGATGCTTATGCTGCAGCTCAAAATTCGGCCGCCTTGCGACTCGTTAGCTCGCGGCAGGCAATACGTCGCGTCTGGAGGGCCGATAAGGTTGTGCACGGTCCGTCGGTTTGCGATAAGCTTTTTACTTGGCCTGTGATGGTACGGTGCACATCTGGAGGCGGTACCGACTCAACTCATCTTCGTTAACCCATCTTCCCCCAAATTCCACTCGAACAACTCAAGTACTCTCTTTCTTCAAAGTACTCCCGGAAAGGAATTCGTCGACACGGTCTTACGTAAAAACTAGGCCCAGTGACCCCGACGAGAGGGCCAAGCACGGAGTCTCATTACATACGCCCCCAGTTAAGGCGCCCAAGTAGTCAGACCGATATCTCCCCAGAAAACAGACTTCGGAGACAGTTACAGCCGTTTTCAAGATGGCTGGGCTCGACGCGGCCAACGGCAGCAATGTAACCAAGAAGAAGGCACCCCTAGACTTGGAGGAGCTGATCAGGAAGAAAAAGGAGGCCTCTGCAGCGGCAGCCAAGCCCAAATTCATGACAAAGGCCCAGAGAGAGGCGCGCGCTGCGAAACTGGCTGAAGAGGAGAAGGCAAATGAAGAAGAAAGGGAACGAGAGCGGAGAGCAGCGGCCGAGAAATCACGGAGAGATTTTGAGGCTCAACCCAACTCCAACTATCATTCAAAGTCCAGAAGTTATTCATCGGCTATACCTACTGGCCCCAAGGCTATGCGCCAGAATGGAGTCCCCAACGGGCAACAATCAAATGGTGAAAAGAAGAAGGACGTGGACACCAAAAAGAACAACGGTGGGAAGAGGACACTAGAGGACGATGAGGATACACTCCGAAGGGAGAGGTATACCGGCCCACAAGTAAATGAGAGCACCTTTTCGGCGAACAAGAAGCGGAAGAGGACGGGAAACAAGTTCAATTTCGAGTGGGATGCGGGAGAAGACACCAGCAAAGATTACGACCCGATCTACGCGCAAAAGGCATCCTCGTTCATCGGTGCAGCCAAGCTGGCTGGATTTGGTGAGGAGATGGCAGAAGAGAACGCGCAGAAGTATGCCCGCGAGCTGGCAAAGACAGATCCTAGACGCGCAAAGGAGTACCTCGAGCAGTTCGAGGCAGCCAAGGCGAAGTCGGCGGCCCGAAGCACTCTTGGCAAACATTGGTCTGAGAAGAGCCTCAAGGAGATGCGCGAAAGAGACTGGCGTATCTTCAAGGAAGACTTTGGCATTGCTACAAAGGGCGGAGCAATTCCGAACCCCATGCGAAGCTGGGAGGAATCTGACTTGCCCAACGAGTTGTTGCAAGTAATTCATCAAGTGGGTTACGATGAACCTTCAGCTATTCAGAGAGCTGCGATCCCCATTGCGCTACAAGCGCGCGACCTGATAGGTGTGGCCGTAACAGGTTCAGGAAAGACAGCGGCCTTCCTTCTCCCTCTGTTGGTCTACATCCGCAACCTTCCAGCACTCGACGAGTACACCAAGGCGGATGGTCCATACGCGCTCATTCTTGCCCCGACTCGTGAGTTGGCACAGCAAATCGAAACAGAGGCAAAGAAGTTTGCCGAACCACTGGGCTTTAACACCGTGAGTATCGTTGGTGGTCATTCACTCGAAGAGCAAGCGTTCGCTTTGAGGAACGGTGCGGAGATTATTGTGGCAACGCCAGGTCGTCTCGTGGACTGTATCGAAAGGCGTCTTCTGGTCCTCTCGCAATGTTGCTACATTGTTATGGATGAGGCAGACCGCATGATCGACCTTGGTTTCGAGGACGCATTGAACAAGATCCTCGATGCTCTACCTGTCAGCAACGAGAAACCAGACACGGAAGAGGCAGAAAACGCTGTGCTCATGAAGCAGAAGATCGGCCTGAGAGACCTCAAATACAGGCAGACCATGATGTACACGGCTACGATGCCTCCCTTGGTCGAAAAGATTGCCAAGAAGTACCTCCGACGCCCGGCCATCGTGACCATTGGAAACGTGGGTGAGGCCGTCGACACGGTCGAGCAGCGTGTTGAGTTCGTCGGCGGCGAGGACAAGCGCAAGAAGCGCCTCGGCGATATCCTCGGTTCTGGCCAGTTCGACCCGCCCATCATTGTCTTTGTCAACATCAAGCGGAACTGTGACACCGTTGCACGCGACATCAAGCGGATGGGCTTCAACGCCGTCACACTGCATGGTAGCAAGACTCAAGAACAAAGAGAGCAGGCCCTGGACGCCGTACGCAAGGGCGAGGCAAAGATCCTGGTCGCCACGGATCTTGCTGGTCGTGGTATCGATGTGCCCGACGTTTCGCTGGTCGTCAACTTCAACATGGCCATGAGCATCGAGGCCTATACCCATCGTATCGGTCGTACAGGTCGTGCGGGCAAGAGCGGTGTTGCGATCACGTTCCTGGGCAGCGAGGACGATGACGTGAAGTATGACCTGAGGCAGATGATCATGAAGTCGCCGATCTCGAAGGTGCCGGACGAGCTGAGGAGGGACCCGGCGGCGCAACAGAAGCCGGTAAGGGGGAGGAAGATGGATACGGGTGCGCCTGCATTTGGAGGAAAGGGGGCGGCATGGTAGATGTCTATGGTAATAGCAGTAGCACTGGCCATATAGCCTCACATATATCAAGACCAATTTGGTGTAACAATTACTGGCAGTCCACCCTCTGCATCGTATTCCTCTCGTGTGTCTCTCCGTAACAAACTGTGGTCTACCGGTACCACATGTCTGATATCAACGTTGAAACGTCGATCAGGAGTGTGATTTCCGAAGCAGTCTCGGGACGGAGTTTACAAAGGAAACCTGTGAAGATGATCCCCGTTTTTCACTTACTGTACAATCTGGGCCTCTGTCCCACTCGCCAGTTTCCTTGTGTCATGAGTTGCTGAAAATGATGCGATGCCCACATGGCGCTCCCAGCTGCCGGCTCAGGAAGACCCCATTCAGGGACTCTGACCTGACAGAAACGCCCCTCACCCCGCCGCTAGTCGCATCTGATAACTCTAAAAGTGCTATGTGGACTCGAAGTCATTAAAATGACGCCCCCACATAATACATTTGACGCCCCAAAGAGCCCTACGGCGTAGATCGATTAGCCACATGCCACCCTGGTGGGGCACTCACTTCAATTATTGACACTTCAATTACTAACATAATTGAAGTCTTCATCACCAAGTCACCCACCCGGCTAACAACTCGAAACGGCCAGCCCAGCAAGCCGCATTGAATTCAAGCGCCGCAGGCGTCTAGGCAGAGGATTGGAACTCTCCCCCTTAGGGAACCACTATAGCGGAGGGCAAGCTTATAGCCGCATAACCCGGTACCAAGAAGAGCGAAAAGGTGGTCGTTTGGTGTTTTTGTTGGTGTTTGTGTTTTTGGTGGTGTTCTTGGGGGCGTCAAAAGATTGCCTAGGGGCGTCATTCAGGATTTTTCGATGTAAACTAAGATATTTTATCAGATCCGAGGAATTTGCGCCTTGGCGTGCCCGGCGCAATCCACATCGATTCGCGGCCTTGGCTATGCACACAGGCTTTTGCTCCCCATCGGAATCGAATATCACCCGTTCGCAGGTACACACAACCCGCGATGCCTTGAAGCCGAGTTGATACATTAGCTATTCTTCTTCTTTTACGCAATGTCCCCTCTAGTGCTCCGCCTATTATTGTCGTTTGAACCTGGAGGCCAATCTTGACGAGCGGTGACCAAGTCTTGCCTGGCCCCTCTTCCTGGTCATTAATTATTCTTTGACGTTGGGCACACTGCCTCGCCGTTTCTGCCTTTCTTAGGCTTCAAACCGTATCCTCATCTGTGTTTATTTTCTGGGCATCGTTCATACGTATATGCGATAGCGTGAGCCGGGTGTTGCGCCCAGCTCGTGAAGGTGTACTCGCTCTCTACTAGCAGTTACCATCGACGCTCCTCGGTTCCCCACTACAGGACTGCGACTGCGCATCTGCGCACGCTGGTAACCTGACCGAGAATTGACGCCCACGATTGTCGAGCGAATACTTGGTGACCGTTTGGTCAGTCAGTGGCCGGCATTGCCACCCACTTCCAGGCATTTCCAAGGGCACACACAGCCCATTCCCCAGCGGCCACCCAATATGAACTCTACAGAACTTCCCATGGAGACTCCTCGCTCGGTACCTATTGCAGGGCCTTTAGACGCCAAACCGCGAACAGCAGCCATGGAATCTCTCGAGGACATCCTCTACGGATCGGTGCGTGCCCTCAATTGCTTGTATCATGGAGACGAAATACTAACTACGTTCCACACAGGCTGCCGGTATAGTCGGAAAGTATATCGAGTACCCATTCGACACAGTCAAGGTGCGACTGCAGTCGCAACCCGACCACCTACCCCTACGATACAAAGGACCTCTAGACTGCTTCCGGCAGTCAATCAAATCGGATGGACTACGGGGGCTCTACCGCGGGATAAGCGCCCCGCTCGTGGGCGCGGCCCTGGAAAACAGCAGCCTGTTCTTCTTCGAACGGCTAGGGCGGGAGACGCTCCTGAAGACGGGGTTCTGCGCGCGCGACACGCCCATGCCCCTGCCGGCGCTGTGGTTCACGGGCGCCTTCTCGGGCTTCTTCACGTCCTTCGTGCTGACGCCGATCGAGCTGGTCAAGTGCAAGATCCAGGTGCCGGACACGGAGCCCGGGGCGGCCAAGAAGGCGCCGCTCAAGCCGATGGCCGTGATCCGGGACATCTTCCGGCACGACGGGCTCCCGGGGTTCTGGCACGGGCAGGTGGGCACGCTGATCCGGGAGGCGGGCGGGTGCGCGGCGTGGTTCGGGTCCAAGGAGACGACGTCCAACTTCTTCCTGCACCAGAACCTCAAGAAGGCGGCGTCGCAGGCGGAGAAGGACCGGATCCTGGAGAACCCGCTGCCGCTATGGCAGCAGGCGGTGGCGGGCGCGTCGGCCGGCGTGTCGTACAACTTCCTGTTCTTCCCGGCCGACACGGTCAAGTCGCGCATGCAGACGGCGGCCAGCGGGGGTCCCGTGGCGAGGAGGACGTTCTGGGCCGAGTCGGTCGCGCTGTGGAACCAGGCCGGGTGGAGGGGGTTCTACAGGGGCTGCGGCATCACGTGCGTGCGGTCGGCGCCCAGCTCGGCGTTCATTTTCATGGTGTTTGATGGTTTGAAGACGTATATGCCGCTCTCGTGAGTGCGTGGAATAGATACCCCAGAAGGCATTCATATAGAGAAGGGTTTGGTCGCGACATAGGCGACGGTGGTCCGTTATGAGAAGAGTCATTGGTATAGATGGTGGCCTTTGATGGTATAGAGGCAATGTTTTTAGAGGAAAATGTATATGTATCTAAGGATACATCTACGCGCAGTTGATTATGATGAGACAATCAGTCCCAACATTCTCGCAAGCCGGTGATTGAAGTTTATACAAGTTGTCTCCGTGAATTATTGCTAATAACTTCACTCTGGACGATGTTTGCCGGGGCGTGTTTACGGATCAGATTATATTAGTCACAGAAGTAAATCATCTTGTGCTGTTGAGTGGACATGCAATCCCATCGCGAGCAGGAAGGCCCTCCATGCCCCCGTTAGTTCACCCGCCCGCTCACTCCTTCTTGCTAAGATCCTTCCCCTTGAAATTCCAGTCATTCAGGTACCCAGCGCCGGCACACAGGTACGTCGCAAAGCCCAGCCAGCCCAGGTACGGTACCATGCACCAGGCGGCGGTCCTGTCTATGGGCCACCAGAGCTTGGTCAGGTAGGCATTGAGGCCCAGGAGGGCGACGATGTCGACGGTGGCCTCGATGGGGCGCTTCAGGCCGAAGAAGAGGGGCATCCACACGAGGTTGAGGCCGAGCTGGATCGTGTACAGCGTCGCCGAGTGCTTGGTGTCCTGGATGAGCTGGGGCGTGGACGTCAGGGGGCTGAGGCCGGCCGTGATGGCCCGGTGCGAGGCGTAGCCCATCAGGGAGTAGAGGAGGGTCCATGCCGGGCCGAAGACGTAGGGGGGAGGGCGGTAGGGGGGTTGTTTGATTGCCAGGTAGGTGTTTTGTGTTTCTTTTGCTATATTGGGGGTTTGGGTGTCAGGGAGCTATAGTTTGGTGTTTACATGGCGAGGCAACGAGGAAAGAGGGTAGGTGAGTCTTACGGCGTGTGCTGTATCCTATGGCGGTGCCGAGGCCGATGGGGAGGAGGATGGATGCGGCTGGGTTGGCGAAGACGCCATACGGGATGGTTAGAGCTGGTATGTAGGTCGTCATGGTCGTGACTGTGCCAGTGCCGAATTTGGGTATGTTAAAGTTGAGTCTTTGGCAATCTACACAAGAAAATCATGTCACACAATGTTGGTGATGTTGATTATATACTAGTGGTGACTCGTGAGACCTCAGGTGAGCTTACAGGAGCTATGACGACATGTTGTGTCAAAGCTATGAACATCGGAGCTGGCTCTTGAACCTTATGTTGCTCCCCAGAACCAGAACGGCTGAGTATTCCCCCTCATCATCTGTCGAGGTGTGATGTAGGGCGGACCTACCTGGACTGTACTATGTATCCAATGTGCCTTCCTAGCTTGAGTACATCTGGGGAACGTAAAGGCATACCTAAGGTTAGGTAGGTAATTGCCCTGGTATCATTCAGGTAGGGGTACTCGAGTAGCCAGGTACCCACGTAACGCAGGTACGGACTCATACGCTTCAATTGATAGGAACGGCGCCCTGTCAGAGCTACGGTTCCGTACTTAGTAAGCAACCTTTCTCGGCCAGCCAACCAGGTGTTTCCGGCCTCCGCCAAGCAGCCCATCGGCTTGCTTTCGTCCAAGCGCGGCGTCCGTCTCTCCTCCTTTCAACTGCTCCAACCTCCCTGGATACCTACATAGGTGTACACTCCTGGGACGAGTGGATGACCGCTGTATTCGCAACAGCACAACATCTATCGACTTGCACTTTTGATCGTGCCGTCGACCCTTTTTCAATTGTTCGTTCCATCTCTTCCGTTGAGTTTCGACCCCTCGTGGATCCCCCTTTCTGTCAACCCTCCTCCTCCCCCCCCCCCAAAGACGATAGACATAGCTCTGTTTCATGCCCATTGTCACTGTCGTATCATCATTTGCAAATGCTTCTCTGTCAACCATCAAGCCAAACCGCGCCTGCTTCTTGTCCTCTTACCTCATGATCGTTTGCTACGGACGGAATCTGCGTTGCTAGCTTCTTTTTCCAATTGCTCAGCCCTCCTCTTGCTGTCTCCAACATCACCATCATTCTTCTTTTCAAACTGTCCTGGTCAGAATGTTTTCTCTAACGGCAATCATGTCGCCAAACATTAGGCTTCTCTTTTCATCTAGACCCCGCCAGACGCCTGATATAACCTGACCAGACCGACCAGCAGAGGCGTCTTCCGACGTACCTGCTCTCCTCTTTTGAGCGACCCTTTGCGATCACACCATACGTCCGAATCCACACCACGAAACAATACCGATGGATTCCTACTACAGGGATACGGCGCGCTCGCCAGGCGAAAGGGGCTGGGGTCGTGAGGACCCAAGAAACAAGATGGATAGGGACGATAACTTTTACCGCGGCAGATCTCCTGGTGCGTTACTCACTTTCTTCGCCTGTCATGGAGGGCGTGTTGGAGGGTACTCCTCAGGGCACATCTGAGATGCCTTTTGAGCGCCCGCGCCCACTATTCTTGCCGTACTGGCTTGTTTCTGTAAACAAATGCTTACTGCGAATTTAGTAGGTCATGACCGACGTCGGTCCAATCGCTCGCGGTCACCCAATGTCGTTGTCGATCGATATGAACCCAGGCGAGCCAGGGACGACTACCCTCCTCGTGACAGAGTTGAGAGGGGTGACAGAGGTGATAGAGACGACAGACGCCGCATTGGCTCCCCTCCAGCGAATATCGATCGCTATGTCCCCGGGCAAGAAGCTGCTGCTCCGGCTCAAGCTCTGGTGGCGAATCCTATTCAAGATCCCTTGAAGCTGCCTTACCAGGTAGGATTTTCCTACTTTGGTGAGTGGTGGAGGATGAACGAGAAGGTTAAAGAAGAGAAGGAGCGTGCACGCACTGGTCGCCGCCGTGAACCCGCTCGCGCAAACACCCAAGAGGACCGCGACAAAGAGAAGGCCAAGATCCAGGCTGCCTACGACACTTACAAAGAGGAACTACAGGCAAAGATGGCCAAGACTTTCGTCTCGCAGCACAAGGACGAGCAATGGTTCCGCGAGCGCTACGTTCCCGAAGTCAGGGATCCTCTTAGGGCCCAGCTCAGCGAGTTCCGCCGAGGGCTGTACACTCAATGGGAGCAAGATCTCGAGTCCAGCACTTTTGACGAGTTCACTCTGGAGGGGATACCCAAGAGCGAGAGCAATGGCGCCGGCGGCATCGTTGAAAAGGAGGAAGGCGAAGCAACTGCAGCCAATGAAGTTTTGGGTGTTGGGGACCTCGTTCCTGCCTCGAGCGCTGATATTCGAGATGAGAACCTCTTTCAGCCGACCCTCCTCATCAAGACGATTGCTCCTAGTGTGAGCCGTCTGAATCTGGAGGCGTTCTGCAAGGAGCATCTCGGAGAAGAAGAGGGGGGTTTCAAGTGGCTATCACTCAGCGACCCGAACCCTTCGAAGCGGTACCACCGCATAGGATGGATCATGCTCCACCCGGCTGCAGAAACTGGGCCGATCGTAGATCGTGCAGACCCCAAAGAGGAGGAAGACAAAGATGGAGATATCAAGATCAAGAGCCCTGGTCCAGCACCGTCGACTGCCGAGAAGGCCCTGGAGGCGATCAACAGCAAAACCGTAAAGGACGAGGTTCGTGGCGACTTCGTATGCCACGTAGGCGTCCACAACCCCCCGGCCAACCCGCGCAAGAAGGCGTTGTGGGATCTGTTCTCGGCCCCAGAGCGTATTGACAAGGACCTGAACCTCGTTCACCAGCTTGTCAACAAATTTGAGTCAGACTTCGGCTCGGATTTCAATGCTGTGTTGAAAGTGGAAGAGAAGGTGGACGAGCTCAGGGCTTCTGGACGCCTGCTGCCCACCGCTTCTGCTGCTATCAAAAAGGAGAGGATCAAGAAAGAGCGTAATGTCAACCTGGATGAGGCCATGGACGAAGGCGAAGAGCCCGAGCCTGAAGAGGATGATGATGAAGACGAGGGCGCTATTGATGATGATGAGGTCGATGATGAAGAGCTCTTGATCAAGAAGAAGCAGCTTGACCTTCTCATTGAGTACCTACGCCGCGTCTTCAACTTCTGCTTCTTCTGTGTCTTCGAGAGCGATTCGGTTCACGAGTTGACTCGGAAATGCCCTGGAGGACATCTCCGCCGGCCCAGAAGCACTCTTTCTTCCGCGGCCAAGGAAGTTGCCCGTGCAAGCGCTCTGGGCGATCCCTTCCCAAGCAAGAAGCGCGCAGACACCGCTGAGCTTGAGGAGGGCGAGACCACGGAGCCGGATCGCAAGTTCCGGAACACCTCCAAGACGGAGCAGCAGCTGCAGCGTGCATACAACTGGGTCAAGACCTTTGAGGATAAGATCAAGCAGATACTGGAGCCAGAATCTGTCGACATTCGAAAGCTTGGCGGCAAGCCAATCGATGAAGTCACGAACGACGAGATGTCCAAGTTCGTCAAGCAGGAGGATGAGCACAAGTGGCGGTGCAGGGTGCCCGAGTGCACGAAACTGTTCAAAGAGGAGCATTTCTGGCGCAAACACGTGGAGAAGAGACACGTGGAATGGCTGGACAGTCTCAAATCAGATGTAAGCTTTTTTGTCATATCTAATTGTGGGAACCTAGTACTGACACATGCCGCAGATCGAACTCATTAATGCGTACGTGATGGACCCAGCTCACATCGCTCCATCGCGAACGGATGCCAATAGCAATGGTCACTTCCCGCCCGCGAATGGATCGGCGGCAACGGGCACACCTCGGGGCTTCAACCTCTCGACCTACGCCATGAATAACATGCTGCCCATGGGCTTCCCTCCTATGCCCAACTTCCAGCAAATGTTTGCTGGCGCGATGGGAAGCCCCGCAGGCTGGAACCAGTCGGGCGGGGGTGAGGAGCGCACAGGCGGCCCCATGCGCCGTGGAGGTGGTTTCAACGGTGGCGGTAGGGGTTACAACAACAACCGCTCGAATCCGTATGACAGGCCTGGCCGCAACCCTCGTTTCGAAGGCGGTATGGGTGGAGGCCCGATGGGTGGTGGGCGCCCCAGCCGTGGTGGTAGATGGGGAGACGGTGCTGGTGGCGGCGCGGCCGTGGGCCCCCGTGAGGCGATCCAGGGACGCACGCTGAAGAGCTATGAGGATCTGGACCAAGTGAGCGGTGGTGGTGGTGGAGAGTTGAACTACTAGGAGCATGATTAAGTGAGGAAAGCCCTTCTGTGCTTTTTCTCTGGCGCTTAGAGGTGTTCTTCTTCCTGTGTCGCATACCAGGACTTATACGTTACTCAAGGGTCGTTTCTGCAGTTCATTCTCCATGAGCTATTGGATCCCGGCGTAGTTTTGAGATGTATGGTTTGCTACTGGGCATACAGACGTCGGAGAGGTCCAGAAACAAATTAAATAGGAGCTGTGCACTAGAAATCATTTTCTTGTTGGTCTTTGGCACGGGGGCGAGGGCTGGGTCGTTTTTTAGTACCTGACAATAGCAAATCGATGCGTTATGGAATCATCTGGACCGAGTTGACTTAGTGACACTTTTGCTTCTAATTATTCTCGAGGCTACCTAGGTACTCTTCGACGACTACATGTTAGCGGATATAGAGATAAACATACTGGGAAATTATACGGTATATCGGAATTAGGTTTTTCGATATCTAATCAGACTAAATTATAGTACATATTTAATTCCTACTCCCTGTAATAATTATCACCACTGTTACTAGCTTTAACATAGGATATCAACTTGATATATTGAAGTCTTTATTCTACTTTGCAAGGCTATTTCCCTATTCCTGTCTGTATCTTGCCAAGTTTAGCCTCTACCCTCCTATAGACAAGGATCAACTCGCCAGTATCTAAGGCGTCTTGGCATCTTGTCTTACGGCTTTGTAACCAGTCAGCATTGTCACAAGTCAAGTGTTTCAAACATATTTCCTAAAGTCACAGTTCGAGTGACAGTAGCAGTGAAAAGTTGACCGCTGAATGAGACTTTGATAGGAACAAGACAGTTGCTTGCGACCCCGGCGCCTTAAATCCGTAGATTATTACTTTTAGTAAGCAGATAACATCACTACTTTCTGCACTTCAGGCTGCCAGGAGCCTGCTCAGACATAGACAGACCTGGTCCAAACTCAATGTGCGAGCGATACGATTGAGTATATAGGCAAGGCTGTCTCGGCAGATTCCATCTCGGGGCGCTACGTTAAAGGTCTTGGCCTTGCCTGTCTTATCTCAAGCACCGACTCTAGGTGTATGGTTGCATCACAACAGTGGATTGGCTCTGACATGATCTATGAGTCCGACGGTAAGTGCGTCTGGAATGAATGCTTTGGCAATTACTGAGTGGGGATGCGTCTTCAGGCTCTTTATCGGCCAGTCAATCTGTTTGACGCAGCTCTAAGGATAAATTGACTTCAGTCGACCAAGTCTCCTCCCACCAAACAACACAGTCTCAATATCACCCTCCAAGAACTCGAGATCGTGAATCTGCGTCTTTGCATGTTTCCGACATGAGTGGGCCTCCAGGTCTGCTCCCAGTGTTTTCCTTTGATGCTCAGGCACCCCACCCCTTGATCCAGATATTCCACCAAAGGGCCGAGTAGTCTCCTCGCTCATTCTGCTCGTAACTTCCAGGCCGTGTTCATTGCTTCTGAGGCCATCCCAGACCCAGGTACCACTTGATCCGGCCTAGAAAGGGCCGTTCCATGGCTTCTTTCCCTAATAGTACAGGGCGCAAAGTCTCGTTAGTGGTCGTCTTCTTCATATACAAGGAGCGGTCTTCTGAAGGCTCTCCAGTGAACAATCAGCTAATTTTTGGACAGGGAGGAACTGACTCTCTAGTTTCTGCACAGCATCTTCCATCATTTTCAATGCTTGCTCCAGGAAGGGCCAGTAAAATTTTTTGCTTTCGAACTTCAAAAAGATCTTGCATGTATCCATGGGTGTGAAGTCCGACTTGTATTCATTGAGCCGTGGGTCGGCACCGTGATCGAGAAGGAGCTTGATAATCCTCAGAGTCTCGAAGTCCTTAAGGTCTCCCTGGTGGTCTCCCTGGTGGTATCCTGGATTATCCACTGCTAAGTCCAAAGGCCTGCCTCGATGCGGAACCATTTTGTTGACGTCGTGACCCGCATCAATTGCTTCCTGTGCCATGGCTAGGCGGACGTCTATCCCGTCCTTGAATTCTTCTGCGGCATTGTGGAGGGGGCAGTTTTTGGGCCAATACTCCCATGGATCATCAGTTATGCCCTGCACGTGCTGTCTCACGTTGTTGTGTAGCTGACGTTGCAGATAATAGAGAGTGTATTTGAGTGTCAGGATAGTTTCGGTTTGTTCGTAGTAGGTATCTAGTCTAAGTTGGCTCCGAGGTCGAGAGGGCCCCCGGATAAACCAAATACAGCGAGTATAGGTCCGTGCCCTACGACTGTGCAGCTCGCTACTGCGACTATATGTAACTATAAAATCGCATAGTCCGTGCGTGACCCTAACCCTGTAGCTCTACGAATAACCTGTGCCGGCTGGCATCAATGCACGGGCCGCATAAGGGCATGTGCAACAGTTTCTCTCTTCACATATGCTGCCGCTGCGGCATCTGCCCACATTTACGTTTGAGAGTCCATCTGCGTCCACTTTGCCGCGAGAACGGGAGAGTTGATGTCACTGGTCGCCATCTGTTTTTTAGTCGAAAGATCGTACCAAGTGCCCACCCAGACCTAATATGCCGCCTGTCCATTCCCAATGTTATGGTCATAGTTTACAAGAATCTTGCCATCGGCAACCGACAAGTCCCGCGAACGATCAGGGTTGGCGTAGTAAGGAATGACGGTTATATCGTCTTCCGTCAGGCCCTCGACGAGACCAGCGATGGTCCTCTTCATTTCAGCCACCTGGTCGGCGTATTTGAGGACGTTCGCCACATGTGGTTGCGTTTCAACCGCAGTGTACAATGCCACCTGGAGCTCGGAGTCGTTGTCCTTGACGAAGTATCCGCCGGGCAGCTCCGAAATTCCTATCATCCCAGTATCGGTGGCTGTGCCCAACTGGTCGATCACGTGCCTCTTGAATTCGCTCGAGTTTCCTCTCGAAGCCTCGAAGAAGTACGGTCTTTCCCAATGGTGAGTCTGTTTGCGTCAGATGTCATGTAAAGTGAATCAAAATACAGAAATGATACATAATCAACCTCCGAACTGTCGCCAGGCAGTCATGGGGAAATGTAGGCCAAGGAAAGATTCACCCGTGGGTAGTTGGGTAACTGGGTAACTGGGTAACTGGGTAACTGGGTAGTTGGGTAGTTGGGTAGTTGGGTAACTGGGTAATCGGGTCCATTACCCACCCGCGGGTAAAAAGTGAAACAACAAGTAATCAACGAACCATATAAGCGCCATATTTAGAGCATATTATGATGGATGTGCAGCCGTGCATTCCAACCGTACCCATATAGAAGGATGTGTCCGAGAAAACCTGGTACTGTGCCGTAGAGTCATCCTCGTCGTTGCAATGTAGCAACTCGTAGACCTTGTCGTTGTTCCAAATATTCGAGAACCAAGTGTCCAAGGCACCGGTAGCTGGCTGGCTCATGGAACCATAGCCGGAGATGGCTCGTCTCTCAAGCTCCGCCTCGCTTGAAGGCGCTTCTGGCGGTGATTCCGGCGAGGTCGTACGTGTGGGCATCCATATTTGCGTGGGAACAGCGGGATCATGCGCGCCACGCCTGTTTGCGCAACCTCCGCCACATGTATCCTTACTGCAAAGGTGCTCCTTCTCGGTTGATGTCTTGATAACAGTGACGCTCGACAGGGTTGGCAATATCGTGAGTTCCAGCCAGCTCAGCGCTGCGTCTCCGGCATCCTTGATTGCTTCCTCGCAGCCTCTGATGATCTCCGGTATCAAAAGATCTTCTGCCAACATGGCAAGCTCGCCTGCGTGGGCGATCTGGTCAGAAACAACTACCAAATGGAGTAATGAAAGTCAAAAAAAGGCTGTGGGGCTTACCAATAATAGATATATCTGATTTTATCGCCTCGATGAGTGCACGGAACTCCGGAACAGCCATATCGCAGAAGGCTGTGGCCAACTCCGTCACAGCCGCGGTCTCGCTGCTGACAACGGGGCTAAGGTCGTCTTTCTCAGAATGATCTTTGACTTTCGAGGGCGTAGCCACACTTGTGGAAGCCTTGAGTCCCTTGCAGAAGTAGCTCTGCAGTCCACCGGTCGGCGTCTGCTGCTCATCCCAGTTAGCAGCCTCCCACTTGCGATACAGCGCCTCGGCGCGCTGCTTCACAGCCTCAGGGAACTGGTTCTCGGGCCGGGCGAAGATGGTAAGCATGACCTCGTCGATCTGGGTGTCCTCCTTGTAGGACGGGGTGATCTTGAAATTCCTCTCGAGGAACTCCAGCAGCAAGTCGACCCTCTTGAGCATATTCAGACGTATGGAAGGCTTCTCGGCGAAGAATTCGATGTAAGACATGCGCTTGTATTTGAGAATCTCGCGTGTGGTCTCGTACGCGGTATCGAGGTTGGGGTAGTTGATGTTGCTAGGTGTGGTTGCGGTCGCGCCCTGGGGAGCTGGAATCAAGCTTGAGGTTGTCATCTTGTTGATGGATCTTGACGAGCTTCTTGACCATCAAAACGGACTGAAGTATGCTGTGATACATCGTGTCAGTACTGCTTTATGCTGTAAGCTCTATTTCTGAGAGAACCTTACAGATTGTCCGAGATGAAAGGAAATGATATTGTTGGTTGGCAAGTGATCTCACTCCAAACAAGGCGAGCCCAATACACAAACCACTGTAGTTGACAGGCTGGAAATGATATCAATAAGGAGATCCCGAAGATTGATTGTATAGGAGTTCTTACAAGCTGTTCGGAGGCGCGAAGTAACCGAACTCGCTCCAAATAGGGCGAGTGCAATACAGACAGCACTGTACTTGGCACATTAGAAGGAATAGCAGTAAGGAGATGCCGGGGTTGTTTGCCTTGGAGACCTTACAGGCAGATCGGAGACGCGAAGTAACTAAAGCTTGCTCCAGATATAGTGAGTGTAATGCAAGACTCAGTGCTCTCGCCCCACTAGAAAAGATATCAGTAACGAGACCCCGGGGTTAGGTACGCGCCTGGGAGGTGTTGCAAGGTCCTTTGAGGTGAGAAGGAGGTGGTAGTGTTGGTAGGCAGCTGGCTTCACTCCAAATATAGCGAGTGCAGTGCAGAAACCAATGCTCCCGCCATAAAGGAGATCTCGGAGTGAGTCGTGTTGCAAGAATGTTGCGTAGAGGTGTGAAGGGTGTAAGGATATGGGCAGGTAGACAGCTCACTCTATTTGACGCGGGTGCAATGTAGCAACTATTGCGATTGACACAAGAGACAAGAGAGGAGGGGGAAAGAAAGAGAGGGAACAGCAGTGGAGAGGCGCCGAAGTGTGAAGAGATGCCGAGATGGAGTGCTTGATAGAACTTACAGGTTGCTTGGAGATTAAGAAGAGAAGGTGACGCTGTTGAGAGACAACTAAGGGCAGTCCACTTATGATGATTGCAGTTCAGAAAGGACTATACTTGACAGACCAGAAAGAAGAGTGGTGACAAGATGCCGAGGCGGAGGGCGTACTGATAGATGCGCAGTTGGGAGGCTAGGACAAATTGGTGAATGTAAGTAAGGGTACAAGTAAATGACCGAGACGCGAATATTTCCACGGCTGCTGGAAGGAGGGAGCCCTTACTGATACTTAGTGCCGTTCGGGGCCCAATGCTTCCACCAAACCAGACAGACAAACATTGATGAGGTGCCTGTCTAGGCAATGACCTTGACAGTACTCAGGTACATATATAGTCAATGAAAGTTAGTATGGTTGTGACCAGAATAAGAATATAACTTGCACTGATAGGACGGATCCCTACTTCTGGCGGGTGCACTTCAGAGGCTACTACTCTCACCTAACCAGGCAGACAAACAGTAATGGGGTGCCTATGCGATGAGCTTATAGAATTTTACCTTGTAGCGGAGATGCAAAGGGCAGTCAGGGCAAACTTATGCAATTTGGGAGGGCGTGGCTGGTGGGCGATTATCTGGTAATGCTGTGTGAAGAGACCTACATAGAGCGAGTGGACTTTGGATCCCATTGCTCTCGATAACTAGAAGCAACTGTAGTGACGAGACCCCGGGCAAAGCTCGTGGAGGATATATGGACACGGGCTGGTGGGCTACCATCTACTGAAGCTGGCGTGAGTCCTTATATAGCGAGTGCACTGCAGAGCCCATTACTCTCGATGACTAACAAGACTTTGAGAACAGCAACAATGATCTCCTAGGCAAACTTGTGATAGTAAGTCACTGTAGACGCGACTGGCGGGCGATTATCTGTTGGAGCTGGTATTGCTTTCAGGTCTACTTCTAGCGGGTGCAGCCCCGTGTTTTTGACAAATCACAAGGAACAGCAATGGCATGGTCTCTGACTAAGTATCTGGTGATAGGTGCACTGTAAACAGCCAGCAAGCTGGTGGAAGTTGGGCTAGACGCACTGTTAGGCGACTATCTCTCGCTGGGTCTAGAATTGCCGCAGGAAGGAGCTCTACTTGCAGCGGGTGCAGGTCGGTGCTTTCGACATCTAAAGAGAACACCAGTAACAAGATCCCAGGCTGGGCACATGGTAGCAGGTTCAATATGGCCAGACATGCAAAGTAGTGGAAGTTGTGTGCTTACAATTACAATTCCAATGCAATATGCTAGTCCATGGGTAGCGAGGACGTGTCTATTAGTACCGAGAGGCAACTTGGTCCATCCCGACGATGGTAATGGTTATTTTGGAGTAAGACAGGCTGGTGTGTGATCCTCGTCGTTTTTAAGTCCTTCTCAGGCGTTTCAACAAGTACTCATCCATCATACCAGCTGCCTGGAGGCTTGGAGAGGTGTAGTGACTATTGCTCTGTGTGGTGACCAATAGAGAGGGGGTCACCGTTTTAGCAGGGTCACCTGACTGGAACAGATCCCGCTTAGGTAAGCACCCTTGGGCCCACCTTTCTAGATATCTCCCTGGCGCCCTCGCCTTCCATAGTTTTAATTGAACACGAACAAAACTATTACTTGGTACCCCAAAGGCTACTACACTCTGTTGGGATTCTTGGGCGAGGACGGACTGCATTTTGTAGCTGGAGCCGCAAGGCTGATCCCGAGGTCAGGCAAAATTATAGAGGGCAAACCATTTCTATGGTACTGGTAAACTTGGACAATTGCACTACTTATACGAGGATCGATGCAAGAACGCCGTATGACGAGACAGCCCATCGACTGTGTCTCTCTTTGGCATGTAGGCCCTGTTACGCTCCAAGTGTCTCGTTTCACGATCGACACAACCAACCTCACATTCAAGCGCCACAAGCCAGTGACCCAACGAGACACGACCGGGCCAATCATGAAGCAGCATCAATACTTCACCACGGGAACACAGGCATTTCCAGGAGCGACCAGGAAGCGGATGGATATGCGCACTCGGTTCTCATATTCCTCGTATATACAACAGCACTACGCCTCCAGCCCATTCAAGGAAGCCCAATGATATCTTAAGTACCGTCCCATATGCATGCAAGATCCTTCGCTAAACTCCCGCCCCACGTCACATCACATCAAGGGGGAAAAAATACAACGAATTATATATACCTTTATACTTGCCATGCCATGCCACATAGATCTCGCTTGTAACATGCTGCCCAAACAGGCAGATCAGGCAGGCAAGCCTTCTGCCCCGCCATCGCATCACCGCTCATAAGCCGGCAGCGGCTCATGCCGCGCAGACGAGGCCTGGCCCGACGAGCCCGCAGCCTCACCATACGAGAACTGCGAGCCGTACTCCTCCTCAGCCAGGACAGGCGCCGAGGGCCCATCATCATCACCATCATCATCCTCATCCACTGCCGGTGGTGCACTCGGCCCAGCAGCGCTGCTGCTCCCTGCCGCCCCGGCGTCGTAGTCCCCAGGGAACTCGGGCGGTGCGCTCGCCTCGGCCAGTAACCTCCGCCGCTCGAGCTCCTGCTTGTCGTCTGCCGGGTCGGCGTTGGGCACCGAGGAGCCGGCCGCGAGATCGTCCAATGTCGGGGCCGAGGGGGCGTCTTCGGTGAGAGAGGCTGGTGGGGGAGCGGATGGTGCTGGCACGGTGGACGGGCCGGCACCATCAGCGTCGACTGGCGGCGCTGATGGCCCTGGTGTAGGCGAGGATAAGTCTGGCTGGCTGGGAAGAAGCCTCTGCTCCGCTCTCCGTACTCGTTCCTTTTCTGAGAGGCCGCTCTCATCCGGCAGTTCTGGCGGTGGTATGTACTGTGGTGCAGGAGACTGGTCATGGTTATGCGATCCTCCATTCCAGTATGGGTGTTGAGTTGTGGAGGACTCGGCAGAGTACGGTATGTAATCCTGTGAGTTTGCCTCTTCATTGCCGTAGCTTTCATCCTCCCAGGGCCCGGGCCAAGGGCCACGTTCGGGAGACATCGCACTATCCTGCACGTAGCTGGTGCGGAGCGAGGTTGTTCGCTGCACTGATTTGCCTCGCCGGGTGCTGTCGGTGGTTCCCACCACGACCTCGAATGAATCAAATATGACCCCCTTCTCCCGCTTCAGAGGGTCGGTGTTTACCAGGCTGCCGTCAAAAGACGCAACGCCAGCTGAGAGCTCCCTCCCCGAATTCATGACACCACCAGCTGTGCTGACCCGTGGGTTTTGTTGCACTTGTATGGCGTTCGCCAACTTGCCGCCCAAGTCCACAATTACTTCTAACCGATACTTGAAACTGATCATCTCTCCCGGTACTCCTCGGATAGAAGGAAAAGCGTTCTCAGGTACTCGGACGGATGTGGTGACGCTGGCTGTTAAGGTGACTGGGTCGATGATCAACGGACTGAACGCTTGGGAAAGGTCCTTGCGAAACATGCTGCATGTGCCAGCCGAAGATAATGATAACCCGCCCAAACCTGTCTTCGATCTCGGATAGTATTCCTCCTTCTCCAATCTTCGCGCCTCTTCTTTAGAGATATTCTTAAAGAGTGCGGCCGGCGGTGCTGAATCCACCCGTCCTTGCCTGTACAGAGTAACGATTACGCCATGTAAACTCTTGATCCGCTTCGTGTGCTGGACGTCCACCTTGACGGGTATCGTGTCGCCGGGCAGACACCCGCTCTTCATCAGCTCGATAGTCGTCGTAATGGTTTTCTCCTCAGACGCAGGTTTCTTGCCCCCAACGACCTGGATAGTTACCGGACTCCCCGTTTGGTTTGAGTCAACTCGATCTCTCAAGCTCAATCCGGTACTACCGCTCACTGTACTGTCCCCGCTTGCCTCGCTCCTCAAATCGCTGTGGATCGGACTCCTCGGACTTGGGTGCGCATCTTGCCCAGCCTCCTCCGGAGGGACAAAACCTTCGGTTGAGCTCTCTACCAACTGTGTCGAGCCAAGTTCGGATGTAGACTCGGCAGCGTCCGCGGCAATCGAAGATGCCTTCTCGGGAGTGGTATAGGCGACTTGCTTTTTCCTTCGCGATTTCTTCGATATGGGTTGGAGGTATATGGTTCGAGGACGAGGTGCCGCGAGAAAGCCAACGTCCACTTGTTCGACCAATTCAACTTTGCGCTCGCAGCTTGTTGTCGCGTTGATGGTTGTCGGCCTCGTCAGGGTCGCTACTATGTTGTATCCTATCGCTCCCCGCTCAAACTAGGGACAGTTAGTTGGTAATCCTCCGGCCCGAGGGGTCGCAAAGTAGACATGAGACAGCGCATGCGGCCGCCAAGGTACCAAGGCTTACCTCTATGCTGCTTGGCAAGTCCTTTTCGGGGAACAGTAGGTCAAAGTTGAACTCGTATCTGCCCGTCTCCAGCCTTCCATCGGCGCAGAGAACCTGTTCATCCTGGAATAATGATGCATAACCGTTGCCGAGGAATCGGAACTGGGAAACGCCGTCCGGGTCGTGGCCGGGTGGTGGGTTGACGACCTCGTTGGCGGCGTTGGGATTCTTGTAGACGCGGACGAAGCCGCGCAGGGCGACGGTTAGGTGGGTGAGGCGGATGGGCTTGACGACGGTCAAGATAACGGCGCCCTTCACATTGTCGCCGGCATTGTACTTGCGGTGGGGCTCGCTGGGGCGGATGTGGAAGTCGACGAGGTTGCGGCTGTTTCTGGACCGGATGGGCAGTGCGAACCTGGAGAAGAAGGAGGAAGATCGACTCGAGGGCTCTTGGTCTTCCAGCGTGGTCGAGGCTTTGCCGGTACCAGGGAGGGTTACCATCTGGGCAGTGACGGAGTGCGTCGTCTTATCGTGCCAGTATCCGGGGTACTGGACATGCGAAGGGGGGGGGGGCGACAGAAGGATCAAGGGCAGCTGGATGGGTTAGAACAAAGGACCGATTGTCCCCTCCAAGTCTTGGCCTCGAGCTAAGCCACGGTAGACGACGAGGACTCGAGGACTCGAGGACTCGAAGACTCGAAGACTGGGCGTATGTGAAGATGCTTGGGATGCGAGAAGGGGTGAGAGGAGGGGCGGGAGGAGAATGCGTCTCGTCTAGCGCCACACTTCAACCACACTGCAACACTGCAAGCAACACTGCAAGCAACACCGCAGCAACACACCGGCCAGCTGAACTAACTAGTCGCTGTCATCAGCTTACGACCCGAACAAGCTGTGCCTGCTTGCTGGCTGGCAGTGTCTCCAAAATGCCAGATAAGATCAACAAAGAAGTGATCTTAGTAATAAAATAGCAAGATAATGTTATAATAGTTCGAATGATGATAATAATATGGGGCTCGGTCAGCGGGCAGCTCGGTTGCGTGTGCCAAGGCGAGGGACAATGTATTATGTGGGTGATTGCGATTGCTCGGCCCTGCCAAGAGAAGATGTACAAGGCTCAGTCAGGTCAAGGTCAAAAGACAGGAGAGCGTGGGGAGGGCACTGTCATATGTTTGGTTGGGGGTTTTGTTGGGCAAGACCGGGTCCAGGAGTGAGTAAGTGGATTTTGGTTTTGGATTTGAGTTTCGGTTCGTTTATGGTTCGGCAGGGAGTAATGAGTACGGGCAAGATTGAGATTTGCGGAGAGGGAGTTTATATCTATGGGAGGGAAGGAGACATTATCAATCAATCCAATAGGTATGTATGTATGTATGTATGTATGGTGGTGAAAACTGATAATCCGTACACACAACACGGTACAAACAAAACAAGTTGGGAAGCGAGCGGCACCAAGATTAGAAATACTACTACTACTACTACTACTACTACTACTACTACTACCACTACCACCACCACTACTACCACTACTACACAGGGAGGGAGAGACGCAGGCAGAGGGGAAAAAACAGCGCCGGCAACTCGGAACTGCCCAAGAAAGCAAATGCGAAGGTGAAAGATTTATTACATGGCGGGTATGTACTAAGTAAGCACCTGGAGGTACCGAGGTACTTGTCTACGTAGGCATGTCCCCTGTTGCGCTCTAACGTCGTACATGTACCTTGTACCTGCCTCAAGCGTTAAGCGTCAAGCGTCAAGCGTCAAGCGTCAGCCTCAAAGCGTCAGCGTCTCAAGCGTCATGCGCAGCATCATCAATTTTTCCATAGTGTACAGTAATCTACCTAGGTACCTACCTACCTACCTAGGTACCTACAGCATCATCGCCCATGACATCGACATCACAACTACCTAGGTAGGTACATAGGTACATATATCCCGCGAAAACAAGACCACTAGGCTGCTAACAACCAGCAGTCTAGGCTAACAACCAGCAGTCTAGGTTGGGTAAGGTTAGTCCCGGAGCATTTGCATTACCCAAAACAGTCCTGATCTCTTTCTCTTCCTGGCCCATCTATCATCATCGAACTCGCCCCCAAATTTCAAAAGAGCTCCATCTCCATAGGGCTGGGCATGATGGCTCTTGGCACGTACTAGTATTCGATTCGTTACGGAGTATATCTTACGGAATAATAAATGATGATTAGCTGGGGGACCTCGCCAAGGAACATCAGGCTATTTTTATATATATCCCGCCAGTGCCCTGCTCAGGAGCTTGACAGCTTTATTATTACTTAAACAGAGTATGAATCGCTGTGAGACGACGTACTGCCTTTGGCGGCTATGGTGGTTTCCTCAGGTATCAGATCCAAACACAACCTTGGGTAAGCTTTTACAACTGAGTTGGATTGAACGCTCAGCAAAAGTCACCGGTACATCTTCCAACGGCCGGCCCCACCGGCAATTCGCATTGCGGACCATACCAACGATCATTTATTACTGATTCCGCGGCCAGCTGCTGCCGAACTTGTGTGCAAGAGATGAGCCGCAGCCCGAGAAAGAGGATCCCGCAGGAAACATGTGCCCATTACACGGATCGCCCGGCAGACCACCATCCTCACATTCGTTGCTGTGCCCGCCGGCGAGGTTGTTGCGCCTGTGTCGTGGTCTGTGGGAACTTTGTGGTCCCTCTTAAATTCTCACACATAAAACGAAACCGGCAGATCGGCACGGCCACGACAACGCAAAAACACATCTCCACGAAGGGGTGCTGCATTGAAGGGGACCTCCACTGAAAAAAAAGGTTTTGCAAAGCGGAAACATTAATCGTTGCGGTCAGCGAATCAGCGAAATATTGCTCTTTCCCTCGGGATCCCCGTTGGCGATCACCATGCCGGACCGTTGGTTCTCGTCTGCCGATTGCCTCTGTTTTCTCACATGTGTAGACGTTATGACTGTTGAATATCCAAATGTGCGCTGGCCGACCACAGTGACACGTTTGAGTTCGTACCCATTTGTTTGGACATCCTCCGAGTCGACTGAGTCGAACGAGTCCCTTTGACCCCATTTTCGCCTCTTGGCGACAGCTTGTCTAGCATTCCAGGGTCACATATCAAATACACGGGATGGAATATATTACCATGGCGTGCGCTGAGGACAGGCTCGGACCGGACCCGCAGCCAACTTCCAATCCCTCACGATCGACCTCCCGAGGATGAACCCGCCAGCCGAACCAACCACATCGACAGACGGCCAGATACACACACCTTGCCGAGTCTTACTCGCTAATCCCCTCCGCTCATCGAACACGGGGATGCTTCGTGGGGTACCAGGCCGTCCATCATAACCCATCCAGTAAGTACAGCCTCTCAACCCCCGACGCACACACACGCACACACACGCACACACACGCACACACACTCGCGCACGCACAAAATGTGTTGCTGGGAATGGAAGCCCCGCTACTTCTGCGCCTGGTGCCGCATGCCCCTCTTCTGGCACCCCCGGCCGGGCAGGCTCGAGCCCTGCCTGAGCTCCAAGGTGACCGGCGGCCGCGTGGTCGGGAACTGCGTGGAGGGGAGGGTGAAGCTCGCCGAGAGCGAGTCCATCTACACGGGCTGCTGCGTGGACTGCGCCCGGCTCGTGGGGAGGGGGGAGGTACCTGCTTACTACAGGGACGTGAAGCCTCCGAGGAAACAGCGGGTGGCCGACTACGACGACGATAACAGCAGCAGCAATAAGCATGTGAGGCCGTTGGAGAGATGGGCTGACTACGATAGTGGTAAAAAGGCCGTGAAGACTCCGAAGGTATGCGTCATACTCTGACGGGCGGACGTGACGATGCTGTGCTGCTTGACGGTGTAGGTCACTCGTTCGTGAATCCGACTTGGACATCAGGAGGAGCTCGCAGAGACCTCAAGCGGCGTGGACGGAGGCATTTGACGTACAGAGGAAGGGGAAAGGAAGTAAAGGAAGGGGGTGAGGGGCGGGGTGAGGGCGGGACGGATATGGGGACCTGCGGGTTAGGAAACAAGGAAGGCGTCCCGATACCCATGAGAAACCGCCATGGATGGTAAGTATACAGGAAAGGTCGGGCTAGCCTGGGCCGGGAAGACAGCAGGTTGACAACCGTCGCTATCGTAAGGACGACAGCCGAAATGATTCACGACCTCACGTTTGAACAACTTGTAACAGCGGCCTTGTGCTCCTTGTGGCTGTGTTGCTCACTACCACAAGCGTGTCTATGGGTCGACTCGAGGTATGACAGTACATGAGAGGAGCCGAGCCAGTGGCCCATTGCTTTCAGTCGGGCAGGTATGGTCACGCCTCGGTAATAAAATATCCGGTGGTCAGTAGTGATAAGTGTACGTATGTGGTCGATGAGTAGACGTTCTCGCTGCTCTGTGACCCGTCGCGAACGGAAGGGGAACTGAGCAGTATCACAACCCTTACACTAACACTCTTGCTTTGAAGAATGCATGGCCGAATCAAGCGAAGTTCGACAAACATCCACCAGACTGTGAACCGACCGCTCACTGCCATACAGCAAGCACCATGATTTCATACGCAAGATATGCCATTGGTCTATCTCCTCTACGAACATCCTGTAGTAGGGTTGGGTATCCAGGATCGTCCTACATATTACAATATACCACCACAAAGGTTCCAATACAAAAAGTTGCTGCGCTATGCTTTCCAGATCTACGCTTTCTCTTTTTTTGTCTTTCGCCCGCTGAATAATTCCGTACCATTGCTTTCCGCCATGCATGAATTTCCAAAGAACATTCCCATCATTGTGGGGAACCCAGAAACGCCGCAAGGGGTGAAAAACATTTCGCTCGTTCCCCCCCCCCCTCCTTCCCCCTTGCTATTATAGAACCTTTGCAGCAGACGTGCCACACCCACCGACCCACTCTCGCTCGTGTGTTTGTTTAGTTTCAGCTAGCGCCGCCAGCTTCCTATAGTCTTCTCTCCGCGCTCATCTCCCCATAGTCTCCAGGACTGGGACCAGCCTCGCCGTACTCGTCTTCAGAAAGGACCTCGGTGATCGCCTAGAACCCGAACTTCTTCTTCTCCTTGGCCGGCTTCTGCTTCTGGTTGCTCATGTCCTTGAGGATGTCGTCGAACGTGCTGCTCATGTGTCTCTCGTGGTTGTTCTGCGACTCGCCCCTCAGGTTGCTCGCGCTCCGCGCGTTCCTGATGCTGCTCGATCCGGACTCGGCAATGCTTTGAGGCCGTGAGCCAAAGGAATCTGTCCGTTGCGCCATCTGCGCGCTGAACACGCGACTGGATCGTCTGTCGACAGGCGCGGCCCCCAGCGGTGGTGGCAGTGGCTCGAGGGCCGTCAGGCCTGCGAAGCTGGCCCGGTAGCTCGATCCGGCCCCGTGGCCGGCGGCAAGGCCGCTGCCGGGAGCGTGGAGTCGTCTCTGTGGACCGGAGGAGGGCGATCCTGGTGCAGAGCTCGCTGGGGAGCCACCGCCGCTCATGTGTCCACTGGTTCCCGCGCCAGCACCCGTCACAGGGTCATTATCCTCGAACACAGCACGTGGCGCCTGTAGTGGTGACATAGGCATCGTCGTTTCGATCGGTGGCGGAGGCGGCAGGCCCAACATCCCGGCAGCTTCGCCGTTCATTTTAGCCTCGTCCCACCGTCCCGCCGCTTCCCAGCAGTGCGAGCGCTCGAAAGTACCCTCGACGGAGAACATAACCACGTCTGTCGACAATTCGACCTTCACTTGCGATCCGGGGAGCTGGTACCACGCCTTCCGGACCTCGCCTGCTTCTTCGAGCCAAGGCGGATTGCCCATTGGTGGTTGGCAGAGGAAATACTCGACCCCCTCGGTGAATTCAAGGTCGGGCGCATCGATAACAAGCAGTGGCAAAGACTGGATCACCACGTAGAGGAACAACCAGGTACCGAGGCGGTTGTCGATGATCTCAGCTTGCGACTTGCCCTTGGAGTGTTCGATGTCAAACTCCTTGAACTCGTTGAGGAATGGCGACTTGATACTGTCAGTATCGAAGTTATATGACATGTGCATGACGAGCTGAAGTTCGTGATCCTTGATATTGCGGTCAAACTTCGCCTGGTCCTTTTCCTTCATCTCGTCGTACTTGGCGAGTACAGACTTCATGGCTGGGAGCTTGGGAACATCGAAGGGGATAGGAGGCAGGACAGGTGGTGATGATTGGTCGAATTCGGTGAGCAGCTTCCGCAAAGCCTTGATGTGTTCATTGGCCTCCTTCTCGGATACGTCGTCCACAGCTTGGTCAATGACACGAGGCGTCACAGAGTCGCGGTCCACTAACAAGTCGTACAGAGAGCACAGGTCCGTGTACAGCGCCTTGAGTACCAGTCTGTTCAAACCACTTTCCGAGAAGGGATTCTTCTTGCTCCTTGCCTTGGGCGGCCAGGCTCCAAACAAAGACTTGTAGTATCCAAGTGTGAAACCCCTCATCCTCGCGAAGGATGACTTCCACCGACCCCAGCGTACGTCCTTGAACTCGGAAGAAGCCGCAACGCCCGAGAAGAGAGCCGGGAACTCGAGCTCTTCTAGCCTAGAATTGACGTTGTGTTGTCGGTTGAGCAGGTCCAGGTTCGAGCGTTCAAGACGGCGCATGACCTCCAGTGACACATGTTTGGTCAGGGGTGATTTCAAGGACACAATTGCCTGCCATTTCCCGACTGCATGGGTGAACGCCTCGTTGTAGAGCTCCCAGCACTTCATACGCTCTCCGAGAATGACCGCCTCGAGCGTCTTCTCCCGGCTATGCCGCACGTCAGCCAGCGCTAGCTGGGCCATGTAAAAGCCGAAACTCATGTCCACTGCATCACCCCAAGTTGTCCCGTCCATACTCATGAAGTCGAACTCCTTCAGCAAGTTTGATATCTCGAGGAAAGCCGAGAACATTGTCGGGTGAAACTTGGTTCCAACAAGCGGCTGGCCGGTCAAGAAGGCGAATAGATTCCGGATTGCGACCAGACGCTGTAGCTCGGGGTCTCCTTTATTGTCCTTCTGGGCGCCTTGCTGGTTTAAAGGAGCTGGCGGGATGTATAGCCGGGCCTCTCCCGATGCAGGCTCTGGTGTCCCGGATTGTTGTGATAAACGATCAGCATCCTGAGCTGTCAAGCTGTCACGTCCATTATAACTCCTGGCCCTGTCCCGACCACTGCTGCTCTCCAATTCCTCCTGAATCAGTTCGTGGAAGACTATCGAAGCCTCGATCGATTGTGCTGGGATCTTGAAAGATGGACCCTTTCCGCTCCCCCTGGGAGATAGGTAGACAAGGACATCTCCGTTTTCGTTCCATAATTCCGGAACCTGTCTGCAGTCAGCATATAGTCCAGAACCTGATGTTTGAGTAGATATACCTTTTCGCGGTTGGCCAGGAAATAAGTATTATAGTCTGCCTGGCTATCGGGTGCCAGAATCCACGCCTTACTTGCTGACATCTTTTTCAGATCCTTTGAGCCCGATCTCGATCTGCCGCCTGGCAGCCAACTCCTTCGCACTCTTCCTCGATTCTCGCTATCGCTGTCATGTTTGGACATGGGCCTAGGAAATGTGTTGGGGTCTATGGGTGAGGACACAGCTCGGGAGCCATCGGCCTGTAGCCTGTCATTGAGCGGAGGTTGTGCAGAGATGCTTCTCGTACGGGGTGACGAGGTTGGTGGTGAGGAAGGACGTCTCGTCGACTTTAACTTGGCGGGGCCATCGTGGTTCTTTGGAGAAACGGGTGGATTGGCAGAACTGCTCCTCGTGTCGCGCCTGGTTCTCGGCAGAATGGGTGAGATGGGAGTCTCTGTAATTTCCACTTCTGGAAGGTCTGTTGGCACAGTGACCTTGGAGGGCATCGGTGGAGCGCGCTCAGGAGGCGCATTGTGAGAAGATGACGCCCTCTGGGTCTTATGGAGCACCGCCGGCTTGTGTGCACCAGCTTTGCCCGCGGCTCCGGCCTCAGCGGCTTCCGGCGACTCGGTGCGTTCAAAGCCAAAGCCGAAGTCGAGATCCGAGTTCTGGGTCGCAGGGGTATGCATTCCAAAGCCTCCTCTGCCGGGAGAGTTGTCGATAGTAGATACTGAGTCCTGGTGATTGGAGGAGGTACTAGAACTGTTGTCTACGGAGGAGGGGGCTTTGTTGTTGAATTCAAGGGTGGAAGAGACCGGGGTTTGGCTGACAAGCTCCTTCTTAAATTGTGAGGGAGGGAGTGCGTCGTGAGCTGTTTTCGGGCGGGCACTCGACGATGAGCTGGGTGTAGAGCCACTTGAACTTGTGGGTAAGAAGAAGGAAGTCAGTATGTTGAGTCTGGATTTCCTCCTTTGAGGCTTTGCTCCTGGCTCGTCGTCATGATTAAAGGTGTCCAATGTGGCCGACCTTGCCGGCGTTCGTCCCACAGATTTGGTACTGTCTTTCTCGTGGGACGCGGTAGAAAGCAAGTTCGGTACAGAAGCCATGGAAGAAAGCAGAGAGGGGCGGCTGTCCTTGGGCGACGAGAGAGACGACTTGCTCGACGGCGGCATGGTGGGCACGTGGTGTCGAGGAAGGTTGGCCAAGCCTTGGGCAAGAGTGAAGTGGTGACGATGTGCTTGGCAAGTTCATAGGAAACAAAACACTGGGAAAGACAGCAAAAACAAAAAGAAGGCGAGAAAAAAGGACTGCAAAGACTAACCTGGTCTGCGAGCCGTGTGGGAGAGTACCTAGGAGGCAGGAGCACGCACCAAAGTACCGTGTAGACTATGACGGGCGAAGGAATTACGAAACGTAACTTTTTCCCCCGGGGCCGTCGCAAATATCGACCGTTGTAGATCCGTCTGCGTAGTGTCAGGTGTATGGCCCCTTTGCCCCTCAGAGGGTCGGTCAGTCGGTTGTGACGGGGACTTGTGCGCGTCGGATGGGCGGGCAGAGTGGAGTGCGAGCAATGGCCGTAACAGGGTGTACCGTGTGACGACGAAAAGTGAAGAAGCGAAGGCCTGGGATGCTGCCTGTCTGGATCCGAGCAGGGGTGTTGGGACGATGGGATGAAGAAGGATGGACCGTGATGAGGTGGAAGAATGGAAGGGCCAGGAAAGCAATTTCTCGGTGGATGCGCGTCCACAAGTGCAGATGCAGATCTAGAGTGTGCGCCGGCTACGCGGAAAACGGACGAGACAGAAAAAGCAGGCGTCCAGTCAGGTAGGGCTGTGTTGTTGGTTGTTGGTTTTGACTGATGACGACCTGAGGGGTCCTTCTTGGCCGGTCCGCTCGTTCTCGTCCCAATACCCAGTAACCACAAAACGAGGGCGTTGTGTACCCAGCGGATGTAATAATGCGGGCTAGGAATCACGATTGCGCAATAAAAAAAAGGTTGTGTAGCTATGTAAATTAAGAGGGGCCGCCCTACTACCTATACACAGTACCTGGCCGCCTAAGCGTGTCCGAATCCCGCATTGCCGCAGCTGACCAGACCTGACCAAGACCAGACCAACCTTGCAAAGAGAGCACGTTACCGCGCGTCTCACTCCGACTTTTGTTCAGGTCTTTGTTTACAGGGTGGCAGGCAACAGGCAGAAACGGGGATGGCTGAACGACGGTTGGTCGAATGTAGGACCCAGTCCAAGCCCGTCTGCCCATCTCTCTCTTTGTTGAATTCCCAGGTGTATGTCTAAAGTTGGCAGGTTGGTTGTTGGTTGTTGGTTGTTGGTTGTTAGGCAAAAGTCAGATAGCGAATAAGGGCTTCTAAATCCGTCATGTCGTGGCAAAATCGACCGAATGCGCAGCCTTGCAGAGAAGGAGCACCCCTGTAACCTACATCGCAAGGCTGCAGCTGAGCCAATGGTGAGTCCATATTCATCGGCAGTGTGGGCGCACTTCCCACAGACACGTACGCTTCTGTAGCCCAGTACCGGCAGTCATACTGTCCCCTGGACCTACTGGACCCCTACCAGTAGTGGCCGTGGCGTCTTCCCGTGTCCGTTTCCTCTTTAGCGTTAGGCTTGTTTTGGCAGTTCCAAAATGTCGGAATTCAAATTCATCATCACGGGTTCAACGTCGCACCAAACAAGGTTGCTTCTGGAACGCCTCAGAACGTACAGGTAAAGGGCAACTGTCAGATTGATTCAGCTGACACGGAAGACGAGAACAGGAAGAAGGAGACAAGCCACAAGACCGAGTTGAGTGACCGTTGTGCTGCTCTGCTGGGGAAGGTTTGACAGAAACGGACACTGTATGTCTAATTTTAGGTCCGTACGGAGTTCTCCATACAGTACACATATTTTGTACATGACCGCAATGTTGTAGTGTGCATTATTATAAACCCGATACAGCCAGCCCTGTAGAAGCACATCGGATGATCACGTTTATTGCTTATTGCTGCCGATCAGAGCTGCGTTGAAGAAACGTTTCAGGCTTCATCAGGCCTCCCGGGGTCCCGGGGTCCCGGGGTTTAAATTCTAAAAGAAAAAACCCCGACTGAAGTAATGACAAACACGCTCTGTTTCTGGTAAGTTGCCAGGAAAAATCTCCCCGGAATGATCGCCGATCTCAAGATTAATTAGATCGGGACCGCCCCTCCCGCATGCTTTCTAACTGCTTACATAGTGTAGAACCTAGGTACTACCCGCTCTTGGCAAGCCTCCAGGCCAATTGACAGTGTCGCACTCCTTAAACTGCACTGCACGCCAGGCACGCCAGGCACATCTACGGCACAGTCAACTCCAAGATCGTGTCTGAAAATTTAATATCTTATAGAGTTCGCATTCGGCATTACGATCTTCCAAACCTCACGGTGTCATCCCGAAGAATTGGGCATCTCAACGTCATTACCGGCTGCGCCGTTTGTCTACGCCACAATACGCTCCAACGCTGTCGATTGTAAGTTCGGCAGTCTCGGCATGTGGCGGTTGCCCCATTGAATTTCAGGGGCTGAGGAACTGATCTGCACAACGTTTTTGCGCCGTTTTCTCCAACCCGTCTGCCCGTCTGCCCGTTTCTGCTAATAGTGAAGCTACCTAGCCACATGGGCCGATGAAGGAAGCAAAAGTCCGAGCACAATGAACTAATTGGATGGTCGAATCAAGAACTTTCGGAACCCACGTGCTACCGAGAAGTGCCCCCTGCCAATTCCGCTTCGGGGTGTTTTGACATTGGAAGGCTGGAAGGATTGCCCGCTACCCAGGGATCTGTTTCCTTGGCCTGTTTCAACGTCTTCCCACGAAGCCACCAAAAGGGACCAAGGGACCTAGAATCTGCGGTACGAAAACATATTGATGATCTCCCTGACCACTTTTCTGATGTATCGCTCGCATGCTCTCTGGATCCACTGTGTGTAGGCTGTGGCTTTTCTCAGGCTGTTCACTGGTGAGGCCACATCCTGCTGGCTGGCTGGCAGTGTTGCCGAATTGCCCGGAGGAGCCGGACATAACCTTCAATATTAGGCCTCGTTGCAACCATGCTCGAAAGAATATCTCCGGGAAGCAGATCGAGCTCCGCACAAGCACTGCGATGAACCAACCGTCAGATGCCACTATGTACGTGTGCATCGATGCATTCATCACGGCTGACGTATGCCGTGGGCTCGGGCCTCGTAGGCAGGCAGTGCCCAACAGCTGGAAGTGCTTGTGCTTGTCAGCCTGTCAGCTGCAGGCTGTGTCTTCTGGCTTGGCGCAGAAGCATTGGACATGTCAGATTCTGTCCTGCATAATAGCGGTATGAAGCCCCATCTATTTCATGTCTGGTGCAATTGTTTCCGCTCTGTGTCCGGGAACTCTCCCCTTCTTCACCAGGACTGCCGGCTGTAACACGTATGCGATAGCATTTGTAGCTGACAGACCTTCCAGTTCAGTTCAACATCCCAATCCAAAACCATCCTGATATCCAAGCTCATCTTGATGTCCATACCTTGTCTCTGTTTCGTCGCTTCGTATTTTTGCCGCACCCGATGAGATATTCAAGTCACTGAGAGTCGACCAACCCCAGTCCGTTCATTTGGATCGCAGTTTGCTGCAGAACATTTGCCGCGTCTACTGTGTAAAGCGCGAGTGCGCAGAAGATGCATCAGCACGTGACGCCTCATACATTTTCGGTGAAGATGCGGCTCTGCGATAAGGAGCTCAGCCTCGCTTGTATACCACAGTAAGATCACATATGCATAGCTTACTATATCTTCCACCAGTTGTATTTCCTTTTATCTGTGCCGCAGGCTCAACTCCCCGGGGACGATCACTATCCTCTTGTCTACTCCCGATCAACTCAAGGAGTCAATTTCCAGCGCATCTTATCATATACCTATCACTGCTCCAGCCCTATACCGGTGATCAGGCTGACAGCCCTGCCTGATTTGTACAACCATGGCGTTTTCAGCAGGCATGTTTGATTTCAGCGAGCTGGTCCAAGACGATGCCGACGTCTTCGAATTCGTGAACCTGGAATTTAATCCCGAGTATATCGCACCATCAGTCTTGGATGACATGTCGACCAATGTTGGCTCAGAACTGGGTGTACCACCCCTGACCACAGGCCCAACGCTGACATCGTCGAATCGTTCTAAGACCTCACCATCTCTGGATTCGCCCGAGGACCTGGACCTTCACTATGGGCTCGACCCATCATGGCCCAATGAAACCCGAGAGGAACTGGGATTTCCGTCGCTAGACAAGTCGTCGCTTTTCCGACACATGGGCGAGAACCCAGAGATTCTAGTCCAGGAGCCACTCTCATCCCGGCCTAAGCAACTACGCCTGGACGATTCCGTCATCAGTCCATCGCCCAAAAGTCCCTTGTCACAATCCGACTCGCCTTCTCAACCCACTGCTGCTCATATGAAACGGGGGAGAAGCGGTTCCCTCCCAAGACCCAAACGAGTCAAGGCAGCGTCGATGCGGAAGATTAAGGCATGCTCGTGGTGCCACATCCACAAGGTCGAGGTACGTATCCTAATTTCTGCTGCTTGAAGTCGGAAAAGAGCTCTTTCTCATTGCGTTTGATCAAAGTGTGACGAAGCCACGCCATGTGACCGATGCAGAAATATATTCCCCGGATATCCAAATGCATGCGACCGTGCAAGACTGTATGAAATACGCTTCCCGGGTCACTACAAATCGAGTAAGCTATCAAGGTCAACTTGGCCTTTTCACCTAACCTGGCAGTTAGTGTCTGATACCTTTTCTAGAAAGTATTTGGTTTGAAAATTGGCTACCTGTCGGGTATCAAAGAACGGCGGCGGTGGCTTTTTATCAGGCCCATGAAGCGTCACCGGGTTTGGCCCTGACAATTCCAACCTACGTCGCTAACTCTAGCTGGTTCCCCCCTCAAACTCAAGGAGTTTATGGCCCTCCAGTTGCGAGAATCGGCGTCTCCCCAATGTCGACATCCGGCGATTGGCCAGGAACCTTGAATGACCCATGGGTTCCAGGAAGTCTAGTCCTCAATAAGCCATGGCCAGCGGCTAATGAGCTGCCGATGTGGGCAGAAAGGCAGCTCTCAATAGAGCTGGAAAACCACAAGCGAATAAGCTTCCCTGCAGCTGTAGGAGCCCTTCTTCTTGCTTACAGGGACAGTTCTCTGGCCACGGCAGCGCCAGGGCTAGCCAGTGGGAAGAAGAAGAAGAAGAAGCAGGCCAGTGTCGTCAATACTAAGGAACTGGTCCGCAGGGTACTTGAGATGCAGTGTTGGTTTCGGATATGGCGGAATCCATCACTGTACCGCCGGTTCCAGGGAAGACAAACCACCGGCCAGAGTAACGACACGGCTATCAAGGCTTTAATTGCCTGTGAGGACAAGATCCTCAGGGACCTAGATGAGCTACATGCCAAGTTGACCCGAGAGGAGGAACTCCCTGTCTGGGCGTGCCTTTGGCAGATGATCCTCACGTATCGTGACTTGATTGGCGTGTATTCGGGAGTTGGTCACGGTCCGTCATCGAGTGGGAGCCTTGGCTTTAACACAGGTGATTCCCATGCCCCCCCCCCCGCGCCCCTTTTCTTGGTAGCTTGCTCGAAGAAGGTGAGACAAGCAAGACAGCTGACGCCAATTTCAATACAATTAGTTATGGGAGACGTTCCCGCCGCCTTGGCTACCGTGGAGCACCTTCACCGTCTACTTGTAATCAAGCATGCAGCCTACGTTGGTTCTTCATCACCCGTTTTCCATAAGAAGGAGCTTCCAGAAACCGGAGACCTACTGGCTGGTGACGAGCGGCTGCAGAGTGAATGGGAGAACGTCCTTCTTCAGCGCAAAGAGTTTTGTAAGCACAAGCCCCCAACTTACGTCGGACCCCAACGACGTACACCCTCGCTATTGTCGAGTATGTTTCGCAATAGGCGACTGTCTAGAAAGAGTATTCACTGACTGCTCCTGGGCTAGACCGGATATTTTCGGAGAAAGTCCCTTCAGATGCGTTTTTTAAGACCCTGGTCATCGACGTCGAAGCCAATATGGAGCGCCGACGAAAGCAGAGTCGGAAAAAGCAGAGCCGAAGATAAGTAGATGGTCTAGTATTCGATGTGAGTGCGCCAGGCTTGAGATGTCGGAGCCCATCATCGAGCCGATGGACTGTCGTGGAAAGACCTCGCCCTAAGTGCTATCGGGGCAAAGAACTAAGTGAGATGATATATGCAACATGGCAAGGCCGAAAATTGTGGTCGTGGTGGAATAGGCAAGGGAGCGGCGCAATGGAGGATCACTGCAACAAGAAACAGCAGGAACAAGTCAATGGTTATGGGATGCAATGGCGTATCCGGGTCTTTCTTCCAACTAACTATGCTAATTTCATCCCATACAAGCCTATCCATACACCCTGCATGCGTAGCATATTTTGCCCGTATGAGTGCCACCAGCATACAGCCAATAACGCAAAATTACACACGCGTTGGTCCGGATTACTACTAGGGCACTATGTCACACCATCAAGGCCATATCCCATTGAACATCGACACCGCCCTGGACGCCCGTCCATACAAGGTCGAATACCGATCCCTCCACATGACCATCATCTCCGGATCGAAGCTCGTGTTGAAGTCCCACGGCTTTTCCTCCGAGAAGCCGATATACCCACCATACTCAGGGCCAACGCCGCCAACGCCGCCAACGCCGCCGCCCCCACCACCACCGTACACATTCCCCCTCCTCATAGCCAAATTCCAAGAAAAACTGCTCTCGACCACGCCCAGCATAATCCCCACCCGGAGCATAATTTCGTAGTCCACCAGCGCCCTCTGGTCCCACGTCAGGTGATTATTCAGCATCGCCACCTCGTCCGGGCTGAGAACGTCCCGCTTCGTCACGACCGTGGCGTTGAGCTCCGCCGCCCGGGCCCTGAACTTTTTGACGTCGTCGTCCCCGGGCAACAGCCCGCTCGCCAAGTATATCACCCTATGCCGCCCATCCCTCGCGATGTCCTCCAGATGATTAAAGAAGTAGAACGTCTGCGCCTCGTAGTCCGGGAACCCCAGGCCTCTGTACCAGGCATCCTTCTCCGTGCGCAGGTGCACGCCCAGGAAGCTCGTGGTGTTGTCCGCGCCCCCGCGCCCGATCCCCCTGCGCGGGTCGACCGGGACGCCGAACCGCCTGGCGAGGTTGTACAGGCCCGAGGCGGCGAGCATCCTCACGTCCTCGCGGACGCGCAGGAGGCGGCCGAAGTCGCGGCGGAACTCGCCGCCGTCCCTGGCGGCGGGCCAGACGAAGGGCGCGGTCTGGAGCTCGACGCGGACGGGGTAGCGGCGGCGCTCCAGCGGCAGCTCCCGGTCGTAGAGCTCCTCGAAGCGGGCGCGGACGGCGGCCGGGTCCGAGACGACGGGCACCATCTCGTTGTCGATGTTGGCGAACTGGTCGGTGAGCATGTGGAGGCTGACGGAGAGGGGCTTGAGAAGGCTGGGCTTGTCGTAGAGGTCGTCCAGGGAGGCGTGGACCTTCATCTGCGGGCAGTAGGTGTCCAGGGAGGAGAGGAGGTGTTGGGATTGGAACATGTAGTCTAGGGCTTGGCCTTTGGCTTGTTGTTCACCGTAGAGGTTGGATATGTCGGCGGGCGAGCGCCGGGTGATGCGCGGGAGGACTAGTTGGGCTGTTTGGGATGGGTCAGTATGAGAGGAAGAAGAATCGGCCTGTACAGAGACTTAATGACTGAAACCAACCTCCTATCTCAATGGCAAACCTTATGCAATGCAGATGGCCGTTCTTCACCTCGCCTATCCCTCCGGGCATCGGCTGACACGACAGGACGATCGCCTCGTCCGCCGGATGCCACTTCTTGCTCTTGCACAGCTTTGCGAGCTCGGTGCCGTCGAACCTCCCGTCGATCTCGTTCTCTAGGAAGTCGGCTATGAACAGTCTCTTCTCATCCTTGAAGCTGCGTAGAATCTCCGTGTACTTCTCGCGGGTGGACGGGCGGTTGAGGATAGGGATTGCGAAGAGGAACAGCAGAACCAATGTGAGATACTTAAGAGCGCGAAACAGCCGTGATGAGTCTAACATCTTGGGTCTGATCATCGTCAAGGACCAGAAGACTCCGGAGTTCCTGTTCACGAATATAACACTGGAGGAGAGGTTTGAATGATGGGAAAGATACCAAATCATCATTATTGACACATCGTCAAATATGTGCTTAGCTCCCTTGGAGAGCTTACACGGAATGAGGTTTGCATCAGAGACCTAGCTGGAGCCGGATGTCTCATCATGTCCAGCGGCACCCCTTTTAGTTGAGCACCGACGCGAGGGGGTCTCAAGCCTCCGTTGAGCGATTGCCCCCCTCGGCTCGATTGGGATCGGATCATCAATGTGCAAACTAACCTGCCCTAGTGACTTAGCAGCAGGGTAGTCGTGAACGCCGTCATATTAAGCTCCTGAGAAATTTGAGGACCCCGGATTTCGGGGTGAGAGGATCGGCGTGGAGTCCGGAAGCGTCTTTGACAAAAAGAACAAGAGGGGAGGGGGAGGTGTCCGGACCTTCCCGTGTCTTCCTATTGTTCGGTGCGCTTCGGATCTTCCATCCGCAGGACACGAGCTCCGGCGCCCGACTGGGTGCAACCCTTTACCACGGGGTGCACGGCACACCTGGTCCTGGTAGACTGGGTTGGGGAATAAGACGAACTTGTGTCCTGGTTTTTGGACGCAGCTCAACTTGCTTTTCGCATTCGCCCCTGTACCAGTCCCCAAGATTGCTGTCCTACGTCGTACGACGGCCAGCGACATTCGCAGGGGCATCTGAGGCCGTCTAAGCCAACCGGCCCTTTCATGAGCTGGTGTTGCCTTTCGAGGTCGATCTCGTGTTGAGATGGGATCGAGATTGGCCTGTCCCTAGAGACCACGAGCTCTTGTCGTCGTTCATCTACCGTGCAAATCAATTCATCGAGTCGACTTGTCTGATATTTCGTCACTATGTCTGGATGGCGAGCCGCAGGAGATCTAGACCGTGCACACCGAAGTTCATCAGGCGGACGAGGTGCTGGGACTGCTGGCACCAGTCCTTTGACTGACGGACGGAAAGTGCCGTAATAATCGCTGATCAGGGCCAAGGACCCTGATGAGGATGGCCATGAAGCAGAATAGTACCACAGTAGGTCCTGCTTGATTCGGACAAGGCAAGAAGTATTGTCTCGACTTCCCGGTTGGTTGCAATCATTTCCGACGGGTCACGGCGTCTCTCTGGGTCACGTGTGAGGTTATAGTAACAGCTCCCCTCTATCTCATACAGGTACGTTCATTGACAGGAACAGACCGAACAAGGCTAACCAGGCTAGTGCTGCCTTGCGAGCGTTGGGCTTTGAAACCTGTTCAGTCAGGATCATCCCTCGGTTCTCGGGTACGGTTGCGATACGTGACATGGCAGCTCCGCATTGCATATGCCATCCGGTAGTAGTAGTAGTAGTAGTAGTAGTAGCTGAGAGGCTTTCCAGGAACCAGAAGCAGACCATATCGTATCGTACTGTAGTGTTACTACTGTGTATGTGATGGTCACTCTACAGAGACCCCTCTGCTGGTTTAGGACCTGCCTTTCTTGCGGCCACCAGCCACCGGATCGGCCACCACCACGGAGATGGTTATACATACATGCTCGTGCATACAGTCCGGTAGTGGGGGAGGGGTCTGATCAGAGCGCTAGAACACCAGGACCCCGTTCAACAAGTGTGTCTCATAAGTCGCACATGCGCAGCACAAGTTCCCCAAGTCCCCCAGTTCTCAAAGACGAGTCCTTTGCATCCATAGATGGATGTCAAGACGACTGCCTGATTCGGTTCGTGACGAAGGATCTGTCAAACGAGCTCCTAAGTTGGGGAAAATCATTTGATATTGATATTACAAAGTTGCCCCGTTGCAACTTGATACAAATTTAGAAAGTGGAATAGGAAGTCAATTCAATGGAGCTTGGAGACAGAAATAGGGCGATGAGGATCAGGCACAGCAGGATCAAGAAGGTGTTGGTGTGGGCACATCAATTGATGTGGTGCATGACAAAAGCGGAACCCCCTGTCAGTTATGCAGTCCAGTGATCTATTATATGTTATTGGTTGGTTGCACTGCGTCTTCCCCACTATCTCCGTTTTCAATCGGACTGTCATCCTATGCTCCGTTGTGGATGCCGACGTTCTGTCTGAAAACAAACTTTGAACTTGCTTTGACGCGTCTTCTTTTTGACGCGAGCGAGACGCGTAGAAACGCGCCACCCCTGCCTGCTCTTTGTGCTTCTTCGCCGCCATTTGATGACAGAGGCACATGATGCCTAACCGTTTTTCATTTACAGCAACGGGCGGGTCGTAGGTCCCTCTGGTCCCTGTCCCTACAACGGCCATCATAAAGTTCTAACGGCCATCGAGAAACAGACGGGAACAGCCTGGCCAATAGTAGTCTCTAGATTACTCTCTCGAGATCGTGAGAAGTCTCACATGCGTACCATCTCGAGAAGCTGAGGAAGGTTACTGACTTGCTGAGCCAATCAAGTCAACTTCTCTCAAGCGTTGCTCGAGAGAAAAGGAAGAAAAGGGAAAAAAGGAAAAAATAAGAAACAAAATGTTTTCCATTGGATCTGCAAAAGACTTGCCCTAATACATCTACACCTTCGGTCTACACGTATGTATTCATCTTCTCGTTCGCTGGTGCTCGTACTGCTGTAGTGTCTGTCCTCGATTTCCTATCCTTTTCTACATACCTAGGTACATCGTCACTCCTCATCAGCCAGTACAAAGTATCGAAGCTTGAACACCTTGTGTAACCAGGGATTTCTTGAGCACTCGCCAGCCTCTTTCATTTTCCACACTCCCACCACACCTTACCGTCCGAAACATACGCACGGTCTCGGGCTCCTGGGAGGGGGGGACAGAGGCACAGAGGCACAGAGGCAACCCTGATACCCAAATTGTCAAATCCACCTGGACAAAAGTGCAACTTTCCTGTCTCACCTCTCCAACCAAAATCCTCGTTCCGCCTTGTACTGCATGGTACATACATACTGGGACCCTCATCTCGACTCCACCTGCCTTCAGCCAGGCTTGATCCCTCGACCTCCGGATAGATACCGTATCCACTTTGGCGGCTTCAATCCCATCGGCCCATCAGCATTGGCACTCAGCACGGAGCAGCAAACGGCTCTGTCAACTCTAGTGTAGTATACCCGCCAGCCCGCACGTGCTAAGAACCCAATCTTGCTTTGCGCCTGTGTCTAGTGTACTGCGGATCTGGCATCGATCATCTGCAGCACGCAGCCAGCAAGCGCCCACCCAAAGGCATCCGCACTGGAAGGCTGCGCAGGTTGCAGGGTGGTGCCGGCCGGGCAGACATCACCCATAATCCATCAACCATAATCCATCACCCATAATCCATCACCCATAATCCATCACCCATAATCCATCACCCATAATCCATCACCATAATCCATGATCCATAATCCATAATCCATTCACCGACTACATCCGAACTCCGGACTCCAAAAAGACATCAGATCTTCCGACTGAGCTGTCGCGCTTCATCAAGCTGCACTGGAGCGTGTTGCTTGCTCAACGGCCTCGCCAAACCGTCGGTCCACGACAACTTGCAGGAAACGCCGGGTCGACTCCCAATGAACGAACTAACTGGTGAGCCCGCAGGCCCCCAGTTCCCGATACAGGTACCCAGCTTCCTCCTGTGCAGGACATACTGTACCTAAAATCATTCAAGGGTCCAGGCCCACACCTCTGCACCCTCTGCTTCTGCTGTCCCATCGGCTCGACCCAAACGGGAGCTCATTCACTGCATATTCCTCCACCACGCTCCTGGGGTGGACCATACAGAGCCACGGCCGGGGCCCAATAAGGTACGTCGGTACTTAGATACATATTTTGGGATGTGAGCTAAAAGTGGTCGCTGGACGCCTCCACTTTGCCTTGGCATCTGCATCCGCTCCACGCGCCGCCCGCTATGTACTTGCTCCATCCTCCTTCGACCCGCCAGCCCGCCTCCCCCATCCTTTCGCTGTCAACAAGGGAATCCCAGGACTCACGCCCTGTCCCTACATATTCATACATCCCGCTCATCGACCATTCCATTTTCCCACCACCTTTTCATCGCCAATCGTTCATTTTCCTAGGTATCTGTTGATTAAAGACCCCTTCATCGACGGCGTTGGTTTTCTACCTACCCATCCTCGCCCCTCCACCACCTCCTACCTTAATCCAACCATCTCAACGACTCAATCATTTCCTTTCTGTCTCAGCACGGTTGACGCCTCTTTCACGACACGACACCTTTCTCTAAGTTCTGTTGCTCCATCCGACCTAATCAAACGAATTAGCTATCCAGCCCATTGAACAACAAGAAGACCCGTGGTGTCTCACAGACTTCGGCATACAAAGAACCCGGCCACTGGTTCCCGGAACTCCAAAATAAGTTCGACATCAACTTCGCTTAAATAGTCCTTCATATCTGGGGCACACATACCCTCTAGGCGACCATTCAAACGAGTCTCCCAAGATTCAGCAGATACCGCACCCCCACCCCCTCCCGCATTGACCTTGCCGAGAACCGTTACCCAGCCCTGGCGATCAGAGACCAACGTTGTTTCGAAAGCATTCCTCTCTTGCTCTTGACTCGGATCCACACCACTGCGACTTATGTGAGCGGCAGACCGAGACACGATGAGTGGGAACATGGAATCGGTGGGCTTGTTTCGTCATGGCCGCTTTGGCGCGCAGAGGACTCCGGAGCCACTCGCAGATAGCGACACCCAGATGCCATCTACACCAAGACCACGCTTCAAGTTAAAACGACGACATGACCCCATACAACTTGCCGCGCCGACACAGCAGTTCCTCGCTTCCGTCGCGGCTGCTGACATTCCCATGCCGAGTGTCGAAGAACCTGCAATCGCAACTTTCGAATCGGACGCGATGCACCCTTGGAGCGCTTTCCACCACCTTGTCGACGCTCCAGACACCGAGAGCAGCCTACACATTCAGTATGGTGGTGACCGACCATTCTCTCCGCCAAAAACACCTGCACACGGCGATCCTCCTTCCCTGACCCCGTCTAGATACCCCAATTGGTCGATCGACTGGATGAGCAGCTGCGACTCGAGCCCAGAACCGACGTCTCGGCCATCAACTGCTCGGTCACGGACGAGCTCGGCGTCTTTCAGTCAGCTATCCGCATGTTTTTCAGATGAGCAAGACGACGATATTCAATTCAGCCCCGAGATGGAAGGATACTCGAATGGTTTCTTCCCTATCACACCAGAGGATGAGCGAACGAGCAGGCTTCAACCACACGGTGGGATGAGCAGGCTGCCACGAAAAGCCCTCTGGACCAAGGCCATGGGCCAACATTTATGGGCGACTTACAACATGTATCTCTCGGATCCTCGCGTCACACCATTCCAGATCAGCAAGAGCGGTCTTCCACCAGAGGGCGTGTGCCAGAGAGTCGCACGACAGGCCATCCGCAGTTGGAAGGGGTCGAGGGCAGCAGCCAAGCCCAAGGCCCCTGAAGCCAAAAGTGGTAATTCTACTCCAACGGCGGAGTCATCTGGAGTTTTTATGCAATGGCCACACACTTCTGCGGCCACCCGGGCATATCTGAGGGCTCTTTGCAAGCAGAAGGCCCGTGGACCTGACGGAGGCAAGATGCGATTCTCGTACTTCTCACAGAGCCCGACTCCATTTACCAACGCAACGGCTCGTTGGGCCCGAAGATCGACTCCTGGTTCTGCAGTTTCTCCCTTCGAGACCCACGATATGTCCAAGTCGCTGGCGATGAGCACTTCGGATGTCATGAGCCTGGGAGGACCATTGGCACGACTGACTGACTCTACGCCGGATTCGCCGAAACCTATTGCTCCCACTAATCTCGATCACCTCGCTCGCCCAGAAGTGGACTTGGAGCCGTCCCTCTATGAGCGCCGGAGTCTCGGCTCTCCGATAAATGCAAAGAGCTATGGCCCAAGTTCGTCTGCCTCGCTATCGGACGTCTTCGGGCTCCCGGAAGACGCTGGCCAGCGGCGGACGCATACTGTTGGGCCCCAACAAAGACTCCAGTCTCCTGTGCGACTCAGTCGGGCGTCCACTCAAAAGAGAAAGACGAGGCAAGCTCACGAGGCTCGCAAGCGACCAAGCCTCTCAACAGACACTTGGCTTGATCCAAGGTTCCTGGCTGGTTTGGAAGCCAATGTGAACACGTTCGATATGAACAAGGCTGCAGACCAAGCTCGCACAGCCCGAAGACAGACCCTGCCATCCATCGACACAGGCTTGGCAGTGAGCCAGCACAACGTGGTCCCGATTGCTTCACCACCGCGTCTGGGCTCCCCATTCTCATTTAGTGTTCCCAACAGGTTTAGCCAGCCCAGTGACTTCGAAGCATCTCTGTTCGAACGGCGTTTCTCGACCGTGAACCAACTTCGCATCTCGCACGCCAATGAGCATGCCAGCATTGATCTGGCGTCGAGGCTGGCATACATTGACCAGCGGCTCAAGGAATTCAATACCCCCCGCGATCAATGGCTGCCCGAGTCACCCTTTTGATGCCCCCCAAGGCGTCAGCCATCCCACCGCGATGTGCACTCCACCCTGGTTGCTGTACATGTTCTCTTATTTTCTCTTACGACGCCATGAATTGACGCACGCGACGATATGATACCATTGGTGTGGTGAAGCGGATCAAGTCGGCAGGCGAATGGCGAAGAAAGTCCCGTCCCAGGCGGTCGACATAGACTCTTGCATAGGACCACCTCCCATCGATGGGAGCGGTGTTCCTTCCGTTTTCAGTGTCCTGGAGTCTCTAGGCATTTTGGAAAGGTTGTTTGTTTGCCCACGGCTTGTTCGGTGTTTGGAAACACGGCCCTGCCGGTTTTCTCTTGCACGATTGGCGTTTCTGATGAAGAAAAGTTGATGACGTTTTATGACTTTACGACTATGACGGAATACGGTCCCTAGCCCACCCTCATTTGACCTGATGAAATTTGCTTGTTTCTGTTATTTTCTCCACTGGGTACTTACTTCACTCTACTTTGCTTTCTACTCTGTTTATGCTTGCGGCGGAAAGGGCCGAGCTGGGTGCATGTATGATGTTGCTGCGGCAGCAACTTGGTGATAGAGACGGAGTTTGGATTTGGGCCTGAGGAGACCAAAAAGTCTGGGTTGTTATTATATATATATTTATATATGTTGAGGGAACTATGAGGTACAACAGCACATATTTGTTATCTTGTTTTTAGCTAACTACCTACTGCTTGCTCACGCTATGGTACCGGTCCTGCTCATGGAGCGGATCTTGATTCAATAAAAACACATTTGTTGAATTGGAAGGAGGTCCATGTTGATAAATGTGACTTATATACCTGCCTAGGTAGGTAGCCATTTCAATGCATTGTTTGAACTCCGCTGAGTTGAGTGCCGGATCCACCCCCGGATTTGGGGCGCCAATCAGTTTCACTACAGGGCTGATGAACAAGCAACTCTTGGCGTGTCTGGCACTGTGGGCACGTTGAGCTCCAATTGCTAGCTGCCGCTAATACCTGCTGCTGCCACTGACTTCCTGCCTAGAGCTTCCCCAACTTCCGAGAGCTCATCTCACCTCACTCATCCACGCCTTTTCCGTCCACCTCGCTTTGCCTTTGCCCTTACTTGCTCTTGCCCACCACCGCGCAGCTTTCTCTGCAGGTCGATAAATGAAGAGATCATGATGTTAATTGGGACGGGCAGGATACGGCCTTGGTCGTTAGTTCTTGCCCTTGCTTTCTGTGTTCTGTTGTTCTGTGCCGGCGTCGAGGCTTCCATTGGTGATAATCTGCCCGAGTTCAGCGAGTGTGTCGAGGTTCGTTACATTCGCATGGCGACCACACCAGCCTTGAGCCCTTCTGGCAAAAGTGCAATGGCCTAATAGGACAGCTGTGAACTGGACTGATACAATTGTACGCTCACAGATCTGCAAGCAAGAAAACTGCAGCCCAGGCAAGCCGCAGGCACCCATCCGTAAGCTACACCAACCCTCTCCTCTCCACGCGACTTTTCCGGACAACAAGCCAGGCAGTCAGCTAACACTGATCCCTTGCCTCCGCCAGCCCTCCACCACCGTCTCCTCCTCTGGACCTGCCCCCAGGAATGCGACCACGCCTGCCAACACATAATTACCGCCCAGCGCGTCAGCTCGGGCAAGCCGGTGGTCCAGTTCCACGGCAAGTGGCCCTTCCGGCGGCTCCTCGGCATGCAGGAGCCCCTCTCGGTGCTCTTCAGCGCGGGCAACCTCTGGGCGCACGTCGACGGGCTGCGCAAGGTGCGCGCGGCCCTGCCGCGGTCCTACACGATGCGGCCCTTCTACGTGGCGCTCGCGTACGTGGGCATGGCGAGCTGGACCTTCAGCTCCGTCTTCCACACGCGCGACTTCCGCGCCACCGAGGAGCTCGACTACTTCGCCGCGGGGGCCAACGTCCTCTACGGCCTGTACTACACGGTCGTGCACCACTTCCGCCTGGACCGCCGGGGCAGCCCGCGCCGCCGGAGCGTGCTGCGCGCCTGGACGCTGCTCTGCGCCTCGATGTACGTCTGCCATGTGCTCTACCTCAAGCTGTGGAGCTGGGACTACGGGTACAACATGGCGGTCAATGTGGTCTGCGGCATGGTGCAGAACGGCATGTGGACGTGGTACTCGTGGGTCAAGTACGGCGAGACGAGGCGCAGCTGGGCCGCGTGGCCGGGCCTCACGGTCGCTTGGATCGTGCTTGCCATGAGCATGGAGCTGTTTGACTTTGCGCCGCTGTGGGGGAGTTTGGACGCCCACAGCCTGTGGCATCTTGGGACTATTGGACCTACGATTGTGTTTTATAAGTGAGTATACGATGTGTGTGTGCGTTGGCCGATATGGATGCTAATGCTTCGTGAATTAGTTTCTTGATTAAGGATGCTCAGGAGGATTTGGCCGGCGAGAGGCTTAAGGCTTAGGATGCTTCGGCCTGGGAGCCTGAACTAGCTAATAGAGCGCCGACATGTGTTCAACGGTTACGGACTGCCATGTTTGAATAGACGAGCAGGAGAGGTTGGCTCAAAGGTCGGGCCGAACATCTGGACATCGGGGGCCATACCCACGCCAGTCCCCAGTTGTTCATCTACTGTATAAGGCCTGGTAAATACTTATCCGGACAAACAAAACGAAAATACAAACCCTTTACGAATATTCTGCCTATGCCCTCGCTCATATTCGATGGGGGTTCGTGATTAGCTGATGAAACGGTATCCAAACTGACACTAGGACGTCGAAAGGCATAGTTCACTGGGGGTATCTGCACACTTCTGGATCCAGTCCCGTTATAATGCACGTGAGTGTTCCTCCAAATCCCCGGATTCGTCTCGGTACTAACCATCAACACAGTCTCTCGATCGAGCAGACTCCACTTGATATCATCGCATACCCGCCGTGATGGCGGGGACACCATCCTCCACCAAAGCTTGCCGAGGGGTATTTAGGTGGTGTGGAGACAGGTTCATAGTACGCACCCACTGCGGTGAGGCTATTCCCAGTTCTTGTAATGCCGGAGCGGTCCGTTCGGCCCTTTCAGCAGCGCCACACGCCTTACCCCACCCACCCTTTGACATTGCGACGACTTGGCAACCATCCTCTCCAAAACCCGCATCTTCTCTGCGGCTGCTATACGTTTCCCAGATGATTCGAACCCACAAACATACATAAGGATGTGACCTTTACGCATTAACCGGCATCCGGGCCAAGAATACGCCATATTCTTTGTCTTGGGATAAGCCGGAGCCTTTTGAGAGGTCAGCTACGGTAGTATCTGGGCAGCAGGATGGAAGCTGCGGGTCAATATAAACCCTCCTTTTCGAACTATCTGAGGAGGACCCGCGGCTGACTGGAACCATGGACATGAGGTGCGAAGACGGGTTAATTCAGCGTCCTAGGTTAGTAGACCAAATTGGCGAAGATACAAACGTTCATCTTGATTCTGGGATTAGGGACGTCGAAAAGTCACGATGTTACCTCTGATAACAATTGGTCTCTGCACCACCGCCCTGGTACCGGTATCAGCTCTGCTGCACCGACACGGCGTTTTAGGAGGTCAAGACTTCGGCCACCCCGTTAATACGAGATCCAGGGCACGAGATATTTCGAATCTGAACACTACTAGTGTTGACGCATTTGACTACGTGAGTGCTGTTCATGTCGAGCGCCCCCAGGCGGCTGTACCCTTCGAAACAGGCAATATATAGTACAGACTGACCCGGGCGGACTTCCTTGGGCACCGATTAGATCGTCGTCGGAGGTGGTACAGCAGGCAATGCTGTAGCCACTCGTCTTAGCCAGGGCCTCCCGTCGGCCAGCATCTTAATTATCGAGGCCGGCCCGTACGTTACTGATAACCTGGACATCAACGTCCCCGGACTACGAGGCAAGACGCTCGGCACTATATACGACTGGGTAGGACTGCATCTCTCCCCCTGTCCTCGACTCTCAAACAGTGCTCAAGGGTCCATTAGAGAGTTTACTAACCTCCGGGATGATGGAAGAATTTCACCACCGTGCCAATAGAGGCGCTCGATAACCGCAACATCGCCATCAACCGTGGCAAGGTGGTGGGCGGATGCTCTGCCCACAATGGACTGATATGGAACCGTGCTGCGGCGGCTGAGTATGATGCCTGGGAGGAGCTCGGGAATCCAGGGTGGAACTGGGAGAACATATATGCGGCGATGGCCAAGTCGGAAAATTACGCTGGTAAGTGTATACCAATGTGAAAAATCACAAGAGGGTACTACCCTAGGGGATTCGGTCTTGACGACAAGCTCTGACATTACGTGGGCACAGGCGGACCCTCTGGCTCGGGCACATCAGGTCCTATTCATGCAGTCATCAATAGAATTTCCTCGCCATTGCTCAGTTTGGTGAGTAACATACGAGGGCAAATGCTTTCCCTTTTGATTGTTTGAGTCCCAAGATACGTTTGATCCGGGAGCAACAAAGGCCATATCTTGCAACTCTGCGTTTGTTTCCTTTCTTCTTCAATTACTGACTCTCGATTTCATAGTTTGAGTCGAGCGTCGAGAACGTTTCTGCGCTCTCGGGAAACACTAATCCCAACCAAGGCTCGCCGATCGGTGTTTCGTTGGGAGGGCCTTTCAGCATCGACCCGACGAACTACAATGCATCTTATAGCACGAATGGATACCTGCCACAAGCTGGCCCAAAACTGAGCATCCTCCCGGCCTCGACCGTTGCCAAGGTCAACCTTCAACGGGCCGTGTCCAATGGGACCCTGCACCACGCCACCGGCGTCACCCTCCTTGACGGCACAGTCATAGCGGCAAACCGAGAGGTTATCCTCTCAGCTGGCGCAGTCCAGAGCCCTCAGCTCCTGGAGCTCTCGGGGATCGGCCAGCCTGACATCTTGCGCGCGGCCAACATCACACCGATCATCGACCTCCCAGGCGTAGGGGAGAACTTCCAGGACCACGTCGGCGTCAGCATCTCCTACCAGATCAGGGACGACGTGGACTACATCACCACGGACCTCCTGGAGACCAACGCCACCTACGCGGCCGCCGAGCTCGCCAAGTGGCTTTCCAACCAGACCTCGCTGTACGACTCCGTGGGGGGCGTCGGCTTCGGCTTCGCGGACTGGACCACGATGATCAACGCGGAGGAGTCGGCCCGGCTGCAGGCGCTGGCGGCCAACGCATCGGCATCAAGCCCCGAGTACTCCGACGCCGTCACGCGCAAGAAGCTGGCCCTCCTGAACGACAGCTCCGTGCCACAGATCGAGCCCGTCATCGTCGACGGCTACGCCGGCCACAAGGGCTACCCGGCCGAGGGCACCGCGCTGTACGGCAAGCGCTTCTTCTCCCTCCAGGGCGCGATCCAGCACCCCCTCAGCAGGGGCAGCACCCACGTCAACACGAGCGACCCGGCCCGCGGCGCCCCCGTCATCGACGCGCGGTACTACTCGCACCCGTACGACCGCGCCGCCCAGGTGGCCACGGCGCGCGTCCTGCGCGCCATCGCGGCCGCGGAGCCGCTGCGGTCCGTCTGGGCTGACGAGTACGAGCCGGGGTTCGCGCTGGTGCCTGAGGACCCTACGGACGAGGAGTGGTGGGAAGGGCACGTGGCGCGCGCGGCGAAGAGCGTATGGCACCTCACAAGTACGTGCTCGATGCTGCCGCTGGAGGATGACGGGGTGGTCGGGCCGGATCTGAGGGTGTATGGGACGGATAACTTGCGCGTGGTGGATGCGAGTGTCATACCGATGCAGGTTTCGGCGCATCCTCAGACTGTTGTGTATGGGGTTGCGGAGATGGCGGCTGAGATTATTATTGCTGATGCGTGAGAGGAGGCCTTGGAGGCCGAAGGCTTGATAGGGGGCGTTGAGAGGGCTGGGTCGTTGGGGACCGAGATGTCTGTGCCGGTGAATGGTCTAACATAAGGCCTTGAGCAATGTATATTTTGGACTGTGAATAGATGAAGGAAGCGTTACTATCAGTCTGGAAGTAGGTCCGTACTACTTCTAATCGATCGTGAAACCCCTCAAGCAGAAACCAAAAAAACCCCTGCCACTCCAAGTAATCGTGCGATGGTGATGCCCGTCACCGATCATAAATTCAGAGGCAAGCCACAGCAGTGGCCTTCCTGCGTCAACATCCCCAGATGTTCCTCCATATGAGAACCAAACACAGGCGTGCCCAGTCCCAGACCTGAGTCTCTCTCCGCTACCATACTCGGAAAACAAGGTTGCTGGGCCGTTGGCCTCTTTCCTCGTTGGCCCCACTGCATCCACCTCGCTGTTGGAGCCACGCAGTTGCTCTGAACTGCCATCTCGTGCGGCTGGCTCACCGATCCAGGTTGTAGATGCTCTCGAGCCCCATAACATGTTTTTCCTCAGCCCGATGCACGCCGCAACGCTTGTCTCAGTACCACAAAGGAAGCACTGTGTCACTTTTGGCGGGATATACTCGCTCAACTAAATCGCATATTGCGCTCTAGGTTGCGTACGTCTTCCCATCTGTCATCGCGGCCACCCGGTTTGCGCATTACGGCGTATGAGGACCCTGGTTGGCCGCAAACCCTTGTCTCGAGGTATTCAGTGAATTTGTCGTCTAGCGGGCCCTTGAAAGGCTCAAGGAATGCCACCCGCTCGCGAGTGCTGAAAAAGACCATGGCATCTTCGTTGTCCATACGGAGATAGAAGCTAGCAGCGTCCTCCTCGTCCTTTTTCCAAGCTATACGTTCAATAATTGCTTGTCCTACAATGTCGAAATGGCCGTCGGCTCGTGGCCTCGCAATCAAAGCGGCCAGGAGCTCATTGAATGGATCATCTCCAGGAACTATACACCAGTCTCCAGGGCGCGTGACTGGCGGCAGCAGAATTCCATACGGTTTTTGGAATTTTTCTCGTGTCCTCACGAATTCTGGTTGTTGTTGGACCGAAATGGGGACGTAGCGCGCGTCTCCTTCGAATTTCCACCTCCCGTCTTCGTACGCAAGACACCACCCGTAGTAGAGCCAGGGAAGTTGACTATATGTTGTATTGAGATTGGATAATTGCCTTGGGAAATCCAGCCGCCGTCTCTGAATTGCTTCTCTCAATCGAGGTGATGGATCGTCCAACAAATTCAGATTCTTCCCAACCAATTCCACGTCAGTGCGCCACCTAAAATTGTTTTCTCTCCCGACATGATCCTGAAGGCCTCCATGGCAACCTCCAGCCTGTCCTTGGTATAGTCAGGGCGTATTGGGTCCTTATTTGACCAGTTGATCACCGACAGAATACCATAAATCCTGTCTCTAAGATCTGTGCACTTGAAATCCACAACGCGATTGACAGCGGCTGTAAGCGTTATAGGTTCCGGATTGAACGCACCATCTTCGATAATCTTAGTATTGAATAAGATAAACATCATTTCATCCTTTATGCTGTCAAACGGTTTCCGTGGATGTAGCCAAAGCCAATAATTTGCTGTTATAGCCAGCCCATGTAAAACGCGAACCGATAAATGCTCTTTCCCACAGCACACACTGATTTGTCTCCCAAGGAATAATTCCTGATAAACCCATACTCTCGAGAAATACGGCCGCCCAAGGAAGCCTGCGAGCTCGTGATACATCCTCTTCCAAGTCGACCTCGGTATTGTATCCCATTTGATTGAATATATGCGCGAATAGGGCCAGTGTTCTGAAAGACCCAGCTCTCTAAACAAGCTGCAATCCCTGCGCAATCTGCGGTACAAGTACTTGCTTCCCGCGTTGCACTTTCCGACACAAGCCAGCACGCGTTCGGCATTCGCATAGACCTGTGCCATAAGCGAAACCTGGGGTCCCTTCTCCTCGTCGCTGCTCTGGTTGATACATATAGCATCAACCCAGTAGTAACGACGGCGAAAGTCGCCACCGTACCACGTCGCCTGCCTGAGGGTGTATTCGCAGTTTCGAGTGACTTGCATTCGATTTCCGTTGATGAGTATCGTCGCAGTGTGGTTCAAATCTCCCCACACATAGGAGATAGCGTGGTACTTTGGTGCTTCGGAGAAGGGCCAGGTCGTGAGTTTGCAGTGGACTGGGATCAGTCGGGTCTCGTCGAAGTCGAGGATGGTGATCAGCCTGATGTAGCTTCCGGCATCGGGAAGTGGTTCGTAGACGAACCCGGGGATCTCGTTTCTGGTTTGTGTTGTTGACATCTTTGACTCATTTCGATCGGAACAGCAATTGAGTATGTAATGTCCACGTTGGGTTTGCTCGATCTTCGGAAGCCGGGATGGAAGGCCTTCATATGGGCAAATGCGGCCACTCACATCAATGTCATTGATTGGGCTGCACTGCCTGTGGCTTGCAGGCAAAAGAGGCTGTGAACCATTGAGAGATGCAGCTTATTGCCCCATGCGGCTCAAGGAATCCGCCAACACAATATTTTCCACTTGTCCCGTCTCCAATGCTTGTTAGAATTTTCGAGTCGCCATACGTCCTAGGACGCGCCTCTTCTGTGGTCGGCATAAGCAGACTCAGTACTTGCTTGCACACAGTGACATGTGTCCTCTAACCAAGGCCGCTGCCACCATCCAACGCCAGACCCCCCCGCCTACCCCCTGACATTGCCCTCCTTGACCCTGCCATACTCCCCACCGACGAAGACCTCAATCCCAGGCGGCAAAACCGCCCGCCCATCACAGCTAGCGTGTATCTCGAACGGATCGTCGGTGTCGCTAGCATCGTATACACAGATGAAGCATGACCGCCAGTATATCGTCTGGCCCTGTCCTACGGTCCATGTGGCGGCGGACCTGGCACCCTCGAGCTGGCGTTCATCGCCCAGCGGCTCGATCCGGAAGGGCGGCCGCGCTCTGTTCGATGGGGGGAAGTCCTCGAGACGGCCGTCCCGCGCAGTAGCTGGCAGATTTGCTTGTGGCTCCTGCGCACGTGAATTGCCACCCTTTGGGGCTGCGACCTCGTTGAGGATGAAATCGAGGTCCATTCGAGACATTTTGGCACCGGATTGGCCCGAGAGTGACTCGGGAGCTGAGAATATTGTGGTTTGTTTGGAATACGCGCCTAAAGGGATGTATCCGGCTGTCTCCACTGATACATCGTACAAGATCCAGGCGCTGATCCTGCAAAGTTGTTTACTTATTGCAGGACGCTCAGCTCGGGGGTTGAATTGATAGTCGCGGGAAAAGGGCACTACCGGTACCATCCGTCAGTTGGCTTGTAATAAGGTTAGGGTTTCTCCACTTCTGCACATGTCGTGCCTGCAGTGCCTTATCGTGTGTTGTGTTCCTGTCGTCTCATAGATCTCGAAGGTTGTAAGATGTCACAGACAATACAACCAGGTACATGAGCGCATACCTCAAAGGTGAATGCCGCTGTGCTATCGAGTCTGAGTAGCCAAGCTTAACTTTGCAGCCACCACAGAATGAACCGCCATCGCCATCTCAGTAGCCACAGGCCCTTCTTGTGATGTTCGTCAATTCGATATGAATAGGCGTTTAGTCATCCTGATCTGTTCCTCGATCATCATCTACTATCTCATGCCCTTGAACGTAGTAGTTGTGCCCTCATCCATAGGCGCTGCTGGGAATACTTCCTTCCCTCCTCCCTCCCAAAACATTAATACAACAATAGCGCCACAAGCCACCAAATGCACATTTCGGTGCCCTACTCGTCAAAAGCCTCTCTCATCGGCCTTGAACCCCACCCCCTTTTCTCCCACATCTACTTCCCATCACCATACCTCGACGTCTTGGGCCCGTTCTCCTTCAACTTGCCCCTCAGCTGATCCAGCACAGCCTGCCTCTTCTGCAACTTTGTCCGAGCAGCAGACTTGTCCTCCTCCGTGAACCCGCTCATCTTCTTCCGCGGCGTCGGCGTCAGGGTGGCGCGGCTGGTGCTGCCATTGAGCGAGCCAACAGAGCTCATGAACGACTTGCGCGGCGAGGGCGTGTGCACGGAGCTCGACATGAGGAGCGACTGCCTCTTGTTGGGCGTTGGCGTCGCGGACGGGGAGGCCGAGCGGCTCGGGGGCCCGACGGAGCTGCTGAAGCGCAGCTTTCGCATCTGGCTCTCGAGCACGTCGAGATCTCCGCTGCGCTTCTCGGCCGCCGAGGTCATCCTCGTGATAGTGCGCATGACTGCGTCGACGGTCGGCACGGGCGCGGCCTTGCCTGACGTGCCGGCCAGGGAGGCAAGTTTGGTCTTGAGCATCGTGAGCCCGCCCTCGGCGTCGGCCATCAGCTTGGTTATCTTGGCGTAAGACTGGCGGAGCTCATTCTGCTGGGCTGCCTGCTCTGGACTTAGAGGCAAGGATCGCGCCGCTATGGCCTGCTCGGGGTCGAGGACGGAGCTGACAATACGCTTGATGTCTTGATGCTTGGTTCGAAGCTTGGGTATCTCCCGCACGAGACCTTGACACGTATCCCAGGTATCATCGACGTCCTGGAGACGACCATCTTCCAATTCCGGTGCCAACTCATCATCCAGTACATGGCTGAGATCTTCGGCCTCGCACAGCACCCAGTCGTCAGGATATGCGAGATCGTCCTTGGTCTTCAGTCCGCCCTTGCGAAGCTCCTCATGCCCCTTGATAAAGCCGGACAGTGCTCGAGAGTTCAGACCCAGAGTCACCAGCATGCCGTTAATATCGCGGTACAGAGCCTCTACCTGAGCAGCAACCGTCGAAGCATGGGCGTCTGCGGGAACGCTGTTGAAGGCGTTGAACTCGCCGATGTCCAAGGATGGCTCCGCCTCACCTCCAAGCATGTTCTGGACCACCTCGAACTCATCATCTTCCAATCTCTGCTGCTCTTGCTCAGCCTGCTTCTTCTGGGCTTGCTTTTGCAACGCAACGTTGGGGTCTTCTTGGGGCTGAAGTCTCGTGCTGATCGTCTTGCTGCCATATCCAGAGCTCTGCGATCGAGATCCTCCCAAGTTCTGTGGAGCCGTGCCAGATGCACCAACCGATCGCGAGCCCTCGCCCGGAAACAGTGGAACACTTCTCAAAGGAGTCGGCGAATGTGGGCTAGTAGGTTCAGGCTTTGGGAAAACAGGCGTGGTTCGACTGACTTCACCGAAAAGTGAAGGACGTGGTTGTGCCGCATCCGGCCGCGAGACCACGGAGTAGCCACCCATGCCTCCGAAGGAGTCCTGAGGAGTTATACCCGGCGTTTGACCGGCGGCTGCCGAGCCGGGAGAGAGGTCTTTGGCAACATCGACCCCGCTGCCTTCGCTTTCACCTTCGGCCTCTTCGTCCTCGCCTTCGCCTTCTTCGTCCTCGCCTTCGCCTTCTTCGTCCTCGCCTTCGCCTTCTTCGTCCTCGACTTCGCCTTCTTCGTCCTCGCCTTCGCCTTCTTCATCCTCGTCTTCGTCTTCGTACTCACCCTCATCTTCACCCTCGCCGTCACCCTCGCCATCGTCTTCTAAGTCTTCATCTCCGCTATAATCCCCGTCCTCCTCTAGGCTATCCTCGCCGCTGTCAGGAACATCCGGAACTGCAGGGGTTGACCCGAACAGAGATGATTTCGATTCTGTCTTGGGCCTTGTAAAGTCTGGAGGCAGAGGCGCTTCCTCCGGCGTGGTAGTCCCTTCGTTCGGCAGAGGCGACGTGGACTTCTCCTTGGGCTGGGAAAGGAAACCAGGAGGCAATGGGGCATCGCCGGCCGGTTCGGAAGGCTTGTTGGCTGCTTTTTTGGAAACGTCTGCGGATTTAGCGGAAGCTATGGAAGAAGAAGAGGATTCTCCAAATGGATAAGCTGCCTTACTCGTTGCATCTGGCGGCAGAGGCGCCTCTGCTGCTGCCTCTGAGGGTTTCGCCTTTTCTGGGTTGTCTTTCAAAGCAAAAGGATTGGGTTTGTCGTTCGATGCAAATGGATTGGGTTTGTTGTTGCTGAATACTGAACCAAAGTGGCTGGGACTAGGCTTCGACTTCTCTGTATCGGTTTTGGACGCAAAAGGGCTCGCCTTTTGGGCCGTAGCTGCAAACGGACTGCTCGTACTCGGCTGGGCAGAAAATGGGTTGGATTTTGGCGCCGTAGAGTCGGTAGAGAAGAACTTGGACGGCGCAGGCGTAGATGTGGGTGTCGTCGATTCCTGGGGCTGGCCAAAAAGGGACTTGGGTTTCTCTTGCTCGACAGGAGTCGGCGCATCCATGTCTTCATCTTTGGAGACGGTTTGCGAATCAGCTGGTTTGGACGCGGCATCATCTAGCGACAAGCCAAATCCACCAAGGCCAAAGCCGCCCCCGCTGGGCTTTTCGTTATCCTTTGCAGAGTTGGGATCTGCCTTGAACGTCGTTCCGAGGACGAAAGGAGAGGAGCCGAAAGCGGATCCCTCCTTAGCAGTAGAGCTTAGAGGTGGGAAAGCAGTGTTACTGCCCATCGAGGCCTCTGGGGTTCCTGCGGGCTTCCCAAATACGCTCTGCCCGCTGGTGTTACTAGCAAAAGGGCTTGAGGTGGAAGGCTGCGAGAAGATGCTCCCGCCGCTGTTGTTATTTCCACCCACAGATGCGAAACCTCCTTTACTGGCAAACGACGCGAAGCCACCTCCTGTTGGAGGGGCCACAGCGGCGACTCCACTACCGAAGACCTTACCCCCAGTAGAGCCTCCCGTGGCAGGTGCTGCGGAGCCAGAGAATCCATGGGAGCCAAAGGCTGGCGCAGCCGCAGCAGGAGAGGCTGTAGCCCAGGGCGATGTCTTTGCTCCAAGCCCTGCAGACTGTCCAAAGGCCGGAGCGGCGGGTTTTCCGAAAGACGGTGTGCCAAACGAGGGCCCCGAAGTAGCCGCCGCCGCCCCTCCGAAAGGATTTGACGCTCCCGTCGTTGAGGGGGCCAATGCAGGCGCACTGGTGCCGAAAGCTGATGATCCGCCAAAAGGAGAGCTTGTTGCCTTCGACCCAAAAGCCGTAGAAGGCGCAGCAGGTTGTGCAGCTGGTTCGCCCTCAGCTGCAGCCATTCCCGGGTACATCTTTCCCTCTCGAATAGCATCGTTGTGCACTACCCACCAAGCAGAGAGAACTCCGATGGTGTTAAGGGCCCACAGAGCTGGCAGAGGCCCAGGGGACTGGTTAATTTCCTCATCTGACGGGATGGGCCTGTACACATTGTCCTTGCTGGATAGATCTAGCGAGACTCCGATGGGGTACGTCGAGGAGTAGTCTGTAGGATCAGAGGGAAGGTCTGCTCTCTTGGAGTCATCTGTGAATTCCGTAGTCGTGAAAACATTGGTGATATCCTCGGCAGGAACGTCAGAAGCTAAAGGCACCTTGGACCTAGTGAGCAGCCCCATGCCATCGTGGGCGGTAGATGCAACGAAGAGCATATCTTGGATGTTCGGTGGGTAGTCCCGCAGCCGCAAAATGGTGTACTGTGGTGCTTCCGAGTTTCCAAAAGGGTCAACAGGGTCGAGCATTTTGCGATACTCGAATGACGGCGCCTGTCCTGATGGCGCATGTCGCGTGACGACGTGATATTGCGATGAAGGGGGTGCACCCGAATTCTCAGTGTGGACCACCAGGAAGACGTGGTTTTCGAGCCAGGCTATCGAAGCCACATAAGAATCTGCAACTGTGTCTGGCTTGGGTATATGTGCCTTCTCGGTACCATTCGGTGTCATTTGGACAACAGTACCATCAGCCATTCCTGCGACCAGCTGTTTGCCCTTCGTGCTCCAAGCAGCGCTGGTGACCTGGCTCCGAATAACAGGTCCGTTTGAGCCTTGGACAAGTGACTTCTCCCCGAAGTCGGCCATCAAGACGTTTCCATTGTTCGTGACAACAGCGCAAAGGTCTGCTAAGTCAGGCATAGGGTTGGGGACCAGGGCTTTCACACTCTCGCCACTGGTAGAGATCTCGAAAGCTGCCTGCGAAGAGCCTTGGAGCAGCGTCTGGGTCTCGTAAACAGCCAGACCGCCGCCCTGCTCTGCTGACAGTATCAAGTATCGCTCATCGGGGGTGAACACCAGGTGCGATATGCGCATGGGCAAAGGTATCTTGACTTGGGGTTCGAATGGTCGAAATTCGCTGTCGCCGGTCTTTTCGCTCTGGAAGGCTTTCCGTACTGACTCGGTCGAGGCGAGATATAGGGCATCTGGGCCAGCGGTGGCGACGAGGCCCCTTCGAGAAGCAATGCTGAGAAGCGACGCGGTCGCAGCGGGCGGAGGCGACCATGGCGGCGTCAACTGAACTTTCGCGTCGCCTGCGATGGCGAGGAATCCGAGACTCTATATATGGAAAGCCTGGATTAGCAGCAAAAGTCTCGGGGGGTTTCGTTCGATTAGACTTACCTCGGTCTGGATGACTTCAAGGTCCTTGCCCATCTCCATCTTGACGATGCCCGGTAACCGCCGTAACGGGATCAGGCAACAAATAAGTCTTGCTCTAAGTTGTGATCATCAATTGAGGGTCGAAGCAGTGGCGCGTTGCACGATCTATGGATAGAAGATCAAGCGACCTCACGCTAGGTCATTGGCTTTTGAGAGGTCTAGAAAAAGTAGTTAGGAACCTGCTGGAGATTGCTGACAAAGTGAATCAGGTCAAAGAAAGTTGCAGGTCTCTAAAACCAAACAAAGGTCGCGATGTACGGATTATTTGCCTGCCAAAACCCACCCCTGCCGTTTCTGCCGATTCCAGTCAAGTTCAGGTCAAGTCAGTCCAGAGCTTAGAAGCTTGGGCCAGGCGCGACAGGGATGTAGCGTCCTGTGGAAGGCAGCTTTTAGCCTCGTCATCTAGCTCGCTCGCTCGCTCTACTCTTCTGCTGCCTCATCAACCTGGCGCCTGCCAAACAACCGACCTGCAGCTCAACCCGTCCCACCCACTTCCTATCACCAACCCGCCGCCTCTATCAACCGTCCACCTTCGAAGAACCCCGGCCTCAACCTCTCTATCTAGGACTCTCGAGTACGATTTCGTTTTTGACAATCAACTACGGATTGATATTCTATTCTCGATCGTCCAGCCGCCACAATGCCGGGCTTCGACTTCTCCAACTACAACCGGAACTCGGCGCTGCACGCGCGAGGCGTCCCCCTTCCCAAAGCCACCAGCACAGGAACGACGATCGTAGGATGCATATTTGACGGAGGTGTAGTGGTCAGTATAGCTCCTTCATCAATGTCCCCCTCTCCCCATACAGCTGCAGCTGTCGCCCCAACCCATCCGACGACCACCCATCACCCACCATCGAAGCAACCACCCCAACTTGATGACTGACCTTGCCGACCCCCACATATAGATCGCAGCCGACACCCGAGCGACCTCAGGCCCCATCGTAGCCGACAAGAACTGCGAGAAGCTGCACTACATCGCGCCGCAGATCTGGTGCGCGGGCGCGGGCACGGCCGCGGACACGGAGTTCACGACGGCCATCATCTCGTCCAACCTGGAGCTGCACTCGCTGTCGACGGGCCGCAAGCCGCGCGTCGTGACGTGCATGACGATGCTGAAGCAGCACCTGTTCCGGTACCAGGGCCACATCGGCGCGTACCTCGTCGTGGCAGGCGTCGACCCCACCGGCACCCACCTCTTCACCGTGCACGCCCACGGCAGCACCGACAAGCTGCCCTACGTGACCATGGGCTCGGGCAGCCTGGCCGCCATGAGCGTCTTCGAGAGCTCCTGGAAGCAGAACCTGACCAAGGAGGAGGCCATGGAGCTGTGCAGCCAGGCCATCCAGTCCGGTATCTTCAACGACCTGGGCTCGGGCAGCAACGTCGACGTGGCGGTCATCACGGCGGACAAGACGACGCTGCACAGGGGCTACGTCAAGCCCAACGAGAGGAGCCAGAAGCTCAAGTCGTACAAGTTCCCCAAGGGCACGACGGCGGTGCTGAACGAGAAGATCATCCTGAAGGACCAGCTCACCAAGTTCGTGAGCGTGCATGAGCTGCCGGCTGAGAGCGAGAAGATGGATGTCGATACATAGATGGCCGCTTTGCTGGAGAGAGATCTGAGGGAGGCGCATCATGAATGACGATGGATGGGATGGGATAAGTGAGAAGGGAGGACTGGAGAGCTGTTCTACTTTCCAATCGCTCTTGTACCAACACAAATGATCATGAAATAGAGCATTGCGTTTCGATGAATGCCTAGTGAGCAACACTTTGATGCGTATTTCCGCCTTCATCCCGGCTTTTGAAAACAACACAACTTAGGCTATCGCTGGGTCCCATCTAAAGATTGGCCATGGACTGCGGCAAAGTCCTCCCTCAACGCGAACGGCAAGAGGAACGAGCATTGATCGGCCCCACAGCATCATATACCGTGACCTTTATGGTCTTCAACGTAGATGGTGGCTTTACCACAGTTCACGCAGTGACGGCCCCTGGCAAGGATCGAGCGCCTCAGAAGGGAGTCTCAGAACATACGATCTTATGAAACATAGACTGACCAAGAGGATTGCACCCAGTTCTATAGCGTCTCTTTTACCACCTCAGCGGGTTTCATCAACTGCATTTGGGAGACTCTCACAAATGCAAAGCAAGCGAACCAGAATGAGAGCGAAAGTCCTTTTTTCATTAGATAGTCTTGTCTCTTCGATTCTCCCCCTGCCCCTGCCCCATATCATTCCCCGCCCAAAAGCCCTTGTGTATAAAACTCGTCAAAACGACTGACATTTAACAAAAAGCTCCCAGTCCACCCTTGGTTATGCCCTTTCCTGAAAACGCCTTGTATCCCTTCCAAGCCTCCCTCCCTTTTCCTCGCGAATTGTTTTGGATGAGAAACCCCCCCAGCCAGCAAAATGTCATAGATCGGTTGGGCTGTAAAATACAGCGATGGCAAGAATGGTAAAAGACAAAAGCGTCGCAGGACCCACTCCTCAGATGAGACGGAGTGTTAGGGGGTCGTAATAATAGTAAGACGCGACAGAAGCATTTGACGCTCAGAACTCCACGCCTGCGAATGCACCATGACGAACTGCGGGAAGAAGAAGCAAGCGAGGGTACTGATGGTTGTCTGTTGTCGGTCGTATAGGGGCGCCGGGACCATTGCTTTTGAGTAGTAGTCAATGGTAAATGGTATTGTAGTGGTAAGGTTGTTGAAGTTTAAACTTCATATGGTACGGGATGCTTGTCCAGGTTGACGGGTCTGTTGCGGGCCCGAATAGCCTTAGTGAACATGTGTGGTTCGGGTATGACCTAGTGATCGTCTGAGGCCCAGCGCTAATATGTACGTTAGAAACATTCCGAAAGAAGTCTAGCAGGCGACGTATTCTTCCCATCTGTGGAAGTCGGCTGCCGAAAGACGATTGGTATGCCTTCCCGAGTGCGTCCCGGGTACTACTTGCATCGTAGGCTTCCTCAGGTCGACGTCGTAGCCACCTATGGTTGCCGCCATTGTGCTCGTGTAGGAAATATGGACCGGCATGGCTACTGTTGTGCAGAGTTTGGATGGGCCTTTGGAGAAGTAAGTGTGTCTGGTTGATCCTCCCATCTCGGCAAAGACGATGATGTTTGCGTCCTGATCATCGACTCGACATCGGTTCGGGGCTGATCGAGTTAAGTCTCTGGGCACGAAATTAGTTGAAGGTCTAATTGTAAGACGGTCCCCGGGTGAAAGGATTATAGAGGGAGATGTCCGATATAGAGTGCAAAACAATGGGAAACTTACGTGGTCAGAGTGGTGTTGCTCCATCGTTGCCTTGCCGACTCCTTGCCAGCTCGAGCTCCTTGCGCAGGTTGTTGACTTCGTCTCTCAGGCTGCCCACTTGAGCTGTCAAGCTGCCCACCTCACCAGTCAAACTGCCCACTTGACCTGTCAGGCTGCCCACCTCGCCTCTCAGACCGCCGTTTTCATCTGTAAGGTCACCGATCTGTCCATACGCCCTCGCAAGCCGCGAGTTGAGGTCGTTGAGCTTCGCCTCTGAGTTCTCGTTCTGGTCCTTGATTTTATCCTCCAGCTGCTGGATATAGGTCCACAGGCCCTGGTCACTTTGCGCGAACAGATTCGCCGAGGAGTCGCCACTATTCACATGGCTGACAGGCCCGCCCGGTATCCGAGAATGAGCAGGATCATTTGCAGACAGCACTGCGGCGGGTTGTTGGGCTTGGGACGTGTCAGGTCCGTGCTCAAAGCTGCTGAAGAGCTGCGTTCGAGGTGACTCACCATGTGGCGGAGGCAGCGGTGCTCCAGAATGTGTGTCTCGCTCGGATAGGTGACGAGCGTATGGCTGCTGCTGCTGGTATTGGCTAGTTGTGCCTGGGGAGTGCTGTCGTGCTACGCTATTCTGGTCATGAACCGCAGGGCTCAGAGGCTTAGGACTTTCGGTGATGCCTTGAGAGGGAAATAATGAGCTTCCATCGCTGCTGACTGGTGCTGGGGGACTAAGGGGGTAAGAATAAGGGAGGTGCCCACCAGCAATGCTATTAACCAGGCTTGAAGAGGATGCGCTCGAAGCGACATTGCCACCACGCTCAACGTGTGCATGGTACAGTGCGCCTGCTGGTCCTGCTCGTGGCCCGACAGGGGGATAAGTCCGGGAATGTGGCCCACCGGTTTCCGGGGAGCCGCCAACTTGTTGCGCCTTGATCGATGGCAGACTGAGTCTACGGCGATCCTCCTCTGACATGTCGACATCACCGTTGGCCTCATAAAGGGCCATGGCTGAGTCGTCCCCATCATTTCGGGGCGCTCCGTCAAATTCGCCATTCTCACCATAGCTGCCCATCGAAGCCCGTCGGCCAGCACAGCCGCCTGCTCCCTTACTGTGGCGGGCCAGCGCATCACCACGCGCAAACCTGCGATCGCATTTTGGACATATGTGTGGCTTCTCGCCTGTGTGTAGTTTCCCATGACGCTTCAGGTCATGCAATCTTCTAAATCGCAGGTTGCACGTCTGGCACAAGTACGGCTTCTCTTGACTGTGGGTCAACAGGTGACTTTTTAGGTTGTGATGGCGCGTGAACTCGGTATCACAATATGGGCACTTGTGTTTCTTGTTCGATGTTGAAGCAGGCTCCCCGTTATTTGGCAGGCTATAATGGCGGTTCGGGGCTGCGGGGGCTGCCATTGCGCTGCCTTGTGTCTGAAACCCAGGATAAGAGAGAGACGTCGCAGCCTTGTCCTCCATTTGCGCCTCTGGTTGCGATGCATAGCCTTGGCGATCATTCTGAGAGTCGATGTCCATGGGCGCAGGGCTGCTGATTACGGGATGGCTCTCGGCGGCGCCTACTGCGCTGGATGCGCTCTGGGGGCTGATGTCTGTCCTCGCGTCGGAGACATTGGGCTGTGGTATGGTGACTGGGCCGGGAGGGCCGAGAGCCTTTGCGGTGGCCTCGGCGGCGAGCGCAATCTCGTCCATGTTCGTTGGCGCGTCCTGGGGACGGCTAATGGCCATGGTTGCTCCTGACATGAGTTCGCTCAGGGTTTTCTGGCTCGGATTGTCGCTAATGCCCGGCGGGTTGCGCCTCTGTTCCTCCTCCCTCCGACGTCGCTCTTCCTCTAGCGCCGCGACGCCGGTAAGCTGAAGTGTTGGAGACAAATGTGCTGAGAGGCCAAGGCGAGCAACTTTGGCTGGCGAATAATCGCGGGCGGTCGGGCCCGTCGCAGCAGACGTGGGTGAGGTTGGTGTCTGCTCCCGATGTCTCTTGAGAGACGATTGAGTGGTAGCACCGGCGACGGGTTCGGGCGAAGTGGTTGTAGGGAAGGCTGGAAGGGATGGAGCAGTGGCGGCGGCGGCGGTGGTGAGGGGGGCTTCCGTCGCGATGGGCTCGTTGTCCGATGCCATGAGGCAAAGGGCAATTTGCTGGCGGGAATGGACAATGGTGTCGAGAATCAATTAGGAGGGAGAGTCCCGTGGTGTTTTGAAAACGCGCTTGATCTTGCCGTCTACCGCGACTCGTTGCGCATATCCCGGGCGCGCTGGGTGACGAAATGATCGAGGCTGTGAATGTGTGGCGCTGGGGATCGTGGCGCGAGCTCTGTTCCAAGTTGGTGGTTTGGACGAGAAATCGGGTTGGAGCCGTGGGCGGGCTGCGGCTTTGTTTGAAGCCAATGCAAAATGTAGCTCCGTGTCCGTAATTTTTTCTGGGCGTTTGAAACGGAACCACAGTGTAAATTGAGTTTAGGCTGGTACAGTTTTGGCAAGTGCCCGGGTGGGTGCGTGTCTGGCACGGTTCCAAGGTTGTGTAAGTGAAGCGCCTTTTGAACTTGTGACGGTTATTGAGCGATCTAGTCCGAGGTAAAGTAAAAGTATCGAGGAATTTCTGGTCAGCTGCAGCAATTTGGGAAAAGGTAGAAAGGTTCAAATTCAAGATTGTGAAATGTGAAAATGATGGATAAGTTGAGCCTCACGAAACTTTGAATGTTTTCCCAGGTCTCAGTCCCCAGTGGATGGCTGAATGGACAAAAGTGACCAGGGGTTACATGAGGCACTGCTCGTACCTTGACGGGGGTAACAGTGGCGCAGCTCAGTCAATTATAGTTGCCAGGCATATGCCGGCCAGTTGGATTACCTGGCGAGATCAAGACCTCTTTTCCCTTTTCTTTCATAATAACACTTGAACGCCTGAAGGGAAGACCGACGTTTCAGCCGTATCACGTCCAGATACATAGTCTGATAGTCTGCATACCTCCTCCTCCGTATTATGATTCTCGACTTGGCCAACCGATCATCACTCAAGTGGCGCCAGCTACGCCCATCAGTTACGAATCTGGTCAAGAGGGAGAGAGGCGATTACTACACAGTACGAAGTAGGTACTTAGTACGGGATGCAACCCAGTCTTCGCCCCTGTCCTGCTTATGCTGGCACGGGCCGTCTGGCGCGCTGTGTCTCTAGTTCCTCGGAGAGACTGAGAGTTAAGCGAGGCGCGGAAGGTCCATACTCGCACGCTTGTGGACGGACGGAGATGCATAATCGCATCTGCAGTCGTAAAACTCCTTCCTAAAAACCTATCATCAGTCCTTGATTGTACCGTGCTCTTTGCTCCGGATCCCTTTGCATCCATGTTCAGGCCTTGATACGGTTCCAAGGGTTCTTATTGGCAACTCTACGTCTAGTTGCCATGAAGTTGAGCCTTTTGGTGTGACAGGGTGTGTGTGTATGTACTGTGTGGTATGTGACAAGGGGGCAGAGATACCTAGGTACCTAGGTATCTGTATTGTAAGTAGGTACCTAGGTAGAAACGTACATCATGGATGGTAGGAATCGGGATAGCAATCAGCCGTTCTCGTCAAGAGCCACACACACAAACGTGACGAACTAAACCATGTTGAGAGGCGCCAACCTGCTCCGGGGATCCATGGATGTCACCCTCATGACCAGAAAGGAAGTGAGGGACCCCAATTGCCCCCGCCACTGCCGCTTGCTACGCATTGGGCGACAGGGCGACATTGGCGAACAACCCACCCTGAACTCTCTTTCCCAATGCTGCAACATGTTGCAACATGTTTGCAACAGGACTGTACCGGCCTTTTGGTTTGGTAATTATTGAATGGCGCCACTACATGGTTTACTTGCCCCCTACAGGCAATGATCGGGGGATGCAGTATACTGCGATCTACACTAAAACGGCGATAAGTGGTCGGAAGTGCTGATTACTGTGGTATCGATAGTTTGTTGCCAACCACTGGAATACAACCAGGGGACCAACGCTCGGCAACTGTTGGACTAATGTACCTAGGTACATAGTAGTCTTGAGATAGTACACGGTCATGTGCAAATATCATGTAAATACCTCGGCCGACTACCTAGGTACGTACGGAGTACCGAGTGATCCATACACAGTACTAGTATGTACGCCTCACACCGCCGCTGAAGTCAGCACATTAGCCTCATTGGCAGATGAACTTGCGGATCCCCCTCGTCAAAGTACCCGGGCGACACCACACACATTAGCAGTGCTAGGTATTGCTGTTGACTTGAGGTTGACTGGCTGGCCGGTTGCTTATTTTACGACCATCTCCAGCTCACCGAAGTCCAGCTCGTCTCGCTAGGCTCTCCCAAGGTAGGATCGAGGAAGAACCTTTTTCAAGAATACAGGGACATGATGACCTGATGATATTCCGAACTTGCTCCAAAACAAGAGAGCCCGCAAAGTGGCTGAAGCGGCTGTGTGCGACCCGGTGCATGGCCAGCCATAGTACGCCACACCATTGGCCGGAACCAGTCTCAGCTGGCATCAGTGGCGATCCATGTGGAAACAGGCTTGTCTCTGCCCATGCCAACTCGTCAGGCTGATGTATGTAAACAATACCAAGAGGCTTTCTGGTACATGCACAGTATATGTGGTCACGTCACATCATCGGCTGCGCGGGTAAACCACCATAACGGCAGACCGGCAGTTGCTTGTAGGCGGGTCAACGGAGGGCCTATCATGCTATTTACATACTTGAGTATGCATATCTATATATCCTACCGGTAAGTGTGGCAATGCTTACCTTCATAATCTACCAAAAGACACACAGTGGACTAAACAAGTGGCAGTTCTGGTGAACGCTTACTTCCGGCCTAGAAGGCGCAAGCCAGTTGCTTGAAGCTGTTTCCAGATTGTGGCAGACAAACTACCTATGCACAGGGAAGCCCCCTAGAAGTATTTACAGATCATAATAAAACCCCTATCCGCCTCCTCCCAGGTACGTACACACCGAACCCTCCCGTCCATTCAACCCATTCAAAGGCTGGCAAAAGTCGACAAGCTAGAAAGAGCCTTGCCAGAGGTGGAGAACATGGTGTTGTACTCGCACGAGCTACCCAGCGCGGCGTTGTCGAGCCAAGCCGGCTCCCAGTAGAACACGCCCAGGCCATTGTCGACGCCCTCGACGATGGACGCGATGTCCTTCAGCCAGGTGGACTGGCCCTCGGCGGAGAAGGGGACGTTGGTGGTGTCGGACGGGAAGGTGTAGGCCGGGCTGGAGCACGAGGTGGGCCAGTTGGTCTCGGCGACGATTATTCCCTTGCCCCAGGTGGACGCCATGTTGGTCAGGGAGGACTTGAGGCTCGCAAGGGTGGCCTTCTCGTTGTAGAAGGGGTAGTACGAGACGCCCATGACGTCGAAGTCGGTCTTGGCGAGCTCGCCGGCCGCCAGCAAGCCCTTGTAGAACCACTCCTGCGTGTCCCAGTTCCAGCCGTCCGACAGGTGGATCATGATCTGGGGCTGCTTGCTCAGGTCCGAGTCCTTGATGCCCGAGGCCGCGCTGTGCAGGAGCGTCGCGATGTTGTTGAAGCTGGACGAGTCCTTGTACAGGCCCGTGTTGAAGAGCAGGCCGTCAGTGATCTCGTTGCCGATAGAGATGATCGAGGGCGTTATGCTCGCGGATGCGAAGGCGTTGGACACCCCCAAGGTGTAGTTGTACAGCTCCCCTATTACAGCGTCGGTTGGTTGGTTATTTTGCTAAATGGATCGCAGGGGTAGGGGGATGGTATGTGACTTACAAGCCAAGTCATCTAGGTCCGTGGGCCATCCCGAAGGAATAGCCTGGTCAGCTGGGTCCGCCCAGGTGTCGCTGAAGTGCAGGTCGAGGTAAACTCCCAACCCGGCATCGACCGCCCTCTGGGCGAGCTTGAGGTTGTAGTCCAGGCCATAGACGCCATCGGACGGGTTGACCCAGACACGCTGACGGACGGTGTTGACACCAGCGTCGGCGAGGATCGTCTCGAGGGCCTCGGTAGTACCGCTGGCCGACGAGTAGGAGACACCGGAGTCCTCCTCAACCTTGACTGAGGACCAGTCAACACCCTTATAGGTGAGGGACGCCGAGGCGGCGGCCACGAAGGGGAGATATTTGGTGAGCATGGCTGTGAGATAGAGAGAGACGACAGTGGTTAAATAGTGATGGGATGTGATGTGGATAAAGGGCGCTTATTTACAGTAGATATGGGGTGAAAGAAAGACGGACCAACCAGCAGCACCTGTAAATGAGAATCAACAACGAACAACGACGAAAAATCCTAACGAGAGAAAACCTCTCACCACCTCTTAGCAGGGGACTCGTTCTCTTTTGAACATCACAATACACCCCCTCCCCTATACAAGAGATACTAAAGGGTGGGTAAAAAGGCTGTCGTACCTGTCCGCGCCATCTCCGTCCCCGTTCCATGCCCAACACCCGTTCCAGAGGTTTCCTTCGGCTCCGCAGAGGCAGAACCATGGATCAAGACCGACCCATGACAGCCGTGCCACTGATCCATCACCCCCTTCATCAATCTCACATAGCATGTTCGTGTAGATGAAAACTACCGGCGTGTCGCACCAAGACACTAGGCCCCTTACGCGTGTGGAGAGCGACCACGCAGCGTGAGTCGCCGGTGAGTTCCTTACCCCGGACCCACGTCGCATGGGCCTTATGCCGCTGAAACGCTCGTCATCCTGGTCTACGGTCCCCTGATGCTGGGGTGCCAATCTGATTCAAGGTAAAATTCCGAAGGGAAAGAAAAGGCCCGTCAATGATGGGTGTGGTGTGTGTAAGCTTGATGAGGTCACGAGTGCACGCTTGGCTGACATAACCAATAACGTTAGATTTCCGGCACACCTAGACTGCATCGATCTGACGAAGCACGAATGCTGGAGATGTCACGAGTTATGAATGATGATACTTTTTTGATTGCCGACTACTTGAGTACTTGAGTATGTATTCTGTCTGCCAAAACCAGTGTGTGTACTGGACGTTGCGCAGGACAGAAGATCGTAGCTCGGCTCGTTCCGAATAGGGGGTAATACTATGATCATCAACTGTCAAAGTCATCGACGGACCTTGTGCCCCCGGTGTCTAGAAACATCTATCCCTAACTCCACCAATGATGAACATAACCAGTACGCAGTAACAAGGCAGTCAGACGCAGAAGACACCGACACAAGTATACCCAGGCTTGCGACACCAACCAGATCTAGACACCCGAACACCATGCCTTTTCCATATGCGCCTCAAACCCTGTATGCGCCTAGACCGAGATATGCAACCCTTTAAGACAAAGTGGATCCGAAAGAAGCCGAGAGTACCCAACCTTCTATGCCAACGAATTGCACCCAGCAGCATGTACAAGTCACATGCTCCTCCAGCTGAGTGATTACCCCAATGCTCCCCAGGCAGCTCACTGCGAAGGCGGATAATTGACCGCGTAATATCCCTTCCACTCCTCACATCCGATCTCCTTTCCGACAAGCTTATGCGCCCACTGCTTGACGACCAGGGGGTTCTCGAACGGGTCATCCAGCATGTCCTCCAGCGATTCGCCCAGCATGTTTTCCAGCTCCGTCACTTCGAAGCAAGGATCACCCTCCTCCCTCGCCTTGAGCAGCCTCTTCTTCAGCTCCTTGTGGAGAGCCATGGTCAGGCCAGGATCGTCCTGGTCGAAGCCCACCTCATAGCGCCATATAGTGTCTGCGACATGGGCCACAGAATTGTTGGCAAAGGCCAGCAGGCTGCCGGTGCCGCGGACGAACGCCCAGATGATGAAGCTCCCCATCTGGAGGACCAGCTCGCCGAACGCGTCTAGCTTGTAGTAGAAGTGGACATCTGATGTCGCGCATTTGGCCATGTACCGCTGCCAACCGACCATGGCGCCCTCGCAGAGGGTGAGGAGGAAGGCCAGGTCGAGTGTAGAACAGTCGCGGAGGACCTCGGCCTGTCTGCCGCGCAGAACCTTGAAAAACTCGACATGTCCCTGGTACTCGGCCTCGCGCTGGGCTGCCACGCCATTTTCAAACGTTTGGTCGATTTCTAGTGATCGTACCCTCTCGCCGATCTCGTGATAGGTGCGTATGATCTCCGGGTCGGCTTCAACATCAGCCAAGCGATCGGATATGTACATGGCTCGCTTGAGGCCAGCCTTGTGTTTGTTCAGAAACTCGACTGTCAGGCCGAGAGACTCGGGGCAGGCTGTGAGGAGGAACCCGCCATTGTCCAGGATGGAACGAAATCGCACCTCGCGCAACTCCAGCTCCTTGACGGTGGCGAACGAGTTCTTCTTAGGAATCGCGCATCGCTCCTCGTCCTTGGAGGTCAGGAGGTGAGTTTGAGGGGGCATCAGGAACTTCTCCAGCTTGGCGGCGCTGATGCTGCGCTCGTAGTCGGAGACGAGTGCATGAATGTCCTGGATGGTATCAGCACTTTTGTCACAACACAATGACCGAGATGAGGATGTGAAGGGTGAACTTCTGGTATTTCGCTGCTGTCTATTCGATCGGCGAGCCGCCTTCGAGTCCTTGGATACCAGACTAGGCTTGCGCGATCGAAGGGGTGGAGGTGTATTGACTCAGATGGATAATTGACTGACCTTGCTTGTTTGTAGAAGACTCAACAGAGTCTTGCGATCGCAAAACTCTGCGATATGGAGGAGCAGCTCCTTGGTGACGCGGTACTCCATCGTGGTGGTTACGTGACGGGGGTTGGTCTAAGGGAACGAAGAAGGAATACCGTGTAGCAATTCAGTAATTAACAGTAGAGCGATACCCTGATATGCTGAGAGTGGTGAGAAACAAAAGATTCGTCGAAAGCCTGTATCGTTGAAGTCTGTTTCGAAGATGAAATGTATTTGGAGGATGAAGTGTGTACAGTATGGAGGATGAAGTGTGTTGGAGGATGAAGTTTGAAACGATGACGAAGTTTGACTCGATGACGAACTCCGTATCGTTATTAACTCTGTATTGTTATTGACCTCAGGTGGTATGTAATATCAAAGGGGTGGACAACAAGGTGCTCACGTGGGGTGTTCAAATCAGAAGCTATTAAGAACCCTGATGGCTCCTTCACCAGATCTTGTGACGACACCGTTTATCGATATCAACAGGCCAATGACTGTTCGATTTACCACAGTGATTGGAATAAGGTTCCCATATGTTCTTCATTGGAGCTGATCAGGGGTAACGTCACTGGCAGGCCCAGAGAATCAACCAAGCTAAAGACCTGTCCTCTAATTCCCTCCTCGGTTATGAGTATACCCAATGGCTATTGATTAACCAAGACTGTATCGATCTTTGGAACAACTATCTGATCACGGGAAGTTCTTGTGACAACCAGCCAGGTGTTCGTCATTGAGTTTTGGTCACAAGCGATTGACATGGGAGGCTGATCAAGAGAGAACAAGTCAGAATATCAAAGCATTTGCTTCACTCCCCTGTGAATAACCGACCTTGTCGTAGACATCACAAACCTCATATGTTGACTCTCGATCCACGACAGGATGCTATCCACTGAACATAGTCCGATTAAAAGTGTTGTGACTCTTGACTATATCTCGCCGAGTCTGGGTATTCTGACAGTAATGAGACATCTCCTGGATATCGCATTTGAGTGCTGCTTGGCAGCCTTGAACGCCGCTATCCCTCCCTCTGGCACCTTTGAACCCCGTTGAGCACGATCAGCCGGTCCTGCAACTAGCAACGTTAGACTGCAAGCTGCCCTCATACTCGATGTGACAGGCGTAGACCTTTGTAGTTTGAAGCCGTGCGAGCATGTGTAAGAACGAAATTCGGTGACCAAACGCCCGCAGCAAGTCTGGGCGCGGTGAACCTTTCCCCTGGATTAACCCTACCATTCCCTCCATCATTGATGAGACAACACCACAACGCCGTTAATGCATGTAGTTGTGACAAGTTGCGGGGAATCAAGATGTGCTCGCTTGTGCACAGAAATGCCCGGGCACCGCGCCACGACAAGAGGCTGTAGCGAAAATATCACGGGGGTATCCAAGCTATGGCCAATTGCCAACCCACTCATTGAGGTCCCCTTCCCCTCCAACCATACCCGTTCCGAGGACGGTGAACCAATTACTTATCTTCCTTGAACCGTTCCTTGACCTCAACGGTCTTTCCGCCCACACTGCCGAGAGTTCGGATTTTCTCGACGAGCTCATGGTCGTTATCCATTTGCGCGATGTCGTCGGATCCACCGATACTCTTCCCGTTGATCATAATATTCGGTACCGTTTTACGGCTCGTCATCTTGCCCAGCTTGTCTTGTATTTGCTTGCCGAGTGGGTGTATGTCCAGCTCGACAACATATGGCTCGGGGGTGATTGTGTACTTCTCGAGAAGCAAGCCCTTAGCTCGCTTGGAATATGGGCAATACGACTTCGAGAAGATGATGACTGTGCACAATGTTAGGAACATACTTGCAGATCAAGAAGGGCAGTGACAGCGTCTCACCTGGGGACTTCTTGAGGATCTCGTTGATGGTCGTCTCGATCTCATGATCCTCCTCTGTCTCCTTCACCTCGAGCTTGTTGCCAGACTTGTCCTTAGTCTTGTCCTGTCCGGCGGCAGAGTTGCCAATACCAATGACCTTCTCGGGAGCATCCGGCTTGGGGGCTTTGGCATTGGCCAAGTCTTTGGCTTTCTGCTCCGCAGCCTTCAGACGGTCCGACATTTCTTTAGCTAATTGAGCATCATCTGCGTCCAGATCACCATCACCATCCTTATCTTTTCCGTCCTTCGAGTCTGGTGGTGTCTTGTGACCGCTGTGCACCCGCTCCAATCCACCCTTTGTTCGACTGTAGAAGTCGCCGAATGTCCGTGTATCCAGGTCTTGTGACTGTCGCATCTGCGAAGTGTACACTAGCGTCGTAATGACAATGGCGGCCACTCCTATGAGCAGCACGCGCAGCCGTCGTGGTGAAGGCATAGTGCTGTCCTAACCAAGAGGGGCAAGAGAGGGTTGTCGACACCAATTCACGCTGTTTCCGTAGACGGAGATCTATGTATGCGACACAGAAGTAGGGTGCCGCAAGTACTATTGACCAAGTGCGCTGCTCGTCGTTTGTCGTGTCTTGTGATACGGTTGCACATGCGACCCAGGAGGTTGGGGCAAGCTGGCGGGCGTGTTCTGGTTCTAGTGCAGCTGGATTTGAACCTCAAATCTGTGATGCTTATGTTTAGCTTAGACTTGGCTGTGATCGATCGTCTGAAACTCGGAAGTCGTGGTGGTCGCAGGTCGCAGGTCAGCTGGAGATCGGAGGTACTGAGGTTGTTAAGGAATGTCGACAAGCTCGTGGGGCTCGACAAGTGGAGGTTGTGCGCGTCGTCGGAGATCGTGCGCGTCGTCGGAGATCATGCGCGTTGTCGCACTTTAGGCAGGTTATGGGAGTCGGTAAACAAGGTGTCGTCAGGATGTGGGAAGACTTTCAATTATAGGGAGCAAGTGGCAAGTGAAGTAAGTTCTTTGGTTGTTTTGTTGGACCACGGCTGATCTGATCGGCAGTGGTTGTCGTTTGACACTGTGAACTTGGGGGGTTGCAAGCAACCTGAGCTGCCTCGCAGGGCTGGGGTTATAGATGGATTGTGTGGAGAAGCTCTTATTGCTGCAGAGAGCTTGCTCCCCTGCTCCCTTCCAAGGTTGTTCTTAGGGTCCCTGAGCAGCTTGTGCAGGGAGGGTCAATGCTAATTCGGGTTCAATGGGAAAGTTCCGAGGCGCCGTTGCTGCATTTCCGCTGCGGCAGGTCGCGGGCCCTAGGCCCCTAGACTGTCCATTTCCAGGGGCACTGGAGCGCTAGGGCCAATACCACATTTTGGCCTGTCGATCTCAATCCGTATTTGTACGGAACACTGCCGTACTGTCACGGTATCGCACTGTAAACTGCAACTCTGCTCAATTCATCCTGATCAAAAAAATCACCTCAATCCCCTTTCAAAATCCCCTGGGAATTGTCATAACCTTTCTTGAAATAACCACACACTGTCCGATAAAGACTCATTTCTGCCTCGGCAGTCCATTTCGGTGCCGCGGCTCTGCGACATGATTTCTTCTTAATCCAACAAGGTCAGACACAATAATCGCCGCCGAGACCGTTATCGGGCGGCAACGACCTAGGGTTTCGTCTCATAAGTGTTTCCAGCGCCCGCGACATGAAGGAGTAATCGTTCCAAGATGTACTTGGTTAATCCCCACCTGCTCCAGCGGCACGGAAGCACCCGTAACGAAGGTCAAGAGCCGGGATATCTCCCAGGATGGGGCTCCTCGGCCTTGCCCCGAACAACTCGGCGAAGAAGGACGTGCCGCTGAGGCCTCAAGGTAGCAGCTCCTCCCAGCCTTTAGCAGAAACCCCCCTGAAGCATTGCGCCTGCCCGAGAGTTTCATGACTGCATCTTGGATGTTGGAGGCGGCACATTGGTGCTGACTTTGCGCTACGAGGCGAGCTGGTTACGATTTACGGAGAGGGCTCTTCGATAAATTTCAAAGTTGAAATGTTTCATCAAGATCAAGAACACCAACAGGACCTTAACCCATATATCACTGGTCACTTGACATCAATTTCTCAGAGAAAATTCTCGTCAAGCCTCAACCTTCGGCATCGCGCCAAATTGCACCGACAACGGCAGGATGTTATTGGGGGAGCACAACCAAAACATTCTCTACGCCATGATGTTTGATACAAATTGAAACATTTGTCGAAAATGAACATAACCGCATTTCGGATTATTAAACTGATGACAAGCATCTCATCGGCAACTCAGCGCAGTCAATCCGCATCTTATTCGCGACAACAAGATAGGATTCTGGAGTCAGGATTGTTTTTATGGCTTCAGCATTTTCATGACTTCAGCGTCAACTTTGTGCGCGACGACAACGTCTGCAGCAGCTGTAGCACCAAACTCTCCCATGCTATATTCAACATCTGCGCCAACTCAGCTGCCGCAACTAATTATCTGGCCTTTTGTCTGCAAGCCCATGGGGCCAATTGCAGCATGGACTATCCGCGCAGGTCAGCGGTGCTCTGTTCAGGGAATTGTCGCCTCTCGAACCATCACCCGCGTTGCGAAGAGGTCGACGAGACTACCACCGGCGAAGATGAGGCTACCTAGGTATAGCTCCCATGAACGTGAAGGACAAGAGGTTCATACTGTGGAGAGTTTGCTTCCATATATGTGCCGTAGGCTTCCGCGAGGCTAAGGGTTGAACTGCAGGCTCAGGTCATATTGATCTGGTCTCGGTACGGTCCCTTGGAAAATGTTTCGCGAGGGAGAAAACACATGCCACAAAACGTACAGTCAAAAATAAGGCCAGCATTGAGTACCGGCAGAAAGTCATCAATTCGAGCTATTCAACTGAAAATGAAGCTGACTGAGGGCCTCCCCTCTACGCAAGGTATGCGGAACTTGGTTTCTCTGGAGTCCTCTCTTTGGTTCCGTGGCATATGTCGTCTCCCTCACCAGCAGAAGCACAACACATCAAAGAACGCACTGAACTACAGGGTAAAGGACTTCATTGGGTTTGGGAACCTTTGGCTTCTGTGGTTCTATTTACTGTCATCTATAACAGGCAGAGAGGTAGGAAGGGGGCGCCACCCAGTCCCAACTTCTCAAATCAGGGTCCCCAGTAACAACTACACTGGTTTTACTCATCTCGGCGATTTGTTACTCACACCTCGAAGACAGCTTTCATACGGATTCAGAGCAGTCTGTACATTAATCCAGCCTGTTACAATGCCGTGGTACACCGTGTCTCACAAGGGCCCAATCAGCACCTCTGAGCGCGATGAACTCGCCGCTGCCATCACCAAGATCCACGCGGATTAATTTAGTGCTCCATCTCTGTTCGTGAACGTGAGGTTTTAAGATGCCTCAAACACGTCCCACTACGTAGGCGACAAGCCCGCAAGTTGCCTTGCTTCCCTCATCATTATCTGCACATTATGCTACACGCGGGTCAAGACCTGAGAACGAAGCCACGACCTTCAGTTACAATACCTCACCACAAGCAGGTACACATCAACGCCATCCTCGTACATGTCCATTCTGGCACCTCACGCCCCCGATCCTCGTAAGATGAGCTGTGCCGCCAGCTCCGGCAGGCCTGGGAATTCATCCTCACGACTACGCCGCTCAAAACTATTTTTATCCTGGGCGACCTCATTGCAGGCCAGGAGCTGGGGTTCCCGCTGCCAGAGGCGGGCCACGATGCCGAGTGGATGCGGGAGAACATGGAAGAGTTCGAGAAGAGAGAGCGACTGCAGGGGACAAGAATATGAAGGCGCTGGTGGAGGAGTGTAAAGAGAGAGGGCTAGGCGCGTGATCGGGCAATGGAAAGGGTTTACACAGATTGAGTTGGGATATCTGTCAAAGGCCTTTCCACGTTGCAAAGGCTTTGGGACGGAACGATAATCTCACCCGCGTGCTTAGCAATAGCGCGTACATAGCCGCAAGACAGAGAGAGGTATTAACCACCCGCAGCTTTTCAAATCCCTATCAAACGCAACAAATTGTCCACAGTCTAATCGATGGACTACATCCAAATGAGATAGTAAGAGCAAACGAGCGAGGTGCAGTAACGAGACTCGAACCCCTTCAAAAGCTGGGTATCATGCGGATTCTTCGCCTACAATTCCGGGCTTAGCTTCCGTGGGTATGGGCTCTGGCTGCTTTGTTTAGAAGGAGAGCCCATGATGGATCTAGGCCGTATCGTTAGTTGCGACGAGACACGCTCAAGGGGAAGGGGGCTTACACCTGAAAGTCACTTTCACACAAATTATGGTGAGAGCTACTTACCTCTGTGGATCTATACGCCTTGCGGACGTCGGATCGGGCCGATGACCAGGATTTTCCCTGCCAAGAACGCCATCAACCATTGAACCTTAAATCAACCTGTCAACATGCTCAACACTTTGAAAGACTGCAATGATCCACTGGTATGGCTCCATTTGATCGAATTGGTACATTTTGGGTGATAATTCTACAAGTTCGATAAACGGAACTGATGGCAAAATGTTGGGTCGGTAAGTGGGTACCAGAATCGCAATTTCCACCTGATCCTCCTGGCCTGGGAGGCTTCCTCTCGGAGGATATTCGAGACTTTTCTTTTCTTTTCCTTCTCTTTCTTTGACGAACACCCTCTCGCGTCTTGTCATTGCTAACATGGTCTCTCGTACGGGCGTCTTACTGACTAGCTCAAAGGTAGTTTCACAGTCGTGTTCGTTTCGTCGCTTCCATGCCATGAGATCGGGAAATTCAATCCCGAAAAGGGGCAAATTATTGAATGTTGATATTCAGAAGCAGAACGGCTCCTTTCTATCACCGGGCCTGACTCTACTGTACCTTCGCCTCTGGCGTCTCCCGGTATGCCGGAGGCAAAATGCCTTCAAGCTCCGCTTTGATTTGCAGGGCCAGGGTTCTCGAGTGCCAGCGGTGCATGGACGTGAAGCCGCCCATCAGCCAGTAATTGTCAATATTCAACTGGCGCTTCCACAAACCACGTATCTCACCCTCTTCATCAAGTGCCCACGTGGCATCGAGGCGAGAAGCGATGTCCTCGGCATCAGGCCCGTCTCCCAGGACCTCGGCAGTCACAGCGCGCACGTTTGTGTCGGCAAACCCGGTGCACCAGACGATGGCATCGGCGTCCATCTTTGAGCTGTCGCTGAATCGGAGTCCCGTCTCCGTGAACGCCACGGGCTCCACTTCGGCCTTGATGCCGCAGACGCCATCTGCTAGCAACTGAGTAGCTCCCGTGTCCACATAGTGGCCGCCAGCTCGCTCGAGCAGGTTGTGCATCAAGTCGGTGCCGTGGTCGGACCGGCTGTCAAGGACAGGGAAGCACGCCGCGGCAAGCTTTTCGTACCGATCTGGCTCTTGTGATGCCATGTGCGCGTTCAAGCCGCGGGCGCACTGGCTATCGACAACTGAGGGCCAGGTCTGGAAGAGCCTGTCGCCCATCTCAACGCCGAAGTCGTAGGCGCCCAGGCTCATCTTATCACAGACATACGAGACCGGAATAATATAAGTATTGGATCGCACATTCATGGTCGTCTTGAGTCCGGCAGCGTGGCAATCCTCAAGAACATCAAACGTGGTGTTGGCTGAGCCGATCACGATGGCAGACTGAGAACAGGCAGTTAGAGTCAATATCGGTCCATACGGTAGATTTGTCGGGACTCACCTTGGCACCCTTCTCCCTTAGCTCCTTAGCATTCGTGTATTGCGCGGAGTGAAGAATGATTCCTTTGTACAGGTGACGGTCTGCGATGAAAGGAATGTTCGGCTTTTGCGATCCGACGCCTGTCGCCTGTACAAGTTGCTTGGAGACCGCTGTGAGCACGCCAGCCGGTGTGTCGAGCTTGACAACCCACCGCTTGGCCGACTTGTCATACTGCGTCGCCTTGAGCTTGGCCGAGGTGATGACGTTCAGGTTGAAAGTTGCAACGTATTTCCGCACCTGTTCAGCCAAATCGTTCCTGGTGAGCAAGTGAGGAGCCTGAAGCTCCTTGGGATAACCTAGTTGCGAGACCACGGATTAGTGCCATGAGTAAAATAGAGACAACCTCACCTGTGGTGAACGGATTGAAGGAACTTCGAGATCATGTTTACCCATATAGGCCATGTCGGTAAATGATGTCGGAAGATGGAACTTCATGCAATCATAACGGAGAGCCCAATTATCACCGACCCGAGGATTTCGGTCGGCACAAACACTGTCGACCCCGAGGGCTTTAAGCCTTGCGGCCAGACTGACGGCGGCATTACCGCCTCCAATGATGAAGACATCCGTCTCAATGGTCTTAAGGCCCTCCAACTGTCTGCCAGGAGACTTGAGTAGAGTCTCATTCTCTGGGTGCAAGTCCAAATTCTCAAGAATAGTGCTGAGTATCCATAGCTTCCATGTGAGTTTCTCCGCTCCGTTCTCAAGCTTGGTCTTGACCGGCAACAGCGTCAATCGTCCACGACATGTGGCCGCTGGCGAACTGGTCTTGAAGGCAACGTCGAAGTCAATGAATTGCTGTCGGTGGTAAATCTGTCAGTTCTATGCCCTCCTTGGCCATTACCACTTCAAGGATAGCTCGCCTTCTTACGAGTACCGGAGTCGCAGGGATGAAATGGGCCGCGCCAGACAGCTTGAGCTCCCCAGTCAGATCCCTGAGCTTCTTCGTCTCCAGGAGGCCCGCGGCTATCACACCGGGGGAGAAGAAGGTGCGGATGTGGTAGGTCAGCGCAAGCTGGTCCCTCCAATACGCCTGGCCGTCATAGAAGCAACTAGCCAGCTTCTCGGCATCGTCGGCAGCCAGAGCGGCGTTGAAAGCGCTCAGAAAATCGAGCGCCTGCTTGGTCGACTCATCTCCACTCATGCAGGCCGGATCCACAGTCCCAGGAGCGATGAACGGCAAGGGCTGACGCTCCTGCATCTTACACAGCTCAACCGCTCGAGGGTACTCAACCTGCAGAGAGAGTTTGTGGATAGGAATGCCTATATTTCAGAGTCAATCAGTAAGCCAGGTCAGAGAGACGATTTTCTGCTATAGTGCCACGCCGTGGACTCACTGTTGGCCATGTTGAACGTTGATATTAGTAACTTCGTCTAGGTAAAGTTTGAGATCTTGCGCAAGTGAGTGACACAGAAATGCACATATATAACAACTTCTACTGTTGTGCTGTTGATTTGTGCATCTCCTCCCAGCTCTATCTCCCCACAAATGGGTCCAAAAAGGACGACCCTGACTACTCGGGACTTTCAAGGCTCAGTAGGTCCGCCTCACGACTTCCCCGCTCGGCGTTTCTGGTGATCGACTCACGATCCTACATACCTATATAGGTATTATCTACGAGACGCGCCTACAGATGCCAATCTCAATGAGCCGAGGTGACCGCGAACAATCTAGAAAATTTGTTAAGACGAATGAATCGCAGCCATGTCTACTGATGGAGTACAGGTATGTCCGAATTTTGTCACCGCTCGGGGCTCCCGTCTTCCAGGCAGAGATAACCCCTCCCCTCCCACGACGAATGCGCGTCGCAATGAGGATGTCAGAATACGGTTTCCTTGGCGGTAATCTGTACTCCACACAACCAGCTAATCCGGGGAATATCTTGTATGGTTGATTGTCCTGCAAAATCGTGTGCCAAGCGTTGATACCGATAGACGAAGGATTCGGACAGGTTCGATGCTGAATTTCCCTCTTCCACCATGTAGCTGGCGTGCCGCGTAAGTGAATCTATAGTATTTGGTCAAGATGGGTAGTATTGAGTAAGCGCTGGATTAATATTTAGGTGACTCGACTGAACATACCGCCTTAACACTTTTACCAGAAGAGATGCCAGACCAGCTGTCATACTGCTTAAAGCTGAATGTTGTCTTCAATATCATGCATTTCAGCTCTGAAAAAGCTAGGAGGAAGGAATTGTTGTGTTTGATGTCGAAAATGAATGGGGCAGGATGATGCCAGGCTATGGTATTCTTACACATGATACGTCAATGTGTTGGCTCTTTGAAAAAACTGCCCCATATCGAGACTTGGAGCATGGAGGTACACCACATTTCTATTAGCGCCAGGTGTGCCATTGTTCTCAACTGCTCGGCATGTGACGCAATCTAGATATCTCCTTGGCCATTATCTGTACTGGTAGCTATTCGCTCGGATTTAAGCGGACAAGCCTCGAGCCATATCTAGCAAACTTGGGTCACCTGAGAAGCTGGGCGAAGTTCTTTTCTATAAGGGTTGCTGACTGCATACAGGCAGCAACCACAAGCCAAGCGGTACCAGACATTATGAGACCTTAGCTGATCAACAAATATATGCGTCAGACTACAGTTTGCCGGCTCTTAAGCGAGTATTCCCGGGCGGATTCTACAGAATATAGGCAGATATGACAAAGTCACTGTTAAAATGCCGGAGGTCAGGCTGGAATCTATCATCCCGATGAATGGCCTCCTAATCTCATATAAAAGGGATGTTCAAAGCAGGACTTACTTGCCTCTTTTCAATAACGAGATAATCTTTTATGCCCCAGTCATGTTTGAAGCCCGGCCACTTTATATTCGCCAATGGCAGAGTGAGAATAAGGAATAGGGAGATCTTTGCAGGCAATGCCTAACATACTTTTCCAAATCCAAATCTCTCAAGTTACTATCAGGAGAGGGGCTACCCATATCTGTCAAGCAGTTCTTCGTCAAGTCCACACCGAGTTGCCCGCTATGTCTTCGGACTCGGACGGTCGTCCGCGGCGACGGCTTCGAAGGCATTCACTTCAGAAGGGCGCCATTCCACGATGGCCTCGACAGAAGCCGAGACTTCCGCCTTGTGGCCGAGTGCGAGCTTGACTTTGACGGTTGGAGAGCCCGATTGGGCAACCCGCCGAGGATGCTGTTTGTCAAATATCTGTCTCTGGTCCACCCTTTAGGGGATGACCTAGTCGATGATCCGCATTTGCTGACTATATACAAATCGCTCGGTAAGTATAATTAGACGTTGTACTTCTCGGGGAATGCTTCATCGACTTTTAACCTAACTTTTTGATATAGACTTCCCAGCAGAGAAGACTTTAAGGTCGCCTGCTTTGCCTCAAGGCCTTGACATGGCGTGTGATGAGTTTATGTCCAAATCCAAGCTTATACTTGATACTTGCATGAAAGAGCATAAGAACTGTCAAGAAGGCCTGACCTCGGAGATCCCATTTCTCCCGACCCGCGTCATCGACGTCAAGCTCGACAATAATAACCCAAACCACAGGTTGCATGTATCACAGGCTAATGAGCATGGCCATTACGTCGCCCTCAGCTATATCTGGGGCGGCCCTCAACCAATGACCAAAAATGAGAACGTCGCGAGGTTCACATCTGAAGGCATCCCTCCAGATAAAATGGCACAGAGTACGAGAGATGCTATCCGGGTGACGCGAAAACTTGGACTTCGATATCTCTGGGTCGACGCGGTCTGCATCGTACAGGACAACGAGGCCGACAAGGACCATGAGCTTGCAGTCATGGGTAAGATCTACCGGGATGCTACGCTGACGATATCCGCCTCGACTTCCAAGAGCGCTGTCTCGGGGTTTGCAAAGTGCGATCCGCCCACGGGGTGCCAGTTGCCCTTCCTCCTCCCGGACGGCACCATGGGCAGCGTGACTGCGGTTCCCTCCCTTATAGGGTTCCCACACATCATCACGCGTCCGATCGATCTGCGCGGCTTTGGATCTTGACAACGGTGAATTGAAGTGGCGCTGCCCAGCTACGCCATCCGACGACGAGTGGGTGACCGACAGTGATTCCTTACCTGATCATCCCGAGACCAGCGAGAGCCACCGTCCAGTCAGTTCCTCCCCGACTGGCAGTCGTTTGTCTATTGGAGAATGGGACGACTCGGATTATACCTACCCCATTACGCCATTGGCATTGGAACATCGCAGCTCAGAGCTTGACAGTCTCTGCCCGCCCCGCGCCTGCTTTTCAAGCCAGAGGCGCACCGCGAATGGAACATCACTATGGACAGAGCTTGTTGAAGAATATAGCAGTCGCTCATTCACTTCCAACCTAGACAGAGTGCCCGCCATCGCGGGTCTGATTGAGGTTCTACAGGAGTCTTGGAATGATACTTGTCTCGCTGGTCTGTGGCGCTCCAGATTAGTCCAGGATCTTTTCAGAGAGGCAACAGGGCCCGATCCAAAATTTGGAGACGCCTGGGGGTCAAAAAGGACACTCGGCAGTGGGACTGGTGGGAGAAGCAGAATGCAGCAGCCGACAGAGCCCAGGCCCGTGAGATGAGAGAGAAGAAAGCGCAGGGATGGAAACGATCCGAACTCTACCTTGCACCATCATGGTCATGGCTTTCCCTAGCAGCTCAAGTGACCTTCGAAGATCTTGTCCCAACCGCCCACTGCTCAGTCGAGCCAGTTGACGAACAAGCCCCTCTCCTAAAGATCAAGCAGGCAACACTGACACTTAGAACGAAGGTTCTTGATGCGCCAACGAAGACGTGGGTCGTATCCGAGATATTCGACGAGGACGAGAGCGACCTTCCGAAAAGAGAAGAGAGACTGTATGCAAAGCTGGGTCTCGATCCGGAGAGGCCATGGGATTGGACCCTCGGCGACACGGATGAAGAGGGCCTGACGACCTCTTGTCTGGGATTGATCCTGACGCCGAGTAAAGATGGCAGGACTTACAGACGACTCGGCGTCTTCAAGCATTCAAAGAAGTTACTGGAAGAGGAGCCAAATTTGGCCAGCTATGTTGAAATCGTTACGGGGAGGGCACCAGCAAGGCAGACGATCACGTATGATCGTGGAGTTCTCTACGAAAAGAACATGGAGATAGCAAGGCAATGGAAAGAAGCGGAGGAGAGAGAGATCGATGTTATTTGAGATGAGGTATTGAGTTTACAGCGGTAAAGGATATCATCTGCAAATATTATCAAGATACTATGAAAGTGACTGTTCTACTTTCGAGTTGTGTCCTGTAGCTTATCGAGGGCTTCTCTCCTCCACGAGTCGCCAGCAACCAATGCATCTTATATCCGAAGGTCAACTTAAACATGTAGCACCGTTGACGCTTGACTGGTGCGGGAATAACCTAGACGCGAATCACGCCAGTTTCACTCAGTCCAATTAGATACAATATTATGATTTAAGTGAGACACCTAATCTTGGATCCGCCCTTGTCATGAAGTCACAACAGCAGTGATCCTGACGAGACAGACCTACTGCGGGGGACGTTGGCTCTTACTAATGAACAAGCCGAGCGTATAACCCTACCACGAAGGACGACCTAGTTGGGAAGTTGATATCTATCATCATTCTCCATCACGTTACTGGGGTCCAGTATATGAAGCCTTCTGGACTCCTGCAGAACGACCATATTCTAACGGATACCGCAGCGCCCAGCTTCATCCACCAAGAGGTCGTACAGTTTTCCATCCACCAAGGATTTACCAAGTGCCCCTTTCAAACCCACGTCATTCCATCACCACCATGGGCAGCTTCAACAAACCAACAGCCAGCAAGCCCGCCCCGGGCGTCCCCTTCTACACCCCGGTACAGGATCCCCCATCCGGGACGGCCCTAGACTTCGACCCGGCCCACCCGGACAACAACAACGTCCCCACCCTGTTCCATCCCCTCACCATCCGGGGCGTCACCCTGGCCAACCGGTTCGTCGTCTCGCCCATGTGCCAGTACTCGGCCGACGGCGGGCACCTCACGGACTGGCACCTTGTCAACGTCGGGCAGTTCGCGGCGCGCGGCGCGGCCCTCACCTTCGTCGAGGCCACCGCCGTGCTCCCCAACGGGAGGATCTCCCCGGAGGACTCGGGGCTGTGGCAGGGCAGCCAGGTAGGGCCTCTCCGGCGCGTCGCCGACTTTGTGCACTCCCAGGGCCACAGCGTCGGCATCCAGCTGGCCCACGCGGGCCGCAAGGCCAGCACGCTGGCGCCGTGGCACGGGCACAGGGGCGAGCAGTCGCACGTGGCTACGGAGGAAGTGGGTGGGTGGCCGGATAATGTGTGGGGGCCGAGCTCGATCCCGTTTTCCGATACGTACCCGCAGGTGGTCGAGATGTCGAAGGAGCAGGTGGGAGAGACTGTGGAGGCGTTTGGGAAGGCCGCTGAGAGGTCCGTGGAGGCGGGCTTCGATGTCATTGAGATTCATGGCGCTCATGGTTATCTCATCAATCAGTTCATGTCACCTCTCAGCAACGTGAGTTATATTCCAAATCATCCACCAAATCGAGCTGAACCTCATGCTGACACGAAAACAGCAACGAACCGACGAGTACGGCGGCAGCTTCGAGAACCGCACCAGGTTCCTCATCGAGGTCATCAAGGCCACCCGGGCCGCCATCCCAGCCACCATGCCCCTCTTCCTCCGGATCTCCATGACCGAGTGGATGGAGTGGAGCGGCCAGGACAGCTGGGAGCTCCAGCAGAGCATCCGGCTCGCCCACATGCTGCCGGGCCTCGGCGTGGACCTCCTCGACTGCAGCTCCGGCGGCAACAACCACGAGCAGAAGATCCAGCTGCAGCCGAGCTACCAGGTCGACCCGGCGGCGGAGGTCCGCCGGGGCCTTAGGGACGCGGGCAAGGAGCTGCTCATCGGCGCGGTTGGGTTGATTACGAGTGCGGAGATGGCCAGGGACATCGTGCAGGACCGGTGCACGTATACCGTGGGCGAGGACCCTGAAAAGGGAACTATGGATTCCGTCACCTCGACGGAGGAGTGGGAGGACCAGTCTAAGGCGGACGTTGTCTTCATCGCGAGGCAGTTCCTTAGGGAGCCCGAGTTTGTCCTGCGGGCGGCGCAGCATCTGGGCGTCAATGTGAAGTGGGCGAATCAGTACGGCAGGGCTGGGTGGCCGGAGAACCAGAAAGTTTAGACGCAACCAGATGAGAGATTCTAGATGGGAGTACTATGGCCCAGGCTTTCGCTTTGACGTAGCTGCCAATAAAAGAAGAAACCCTGATACTCCAGAAGAGGTTTATGATAAGGGCATCACAGAACGTGCCTGTTTCGATCAAAGATGCCGTTACATATTCATACTGTCGTGCGCTCTCAAAGTTTCATGAATCAAGGCCCGCGACCACCAACCATAGAGTGCCCTCACTGCCCGATTACCCTCGATGTCATATTATTTGAGGCCTCCAACGCTCGCAAATGCTGGTGTTAAAATTCCCACCCCGGCAGCTTTTTATAGTACGCCCCCTGATGCAGAGGCTATATAGGACCCTTATAACTCCGGCTCGGATGTCAGGCGGGGTCCAGTGAGCTCGCTCTCAACGATCGACCGGAGAAGCTGTATGGCAATCTCCCTACCCAGGTCGATGGACTCCTGGTACACGTCTACCGGCACGGGCTTCACAGCCGGCACGTGCATAAATGCAACTCTCCTGCGCTCCTGTGCCTTGTAGCAGTTGGCCAGGCTGTTGTAGTAGATGTAGTCACAGAGGAAGTGGCCTGCGTCTTGCGAGATCTTCAATGTGAGATCGGCCTTGATGACTGGTGTCAGTGTCTATCTTGGTAGGTATGGCAATGTAACGTAGCCCAAACTCACCGGCAGGTATGATGCCCATCTTCTCCTGATATCCACCACATCCAGTTCGGTTGTCAGCTGTGCCGGGACACCGTGCCACGGGTAATCCTCAGATGAGGGGTTCTGGTGCGGCAGCTTCTCGTCCAGGTCCACCAGTCCATAGTCATCTCTGTGGCCGAACTCCTCCAGCACATATTGCTTCTTGGTCGACGCCATACCAATGTGCAACACATAGTCGATCTTGGAGACGCCGCCGTAGCCGGCTGTCCATAGCTTCGGTATCAACTCCCGAACAGCCGAGTAGGTGACCCGCACGGGTTCTGGGTGGACGATGATTCGGACCGGGGGCAGAGCCATGGATGAGCTGCGGATGGAGGTCGAGGACTTGGCGTTCAGGGGTGGAAGGTACTCGGGTAGCGAGGAGGCGATGTCCCAACTGGGGTTCCGGGGGAATTGGTCCTTAAAGGGCTAGGGTATATACGTGTTAGCTAAGGCTTAGGGAGTGTGAGGCTTGTGAGACTTACACCGAAGCCGGTGACCAGGATGGTCAGTTCATCTTGGGATTTGTCGATAGAGCCCATGATTGCCAGGGTCGTGAGAGACGTCCTCGGAGGGCACGAGACTATGATACAATGAAGGCGGAGATCCAGGAAGAACCAGTAGAATGACTTGGGAACAGAGGTCTTGGTTGGTGTCTCTATATACGGTGGGAGTTGGACAGGCACTTAAACCTTTAGGAGCCCTTGTACGCCACTGGAACAAAACAGAAAGGGCGAGATATACTTCGAGGGTAACATTAGCATGGTTCCCTGGAGGAAAAGTTCGCAAGGAGGAAGGATCCAGGAGTCCGTGAGGGATCAGCGAGGCGGCTAGGACTATTCTGTAGGAGATGCAGGTATAATGCGCCTGTGATATTGCAAGGTTGCAGAAGAGGGTCACATACTCGTTGGTGTTGATAGTGTGCTACTCGCCCGTACGAAGTAGGTATGTGTCACTGAGGAAGGACCGATGAAGAGGGAGAGTCCGAGAGACTACCAAGCCAAATAGAGACCACCTTGGAAGACAGAGCCGAGAGACAGAATAGTTGGGGCTTCATTAATGGTTTGAAGGAAGCATGACAAGTCCAAAAAGGAAGCAGGTCCGGACGATCCCCCGCGTTCGGTACTGTCACAGCTGAGATCCTGCTGGGCTTCCTAGCTAGCTTCTCCCTTGGACGGCGATCAGTTCACACGAGGCAGGAGAACTCAGGGAAGACTACTTCGTTCGCCTAATCAAAATCAGCTTGCCGACGATCCCTTCTGGATTGTGGACAGATGGGTAGAACCGTTACACTACCGATGGCAAATCAGGAGTCTCGTGTAACAGTTCTAGAAGCCGCCTTCTAGAAGAATTCTTTTTTCGGCCCCTAGCAGATGCAACCTAGCAGTACCTAGGTAGTATTCTACACAGTAGTGTAGGTGTTGGGGGAGGGGGTTATGGTCTGATAGATGCAGTGCAAGCTGGCAATTTACCTAGGTAGTCTAATACGTCAGGAAGATGAGGGGAAGTCAACCCCACCTCTGCTCCATCGATATTGCTTCTTCTATTGTCGTCCGGCTCCCTCTATCCCACTTCCCCTCCCAGGCCCTTCCCAGGAAGTCCTCACCAATCCCCCCCCCCCTTCCCCCGCCCGCGGCCCCTGTCTTCCAAGGCTGTCCTTCCCTGTCAGTCTTCCCTGTCCCGCGGGCAAACTGATTGATGTCCGGACTTGCCGCTTTCTGGAGCCGGGGCAACAATAGGAAGGAAGTACAAGGTACGCCGTGCTCCAATATCGAGCTTGCGCCTCATCATACAAAACATTGTTCTACAGTCGACAATTGTTCTACAGTGTCTGATAGCGATAACAAAGGGCTATACCAAGTGTTTTGCAAACATTGAAGCCCTCCGACTGTATGCCAATCTGTAATGCTACAGTGACTACACAGGTCGTAAGTACAAGTGTAGTTCATCTACCCCTGACATCACCTGCCGCGATACTGATTTGTGGAGGCCGTTCCTTCACGTTGCCACATGTGCATTGTGTCATGATCGGAATCATGTTGCTGGGAAAATACTTGTCCGGCTGTCTCTGGCAATGGTATGCCTTTCCGGTCCAGGTCCGGAATAGGAGCCGAAAAACACTCTCAACAGAAACGACAATACTTACCTACACTGCGAATGGCCGGAGAGGCCTTGAGACATCACGACACTGGTGACTCCGCATCGTAGCCTTTTCCGAATGCCCCGGCGAATCTTCGGATGCTGCCCTATCCATATAAGCCGCAGTATTACGATTGTCGTTGGTCATGTCCCTTTGGCAGAGATGACACTAACAGCCGCAAGAATTTACCATTTCTGTCAGTTCGAAGACGACTACCCTTGAAGATTGCCCAGGTGACCTTATAAAGGCTGAGGCAGTACTGGTTCGGACAGGAACACAGCAACCCGCCATATTTGAAAGGTCTGCATGCAGCCTGGACAAGCTACTCAAGTGAGTTCGGACTTGACGGTCACAGGAGAATCAGGACTGACGTTGGAAACTCATCTTTGTCCGATTGGGGTGCCCAGGAAGGAGGAGCCTGTGTTTGCATCCTGAGAGCATCGTCCAGTAACTGCTATATACCTAGCACTGTACGCTCCGGGGTAACGGATATGCAATATCTTCCACAGGTTGGGTGGGAGTCCCGAGGTCATTGGGCCAAAGCAAGCTGATGCATGACTTTGTTTCCGGTTCCAGATATCCCTTTGGAAGTCTGCTCATGGTTCAGTCATGCCTTCCTGCCTGATATTTCTTCAGAGGTCGGCCACTTCCTGCGTGTTTGACAACCACGTTTCCATTCCTGTCGCTGTCCATCTCACTCTACACTCATGAAGAACCCTTAGCTCGAGTGAGTGCACCACACGCCGGGAGACTGGCTGCCATGAGAATTACCCCATTCTCGTCAATGTTACGGAATGAGTGCAGTCTCTGACACACTCACTTCATGTTCGTGTGTCCTATTCCTCCACCAGGCTAGTCAGCTCTGGATCCAGTCTGGAGAACTCGGCTTCAGTATGAAGAGCAAGGCGGTCAGTCTCAAACCTCCCCAAAGAGTTTTGTCTTGATGGCCCCGTCGGCTCCTGCAAGATCAAATATGTCTATCGGGAAAGAGCATGGCTGTGCATAAGAAGGGATTGTGCCTCTTGCAGCAAACGGATTTTCTGAGGAAGCTACGATCAAAACAATTCGATCGTATATAGAGAATGAATCCGCCCTGACCAGCGGGCAAGACGAATTTCATCCAAACACCAAGCCATCACCAGCATTATCAAATCTTGGGATACACCGGCTTGAGTAATTTGAACCAACACTTCAACATTTTTCCACAACAGAGCCAACAATGCATTGCACGTCCTTCCTCATCGTCCTCCTTGGCCTCTTAGGCATTGCAGCCTCTGCTCCCACCAAGGCGAAGGCCTTATCCTCCACCACGGTCGCGCCCACTCATACAGCACCATCCACTTGTGCCACATACTATCCCTCCGTCCTCCGCCAGCTGGTCGAGTCCGAAAAGGATGTAATTCATGCAAACACTGCCAAGAAGACCAAGTCCTTCCACGTCGCGCAGTCCGTCTCCTTCGCCGACAGTGTCAAGTTCAACCGCGTCCACCAATACGTCGTCTTTGACAATATCCCCGCCGGCTCTTGGGACTGCCAGCTGATGGTCTCTTGGTGAGTGCCCTTCCATTGATAATCCCGCTCAAAGGAGATGGAGCTGACTCTGCCACATAGGCCTCACACCACCAGTGGCATGCAAATCACCACCGCCTCCAACACCGGCCTGTCCGGCACGACCGCCATCAGCCTCGACGTCTACAGTGCCTCCTACAACGCATCGGCCTTGGCCGGCAAGTCCAAGTCCGAGCCCAAGGGCGCCCACGTCGGCACAACAGACCAGGGGCCGTTCGCGACCTGGGAATCTATGATGAATGCCATCGTCCAGCCTGGTGGGAACGACCTCTCGGTCAAGGGAGACAAGGAGAAGATGCAGGACAGGGCGTCTGCCACCTCGGCGAAACTGACGTACTTTGGCACCGTGGGCGTTCACCCGGGCGAGTATGGCGTGACTGTCAACTCGGAGGCGTGTCCCTCCCAGGGGAGCAACGGCATGCTGGAGTTCTTGTTTGAGATCCCGAGTACTGACAGTCGTAATGCGAGTGTGGAGTTTCTTGGGGGCAAGGAGGAGGGGGCGGGGGTTTACTTGCTTGCCAACTGCTAGATGGGCGTCGGGGGAGACTGTATCGGTGGGATGTGATGAGATCCTGAGGGGTGCGTTGGAGCCATGTACTTGACTAGATGGATTCTTGGTGACACCCAATGGCTTTCATTCAATATGTTGGGTTGAGTGCTTGAGGAGGACAGTGGGGGCTAGTGGTATCTACAGGTTCCCTCAGTACAATTCCAGTACAATTCCAGTACAATTCAAAGCAGTTGCAAGATTGGTATACATGTAAGCTTCTACCAATCGCACAGAGGAACTGCAAAACATCGAGTAGGTCAAAAAATAAAAAACACAGTATAATCAAAATGGTAAAAAAGGGGGTGACGATTACGGCCGAACAATGCCAGGTCATCTCGCACCGGAGTGCTCGAACTGATGACAGCAGATAAACGTATGGTGAATCTTTCAACTACCACACGCCCCAGCACTGCCCATTTGGTTGGCAGTATAGGTTTACGCAAACCTATATCCCCTGGACCAGGGTGAGCTTTGGACCAGTGGTATCTTCGGTCCTCCTGCCTATGGCTAAGCTCCAAGCTGTATCGATCCATTCACCTGACCTGCGCCTTACAAGGTCATCACTGTACGTCAAGGCAATAATTGCATGGCTGAATTCGATGTCTTCACTAAGCTCGAGTTCCCTATCTGAGCTGCTCTGAATTTAGCACCACTTTGGCACCACTTGGCATGGAGAGACTTCGAGGTTCTCAAAGGGCCGTGCTAGATGGCCGGCCTGAACTTAAAAGTCCTACCTACACCTCTCATCAACTTTCCCACACCAACACACGAACAAAAACACTGCGTCCCTACTCCCTCCAGCTGATTTAACTGGTGCTATCATCATGGGCAACTGTCTATCAGCCATGGCCAACAAGCAGTCTGCCGGCTGGACTTTCATCGTTATCGGGATGTCCTTGGCCGTTTACTAGCGTCGTCTCAAAAGAAGAATCCAAAAGCTGCAGCAGCCACGGAGGGCCGTTGTGCAGGAGCAGAGGGCACATCGAGGGGCGGGACTATTACACCAGCTGGGCAACATCCTCACGATGCTGCAGCTTGGGAATTCTTTCTTAGTGTTTTACGTCTCCGAGCTGTCAAGGGTAGTCCTAAACCCACTCGACTTCCCACCCTCTTCTCCCTCCGCCGAATGCAGCTGGTTCGACCTTTCCTTCGCCGATATGGCCGCGTTGCCACTCCCCTAGACCGGTTGACGAGGTCATATACCTCGCCTCCCGATGTCACAGGTCCCCCTTCCGACCTCACTGAATCGTGAGCCCTGTCGCGCTACTCGGCTAACACTTGGGGGTTATCGAGCCTAGTGAAGGTCTTTGCCCCCCTTCGACATCGACGACCTCGGGGAGCGGTCAACGGGTTGTTAGGTGTCTCCAATGCCACCTGGGCAGCAGTTTCCTGAGAAGCTGAGCTGTCTGTATGTGTTCAACTATGGGAACTGATTCAGCCACACCTTCCGCCAGCGAAAGTTTTCTCGATGGATTGGCGCTCAGTGATGCTGGTGCCCCGAGCACAAACACATGACCAAGAGAAAGAGGAGCACCACGGAACTACCTAGGTACTACGTTGGAGGCCCGCGCTCAAAATCCGTGTACGCGTCCTCAAGCGTATTCAGAACCATGTTTACACAACAAAACAAGAGTCATTGTCTCATGAACACCGCACCGACTCCCTTCGAATTTGTGGAGAGTCTTGACTGAGAGCTGGCTGGAGATGGAACCCCCCCCCCCCCGGGAGAATAAGTCTTTGGAGGAGGGGGGGTGGTCGATGCTGTCTATTCATACCATGACTATGCAGGAATAAGAAGAGGGGAGGAACCTTTTGAAAAGGGGGGGGGGGCAAGGAGAGAGCTCAAAGACACACTCCATAACACCAGTAGAGTCTGCCAGTGCGACAAAAAACACGACTGACTGAATAAGATTTATATCCTCGTCTCACGGGTGGCCATGGTTGATCGGTCAGGCGGCCCTGGCCACAGAAGCGTGTAACAGAGAATGAAGAATGGCTAGTAATAGACAACAGAGAGGAATCATGATGAAGCGCTGATGATGTCGAAATCGGTAACGTGTAGCTCGAGGGCTCACATTTACCCCGGTGCATCTTGTCAAGAAGAGGCCAAGCGAACTCAGGGGTCAGCGAGCGTCACTTGAGCTCCTGGAGGGCGTTGCAATGAACTTGCACCTCGCCTGTCTTGAGCCTCCGATTTGTACGATAGAGAAATACCAATATCTTCCATTCCAAACCCCCTCGTCGCTAGCGGCCCGGCAGTCTGATGCCGTGTTCCGCGGACGGCTATGACGGCTGTGATCGAGGACCCACCTACCAATGGAAAGACTGATTGCAGGAAGTCGGACGATTGACTCTCCGGGACGGTCAGAGTGATGACCGGGAAAGAGTCATCCGGCCTGCGCCTTCCGGTCTTCCATCGACAGAACCGAGTTGAGTTGAGCTGATTGAGAAGATAGAACGCGGAGCCGCCGCTATCTTCCGAAATGTTTTGTCGTCCGGGACCGGCCCGGTTTCCCCGCCATCTCCCAAATATAATATCAAGGAATCACCACCGCGCCTCACCCTCTATACTAGGCCATTACCCACCTCGTCGTCAATTGTCGGTATCAACTACTAGGGCTACACAATTCAAGATGCCGGCAGCAACGGAAGCAAACGCATGGATCGGCCACCGGGGCGCTGCTGGTTTCGACCTCCGCAGTGAGTAGATCCACGTTGAGGTTTCTATCTCATTTGAGACAAAAGGGGACTGATTGGCATTGTCAAATCCAGGTGACACGCAGACGACGCCAACGGCTTCAATGCTGTCTGCCATTGCCAATTGCACTCTGCTGGATGATGTGATGGAGGAGGATACCACTACGATCGAGCTTGAGGCTCACTGTGCCGCCCTGACTGGCAAGGAGGCAGGCCTCCTGGTGCTGTCCGGGACCATGGGAAACCAGGTTGCTCTGAGGAGCCTGCTCACTCAGCCACCCCATGGAGTGCTGTGTGATTACCGCTCTCACATCGTGGTGCATGAAGCCGGAGGGTAAGTTGAATTAAAGAGCATTGTCAGACCTTGTGTGTCACTCAGGATGGCCATCTAACCTGTATACAGCGTCTCTTCCCTTTGCGGTGCCATGCTGGAATGTGTCCGACCGCAAAACGGCATCCACCTTACGCTGGAAGACGTCCAGGAGCATGCCCACATCGACGACAACGTCCACACATGTCCGACTCGCGTCATCTCGCTGGAGAACACCCTCAACGGCATGCTTATGCCCCTGTCAGAGGTCCAGCGCATCTCAAAGTGGGCAAGAGAGCACGACATCAAGATGCACCTCGACGGCGCCCGCCTGTGGGAGGTCGCGGCCTCCGGCGCCGGCAGCATCAAAGAGTTCGCAGACTGCTTCGACACGGTCACGTTGTGCTTCTCCAAGGGCCTGGGGGCCCCCATCGGTAGCATCCTGCTCGGCCCCAAGAGCGTCGTCAAGCACGCGCGGTGGATCCGGAAGTCCATCGGCGGCGGGCTGCGGCAGTCAGGCGTTGTCGCCGCGGCGGCGCGCGTGGGAGTCGACGAGACTTTCGGCAGCGATCCGAGCGGGAAGGACGGGCTGCTGAAGAAGTCGCACGAGATGGCCACGAGGGTTGCGAAGATGTGGACGGACCTCGGTGGGAAACTCACGTACCCACCCCACACGAACATGGTCTGGATCGACCTGAAGGACGCCGGCTGCACCGATGGCAGGATCGCCGAGCTGGGTAAGGAGCATGGGCTGAAGCTTATGGGAGGCAGGATCGTGTGCCATTATCAGATTTACCAGAATGCCGATGAGGTGATACCCAGGCTGGAGAAGGTGTTCAATACTATCTTCGAGGAGAAGGGTAAGCCGGCAGGCGCGAACGAGAATGGTGCGACAGCGTTGTACAGGTAGACGACTGTGTGTCATCGGTTAGAGTCTGGTGTAGAACATTCCTAGGAACTTCAATACAGCTAGCCTTGGTGCGCACAGGACGCACGTTACTGCCCTGGTTGTTTTGATGACGACGTTGAGGAACAACAGTGGGAGTTAGGTCATCAGTGACAATATAATGAGCGTGTCAATACCCGTAGTCATGTGGGTGGTAACTTCCTAACCTCCCACTCTCCGAATCGATCAAGCGTCACGGCGCCTTGACCGTGCAAGACTTAGTCCTCGAATCCGTGGCTTCCGTGTTACTTACTTGGCTAGTCTTTGTCCGAGGCCCGTCTTGGTGGCCTGATAAGTGGCTGGACTTGACAGAAGCCAGTTGCCGGACTCATTTGAAGGTCCTTATACAGTTTACGTGACGAAGTCAGACGTTATGCTTCTGGAATTTAGGTCCAGCTCACTAGTGAGATACACAGGTCATCGCAGTAATTATTCAAATATCTGTATCTAGGTACTTTTCCTCCTTCCTTCCTGTCAGCCTCTGCCCTCCAATGTGTTCTCAGGGCCTGGTTTTCATGTCTTATTATATCCTTGAGCCCATGGCATCGTGAGGTTCTTAATAGAGTGTCCTTCGTCGCGCAATGCCATCGCTCAAAGGACTTTTGAATGTAACCATCGCCTTGGCTGCGAAATACACTGGTCTGGATGGTATATTCCACAACGGCAGCGATATCGCACCATGCAGTTCACCACTGTACTGCTATGGCCCGGTTCTTGGGGACATTCAGATGGCAAAGCCATTTGTGGACTCCAAAACATATGTGGACATGTAAGTCTTGAAAATTCCCAACAACGGCGGAAGACCATACCGCTGATGCAGTAAAAGGCCTACAAAAGTCCCACTGAACCAGGTCCTGGCGGGTTATGACAGTCTTACAAAGCCAATTCAGAACGGCACCAAGCTTCTCGGCTTCCTGTCGAAGTACTTCAACCCAGCGGGACAGGAGATCATCCCCGTCGAGCCCGAGTCTCTGCTCGTCAACGCGATGTTCCTCGAAAATATATCGGACGCGGTGAACAGGGAGTTCACCGAGACCGTGATCAACCTCTGGCCGAACCTGACCCGGGAGTACAACGAGTCTGCGATCTGCCCCGAATGCGAAAGCAGCTTCATCCCCGTGAAGCGGCCCTTCGTCATCGCGGGAGGGCGTTTCCGGGAGCCGTATTACTGGGACTCGTACTGGATCATCCACGGCCTGCTCCGCAGCGCTGGCAGCTTCACGGAAATTGCGAGGAACCAGATCGAGAACTTCTTCGATCTTATTGATGAGTACGGCTTCGTGCCCAACGGCGCGCGGAAATATTATCTCAACCGCGCGGGTCCGCCGGTGTTGGCGCAGATGGTCCGGATTTACCTCGAGCAGACGAACAACATGACCGTCCTTGACCGCGGGATACCGATGCTTAAAAGGGAGCACGCCTTTTTTATGCGCAATAGGACGGTCATTGTTACCTTTCGGGGCAAGAATTATACGCTTAATCGGTAAGAAAGAAAAAAAGGAAGCCCTAGAACTTACCCTGTCCACCAGAGTGCAACTTTCTCACTTTTGAGCAACAGGTACAATGCGGCCAACAACCAGCCACGACCGGAATCCTACTATGAGGACTGGACACAAGTCAACAACGCGTCGTACTACGCATTCAATGGCAAGATCTACCCGACAAGGAACGCCAGCTGGGAGGAGAAAGCCTGGCAATACAACAACCTCGCCTCCGGCGCCGAGTCTGGCTGGGATTTCTCGTCCCGCTTCATGCGCAACCCGCGGGCCGCGGCCGACGACGCATACTTCCCCCTGGCCTCATACAACACCGTGAACTTGGTCCCGGTCGATCTCAACTCAATTCTGTACTGGAATGAAGTGACCATCGCCGATTTCTTGGAAATGACGGGGAATTCGTCCGAGGCGGAGACCTGGCGCAAGAAGGCCCGGATAAGGAGCAAGGCCATGTACGAGTTGATGTGGAACGAGACCCTGGGCAGCTACTTCGACTTCAACACAACCTCCAAGAACCAGGAAAAGTTCTGGGCCCGAGACAGCGACGCCATACCGATCGAAACGAAACCAGCGCACTCGAACGACACGCAGGTCGTCTTCAACGTTGCACAGCTCACGCCCTTCTGGACGGGCGCCGCTGTCCCTTCCCTCAAGAACAACCCACGGTCGGTGAGGATCGCGTTTCAGAGGATCTCTGAGTATCTTGATACCAGGGAAGGCGGGATAGCCCCGACGAACTTCAGGACGAGTCAGCAGTGGGACCAGCCGAATGTCTGGCCTCCCCATATGCACATCCTCATGGAGGCGCTGCTGAGGACGCCGGCGACCAACGGCACGGATGACGAGGACTGGAGGTGGACGCAGGATCTGGCGCTGAGGCTGGGGCAGCGGTATTTTGACTCGACGTATTGTACCTGGTGAGTATCATGGTCTTCAATTCCTTTGGCCCTCCTGAGTGGAAGATTGACTAACAAACCCCTGGCGGAATCAGGCGCGCAACAGGCGGCTCGTCACCAAGCGCACCACCGCTCGGCAACCTCGCCCGGAACTTCGGCGGCGTCATGTTCGAGAAATACTCGGACCAGTCCGTGAGTGAGGCCGGCAGCGGTGGCGAGTATGAGGTCGCGGTGGGGTTCGGCTGGTCCAACGGGGTGCTGATTTGGGTGGCTGATACGTTCCGCGACCAGCTGCAGAGTGCGTCTTGCGCGAACCTGACGGTCAATGCGACTGCTAGTGTTGGAAATGCTAGTCATGGTGATGGCGGAGATGCTGTCGGGCTAGACCCCTTTGATGCGGAGTGGACTAGTGAGAATGTGGGTGGGTTGGATGATGATGGTAGTGATTGATGGTGGTGATGATGCGGAGGAGGACTGAAATTCCGGGCTGTGGAAGTATATATGCATCCGTTTCATAGCAGCAAGAGCGACGCAAAAGCAATCATGTTATGTACTTTGATGGTGTATGCATGCATCAGGGAGGCTTTAGTTCCAATGAGGTGAGTGAAACATACGCTGCTGCCGTTGGATATGTGTTCTCGTGCACTTCCGGAATGGACTTCTTCCTGGAGACTTATGCCATGATGACCAATGCGTCACAGAGAGCCTATTCCCCTTTCCGTTCCAGACCAGGGCATTCTTCCCTCAAGATCCCGAAGAGCGTCAAATCTAGCGCCCTGCCATTCTTCCATACAGCCTTCCTCCTCACACCCTCCTTCTGATACCCAGCCTTCCGGAGCACCCCCTCACTCCCCACATTTCCCTCATGGACCTTAGCCTCCAACCTCAAGACCTCCGGGAACGTCTCGAACGCCCACCTCGAGAACTCCCTCACGGCCTCGGTAGCGTACCCCCTGCCCCAGTGCTCCCGCCCGATCCAGTACCCAACCTCCACCGTCCGCGCCTCGACGTCGCGGAGCGGCATGAGGCCGATGCTGCCGATGTGAGCCCCGCCGGCGGAGGGAGAGAGGCAGATGGCGTAGTGGAGGAGGATCCCGCCAGGGCGCAGGGGCGTGGAGGAGGAGTTTTTCGAGGCGAGGTCGGCGATGAAGTGTTCTGCGTCGTGGAGGTGGTAGGGGTGCGGGAAGGTGTCGCGCATTTGTTTGGATATCTCTGGGTCGTTTGCCTGGCGGGCGACTGACGGGGCGTCGGTGGGTAGGAAGGGCCGGATTGTTACCTTGGGGAGGGCGAGGAGGACTGGGGGGTTGTTGGGAGGGGATGGTGGTGAAGCGGTGGTGGTTGAGGCCATCTTGATTGTTTGGGGGGGGGGGGAGCAGGAGACTGGGAGACCGGAAGACTTTATGGGGGTGGGGGTGTATATGAGAGTCTATTAATACTTGAGTCCAGATTCGAGGCCTTTGAGGATATTTGCTATGATACTATATTCTGGTCACTGAGACTGGATCAAGTCTGAGAAGCTCTTATAGATATGCGTGAAGTGTACTCGGTGAGTGAGTCACCTCCAGGTATTTGCTGCATGTGGTGTCAGACTCAGCCTTGATAACGTAAGTCTTGTAACCATTAGATCTCAGGAGGCATCCTTCCAAGATTGAGAGCATTGGATAGATAAGAGGACTATACCTGTATGCCAACTCTTGCACAGGCTACTACTGATCATGAGAGTTGTCACTTGAGTTTGGTTTGTCACCATAGGAACTCTCACTCTTTACTTATACTTGTACAACATGAGGTAACTGGGTAACAAAAGCAAGATGTGCATCTCAGTTCCAGGTTGTTTGTGTAAGTGCGCGGAATGTGGGTTGATGGGAACCTTGGAACCTGACGACTTGCAGTAAGAAGGGATGTACCGAGGCTGGTCCAAGCGTCGCCGGGCCGCTCGAGCTTGAGCTGCAGGGCCTTAGTGGGCCTCTAAATCAATTCAAGCTCCTGATTGGGGCGCCATAGTGCGGGAAGACGCCCACTCAGCCCCCGGAGCCGCGCAACACGGGGATTCTTTCTTGTGAGGTGGCCTTTACGTGCGTGCCGAGACGAGAGCACGGCTACTAATCAGCCTCGTCCAACAATCACAACCCCATTTTGCTTCCCTTCTTTGATTTGTGACCGTTGCTTCGACGTCCACTTAGCTGGCTGTCGCTCTATGGTCAAACACCATTGACTCCTCTTTATATGAAGAATTGATCTTCCCCGCCGCTCTTTGTTCACACTTGAACCCCATCGGCGCATCGAGCTACCTCCTGCGTTGAGAGCAGTGAGCTTCTGACACTTACAGCTGCCAGACTCTCTGCGCTACCACCAAATCTGCTATCCAATATGGCACCCAAGTCGCGGTTCACAAGGCTTGATGCCTTTACAAAAACAATCGAAGATGCGCGCATCCGAACTACCTCGGGTGGTATCGTCACCATTGTTTCTCTGATCGTCGTGCTCTACCTGGCGTGGGGCGAGTGGGCAGACTACAGGCGGACAGTAATACACCCAGAGCTCATTGTCGACAAAGGACGAGGTATGTCGTTGCGCACAGATCACTATACTTCCGCTTCACTGTGCTCCGGAAACGCTGACCGTAGTCACCACGTATAACCAACTAGGCGAGCGGATGGAGATCCACCTGAACGTCACCTTCCCCCGAATCCCCTGCGAGCTCCTGACGCTCGACGTCATGGACGTGTCCGGCGAGCAGCAGCACGGCGTGCAGCACGGCGTGTCCAAGGTGCGCCTCAGGCCCGAGTCCGAGGGCGGCGGCGTCATCGACATGAAGGCGCTGTCCCTGCACAACGACGACGAGACGGCCAAGCACCTGGACCCGGAGTACTGCGGCGACTGCTACGGCGCGGGCGCCCCCGAGAGCGCCGGCAAGCCCGGGTGCTGCAACACGTGCGACGAGGTGCGCGAGGCGTACGCGCAGAAGTCGTGGGCTTTCGGCCGCGGCGAGAACGTCGAGCAGTGCGAGAGGGAGCACTACGCTGAGAAGCTGGACGAGCAGCGCCACGAGGGCTGCCGCATCGAGGGCAGCCTGCGCGTCAACAAGGTCGTCGGCAACTTCCACATCGCCCCGGGGCGCAGCTTCAGCAACGGCAACATGCACGTCCACGACCTCAAGAACTACTGGGACACCCCCGTCACCGGCGGCCACTCCTTCTCGCACACCATCCACGCCCTGCGCTTCGGGCCCCAGCTGCCCGAGGCCATCACCAAGAAGCTGGGCGCCACCTCCTCGTCCTGGGCGAACCACCACGTCAACCCCCTCGACGGCCTCGCGCAGCCCACCGAGGACCCCAACTACAACTTCATGTACTTTGTCAAGATCGTCCCCACGTCCTACCTGCCTCTGGGCTGGGAGAAGCAGTACCGCGACATGGTTGCCGATGGAAGCGCCGCGCTGGGCCAGTTCGGCCAGAACAATGATGGAAGCTTTGAGACGCACCAGTATTCCGTCACGAGCCACAAGCGCAGCTTGTCTGGTGGCAACGACGCTGCTGAGGGACATGCCGAGCGCGAGCACTCAAGAGGTGGTATTCCGGGCGTTTTCTTTTCCTACGTAAGTCACTCGCTACTGCGCCCACTGAACCGTTTTCGAGCCCCGTGGCTGACAAAGTTCTTCACAGGATATTTCCCCTATGAAGGTTATCAACCGTGAGGAACCGGTCAAGACGTTTGCCGGGTTCCTTACCGGGCTGTGCGCCATTCTCGGCGGTACCCTGACGGTCGCGGCTGCGGTAGACAGGTTCATGTTCGAGGGCGCGACGAGGCTGAAGAAGATGAGGTCTAAGGATCTATAAATCTCCCCGAGGAAGGGCCGCAGACAGGCCTAGACTCTTGAAGGATGGCTCTTGTCCCAATATTTCACTTTTGTTTTCTTGCTTTGCATCGGCACGTGGCGTTAAGGCTAGGTAGTAGGGGAAAATACTCCAGATTTCTTGCAGACCAATAGGGGCAAGCAGAGAGCCATGTGCGACAGTTCTGATTTCTTGCTCCGGTGTCCAACGCGATGGCGCCCTGGCCATGTGTTCATGTTGTGTCCCTGAGCACGACAGCTGAGTTCGGAGACGACCGCAGTGGGTGTCTCACAGCGCCTGTGATACTGTATGCCCAATGTTCCTCGCCCCCAGCATGTGAAGAGTTGTCGGAGGCAAATCTCGGATTCGGCTTCAGATCCCTCAACCTCTGACGCGATCTAGTAAAACGATCGATGCAAGAATGCGACGAGAAGGGCCCGGGGAAGGAGGCAAATGGGGCACGGAGTTGCTACATAAATGAAAAGGAAATAAGGCGTGCCAGATGTAAATCAGGCACGCCCACTCGTCCGCTAAGACGTGGCAAACGAGACAGTGGGATAAGACTCTCCTCCGCGGACTTCCTGATGAGTTGTCGTATGCAGTAACAAGTGCTTTGTCTCGAGCTATGGTGGGTGGACGTCCCCGCCGGATGCTAGCGCACACTCACGTCGGCGAGGCTGGGAACCAATGTCGACGGATGCCCCGGTGCTCGATCCCGACATGAAAAATAATAGAAGAAATTTGTAGCTATCATCCCGGTCACTTCAAATTCGCGAAGCAATGTGCTGCATAATTCAATGCCGGACTCGCCTGTGTGCCACATTAGTCTGGGTTACGTGATGAGTCCTCAGAAGTTTCTATGTTGGGAATAGCCTCAAATTAAGTCTAATTTCCGCGTGGTGATACGTAGTTCGCAACAGGGGTGTTCTCCACGATTTAGGATTTTGGACCCCGGGAGATCATCTCATTAGGGCAGATTGAACAAACGACGCGTCTTTTTTTCTTCTCTTTTTCCTACCTTCGGACTGAAGTGATCTGCTCTCTCATGTCCGTCATCTCTGGGCAATGGGGAGACCCTCGGGCTTCCAATGAAGGGATCGTCATTTTCCTGGCAAGATGAAATGATGAGCTGCTTTGTTCTCCCTGACGGTGATTGGACCGTCGCCTGTTGTGAAGGGTCCATCGAAATGACCTCGGGATGGGACCGATGCTAAAAGTTGACAGCCGTTTTTTTTTTTCAGTCTGGTTTTTTTATTATAGGAACGTTAGCATGGCGGGGGATGAGCCGGGATACAACTTTGAAATCTTGGTAGCTCTGGCCTCTTCAAGCCTGAAGATGGATGTCTCAACTTTATTGAGTGAGCTTGGGGATCGCAGGTCATTGGAGCCTCGTGGTCCCATGGTCTGTCTGGTCTGGGTACACACAGACTTTCGAGGTTGTCAGACAGATCGAGACGTCAAAAGAGCTGTTCAACGAGCGATCGCGATTTGGGATCCCAAGAGTCCCACAACTTGCCAGGTACAAGCCCTGGATGCATGCAGCCCTGATAGACCAGATAACCTCGTATCACAGCACTTGGGTCTGCGGCACTAGTGAAATGTTCACGCGTTGCAGCAGGAACCTGCATGTTCTGGAAGCATGGAAGCTAGGAAGTTCAAGATGCATCTGGCGATCTGCCCCGAGCTTGATGGTCGGCAGTGCACCGATTGGCGCAGCTAGGCAGCCGGGAAGAACCTTCATTGCAGCAGAGGAGAGGAGCTCGTATCGTAATTCGATCAAGATGACTGACTTACGGAGCCTCAGCCAGCGGACTCGAGCATGTAGTAGGCAAGATGGCTGAGGCGGGCTTGAATCTTGCTTTTCGTCGAGACATTCAAAATTTCATCAGTGCGCGTGATGATATCAATCTATAGTTTGTGTACGGATATGTGCGTAGCGTTGTGTTCCTCGAATGGACTTTGTGACGGTGGCATCATGACACCGGCGGCGGGTCAGGCGATAAGGACGCCTGGATCCTTCGAAATGGCCACGATCTGGAGACCTGACGGCCTGCAGGCAGGGTTTTCGACAATGTCTGTTGTACTGTAGGCCTCCTGTTGTCATCAATGCAAGCCATAGTTGTGGCCACGATGTCTCTGTGGACATAGCTCTGAGTTGATTGATGAAAGTCGTTTGAAGGTGTCCATCATGGAAAAGGAAACAAAAGGGGTTCTCCGCCCTGTCGACCCAGCTATGATCCATGCTTCTGCCATTAGCGCTGTGGAGGCCTGTTCCAATTATACCTTTAGTATGCCTGCTATCCCTGTCCAGGTGCCCCATTTAGCGGTAGTGAGTGCCCTTGTACCTGGGTAGCTTCCACTGTACCTGAACATCTCTAGGGAGGTATCATGCTACCTGTGCTTGTACTGGTACTGGACACGGAATACTGTAGTGTAGTATTGGAAGGTCTCGGCCCTCAGGCCTCAGTCTCGCTTCTTTCAGTCCCTTATGCTCTGTCAAATGCCAAATGCCAAATGCCAAATGATCTTCTTTTTTGCCTTCTATCTCCTGCTTCTTTATGCTATCTTACAACCACCCCATCCATTCGTTTTCTGGTAGGCGTCTTTCGCCGTCCTTCCCCGGTTCATCTTGTCGGGCAACAACTGAATCCTTTGGTCTTTGGTTCCTCGTCCCTCCCATCCATGGTTTGAGTGTGACTTGACGGATTTTGACTTTGTTGGGGTTGAGGTGGTGTTATCGCTCAAGTAACTCAAACTCCAAAAAGAGAGGTGCTCGTTCATTTCTCCGTCTCGACTTTCCGCTCGGACGAATCTTTGGGAGCGCTCGTTCCTCCTTCACTTCCCGCCAATCTTTACATTCCTTTTCTCTCAAAGGACTTCAGGTTGTGTTTACCAAGGCCTCCCCGAACTTCTCTTCGAATCACGGATGCAACCAGCTTTGAGGTATCCTGACAAGGCCAATCCGCGCGCTGTATTCGATTCAAGATCCAAGCAGGAATCCGCCAGAAAAGGGGTCGACCACGAGACACATTCGAATACCGACCGGGCCTGTTCCTTTTCGATCGTTCCACGGGCTGTTGTCAATCGCTGGGAAGATTCTGGTGTTGAATCTCGATTATTCTAGTTTGAGCGACGAATTCATCCTTCTTTTTGGAGACGCGGCATTGTTTCTGGGCATTCTTCCGTCCGTCTGTCTCTATACCGCCTTCAGGGGTCGTGTACATCATTTATGCTCCGCCCAATCGATCGACCGACCCTGACAGCCTACAAACCAAGTTTACTTACTGTCAACGTACACCTGGTGATGCATAGTCGTCTCTGATTGACATAGGGTACCCTGTCATCGCATTCTTTCCCAGAACCAGGCGTCCTCTTCTTCTCTTTTTCGACTTCGAGAACCCTTTTTAGAGACAAGCCGGCGCCACACCCGACACAACGCCCCTTGCGCATTCCTCGAAACGAGAACGTCATTTCCCGACGTCATTAGTATTCACCTACAGTTCCTGAGAGCAACGCGGCGCTTCGCGTTCTGCTGGATATCTGGGGTGGAAATAAGGTCGATGAACTGAGCAGTCCAACATGACGACTCCTACCCGACCCAGCTTCATCGATGTGCGCTCCGAGTCGCAAGCCTCCATCTCGCGCCCCTTGAGATCACCACGCCTACACGTCGCTGGAGAGCACCCACCGGAGCTCTCACCCCTCGATGCCTTCGCACTACAGAGCCGGCTGCTGGCCAAGCAGTTGGAGGAGAGTGCCAGGGCTGGTAGGCGAATGAGCCGTTTGCCGCCACTGACGACCGAGAGCCCCCTCGTAGTACAAGGAAGATCTGACTATTTCCGGTCCATGTCGCTGGAATCTGGCTCCGATGTTGGAGACGCACCCCAGCAACACTCGGCTGGGCCTGCGATGAGGCCAGAGGTGGAGGAGTCTCCTGAACGACCCAAGTCGTTGCACCCACGCATGAGCCACATCCCACCGACTCCAGACACGTCGATTCCCATGCCCACGCCGAACTCCATCGATCAATTTCGAGGTCGAGGGGTAGAGGGCACAGATAACAGGGGCAGCTACTTCGGAGGGAGGCGAGAACACTCACCGTCGTCGTTTGATAGCGCCAGCATCGATGCCAGGCTGGTTGACGATACGGGATCTGTTCATCAACAGGAGCTTCTCGCAGAGCCCCCGACGGCTACGAACCAAGCCTTGTCTTCACCGCGCAGACTCGAGCACAAAACCTCGCACGAGTCCCTCGCCCCTCCAACGACCACCTTTCCTAAGAGGACATCGAGCATCCAGTCACAGCCACTGGAAGGCCCCGAGGATGATGTTATGGGCTCCTCTTTTCACTCTACCCGGTCCCGCAAGCTTTCCTCGAGCAGTGCCAGTGTCTTTTCGCCTCCTCACCGGCGATCGCCATCAGTAAGCTCCAACATGTCTGAGCTTCCCAGGCCGGCATTCAACTTCTCGAGACCTATGAGCCGAGCAGGTACGCCGGGCTTGGAAACACCAGCACGTATGGAACTGCCAACACGGCAACCTTCGTCGGACAGTCACTCATCCTTCTTACCAACAGACGACGCGGCCAATACACCGGTCAGTATTAACAGCGAGACCTTCCCTGAAATGCCAGAAGATAAATCAGGAGCACCGTCATATATCTACTCCAAGTACAGCCTCCCTCGAGGGAAGCTGGTACAGCGGGCTAATCAAAAAGAGCGAGGGGTTCCGGGCCCGGCAGCCTTCCAGTGGGAGCAGCCGGTGGAGCCTCCCAGCAATGTCCAAGCGATTCCCTATGGCGGTCAAGCGCCACCATCCCCACCTACGAGGCCATCAAGCCCGGGGAGTAGAGACCTGGGGAGACCATCAGGGGAAACCAGCTTGGATGTACCACATCCCACAACGCAACCGTCGCCCAATAATAGTCGACCATCGACAAGCGACGGGCGGGCTTCCGAGGATGGACCACAACGCGGGCGGAGTCAAACCAGGCCATCAACAGCGACAGCAACAGCAACGACCAGTGACGCGAGCACCATCAAGGCTCGTTCTCAATACTCGGTGGCAGCCACGATGGCTGACACACCCGCCGATGAGCATGTCAACAAAGCCGTTGCTCTGCACGAAGAGGGAAAACTGAACGAGTCGACCTATCATCTTCGATATGCCGCGAAGCAGGGCCACCCTACGGGTATGCTTCTCTATGCACTAGCATGTCGGCACGGCTGGGGCATGCGGCCCAACCAGCCAGAGGCTGTATCATGGTTGCGGAAGGCCGCCGAGTGCGCCGGTGTTGAGATTGCGGAAGACGAGAGCCACGTGAAGGAAGGCCAGCACGTAGATGTGACACAGCGCAAGACGCGTAAAGCGCAGTTGGCCTTGAGCATCTACGAGCTTGGTGTGAGCCACATGAACGGATGGGGGATCGAGCAGGATAAAGCCCTTGCCCTGCGATGCTTTGAGATCGCCGGAAGTGAGTCGCATCTATCCTATTGACATCTTGAGTACATTTGGCTAATAAAATTTCAGGCTGGGGCGATGTTGATGCTCTTGCCGAGGCTGGCTTCTGTTACGCCAAGGGAATTGGCTGCAAGAAGAACCTGAAGAAGGCGGCTAAGTTCTACCGCCAGGCTGAGGCCAAGGGTATGAACATGGTTGGCAATAGCTGGTAAGTATCCACGGAATATTCGTACCAATCTGCCCTGATGCTAACCTGTCTTCGTATAGGATTCACAAGCCCAAATACGATGAAGACGACGACGACGACGACGCAAGAAGCACCAAGGCCCGGTCAAAGTCAAAATCACGATTCTTCGGCAAGAGTCGATCCAACACTACCACCACCGGCCCCTCATAACAATTCCCCTGTTCCCTTGTCTCCTGTGTTCTATCTTCCGGATACCGAAAAGCATCTTTCTCATGATGATGACCATATTTCATTTTGCCCCCTCAGTCGGGCGCTGTTCGTCCACTTTTACCTGGGGAGGGCATTGGCACATGCTTACTTACGAGTAATACGAATTATTCTGCTATTTTGGCATTTGCATTCGGCTACCTGGGCCACCTTTGGTGGTACGCCAACCAACAGGGCATAGCGGGGCCTGCCCTTTTTTTTTTCCTCCTTCGTTTTCGCTTCTTATTCTTTTTTGGGCAGACGGAAGACAGACCAACTTTGCTCTACTCTGCTCCCGGTTCCTTGCGGCCACCTTTTCTATTGAGGCGAAATCTCTGGGGGAAATTCGAGCTCTGTGGTATACTTGTACAAAATCTCCGGGGTGTGTGTTTGAGATATCAGAGAGATGGTGAGAGGGGGGAAGTTACACGCCGTGTACCACTGTATATATAATCTTCGATATCTATCCATCGGCCTCCCTTTTGGTGGCTGGGGACTAGGGAAAGCTCTTTCAAGCTTTGAGAGCGAATTAATTTCTTTTGATCTGCCAGTGGGCTGATCAATTCTACTTATATTCTACGGGGCCCATGATAATTGCACCTTTCTGATTTTCAATGTCAGTATTCTCCCCGGTCACGAAATCATGCCCGGGGGGGTACCTGGGCTGTCAAAGTACGTACTGTACTTTGCCTCATCACCCAATGGCATGTGATAGTGGAGTCCCACGGGAACATTGAACCATGTCTGCATCTTTGAGGACGTCTCAATGGAGAAACCGACCAAACCAGTATGCCGACCCGCCCCACGCAGCAGGGCCTCGGTGCCTCCCACAAACGTCATGGGCTGCACGCACGCCCAATAAAATAGCCTCGGAGCTCCTGCCACAGCTGTTGCTTCCGGACTTTTCTCTACCCCCGAGCTCTCCTGATAATTATTATTCTCGTCGAGCTAGCTATATCAATTGTGCTTGCTCTCTTTCAACTCGGATTGTCAAAGAAGGCTGTATCACATCCAGCTAAATACCTAGGTACTTAGTCGAGGAACCTAGGAGCTGTCGACTTTCCATTGCTCAGGTACCGTACGTACTGTACTTGTAGCTAATAATTGCTACCCGTCGCATTGCATCACAACGACGTTTGATCTATTCTACCACCACTTTTGATTTGATTTCTCAACCAGCCAGGCAAGCGGACATCTCGGAATTAGTATTGTCAAGTCGCGCTCAGCCGGTAGGTGATTGAGCAGTTCAAAGAGGGCAGCCACAATGGCACCCGCCAACGACAGTGCAGGTGAGACCATCTCAGCCATCCCCATAACGCCGCCACCACCAGCGTCAGACCTCCAGCTCGAGATGTACAACGGCCTCAACAGCACCAGCAGCAGTCCTCCCACGTGCCCATATTTCTACTCTCCGGCAATAGCAGGACGAGGTAAACGAGGAGCAGCCACGCCAGGAAGGGAGAACGCCTGCCCAAGTCCTATGGCAGCCGCGTTCTCTCCTCTGGGCTCCCCGCTGACCATGCTCCTGGCCGGGAGGAAGAGGACATCGAGGGGGTCGAGTACTAATACTGCCGGGGCTGTGCTGAGCAAGTTCATCGATGACTGCACGGGCGGAGGAGCTACTCGAGACGTTGAGGAGGGCGGTGCCCAGGCTTGGACGAGGATCTTGGAAGTTGTTGACAACAATGTTTTAGCTACGCTGCCGACCAATTACAAAAACGCAGACGACCAAGCGGCCCCGCAGCCCATCTCATACGCTGCAGCTGTCAAGGAGGACCCTGCCGAGGTCGAGGAGAGAGATGCTGATGGGACTGCGGACGAAGGAGAGGAAGACTTCGACAATGAATCGACTGCAGAGAGACCAAACGGGAATATAAATGGGCAAGAGAAGGACTCCAAACCAAATCCCGCCGGCGGTCTGACCTTCGCACAAGCAGTTAAGGAAAAGCCCACGGGCACACAGTCGAATGGTCATGTCCAGAAGCGCAAGGTTGCCGAGCCCAAGGCCAAGGCAAAGGGCGAGAAGAACACTGCTAAGCAGGAGAAGGTTTCTGCTCGGGTCGACAGCTCTGTTGATTACCCCGAGATAGAATCGGATGTAGATGACCCCGAGGAGGAAGAGCGGAAGCGAGAAATGGAGGAGGCTCCAGAGGTTGCGGGTATGCGGTGGGCGCCGCTTAAGGTGCCGTTCAAGCGGCGGCTGCAGACTCTGGCTGTCCTATTCCATTCCTTGTGCATGGGCATCACACTGTCTATCTTCTTTTCTTTCTGTGCCGTACCACTATTTTGGCCCATCAGTAAGTCTTTGCCGACCTAAGTTCCGCTCCTGAGGATCCTATTGTTGACCACTGGCGTAACAGTCATCATCTACCTGGTGTCGATATTGTTCGCAACCGATGCCGTCGACGGCAAGCTGAGAAGGCGCAAGGAATGGGCCCGCAGACTTCCTGTCTGGAACTACTTCGCCGAGTATTACCCTGCCAAGCTCCACAAGACTCACGATCTACTGCCAACGCGCAAGTATATCCTCGGATACCATCCTCACGGCATCATCTCTCACGGCGCCTGGGCTGCCTTTGCGACCGACGCACTGGGTTTCTCCGCCAAGTTCCCTGGTATCACGAATAGTCTGTTGACCCTGGACTCCAACTTCCGCCTGCCGCTGTACAGGGAATACATCTTCTCCATGGGTGTCCTGTCGGTCAGCAAGGAATCCATTACCAACGTCCTCACCCGCGGCGGGCCAAACAACGAGGGCATGGGCCGCGCAGTCACCATCGTGGTCGGCGGCGCACGGGAGTCACTCGAGGCGCAGCCCCACTCGATGCGGCTCATCATCAACGAGCGCAAGGGCTTCATCAAGCTGGCGATCCGCACGGGCGCCGACCTCGTCCCGGTGCTGGCGTTCGGGGAGAACGACCTGTACGACCAGCTGGATCCGCACAAGCACCCGTGGCTGCACAACACGCAGCGGTACTTCCTCAAGGCGTGGAAGTTCACGGTGCCGCTGCTGCACGGGCGGGGCATCTTCAACTACGACGTGGGGCTGATGCCGTACCGGCGGCCGCTGAACATCGTGGTGGGTAAGCCCATCAAGGTGGTGCAGGCGGACAACCCGGACAACAGCGAGGTGGACAGGCTGCATGATCTGTACACCGAGGAGCTGCAGACGATCTGGGACCGGTACAAGGATGAGTTTGCTGCGGAGAGGACGGAGGAGATAGAGTTCTTGGATTAGGTCCGGGAGCATGCGGAGGATGTGAGAGCTGAGGGGTTTCTGTGGGAGAGGTGGTGCTGATGAGGGGAGAGTATGTGTTGGACACGAGTGTGAGAATGCCGGCTGAAGTAATATTCGGACTTGGTCATCATCGACCGCCCGGGTGTTGGTGGGCTGGGAGCATATGTACAGTACGTGGTTACGCTTGGGCAGGGGACGGCAGGTCGGCATTGTCGCGTTGGAACGCTGGTGACATTCATGGTGTTTATGGCGGTGCTGCAGACAAAATACAAGGCTTTGCGTCCAATCTCCGTACGCGCATACTTATTCAGTCTATGGTCACAGAATGTGTTGTAAATCGCCTAGGTCCTGGTCTTTCATCATTGCTGGCGGTGGGTTCGGTACGGTTTGGAGATTAGAGAACTGCTGAATATCTAGAGCATACATGGTAATGCAACCGGCTTGCTATTTTGTCTTCTACTCCCATCATCTATAGACTTGACAGATACAGATCTCAATTGTGGAGCAACATCCCTAATGCAGAGTCCCGACGTGGTGCTTCTGTTTCCTCTCTCGTGTAGGTATGTTGTTTTCATGCCTCGGCACACTTAAGTCGGTTTGCTGCTTGAAACATTGGCTGTGTGACTGGCTACGAAAGTGCCGCGAGGGGGAATCAAGGACAAGTATATTTGTGCTTGACATTATTCACCAAGTGGAAACTTATTTCATATGGATCAACGGTGAGCAGAGACTCTCATGGTTGCGTGCTTGGCAACCTTGCAAGTCAGGAATGACAGTGGATCCACGCCCCGGGGTTCAGTCAATTCAGGGGCCGCACCACTAAACACGACAGGGGCGCGTCGACCCCAATGACGAGAGGGGCGTTTACCTATTATCCACAATCCTGCTATCACTTGAGCCGCAAAGCCGTGATAGATTAGAAACCGCGATTGTTTGTGATGATGCTGGACAGCGATTTCAGGCCTCTCATTCATTCAGCTCTGAGATGGGAATATTGTACTGGCTGCTTCCTATCGTCGACCAGTCTGTGCGGCGGCTTCGCTATCTCAACCGCGCCGTCTCGTCCTGAGAAAATAAGACAACTAATCAGCTCTCGTCTCATACGCCATACGCTTACCTAGGTACTTCTTGGCTTTGGCATTCGCTTGTTGACTACTTGGTACATACCGCTGGCTGCTACATACGCCATGGTCCTGTATTCTTTTACCTACTACTCATTTCTCTTTTCTTCCGGTCTACCTTGTGAACTTTTCCTGTCCTCTCCTCCGAAAACAACGCCTCGCCGTACGTTGCGGCATAGATAAGGAACCTGTCCTGAGAGCGCCAATGAGATTCTTGTGAGAGAACCTACCACGAGAAGCCATCGCCTTGTCTCGATGACAATTGCCGTTACGGAGAATGGATCCTCCCCGGGTTCGGACCCGACCCTCCCACCGCCAGTACACCACCCGGACACGCCATCCGGGAGCGGCATAGGGGACGGGGAGGATGTCCGTCAGGTCGAGGGGTCTGGACAGCAGTCCGGGAAGCAGTCTCAGGCATCGGGGGAGGAGAAGAAGAGGCCATGGTGGAAGACGCGCGGGGCATATATCTCCTATGCGGTAGCCGCGGTGGTGTTACTGATCCTCTTTGTGGTGCTGCTGGTTCTGGGACTACTGGGTTACCTTAAGGTAGGAGGTGTATTTTCTTTCCACTCGCGATGCTCTGCAGAATTATCTCATTACAGAAACCTCCTGGTCGTTTATGATATCCTGTCTCTTTCTGGATGTATTCGATTCATATTCCTTTTCATCATCCCCGGCGTCCCTGGCTACTGCTGCTCCTACTCACACACCAATCTACGATATGGAAACCTTGTGGGAGCCACTGAGAGCAAACGAGATTACCCAGTCTATGCCGTGCCTCTGGGTGGCTATAGTTTAGGGTACGGAAAAGCCAAACGGCCATCCATATTCTTTCCCACGAGCAGGAATCATCTTGCCTGCTCTCTGTTTACGTGAATGAATGCCTGGCCAGCTCATTTTCCTCCCCGATGCGGAATCTTCGACAAGCCGGGGTTTGATTATTCGGATTTCTTTCCACGTCGCGTACATATCGTTTGTTTCTCGCTTGCCATGTATTAGAATGCTAACCACCTGCTATTTTATCCAGACTGGTCACAAAGGCCCAGAGGTCAACCTAGGCTATGCGACATATGTCGGCACGACACTCGACGGGGATATCAACCGCTTTCTCGGGATTCGATACGCTGCAGCACCGGTGGGAGATTTGAGATGGAGAGCCCCAGCAGCTCCGCCAACGTCGTCCAGCCGACAGCAGGCAAAGGATTTTGGCCCTATCTGCCTGGGAATTTCGGCCTCGTACCCAAGTAGCAGCGAAGACGAGGACTGCCTCTTCGTGAACGTTTGGGCGCCAAAGGGCGCCAGCACCACATCTAAATTGCCGGTATGGCTGTTCATCCAGGGCGGAGGGTACGTGTCGAACTCGAATGCGAACTGGAACGGAGAGGAGGTCATCCGGAAATCCGGGAACAATATCGTCTTCGTCAACTTCAACTACCGCGTGGCTTTGTGGGGTTTTCTGGCCAGCTCGAAGGTCCAGGACGACGGTACCTTGAACGCTGGCTTACTCGACCAGCGGTTCCTCATGGAATGGGTCAAGACGAACATCGCGAGCTTCGGTGGTGATCCGAATAACGTGATCATCCACGGTGCCTCGGCCGGAGCAGGATCCGTCGCTCTGCACCTCACAGCCTATGGCGGACGCAATGACAGCCTCTTCACAGCAGGCATCGCGGAGTCAGTCTTCTTCCCAGCCCAGCCATTTGTCCCCCAGCTCGAATACCAATTCGACCGCCTCGTCAACGGGACCAACTGCGCCGCCGCATCAGACCAGATGGCCTGCCTCCGGGCCCTAGACACGCAGACCCTACAGGCCCAAAACACCCCCTCCCCCTTCCCAGGCAGGACCGAGGCGCCCCTCCCGCACTTCTACTGGACGCCATGCGTCGACGGCGACCTCATCCAGGACCTGCCGTACAACCTCTTCTCTCAGGGCCGCTTCGTGGGCGTGCCCCTGCTCTTCGGCAACGATAACGACGAGGGCCGGTCGTTCGCGGCCGATGCCGCGACAAGCGACGACATGGTCAACTTCCTGCGCAACAACTACCCGCTTCTCACGGCCAACGACACCGCCGACGTCGTGGACATGTACCCGCTCGAGCCGGCCGCCGCGAAGCACCAGGCGTGGTTCCCCTCGGCAGCCACGGCGTACGGCGAGGCTACTTTTATCTGTCCTGCCATCAGCATCATGCGCGCTTACGCCGCCGCGCAGGGCAACAATGACAGCGACGCGGCGGCACGGCGGTGGCTGTACCGGTACAACGTCCTGGACGACGACAACGTGGCGCGGGGCCTGGGCGTGCCGCACCTGTGGGAGAGCTATGCCGTCTTCGGGCCGGCGAGCCTGGCGGGCGAGGCCGCCCCGGCGTCGTACCTGACGTACGACGCGCCCGTGGTGCCCGTGGTGATGGACTACTTCCTCAGCTTTGTGCAGGCGAAGGACCCGAACACGCTGCGGGCGCCCGGGGCCCCCGTGTGGGAGGGCTGGGGGTCCCTGGGGGATGGGACTGCGGATGCGAACGGGACGAGGATCGTGCTCGAGACGAATAATACGAGGATGGAGGAGGTCGGGGCGGCGCAGGCGCTGAGGTGTCAGTTCTGGGAGGGGCTTGCGCCGCGGACGCAGCAGAAGAAGAGGGAGGCGGTGGACCTCTGGGGTTGAGGGAGGGAGAGCTTCTGTTGGGTATTGATTGTTGGATGACATCGATGGCTAAAGACGTTGTCTCATGACTGTATATTTTTGGATTACGGAAAATGGGTACCAAGATATAGACGGATGGACATTTGTATAAAGCGTGCATAGACTGAGGATAATAGGCGTGTTCGGCCTTCAGTATTGGGTATCACTAGACGAATTTTATGATCGGATATACGAGTTTCCCTCATCACGATGCCGTGATTAAAGAAGCGGATCTGGAGTACCTATTGCCAGAGCGAGCCCCAGATATATCTGAGACCACGCGGCTATGAGACACATAGGCAGCCTATGGACAACCATCGAACAGGGACACGCAGGCTATACCACAGGCGACATGTTTCTATACACTGCCACCATGGCAAGCCTGACTCCCCGGGGCCCCCCGTACAGAGACACACAGGGGACAGCAGCCAGCCCCTGGTCCCGGATGACAGTACCGATCTGCTCCTGGCTGAATATACCAGGATCCACGTACAGAAGATACGGCGTCGGCGAGATTCCTCCCTGGACAGGCTCATCCCGCCGCATACTCGCACCCAGGAGCTTGTTCGTCTCTTCAATCGTCTCGTCCAGCGTCCCAGCCGCTGCAGCACTGGAGGCGGAGGCGTCGTCTATCTCGACGGCAGCTACACTGTGCAAAGACACGCCAGCATCGGACGCAAGCGCGCAATGGTTGATGCGGCATCTCCCCAGGGCGGTCTTGTATGCCTGGCTGTAGATGGCAATCTCCTCTGGAGCTTCCGAATCGGACGACGAGCCCACGCGGGCGAGGCCGGCGTGGGCGTGCCACTCCGCCTCCGCTGAGCGGGGGAGCTCGTCCACCTCGGCCGCGAAGAAGAATGGCACTGGCTTCTTTCCTGCTCCTTCTCCTTCTTCATCATCATCTGCACCCTGCAGGACCGAATAGTCCGGCAGGCTATGCCTCTGCTTCTCGGCATCACCACCCCCTCCGTAGGACATGTACGCCGGGTTGAACTTCCTGTCCCACAGATCTGGCCCGTCTCCGTCCTCGTCCTCGTCGTCGCCTGAAGATAGCTTATACTTGTGTGCGACTTTCCAGGCCCTCCATGCCAGCAAGGCCTTCTCACGCGCGGGTATGGCGTATTTCGATCGCTGCTGCTGCTCGCCGTTCCGCGGGAAGTACACCGCCCCGCTGGTCCACCATTGTACACCCAACTCGATGCCGATGCGCCAGAGGTGCTGGAGCGAGAGGGCCAATTGCATCTCAAGCCCATCTGTGGGGATTTCCATGCTCGCCGGTATGAGGGGGATCTGGCCTGCTATGTGGACTACCCTCGGGCCACTGCTGCTCGCCTCGCTTGTCTCGAGGAGACTGTGGGTAGGGAAGGTGATGGCTTGGCTGTAGGGGCCGATGTTCGCCGGTGCCCAGTATGACCGGCCCTGGACGTGGAGGCCTTGTCTGTCTGTCTTGCCGGTATGTACTGTGAGGTAGATGACGATGTTTATGTTTTGGGGGAGAAGGTCGCCACAGGAGATGGTGACGCGAGATGGTGGGTTCGGCTCCGTGAAGAGGGAGCCATAGATTGTGTTGATGGAAGGGAAGTCGGACATGCGGCGCAGACCGATGACGGTGCTGATGATAGAATCTGGTGAGAGGTTGTGCTTGTTTAGACGGTTGCGAATCTCCTCCATAAGTAGCTTCGTCTCATCCTGTATTGAGAGGTCTGTAGAGGCATTGAGTACCGGCCTGGTGACTGCCCAGGTCTGTAGGCTGGAGCCCGTCTCGACAGGTAGAGAAGCATGCTCTCTGCTGGTCGAATAGTCTTCCGTCTCCTCGATTTTGTCGCTGTCGTCACTGGATTGGATCCTCCCCAGCACCGCAGCGAACCTTCTATCCAGCAAGTCAGGTCTCCTGACAACGAAGTCCTGCTCGTCACCATCGCCACTCGGCTTGTCCTCCAACTTCGCCCTCTGTATTCTCATCCAAGCCGCTCCACCTCCCTCCCCAACGACCACCCTATCATCCTCACCAACAACAATCCTCTTCTTGAACAACCGCGACGGGCCATCAACAACAAGCGTCTCAAACTCCCCGCCCTCACCCAGGACAGCACCCGACTCCGCGCTCGCGCCGAACCTCCCCATCGCCCTCTTCAGCCTCATCACGCCCTTGGCACTCGCCACGTTCTCCCACAGGAACGACTCGTCCAGACCCCCAGACGCCACCTTCAGCAGCCTCGCCTCCACACCCGCCGCCGCCATGTCAACCAGCAGCTGCGCCTCGTCCACCACCTCCTCGCCGCCGGGCGCCGGGCCCGGGAGCACGGGGTACTTCCAGAGGTACGCCAGCGGCGTCAGGCCCAGGCGGACCGCCACGGACTCGACCCGCGTGCGCTGGTACGTGCTCAGAATGGCGCCGGCGCTGAGGGCGTTGGCCTCGGGGTGCTTCTGCATGATCTCCTTGAGGAGCCAGGTCATGGACTCCGTCTCGTCCTCCTCCTCCGTAGAGGACGCAGAGGCGGTGGCGGCCGCGGAGGCAGAGTAGTCCCGCCCATGGTGCACCGCTCCGCCCAGGATGGCCCGCCGGTACAGCGGGATCCCCGTGGCGTCGGCGTACAGCGGGATGACTTGGTGCCCGACGGTCTGGTACATGAACGAGTTGAGGTCTGTCTCTTCATCGTCGTCGGGACTTTCCCCCTGGCGCCTCTTCTCAGCGTCCAGGCTCAGCTGAGCCAGGTCTGGATCTCCGCCAGCGGATTTCGTCCGGGGGGCTGGAGGCGGCGGGTGCAGGTTCGCCAGCGCGACCAGGCGGTGGCCGTTCTCCAGACAGTGCAGCGCGGAGAAGAAGCTGTCCTTGCCGCCCGATACCAGCGCGATGACGTTGAGGCCGCCGGTGGTAGCAGGGCCCACTCCTGGTGCTGCAGCCATGATTACGGTGGTTCCTGAACGGGACGTGGACAAAGTAGACAATAGTCTGAGCGGGCTGCTGCAGCAGACAGCTGTATATGGTGTGTGTGTGTGTCTGTGGGTGGGTGGGTGCGTGCGTGGGGGTGGGGGTGTGTGTCAGGAATATGCCGAACACTTGTGCATCAGAACGAACAAATAAACAAACACACAGGTCGTCTTCCTTGGTTGCCGACGAGGTCCCACCGCGCGTGCAGATCGAGCATGCGTCGTGCTTGTTCGGTCCTTATTCAGCTTCAGCTTCGTTGTCGTGGGCAATTTGTGGCGTCGATATGTCAGGTCCTGATATCGTATTGTATGCTGTGGTTACGCCCAGGTCATGCACAACACGACTAGTGCCCCAATCTCTCTCCCGCAGTTCCCGAGTATTCCAAGGTTTAGTTTAGTGAGAAACCTTTTCAGGGCTCGTTGGACACAGTGTGAGTTCTAGCATAGCATCGGGACAAAATCTGAGATATGTATCGATTTACGCGGGCGGGATGAGGGACTCGTCAGATTCCCGTAATGCCCTCAATTGGTTGGTAGTATTGGACCTAGCTTGATTTTTGGAACCGGATATGAGCCTTGCCGAAAAGATGAGCCAAGTATCCTGTCATGCGAGTTTCCGAAGATCTTCTCTTGGTGGATGTTGTTGAGTCCTGAAGGATCTTTCACCACGGCACAAGCGATGCCGTCGCGACAACCCCCGGGTTAGGGTTACGAGACGGCGGACGATAGTTAGGGTTAGGGCACTTCAACAACGCGTCTCACTAGACTAAACTGACCCCCAATGTCGACCGTCTGATGCACAACATCCTACATATGGACGGGCAGAAAGGTCATCTTTGCGACGGGAGTTGGGACCATATTCCCAGACATTGAGCGATATTCTGAGTGTTAGGTCTCGGAAATGTGAGTTGTGGCGAGCCAAATGTCGACTACCGAGCGGCACTGACCTTTCCCTCATAGCCTCAATTGCATGTGCTCCCACGGATGGGAGGAAAGGGGAGCGCCTTCGACAGGCATGCTGGCGGATAGGGAGGCGAGCAAAGTAGTCGTTGCCTTTCACGTCGCACGTCAGGTACTGCGCATGTCGGATCAGGTCACGCTCTACACATGGCAACGGGAACTTTCCGAGGCTCTCGAGGCGGCTCCGGCCCCAATGACGGTCGAAGCTATCCAGTCTGCAATATAACCAACAGACCGGTACTAATTCAGGCCGGTGCATTTTAATTGGCTGTTTGCTTGCATGTTCTGGGAGCTTGAAGCTCGGTGGCCGTTGGTTCATGCGACCGTTGTACTTCTGATATGAGACCTCTGCCAGCTCGTAAGCCAAGCCTTTCCACAGAGCCCGCTCTCACCCACCATATCTGAGAGCTTTCCAGAAGGACCCGAGGTTCTCAGGCCGGTGATGGCTGACCTGTTGCTATACAGGTCAAGCCCGGTGGCTGGATTCAGCTCGGCGAGAATGACCTGAGCGCCGCTGTGCGCGTCGGTCCCGCCCTCCACGACGCTCTCACGGCGATCCGCGCCTGGATGGCCGTCCCCGGCGCCGGGGCCACGTTCGCGAACGAACTGGCCGGCTGGCTCAAGGAAGAAGGATCTGGGAACACCAAGGGGGTACACGTCGACATTGACATGGGACCGAGTTGCAAAGACGCTGAGTGGAGCGCCCGGAGCGTGCAGGTCCTGGTGGCTGCGGCCACCGGCATAGCGGGCGCGTGCAAGAGTATGTCTGATACTGCCTGGCCCCCCCTTTTGTATCCTTGTACACTGCTGACTTCTTTGCTTTGATTCCTGCCATTAATCAATGCCGACGTTGCCAAGTCGGCGTTGGACAAGCTACCGGAGCGCGCAGCAGAGGAGTTCACGAAGCAGGGTGGGACGTATCGCATCATCGTCGCCATCGGTCAGAAACCGGCCGTTTAGAGCTGAGAGACCTGGGGGCCTTGGAACATATAGTTGTAGAGCACATTCTCTGAGATAAGCAGTCATAATAGCACATTGCCATTGTTTGCAAGGTGTAGTGCGTTCGCAGGCCTGGCGAGAACGCATCGAAGCCATAGATAGGCGACGTCACCGAGTCGTTGGAGTTGAGCGGCGCAGCCCTGGAGGTTCCGAGCCTCAAGTCGACGTCAGAATTTGCCTTTGTATCCATGTCCCTGGCTCTAGGCAGTTGACTATGAAGCTGCAAGGGCGATCCGTGGATCCAGCGGTCCTCCTAGCCTCAGCCTCAGCTTTGGCGAACACTCCAGCCCTGAGCGAGCGATTCGTGCTCAAGCCACGTCTTCCCCTTACATCCCAAGCACTGAACTCCTTAATGGGAGAGAGCCCCATCCGTATTATCCGCACCTCCCGGTGCGACTTCCCTGCCACTGGGGCCGGGCAGCGTGATCCATGATAACGGATGTGACAACGGCCCATTCACCGACTTTTCTGCTCGACGCCAGCCCAGGGCCTCATTGGGCCGTCCCCGAAGACCACCATCCATGCGACAGGCCTCATGCCCGCCTTCGTTGACGGCCTCAAGGCCCAAGTGGCTTCTCGAGGCTGGTCCGACACCAAAGTTTGTCCGCTTGGATGAACATGGCGTGGAGCTTCATGGGGATGCCCCCCGGGCGGCTGGACGGAGAAAGAAGAGAGAAGACGGGACAGCAACACAATTTTGTTTGGTCAAAAGTGTCTAAAGGACGGACTCGAGGTATTGGAAAATGGCAGGGTGCGGGTGAAGATGGTGGTAGATCTCGGAATGTTTCGCGTGCACATGAGAAGCAACAAGCTGACCCGTCTCGAGAGCCCCGGGTTAGGGTTATGAGGCGGCGGGACGATATATGTACCGCCCCCCCCCCCAACGCGTAGGTGGCATGGCGACTTTTACAGCGACGCAATACGTACCTAGGTATTTACACAGTATACTTGTTCATGCGTCGTACTTCCCCCCACGGACAAAAACAAATCGCCCCCAATGTCTTGCGCTGCTGACGAACACCTACCTGTTAAAATCTGCACGGTCCGAGATAGAAAGTCCCTGCGTCTCACGACTGCATTGAAGGATTCGCCAATCAGTGGGTGGTGACGAAGATACACTAACAAGGAGGGTCAATGTCACGACGGAAAGGGACCCAAGAGCATCATCACCATCCAGACCGGTTCCCAAGAAGAAAACCGCCCCAGTAGTGGTGAGACTGGACTGGATGTACTCCCAGATGGTAGATACATCCACCGTTTGTTTTACCCGTCCGAGCAGCTTACACACATAGACTGACTGATTACCTTTTCCGGATGGAAACCTCCCAAGGATCTATCTAGTCTCGGCCGTCCAGACATCCGTCCAGTGGGTGTCTCGCGTGTTCCAAACCAGCCAGCCCTAATGGGCATCGTGAACATGTGAATCACCTTCTAGTCATCACGGGGAATCTTCGTTCTATAGCGTCCGGCCTAAAAACGCTTGTTGTCAGACATTGCGAGATCCCTCATCACCGATGGGGCCACATCGGCCGTCCAGGAGGGTCCTTCCAGAAACTCCGTTGGGGAGAGAATCTATTCAGACATTTCTGTCTTGCACAATCTCCGATCTCAGCTCGGGTTGAAAGTCAAGTCCGGTCAGCTAGCCAGTCCAAAAGCACCAATAAAATAAATAAATAAAAATAAAACAGGTAAGGAAAAAAGAAGGGAAGTGTCACAGCATGAGGTTATTACCTGCAGCGTCAAGGAGGCAAGAGAGGATAAAACACCGGCCGCCTTGTTTTGCCCTTCTTTTTCCTGCTCCGTGCCTTTCAGCTGAAAATGACGACGAAGGTAAGGTACGGTACTTCTTACTGCGTACGTCCGTAGATGCAGGAGTCAGGGACGATGCAATCCACCACTTCCTACCGAAGTTCTGAGTCTGAATGTGCCTGGCCCCCAAAGCGACATCACGGGATCATCAGAGGGAAGCTGAGATAATCGCCTCGATCCTGACACACCAACCGGGTCAACCAGCTATCCCGCCATCCCCATGTATCACATTGGGACCAATTGCACTTAGCTTGTTTGAATTAACGTAGACTTTGATTTTTGCTTGTCCTGTTCGGCTGCCAAGTGAGAATAACAACACTGGCGGCGCCGGCCGACTTCCCGCTTTTAATAAATAGCTAAATTACAAGACGGTATATGAACCGGGAGGAAAACAGGGTTGTAAGAGAGAAACAAGAAATATTGATATTTCGCAAATGTTACAATAATCCGCTCTGATATCGATCCCGTGCTGGCCTATCCAGATGAGGCTGCTGTGTGACCTTTACCCGATTGGGGTACTTCTTTCCGTTTCCTTTCCCTTTCCTCCCTTTGCGAGAACGCTTCACGATCGCAGAAAAAATTTGACACTTGCTTTCGCCCCCAACCATGTATTCGTACAATGGACAACTCCGTACACGCCACTGGTCCCTCCTGAAGGATCAGTTAACCCCTTCCTGAAACGACTCGCTGATATTCTCCCGTTTTTTGTGATATCATGCATTTGCCCTTGCACTGTGACGAAAGACACTCCCCGACGTGGGATGAAAGGAACTTCATAATGATACAGGGAAGGGCATGACATGGCGTAAATGCAGCAGCAGCGTTGAAATACAGTAGCCCTCGCAACAACTTTTGTATCGACTCAAAGGAAGCCGGTGTGATCCCCGCCTTTTACACCCTAGAGTAGCTTGCGCCGCGTAAAGAGGTAGCGGTGTGGGCTGATTTCGTGAAAAGATGTCTCGTTCAGTCATGCTGATTGGCATCGAAAGGCGACGGCGTCTAGCCGGTTCGCTTCTTTCTCAAATTAGGAAACAGAGGCAAAGAATGAGAGGGCGCAGACATCTAGTCAGATCGCTTCCTCTTCTTCTTGCCACCGTTGTCACCATCGTTTGACGAGATGTCGCTGCCGTTGGCGGGAATCTCAGCAGCCACCTGGAAGAGAACCTTGCCGAATTGGCTGTACTCCTCGGGGCCGGGAGGTCCAGCCATTGGAGGCGCGTACATGTGTGGTTGGCCATAGGCGTGCATGTTCGGGTCGTCGATCAAGTTCATAACGATAGCGCCGGAGCCGTGTGTGCGCGCGTGCTGGGTGAGGTTGTCGGAGCGCGAGAACTTCTTACCACACTCGTTGCACTCGAAAGGCTTGTCTTGAGTGTGCAGAGATCGGTAGTGGCGCTTCAGGTGCTCCTGTCGTCGGAACCGTCGGTTGCACAGCTCGCAGACAAATGTCTTTGAAGGGTCCTCGGTCAAGCTCTGCTTACGACCGCGGCGGTTTTGAGCAGGCACGTGAGGGGTGCCACCACTCTCAGAAGCGCCCGAGGAGTGAGCGCCAGTGTTGGGGGTGTTAGACTCAGAGTGAGCGCTGCTTCCCTGGGGCTGGTTCTCGGGTGTTTGTTGCTGCTGCTCAGATTGGCTCTGCTCGCCATCAGCGGCGCTCTCCATCTTGACACGCTTGTTGCGGTGGCCCTCGTTGCTTGCAGAGGAGTCGGGAGGGCTGGGCATGCCAAAGGACTGATCCTCGTAGTCGTCGTAGTCGTCGAAGCTTTGAGAGGTGGCGCCTGAGCTGGAACGCGATCTTGCCTGGTAGGAAGCCGACGCGTGCTGCTCGCCGAGGTTGACGAGGCCGTTGACAAAGCTGTCCTCCGACTCGAGATCAGAGAAGTCGTCGAAGATTGGCAGGCTGTGGGGAACTGGAGGGGTGATTTCTCCGAAGGAGCTGGAGGCGCTGTGGGAGATGGAGGGGGAAGTTTGCGGCTGGTCACCCCTGAACACAAGGTCGCGCTCTTCGTTGTCACCCGCGCACAAGTTCGGCAGGGCGGAGAACTCAGGAGCGAGAGTGGGATTAACAGTGCCGACGGTCAGGTTGCGGGGATCGCAGAAGTAGTCCTGCTCCGACGTGACAGAGTTTGCGTAAGGAGTTGCGTAAGGAGTGGGTGATGGGGACAATGATGGGCAGGATGTGGTTGATGAGATTGTGGGAAGGATGTCAACCTCGCAATGCGCGGGAACAGGTGATGCACAGTTTTGGTTGCTAGTGGGTGCTGGGGCGGGAGCTTGAGCGGGCGCTTGGCTCTGTGCCGGTGCCTGGACGTGTTGCGCCAGGGGATCTTGCTGGGGAAGGTACACTATGGGAAGAAGAAAGACACCTGTTAGCCCACTGAACCCCAACTGAGAAAAAGCATGTGCTAGATGTAAATGCCCCGCACTCGAGAACACCCCCTCCACGTGAACTCTTTTTTTGTCTTCCCCCCCCCCCCGAGTACAATTCGAAACTCTCTTTTTGAACAAAGCCAAACAGCGGCAGATTATTCACCGTCATAGAAGAGTGGGATTCTCCCATCTCCCACCAATTAAATGAAAGTAAAGAAACAAGAACAATGTAAACAAACTCACCAGGTGTCATTGGAGGCGACGCACAGCTGTCCCAATCCAGGGCCGGGAATTGCTCAATAGGCAGAGTATCCACTTCCTCCTTGATGCACATTGGGGTGTTCTCCAGGCCAGAGAACATGGGGTTCAGAGGCGTGGCCAGCATATCACAGCTGCCAGGGCTGCCCATAACACTGCCGGCGCTGGACAGAGGAGGCGTCTGAGGGTAGCACATGTGGTCCGCGGGGTCAAACTTGTCCATGTCCAGCACGATTGTTGGCCTGTGGAGGGGCTGGTGCATGCGGACGGGAGAGGCCTGAGGGGTGAGGACTTGTTGAGGTGCGCTGGTGAAGCTGTGCTTTGCTTGCTGAGCCATTGGTGGCTGAGAGCACGAAGAGCTGGGCCGAGAGAAGACGGGTGTGGATGGCAGAGGTGTGGAGGGGAGCACCGGCACCTGAGGGAACACCTGCATCGGTTGCTGCATGTGTGGTGCGTATGGGTGATGAGCTTGAGTCTGGGGGTGGGGGATGAAGTGCCCGTGATGCCTATTCTCTGGGTTGGGGTCTGGGTTGTAGTAGTAGAAGGCCGGAGCCATTGCTTGTTGAGCCATCATGGGTTCCATTGTGTGATGCTGTGGTGTTGACATATCAGCCTCGATGTGTTCCTTCGTCAACAATGTATTGTTGTAGATGTCCACCCACCAAGCTATGATTTGCGTTGTGTGTTGAGTCTGTTTTCGGAATGTACTCTTGGTCCGTCCTTTACGATATTATGTATACAATGTGGTTGTTGATTAACTGTACAGGTTCTCTGTGAGAGAGTCGTCGTTGTCGTCGAGGCAAGTGGGCCTAAAGATGGTGTGGTATCGGGTTCGATCCGGTTGCAAAGAATGGCTAGCTGTCTCGAGACAATGAGGCGAGTGCTTGTCTAGTTAGATGATCGAAGGGTTCTGTTGTTATACATGAACTCGTCTTGGGATGGACTGGGTCTTGTATGTAATGTTGACCTCTCTTCTGGTCAAGGGTATAAGGCGGTAAGAGTGAGAGTGGGGGACGCGCCGTCGTCTATATCAAGAACGAGTTATACTGTGAAAGAAGGGATGGAATGGATATTCCAAACTCAAGTGTCCTGTAAAGAGAGGAAAGAACCGATATGTAAATGGCAAGAGGAAAAGAATCACACGTCCAACTATTTGCCGATCACGAAGTGGGAACAAGAACGAATGTGGTGAAGGGGACCCTCAGGATATGTAAAGAATGAGTGAAAGTGTATAGAAAACGGTTCCCAAAAAGGATCAGCGAATCTAGAGATACAAGTCACCCACCGCCCGCGGATGGATGGCGTGTGGGTGTATCGCCCAGGGAAAGGTGACTGACTGGGGGCCTTGCTCTTCTCACCCAGGTCCGTAATCCTTGTCTTGAGCCACCACACCGCGGAATGGGGTGCCATGCTCCATGACCCTGTCGGTGACCCGACCAGGCCTCCACCCCTGCCCACCTTTTCTCTGTTCTGCTTGTCTCACTTGTGCTCGCCGCTGACGAGGGGCCCACCGTCCAGGAACACCGGCGGGCGAGATGGCGCAGGCCAGAAGCAGAATCCCTGTCCAGCATGTCTGGGTTATTAGTGGGTTCACTTTTTGGTACCGCGATACCTGGGAGGGTGGGCGCAGCTACGCTAGCCGGATTCTATTTTGGCGACCTCTCTTCAGACCAGCATCTCGGAAGTACCGCACAACGATGGGTACAAGTCCCTCAGGGTCGTGGGTCCCATGATGTTCCGGGGCCCCGAGTGGCCCAGGATCCATGCGGTGGAGAACCAAAAGGGCCCTGGCGCCCAGTGGGAAGACCAGTTCCTCTGCTGCTCGAAGTTTGGACGGCCACTGTGACGAGTGCATGAATGCATGAGACACAAGCCCACACATACGACATCTTGCAGCTCACAAATGGGACAATGAGCCTTCTGTCACAGTATGTAAGTTCCTGCAGACGATGCCTGCGAACCGCCAGGCCACCCGGCAGCATGGACACCGCTGTTGTTCTTACTGGTCGTTTGTCCACGGCAGAGGCGTCTTCACCCGCTGAAGCAGTAGTATACGACCACTAGCTTGCCACCTCGTAGACTTTCCGGCTCGTAGCTGTGTACATTATATGACAACATGAGAGAATGTTTGCTTTCTTGCCGAACTGACGGGCTGAATGAAAGCCACTGTGGCCAATCTTGACGTCGAGTTGTTCATCAGTCTTGCGGTATCGTGGTGCAGAATCAGAATCCCGCCAGCTTCCAGTGGTGAGATCGAAAATATCTCTCAGTTGACCTGTTGATACGAGAATGCTGGTCCGCTTCGTGCATTGATAGTGCAGCAGGGTCGTGTGGTCCCCTCGTACGTGTCTGTCGCTCGTAATTTTGGAAGGACTGTGAGAAGACCCGAAGTACCCCATTATCGTCCACTCGGGGCATTCGGTGGGCGCTGAAAAGGTGGATTGCGAGGAACTCGCTTGTGATTTGTGCTCGCTTCTTTCTTGTGCTTGGGCTCATTTCTCAGTTCTGGTTGGATGCGAGCCCGCTAAAATCCACAAATACTGCACAAAAGAACACAGTGCCTGTGTTGCGTGCGTGCATAATGTCGGTGCAGCGCTGGGCTCTGCTCCACCTGATAGGACAGGACTCAGAGGACAGCCGCTGACCACAGAACCACCCAGCCAGTGGCCCATTCGTCACTCGAGAGAACTGCAGCCCAACACAATCATTCGCTGCTTGTAATCGAGTCGCTGCCAAATGACTCCAGTCTTTGCTGCTCACTGGTCGTGCTGTCGCTGCGCTAAGCGTGGTGATGCTGCCCAGAGATCTTGCAGAACATGGAGCTGACATGGCAAGCAAAGCTAGGAACCAGATGAACGCTCGTCTGCCGATGAGCTTTTCAGAGGCGTTGCGCCGTTACCGTCCGTAGCGTCGATTCTGCCTGTTGATAAGGTAGATCGGGACTATCGCGGCATTGGGGTCTGATAGGGCTCGTTAGGATACCCAAGGTTCAGACACTGCAGGGCGGGGGAAAGTGGGAGGCGCAGCCGGCCAGCCGGCAAGTGTACCTCCAGCGAAGCCCAGTCTATGATCTATGATCTTCAGGCACTTCACATGCTAGAGATCTACCGCAGTACCACACTGCTGCACTTACCTAGACTGCCTAGGTACACAGTACTGGAGCAGCTCAGTGGGTTGCTCAGGCTGGAATCGACGTCAGGCGCGGCGTTTGATCTGCTGATGAGGCCTCTTGGGTGAACATTGAAGCGTCCTGCATGTCCAAGAATGAAGAACCTTGACCCGCGATGAATGACGCCTCAACGGGTAAAGTTGCTCTCCGAGTCCGTCAGATATAGTGCGAACACGCAACCTCAATCCAGATCTGAGCACAACGCCGGATTAGGTTGGGAAGTTTGTGCCCACTCAGTGATTGACGACATCGAGAAAAGCATACAATCCCGCAGCTGCTTGCAGTAATAATACTGCAGTGCGACTCGAAATCCGGCGTCTCTGCTGACGACAGAGAGGCTAATGTAGGTACCGATAAGGCGACTACTCACCAAGCATACATAAGCACATGGACGGATGCGTTTCCTGGATTGGTCCAGTTGCAATACATAGTACACAGTATCATGAAGTCGTTCAGCATACTGCATCCTTGAGTGTGGCGTATTTGTCGATCAGGGCGCATCACCGGATGCCGTTCGTAAACTTTGAGCCCAAACCTATTGGTAAAACATCGTGAAGCTCGTTGCCGGCGAATGGGGGCCCCCAATGCGCGTGTCGCCTCCGAGCCCACGATGTTGGTCGGCTTTGTTTGCGGAGAGGGTGACGCTGTTGGTCCACTCTCGAGACCTCAGCCTCTCTAGCGCACGGGTCCGAAACACAACCACCAAAGAACTGATTGATTTTCGGTGGCGCTAATTCAGAAACGAGGAACGAAAATCGAAGATTCGACAGTGTACGGTGACAGATCCAAGGCGTGACAGAATGCCCTTTTTTTTTTTTGTCTTTCCTTTTTTTTTGTCGGCACTGCGAGGCCAACCAGTGGCTTGGATTAGGACGCCGGTCAATGTTGCGGCGGCCAGTCGCAAATGCATATGCCCTAAACTTCCTGCAGGCACTTAGACATCGTTGACCAGTCACAACGAGGAGCACAACTCCAAGGTTTTGCTTGGTTAGACTATAGGCTAGTGCAGGTAGTGTCGGCGACGTATAAATCCCCATGTGGTCCTCAAACGAATGACCGATCAATCCGTACTATGAGAGTGGCTATAGCTTCCGGGCTTGACGCCGTTGCCAGTGCCTCGTGTCCGCGTGTGCCGGTCCAGTCATCACACTAAATTCCGGGTGGTGATCGTCGTACGTCGAATAGATTGCCTAAAAGCCCTTAGCTTTGAGCTAGTTTGTGCGTACATAGTAGACATGATCCAGAGCATCGGATATCGCGGCTCATGCGACTAGTATACGGGACCTAGTAGTTGTTGAAAATTGGGTGAATAAGGGATACCTCGGATGATACGACTCTGACGTTGTGACTGAGTGAGAGCTCGGGCAGTCCATAGCCTCGTGACCTCGTGATCTCGTGACTACATCGAGAACTCCAAGCTCAACTTTGGGACACCTGGAGTCTCAAAGTGTCGTGATTGCCCTTTTTGGCGAAAGATTTGAATGGCAAGGCGAGTCGGCAAGGGGAGGTGCCATCCACCCAACCAAACCAGGCGGAAAATGACAACCGCCATGTCTTTCCTATCAGCCTCTACCTTGGTACTGTGATGATTGCTGTAATATCCCAGCTGAGCACTGCCCAGGTGCTTTCTATCAATAAACAATTTTATTTTATTTTCTAATTTCTGATGTTGACTTCCTCTAACGTTATTATTGGGCAGCCAGCGCCATACGGTATGATCACTTAGGTACTATAGAAACTGTCAAAATCGGTGATCATTCGTCAACAAGAACCAGCATGAAAGCGAATCAACTCCCGTCTCCGCCTGCAAGGCTGTATTTGTCGCACACCACCTGGTCTATTTCTGATGACACTGAAACTCTCTGTCGACCACTGACGTCGTGTATTTGATGAGCGGCACCAATACTACAGTACGCAACTCACATGTGATGCCTCAGTTGAGCGGGCAATGCAGCCCCTGCAACCGAAATGGCAAAACAGACCGGCTGCTCACAGCCTTCGTGCCTCCTCTAGACTTCTGGCTGTTGTTTCATCTTGTTGGATGCACAGTTACAGTGGTTACAGTGCAGTGGCTCGCCGCTGAAGATCTTATCCAGCAATCAGTGGCCATATCTGGCAGTCTGGATTACTGGTACACTACCAGAACTACCAGACTACCTTGTTTCGATACAGATCATCACGTCGACCACCGATGCCTTCTTTGCTCAACCAACGCCACAAGCCATGTGCCATCGCAAGTCGCAAAGGAGTCCCCGCCAATACACTCCCAATACTATACATGCCTCTAGTCTCTATCCTCGACAAGTGAACAATTCATCCTCAGCATCATCATCATCATCATCATCATCATCATCATCATCATCATCATCATTAGCTGCTGGCGTGGTCTTTGCCCAGCAACCAGCTACCCACAACAGCACGCGGTGATGATGACTCGCACCGTACGTGGCACTTCGTGGCCTTCTACCTGGTCACCTGATTGGCATTCGCTTGCAAGCTGTGGATAAACTCTGGACGCAGTCTCGTCCGTTTCCCCACTGAACGCCTTAATACAAGTGTCGGTGCTTCAACGTGCGGGCGGCCAGTTGTCCATCTCTGGAAGTTTGTCAGTACATACTGTGTATCAGGCCAATTCCAGCTGTCAGGTTTCAACTTTCGACAGTGTCGAGGGTCCTACTCCACCAATTTGGAGACTGTGGATGGGAGGGGCAGACTCTGTCAAGGTCCCCCTCGTCTTCACCGCGACCTTCAGAGGTAACTCTGCCTCTGCGGTACTTGTCCCCAAGATTGGTGGACGGGTGGCGGAACATCCTGCCTCTCGTACCTTGCATGCATGTAACCTTGCAAACCTAATGCAGGTACTCACGGAACACGGAAAATTTCGATTCAGTTGGGGTCGTCTTACGACTCCTCCAGCTGGGAAAACAGCCTGAACAGACCGATTCTCTCGATGTCACCTACTCGTGCCGCTCCTCCTCGTCGCCCTCAATCGCAACAGTGGATTGAGATCTAAAGTTCTAAGATCTGAAGCCCAGATGGGAGACCCTGCGGGAGCATCCGACATCTCTGGAGTCATTCGAGAGTCTGATGTTCGCCGACCACCTCGGCACCGGGCACTGTTGACTTGTGCGCACGGTGTTGTTACGCACTATTTTCTGCGGTGCCATAATACTCCATACTATGGTACCAACCGGAATTAGTGGCCGGCCCCGTTTCCCGTTTGCCTGGCCGTCAGACCGTCTTTTATGAAATCCGCGAAACTGTGGTCGCGGATCCACCTGTCAGACCTCGCCAGGCAACCGGACCTGGCACTTTGGAGTCCTTCGCACCGCAAGGTTACATTAACGGTCCCATTCGCTAGGGTCTGGGGTTAACGGACCCGGCAGAGGCCCTCGCTAAAAGGCCCGGCGACCTGACGGATGCCACGGCCATCGTGCAAGCGAACCAAGTGCGAAATGCAAGAAGATCCCGGATACGTCGATTGAATCCGACTGTAGTGCCGTCCTGCCCTCTTGCGGCCTTTTTCATCAAGGTTCTCACCTTATCTTGGCACACGGATCTGCCAGGACCAGAGCTTCAGGCTATAATACATGGAATCTTGTCCAGGATGTCATGGCCTGGATCAATTTAAGCGCGATTTTTTCATGGATTGCCTGTTTGAGCCCCGATTTCGCCACCAGAGTGCTGGGTCCTCTTCGCAATTGACCAACAACTGCGAAGGTCGGAATCAGATTGATTGAGATCCAAGGCCATGATGGGTCGCGGGTGGTCGAGAATATGGTGATCCTGACAAGGCTTGGAAACCGCATTCAAAATTCGCCATGCGTTCTTGGTGCCCCAGTTGTCGACTGCCGGCAGATGTTCTTCCCTCACTGTGTCCCATTGACCCGATACATACCGAACCGGGTGAAGATGGACAACAAGGCACGTGCGATGTTACGATTCCCCACAAGGTGACTAGATCTTCACTGTGAGGACTGATTTGGTGGCATAAGGATCCACCGAGAGATAACTCATCAAACCTCGATGGAGGGTCACCCCGTCACCTCACTGACACCTTTGACAAGTGACAACGTCGATGATCTTTCGGGGTTTTTCATTGAGTTCCTCTTTGATAAGGCTTCATGGCAGCCAAGCAGACCCTTCGGTTTTTGACTGCCCAGGTGAATGCTAAGTGCCTGGGAACACCCTCCGTCCCTCCGCTCGGACCAGTCCGTCAAGAGCTTGCGCGGACCGTTGTTTCGCGGACCGCCGCAGATGTCTAGCCGTTTGGTTCCTTGCTATGGCTTGATCATAGCCTGAAATGGCTAAAGCACCGAACTCCCCGGCCCCAGAGGCTCACTCCCCGGATTTGCACTGAGGCCGCATTAATTCGACAGGGAGCCCCTGCCATAGTACAGTGAATCGCAGGTCGTCGAACCATCGCTGCGGAGCTGGCTTCTGGCCAGCAAGAGCCTCTCTCTGTGTCATGATTCACGAGGTTCAATGGCTTGCCTATCTCTGCGTCACCTGACCATCCCTGCAGTGTCGAGGGTTGCCGTCCGAGCGTAGCCTGTCGCGGGTGTCGACCCTACTTAAGCTTCGAGCACAACACAAAGATTTTCGAGTTGCAATATATTCGGCCCTTTCTATTGCCCAAAACATCCGACTGTGAAGTCCACGTTTGAGAGACGGCGAATTCTCCCCACACCAACGATTAGCCGTCTGCTGCAGGTTTACGCAATGTTCTAGGACAGGGATCAATTGGCCCCCATGCCAAACTGCGAGGACGGAAGTGACATGTCTGATTCAGTTGATTGCGGTGAGGTGAGCCCTGGGCAAACCTTGAATGGCCAGTAAATACAAGCAACGCCCGCGATGAGGTGTTTTTGATAATAAATTCCGCGAGCTTGGGCACCGTCAATTCTCTATCGCGAAAGCGTCGAGGTAGTATCTCCACCCGGGCTTGTGACCCAGGCCCTCCACTCAGGCACGCAGCCAGAGCCCAGGCAGCTCGACGAATGTTCCTGGACTGCTGGAGAGAACGCGGTCAAGGAAAACCCTTGCCTCCAGCCCACTACCAGACGGGTCTGCGGGGCATTGGCCAATTGGCAATTCCGCGGTCCTGGTCTAACAGGAATCTTCCTTGCTCTTCTCGAAGGTTTCGGGGCCCACCGCAGGGATCGCTTCGAACGATGGCGTGGAGCGGCGTGGGCGGGCTCGACGGGTCCCAATTCGGCCCTGCGACGTCGGTTCCAGTCTCACTCACGCTACCCGGCTTCATTTCTCGCAGGCGTCCACCGTCGCCCGAAGGCTTTGATTCATCCAATCTCTGACAGTCAATAGTCTGCCATCGAGGTCCACGATACTGCGACCTAGCAACCCAGCCAAAATGTTTACACCGAGGCGGTGATCGCACACCTACCGCTATGCATGTTTTGATGGTTCTGACAGGCTGCGGTCATGCCGATGGAGACCAATACATATTTAAACTCCGATGCTGCACCGTTTCGGCCTCTTTGATGGCTGGGTTGGGGATTCGCTGGCAATAGCAGATTCTCACCATCGGTGTAGCAAATGCTCCGTAACCAAGCATGCGTTCGCATCCAAATGTCGGGGCCAACTGGCGGCCATCTCAGACCGCCCTCAGTATTGCTGGTTTTTTCTCCGCTTCACGTCCTGCACGACTGCAAGCAACAAATCATGCCATAGAGCAGCCCCACAAGCGAGTTGTCATCTGAGATGGGTCCTATCGTGGGAGGATGCATTGGCTTCCTCGCTAGGGAAGATAGAAGGCTATTCCGGCAGTCGAACACTTCGTCGAAGACCAGCCTCCCCTCTTTGTTGGGGGCCAAACGTCTAGACTGGATGAGGCTAGGCATGAGACAGCGACAGGCGTTTCAGTCGTGCTTTCGGTGTCACGGATGCTACCGCAAAACGTCAACAGTAGTGACCCGCGCCCTTGGCTCTGGGAGTGTCTCAGACCCCAAACGTCAGCAGTGGCAGCCGTCAAAAGCAACAATCGGCAAAAGACGTGACCGAGGCAGTGCAGGATGATATTGGCAGACAAGTGCCTCACTGCTGCATAGACCGGCTTGCAGAGCGGGCGTATCAGAGCAGCATTCGGAGCCCTAAGCACGCGGGCCACGGCCCGATGAGGAATCCTTTAGATCCTACTGCTTATACACTAGTACCATAGTACACAGCAAACTGGGCAAAAAAGCAATTGGGATCCTCTCACATGTTCGTACGGGGACCCGTTGCATGATGCAACCAAGGGCGACAATGCCCGTTCTGAGAAAGTCATTCGTGCCCCGAAAGCATCATCGGCAGTGATCGACCTGACAAGAAGCATCTTCTTTCTGCTTTGGGACAGAATGAGGCAAAGTCTGAAAAATTTATGAAACCGCCGTCGCTGTGTGCTCGCTGCAACCTTGCCTGCTTGGTGGTTGCAGGTTGTCAACGCCGAGCGGCGCACTACTGCAGGGCCGCTTGGACGCTCACTGGGCAAACTCGTTGACCACCATCAACAATAGGAAGGTTGCAGGGGTCTAGTTTGCAGGCAAATGCGTGTTGTAGAGCTGGAACCGCAGGTACGGTGCATGGCGTCGATATTGTCTTCGAAAACATTTTTTTGGTGGCTTATTACCACCATAGTGAGGGGACTTTTGGTACGTCAGTGGACAGTAAACAGCCCAATGCATACGGCTTGCCGTGAAGTCGACCAATCTCCGGCGAGTATCGAGGCAGCGAAGCACTTCTGTGCGACGACTACAGACACGCGTTGCTATACCTTCCTCCCAGGTCTAAGGCGTGATGAGAGAGATGAGCCTATCTGCAACGTTCAAAGATCCTCCAGGCTTTGCCTCGGCATCCCTCCATTGGACGGCAGGAAATCTGCATTGAGCAAATGCCCGAGCCTGTCTCGGGTCCTTGCGTCCTCGATTTGAAGGCCGTTCTGGACAACCAGAACCTCGACGCATGTAGGTGATGGTAAAGATGTGGTGGTGACGTTGTTCACTCGTTCTGCAGTTGATTGTCCCTGCATTTGCATTCTCTCTCATGCAGTGCCCTGCGTTTTGTGGTTTCGACCACTGCATCACTCGTAATCGTCGAGATGGTCTCGGCCCTCCTTTCGACATCTTGATAAGCAGAGCATTTTCCCTACAGAGGATGGCGTGCCCTCCTCTTGGGCAGGTGCTTGAGGGATCACGGGCCCAGGGATTTGCTGCAGATGGGGGTCGCCCGCCGCACAGGATTTCCCAAACGGCTGACTGGTCGCGATTGCCATCTCGATGTCTGCGACTGGTGGTCAGATAGACACATCGACTCCGGAAGGAAGGGCAGTGTTTTCTTGCAAGGATGGCCGAGAATTCGCCCCGGGTCTGCCCTTTTTCACGCGCGTCATGAGCCGTGATTATCATGATAGGATCCGATGTTGTGGGAGCGCGAACTAATGGAAACTCCCGGTTTTGCTCACAAACACTACTGATGAACTAGTCGCCTCACTGACCTGACCAACTGGGTTTCTGCTTCCGTCATTCGTCTCAGCTCTATTTTTGAACCCAGTATTATGGTACTGTGGTATCATCAGGTTCATGCACCAAGCGCGGGATTTTTATCCGACAAGGAAGTGTCTTGTCAACGTCACGTCGGTCTCAAGGAACTTGCCTGTCTAAAACAACTCAAACACACGTGCCAAGGCTGACCAGTGAGAGTAAATATCCCGAGGTCGCGCACCACCTGGGCACATCCCATCATCATCAAGGCTGTCGGGTAGTCAGGCTGAGAAGGCAAGCAAGCCACGAACCATCTGGCCGCCAGAAAAGAGGGCTCACGCGTCGATCCTCTCTCGGGAGACCCATCATCCCCCTCTTTCTTAATTACACAGTGACCCTTAGGTACGATCGTTTTGACGTCAAGCATCCCCAGTAGTGTAGCTCTTCTTGCGCTTCCTGCGCCCGTGCTATCCCGCCCGTCTGTTTCACTACTAGTTTGGATGACGGCAAGGCTGGGGGACGCCCCCGGTTTCCCGGGTCCCGCCCATCGCATTGCGTACATTACCTCAATGGTCAAGGCGTATTGACGTACGCTACTACACCAGGTTCTGGATGGTGGCAATGATGTCGGAAGGTTCTTGGACGTTTCGGGAAACCTCACCCGTCCCTGGACGTCTGACGGTGATTGACTGCCGGGGTTTCGGGTGGATTCTTCTGGAACCACTTTCGATACCTTGGGTGCTATAGATGTGGCGTGTATGATGTCTACATATGGCATGACGAAGGGCTTTTCACTCTTGAAAGACAGGCCTAGTTTTTTGTTCCCGGGACTGACCTGCGAAGGCAATATGTCGGGCAATATGACGGCGGGGCGATGTCGTCAACTTTCATGCGAAGACGGGAAGCTTAAGGGAAGGAAACCAGGGCCCTTTGATGGCGGACTTGAAAAATGACTGACAGACCGTCTACGGTGCGTGCCATCAGGCTTTAGTTCACAACACATAGGAAGATCTTTGTGTCGATAGTTCGGTTCTTCAGAGCGCTAGGAGACTGACTAGGCATGGCTGAAGATTGATCTGCATGCGGCTGCCGGCGCGCGTTCATGGATCGGTAGCTTTTAGACAAAGTTTAAAGCACGGCTGTTTGATACAACGTCAGGCAAGGGCTTGCGGGTGGTGTGTACACCTCGAGGCCCGTTCTCAAAGATAGACCGGGATGTCATGCAGTTGTGACTCCACGGGATCTGGATGCTCTCAATGTCTGGCTGTGACCGTGCCATACCTGTTACACGTATCCGGCAGGGTAGAAGGTCACAGCCTGCTCTATCGTAGCTTGCCATAGCCTATACAAGCGGTCCCTGGGGTTGTCATTCGTCTCTCAAGGTGTGAAGCCGTCGTGACGAGAATAGCCACTGCCAGATATCAGTCATCAATTCATGGAGATGATAAGGCCGGGGAGTACGTTTGAAGAGCGAGTCCGGTTCGGTCCAACGTGCCTGTTACTCTGGGTTCAATCTGCCTATGGAATGCATAACTATGGGTCTTTGACTTTGAGCAACACTGTTCCGTACCTCTAGAGATATTATGCGTCGCACGTAAGATATAGATGATGCTATAATCACGCGTGAGGCCTTTCAAGACTACGTATATGGGTCGACGAGGAAGAATAGCATCACAGCATGCCGAGTTATGCCGACGATTGAATTCTACGGTCACGGATTATCATCGACTTCATGCGATATATGGCCAGGGTTGTGCTCTCAAGTCTTCATATCGACTCGATTGGGCTGCCAGGGTCGCCGCCGTCGCCATCAATGCCTCGCAAGGCTACATTATACTGGCATCGCCGGCATGGACGGCCCGAAACCCGTGATCACATAGTGCAATCTGGGGATGACGTAAAGAAAAATGCTATGCAGCTGTTCGAGCTGGGAGGCTTATGAGACCAGAAAGAAAGGTCTCCCGCTGGCATTGTCGTTGGTCCCAAACCTTAGCATTGATTTTCCCATTGTTTCCCCGGCTTGGGATGTAAGTCATGTAGGCCCGCCGTAAGTCTAGGTGAAATCTGTCAAGCCATTCTAGTATCTAGATTCTATGTAGTAGTAAGGGCTGAGCCTTCTCCGTATGTACCAACAGTGCTACTGGCGATGAATGGTATTTGATGCCTGATGAACATTTGTTCAGCTCTGTCATAGTCTGGTGAGCGGCTGAAACAAGCTCCAAGGTACGTAACCGACCCAGCGTCGACTCCTCCTCAACGCCCACCGCTTCAAACAACAGCAGGAGCAGCGGTGGAAGCAGCCTGAAGGGTCTTCTCGTTCGCCTCGTCAGCCTTCTGGACACACTCCTCCAGCACCATCCAGAACTTCTCGATGTCCAGCCCCCTTGGTATCCGCACGCCCTCCGACCCGGGCGGCAGCAGCGTCGCGACGGTCCTCCCCAGCTGTGAGCCCCGGTGCAGGGCGTCCTCGTGGGTGCCCTCTGTGACGACCTTGATGTCGAAGCGCTCCCGCTTGTTGGGGGACTCGGAGGACGAGTTGGGGTCGCACTCGTAGATGGGGATCTCCCAGGGCGTGCCTGTCAGCACTGCGGCTACGGCGAGGGGATCGTGGAGGGGAGGGCCCTCGATGATGCCGAAGACTTCCCTTTTGAGGGAGTGGTAGGTCAGTTTGTGTGTTGTGTAAATGTGCCTCTGTATGGCACATGATTGGACATGAACCGGCTGGATTCGATGCAGATATATTCGGGGAAGACGGTAGTCAACTTACTTGTAAGTCTTTGCAAAGAACATCAACAGTTCAACCAGCATTGTGCGGAGCACTGTCTTGCCTACCCTTGCCCCGGTAGTCTCAACCGGCCTCGTTTTTCCGTCGTCCAGGCCTGCCTTGTCTGCACCGTAGAGCAGGAGTTCCTGGACGTCCTGCCTTCCAAGGACTAGGTGTGTCACGTCAAGGGGCAAGATGGTTGTCTTAGCTGCAAGCTCCTTGGTCTCAAAAATGAAGGCTGCGGCCTCCGGATCGATGATGATGTTGCTAAGTCACCAGAAGTCAGTATATAGGAACACGAAGACATTATGTTCCAGAACCCATTTGTCTGTTTGCTGTGCGAAGGCGCAGCGGAACAAGAAAATCAGAGTTGCTCCATCAGAAAAACATCCTGATGCGGTCCCTGGAAGTGTACCGTCCCTAGACTCGCGGACAGAAACTTGCTTGGGGGGAAATCCCCTGCAACTTTTGGGATAGGCACGAAAGAGACTCGACAGGAGCAGCACAAATCACGAAATGCATAGACAACTTACAATTCCGCCCAGGGTGTCCAGTTCCCCACACGGGCCTTGCCATCAACGACACCATACACCGCACTGGTGAAGCCATCACCGATGGCGCCTCCCATGAGACTCAGCCCCTTGATGTGGCTCACCAGGTCCGGGTGTAGCTGAAAAAGCTTCGCCGCGTTCGTCAAGCTGCCCGTCGCAACAAGCCACGCCGTGCCGGGCTTACATGACCGAAGGGCGGCGGCAGCAGCGTCAAGGGCAGGGACGTCAGTCCGTGCCTTGACGAGGGGCTCCGGTAGCAGTTTGGTACCGTCGAGGCCGGACTCTCCGTGGATGTCCTCTGCGTTCTCGGACAGGTGTGGTCTCAGGAGTGGTGAGGACAGGCCCTGGTAGACAGGGACCTCTAGGTGTTTGGAGATGGCTGTGAGAACGGAGGTGGCATTCCATGTTGTTTTCCTGAGGGTTGTCAGTATGGTTCTTCATACTCAAGCCGTGGGCCTTTCGGCCCCAGGGACCTAAAGCGGTAAAGGATTTCGTGAGAGGCCAAGTGGCTGCTGAGGATGCCCTCGCGGTTCGACGCGCGGGCACCAAAAGGGACGCAGTCCCGGGACGAACTTACTCTAGAGGGGCATTTCCGAAGACTGTTGAAATACCCAGGAGCCTGATTCCTGGATGATAAGCTGCAAGGAGGATGGCGAAGACGTCCTGTATCTTCATTAGCGTGCCGTTCCTGTGAAGACAAAGATGCGGTGGACCATCGTCACACGAAGGAGTGAAGACAAAAGGGCACATTCTCAAACTTGACTAGTCAAGGTTCACTGGAACCAAACAGTATAGCCAGAAGAAGCATCCAAAGACCAAGACTTGACTTACATCGTGTCCTGGGTCGCAGTCAAGCCAGACCGGGACCCTGTTGTCCTCTGTCATATTGACCGACAGTTTTGCAAGGGGCTTCCCGATATTGTGATGCTGAAGCAATGTCGAAAAGACCAATGATTCTATAACAACGAAGATAAACGGAGCGAGGTTAACAGAAATAAGCAAGTGAAGTCTGAAGACGGCGCGGTGAGCCTTTTATCACGGGAACAAAGGCGGAGGTTGAGAGTCGCATCGGCTGTCCACTTTTATCGCGGCGCATTCTCCGAGGGTCTGCCGGACCGGGCCGGAATTTGCGGCCGTCCACACAGCAGACGTTGGCAAATCATTCACGTCTCCAGCTGCATTTGCAGGTTCGCTGGTAGCTAGACGGTGGCTCCATGGCTCCTCAAAGCCAGAAAAGTACGGTAGGGTATCAAATAAATTATAGTCACTCAAACCAATAGATCCAGGTACTACCCCTAGGTCAATGGTTTGAGACCTACTCGGCCGCCTTCCTTTTTTTAATGGCGTCCATGACGTGAGTGATGTTGTTGACGTCTCCCTTCTTCTTCTTGGGCCCTCTCTTGCGTTTGGACTTGCCGCCGCCTCCTTCACCATCATCGTCATCATCTCCCCAAGCGGACAGCTTAATCTTGCCGTCATCCTCCATGTCCTCTTCGTCCTCCATACGATTCGTGCCGAAGCCCATGTCCAAGTCTTGATCATCTCTATCTGCGCTCTGGAGCAACTTCTTGAGCCTCTCCTCCCTGCCTGCCTCCTTCTGTTCCTCCTCCGTCTTGACAGCTGCATTGAGCGTCTTTGCTTTCTTGAGGGCAGCTAGAACCGATGGGTCATTCAGCGCCGGTCTGGTATCCTTTTCTTCTGATATCAAGCTAGACTTGAAGTAGTTGCGCGGGTGTTGGGATGATGCTTGTGGTCTGGCCGGTGGTGGCATATCCTCCTTGGCCCGCGGCGGGCTTTCTGAGCCGACTTCGCCCTCGCTCTTCGGTGATGAGGCCTTTCCTTCGCGCTGCTTCGTCTCCTCGTCACCAGACTCGTCACTGTCGTCCGAGTCCGATATGCCGTTGAGGGGGTCGTAATCAGACTCCACGTCGGAGAACATCTTGACATCCTCAGCCTCCTTCTCTTGTTGCTCCTGCAATTTTTTCTGGTAGTACTCCGGCATTTCGATGTCACCAAGCACTTTGGCGTTGGGGTCAACCTTGAAGGCCTCGCGTTCCCTTTCTAATTCCGCTGCGACCTTGCGCACCTTGCGCTTCTCGTTGCCATCCTCGTCAACGATGATGAGCACCTCTCTGCCCTTGGCGTCGCGCTCTATCCTTGACCCAGGCTCCTTCTTGGCACCGATTCTTTTGAATCGGTTACCCAGTGCAGACTCCGCTTTGGCCTTAGCAGCAGCCTCGCGAGCAGCCTTCATCTCGGCGAGGATCTGGTCTCGCGATCTTTTCTGTCCGGGTACCAGCGTCGTAGTAGCAAACTGGCCCTTTTTCTTGGACTTAACCTTCACGACAGCAGTGACTTCCTTGTCCTCGAACTCCTCGAAGGCGTCGTCCACATCCTCTTCCGCCGACTCTTCCTCCGCATCTGGTGACGCTTCTGCTTTCGTCTGTTCGGGCTTCTTTTCACCAAAGACGTCCTCGCCCTTCCTGACCCTCGCCAGTAATTTAAAGTCCAAGCCCTTGATGAGATGTGTACTCGACAAGTCGCCCCCGGCGATCTCAGCCCGGAGTTTCTCGAACGTAGCCTGGTCGATCTCTTCTTTCTTCATAGACTCTTCGAGTGCTTGTATCCGTATTGCTTTGTCGTCTTCCTCTTCTTGTGCTGTTTGTCGTTCCTTCGTGCGGTCGGTGTAGCCTTCTGCGAACCTGCTGCCCTTGGGGGCTGCGGTCCGGTATTTCTTCTGTGGTCGTCCTTCATTATTACGCTCGGCGAGCTGGCGCGCGAAGTCGACTCGGCCGGTCCCTACGACAGATCGCCTATTGTTTCGTCAGCCATCTGTCCCAACAAAGCGAAGTCCACATGTTGGAAGAAGGTTTGAACTTACGGTGTCATAGGTATGCTAGACGTTTTCCGCGAACCGAGGGAGGATAGCCCAGCGCTTCCAGCACCTCTTGGGGATGGCGACGCGCCATTCTGCCCTTCGCTCGGTGTCTTGCCTGAGTTAGCCAGAAGGAGCTTCCGGAACTGTTCGTTGTTCATCTTGTATAAAATGGGCTCTGCGACAAGCCTTCAAGTGAAGTGGTGTGGTATCCTGGGAGGTAAGACGAAATGAACATCAAGTCTAAGGCGATTGAGCGCGGTCCCGCTTTTTGCTGGCTGCCGAATCGGGTTGCACACCCCTCTTCCTCCACCCAAGTACACGCCACAATACAGGGTTTAACCCTGATATTAATTAACAAAGGTCAGCTGAGTTCGTGGCGATCAATTTACGCGTTACGTCAACTTGTCGCGACTGGATTCATGAGTCGATGAGAAACAATACAAGACACTCACATAGTAATATGGCTTGCTTTGCTCACAGCCCTGCAAAACCTAGCGGTAGCTTATGAGTTCGCGCCGTCTCCCTCCTGTAACATTGGCTTACACATCATCAAATATCCCCCGCATCATGAAACTCATGTTGCGACCACATCAACCTGGCTTGCACAGAAACAAGGGTTGAAGTCAAGAACTGCCGCCTGATCATCTTTCAAGATGGGTAGTCGTCTCGAGAAGAACTCAAACGCGGTCCGGAAGCGTATTGAGGAGCATACATTTTCTGATGAAGGCGGCGATGAATACGAAGAAAGCGCCTTTGGCGGCTTCAACGATTACTTCCGGCGCAAGAAGATCAAGCTTCAAAACCTGGACGCTGAACTGCGAGAGGGCAGCGAGAAGCCTCAGATCTTCAAAGGCATTGTGGCTCACGTGTCTGGATACACACAGCCACCTGTGCATATCCTGCACAAGCTGCTCGTGGAGCACGGCGCCGGGTTCCTGCAGTATCTGGACTCCAAGACGATGGCGACGCATATCATCGCGTCATCGTTGACGCCAAAGAAGGCGATCGAGTTTAGCAACTACAGGATGGTGAAGCCCGCCTGGGTTGTGGACTCGATCGCGGCGGGGAAGGTGTTGCCTTGGTCAGATTACCGGATAATCGATGGAGGTCAAAGGCAAAAGGTCATCAAGTTTGATGATGGAAAACTGTCATCGCAGGCCAATACGCCGCAGCGAGGATATAAGGATCAGATTCAGAACAGTTTTTACACGAGCCAGTTCAAGAGCTCTGCTACTCCAGCGAACATTGGGAAATTCCGGGGCTCGCCTTCTTCGTTCCAAACCCCTACGCCTTCAAGGTTTACACCATCGAAACTTGAGGCTGTTGAGAGTATTGAAGATGAATACGATGACGAGGCTCTGCAGCAGCTGGAAAAGGCAACGCAGCAGACGTCGTCTCCTGTTCCCAAAAAACCTTGGTCTCCTGGTGAGGACATGGTCGAAAACGCCGACGCCCTTCATATGGAAGTCGACAATCTAGAGACAGATGAGTCTGCACCTGTTGAAGCTGTCGGAGAGGTCCCAGAAGAACCTGGACTACCCACCAAACACAGAGATGACACTATCCAAAGCCCGACCAAAAAGCCCATGACATCCGAGGAGCACAATGCCTGGCTTCTATCTGACCCGCACCTCAGGAAATCTTCAACCGCAAACCCAGAGTTCTTGAAACAATATTACTCAGAAAGTCGACTGCATCACCTATCTACATGGAAGGCCGAATTGAAGTCCAAGATGCAAAAGCTTGCCAGCGAGAAGCCTGCCGGTGGCATGAAAAGAATCAAGCGTCGCCCTGGATCCCGGCGGTACATCATGCACGTTGACTTCGACAGCTTCTTTTGTGCCGTTTCATTGAAAAGCGCCCCAGAGTACGTCGACAAGCCGGCCGTAGTGGCGCATGGCACAGGGGCAGCCTCAGAGATTGCATCGTGCAATTATCCGGCGCGTAAATTCGGGATTAAGAACGGCATGTGGATGAAAAGCGCACTTGAACTGTGTCGGGACATCAAGGTTCTGCCATATGATTTTCCAGCGTACGAAGATGCCAGCAGGCTATTTTATGAGGCAATATTGGATACTGGCGGTGTGGTGCAGAGCGTCAGTATCGATGAGGCTCTCGTGGACATTACAACGCTTGTCCTGACAGCTGCGGGATCCGAAGGCCACGGTATTTCTGAAGGGAGTATCTGGAGAGAACAGGAGAAGACAAATGAGATTGCGAGCAACTTGCGACAGCAGATCAAGCAGAAGACGGGCTGTCAAGTCTCTGTGGGAATTGGCGGAAATATTCTACTCGCGAAGATCGCCCTCCGTCGAGCAAAGCCGGCAGGACAGTACCTGATCAAGCCAGAGGAGGTTCTGGATTTCCTAGGAGAGCTCAAAGTGGAAGATCTGCCCGGTGTGGCGTATAGCATCGCCGGGAAGCTGGAAGAGATAGGTATCAAGCTGGTCAAGGACATCAGAGACGTTTCGAAAGAGCGGTTGGTATCAGTGCTCGGCCCAAAGACCGGCGAGAAGCTATGGGAATATTCAAGGGGCATCGACCACGCCGAAGTAGGCGACGTCCCAATACGCAAGTCAGTTTCGGCTGAAGTGAACTGGGGCATTCGATTCCTCAATCAGCCCGAAGCCGAAGAGTTCATCTTGAACCTCTGCAAAGAATTGGAGAAGAGGCTACTCAATGAAGGCGTCAAGGGCAAAGGTCTCACAATGAAGATCATGCGTCGGTCTTTGGATGCGCCGCTGGATCCTGCAAAACACCTGGGCCACGGGAAATGTGATTCCTTCAGCAAAAGCACATTGTTTGGCGTTGCGACTCACGACGCCGAGAAAATCGGCAAGGAGGCTGTTTCGATCCTTCGCTCATTCAAATTCAGCCCTGGAGACCTGCGAGGCCTAGGCGTGCAGATGCAGAAATTGGAGCCCATCAAACCGTCCACAGCTCCCGACGGAAGCCAGAAAAGGCTCAGTTTCGGTGCCTTCACTCGCTCTGCTTCGTCAACGAAGCCACCAGCGCTCGAGGCTCCGATGGGCCTCGAAGAAATATCAGATGGCGGCAGTCCTAGTAAAAGGAAAAGCACGGCTCCGCAGGCACGGCGAGAGATGTCCGAGGACCCCATCTCGGAAGGCCCTTTGACGCCACGAAAACCGAGGCTAATATCTGTCCACCCGGCCCTGGCGCTGGCAAGGGCAAACGAGGCGGACGAGAAGGCCAACACGCCTCTAAATGTGATGGGGACGCAGTTTATCCTGCCGACGATTCCGGACGCGGCTGTCATGGCAGAACTACCACAGGACATACGTAGCCAGCTGATGGCACAACAACAGCGCCGTAAGGCTGGTGCTGGTCCGTCTCGGGAACTATCTCCTGATTTGCAGGCGGCGTCGAGAGATCCCCAATCTCGCGACCAAAGCCCAGCGGTTGCGGAACAGGAGATACCGCCGGATATTGACCCTGAAGTGTTCGATGCCCTCCCAGAGGACATGAAAGCCGAGGTCCTAGCTTCGTACGGTATACAGCGTGTGAATGCGCCTGTGACTCCACGCAAAGACCGGACTATTCTCCGTCCCCTGCCCCAGAGAAGCCCAGCCAAAAGAGTACGGGGTCGGGGCGCGATCCGGGGTATTCTTAGCAGGACACGCGAGAGGCAACGTGATGCGAGCGCGGGCCTGATGCAGACAAATTTCATGGCGATGGGCAACAGGCGAGTGGCAGCCGAAGACGAGGTCGCTGACATTGAGGAGCTGGACCCGGACTTCCTAGCCGAGTTACCTGAGGAAGTCCGCAAGGAAGTCATAGCCGATCATCGCCGGCGCAAGCTTGCCCATCGGTCAGGATTGGACCTACAAGCTCCGGGGCGACGCGGTGCTGCCAGTCGGGGCAGGGTAGCCACCAGTGGCGGGCAGACCAAGATCGCCTTCCCCAAGCCTCCGGCGAAGGTCTCGTTTACGGCCACGTCTCTTAATTCTGTCCAGGAAGTCAAGGATATGCTGAGCGCATGGCACAGGGAGACAAAGGACGAGGGCCCGCATGGAGACGATGTCGAGGTGTTTGAGAGGTACCTCGCCCGCATTGTCACAGAGGAAAGGGACATGGAGAAGGTCAGGAAGTTTGTCAAGTGGCTTGATTGGCTGATAGACACCGGCGAGGATGGTAAAGGGAAGAAAGGTTGGGGATATGCGTTGACTGGAGTTAAGACCGCGGTGCAGAGAGCGTTGGAGGATCGAGGCCTGGGGCCAATGAACTTCTAGTTGTGGCGTTTCGAGGCGGTCGAGAAGTTTGAGTATACAGCAGTTATTGTCCACGACGATACGATAATGATGGAGCGTATATATTTCAAGCCTCTATATATATGAGGCTGGGCGAATGAAAAATTGGGTATGTTCAAATGATATTGCCTCTCAATAGGCATCTCACTTCTTCCTTGCAATAGCCATTTTCGACCCATCAGGCCGTCAGTCTCGAACGATCTTCATCGCTGCCGCCACCCACAGCATCATCCCGATTGCCACGGCCATGCTCGTCGAACTGCTTGCCTTGCTCGAATTGCTTTCTTTTGACGCGTTACTTGTCATCGCCGAGCTGCTTCCTATCGTCGAGGCATTTGTCATGGTCGGGTTGCTTGCCATCAAGTATACCTGGAGGGACACCCAAGATCAGCTTGAACGTTCATACGTATCCAGTCACTCTTCCACGACCACCAGTGACTGCTAGAGATACAGATACTCACCGAAAGCTTCAGCGGCCCCCCACACAGCTGTGTCGCATTGCCATCACACTGCAGGGCACACGCGCTGTCATCGAGCTTAACCGAGAGCCCGTTCAATACCTGGGCGCACCAGCACTCCCTGTGGGTTGTTATGGGCCATTTAGTCACGATAATAAACATCACCGTCCCCGTCCACGACTCACCTGGAATACTCCAGCCCGGCATACTTATACACCTGTCCAGAACCGCCGCCACAAAAGCCCAGGCACATCGGCACCGTCATGTTTCCCGCCCCGACCCAGACCTTGCCGCCGCCGAGCGCGCGTGCGCCGTTTGTGTTGGGGATGTCGGTAGTCTCGTTGAAGCACCCCAGGTATGAGTACGGGGAGCTGTCGGTGTAGATGGTGGGCTGCTGTTGGGCCGTGGCTGCTGGGACTTGGGAGGTCAGGCTGAGGGTTGCGAGCACGATACTAAGGGTTCCGAGCGAGAGACCGAGGGTTGAGGGGGAGTAAATGAGGATGGGAAGGAAGGATGTGAGGGTTCGCACCATTGTCGTCATTGATATCGATGCCGTGGTACTGAGAATTTTGCTGTTATTCGATATTTGGCGGGCGTGTGATATGTTATCTTGAAATGCTCTGTGGATGTCCGATGCAATATCGGGAGGTCGACATATCAATGGGGTGGTTGGGTGTTTATATCTGGACTGCTCTGCACGAGGCTTTCCTTCCTCAAGCTGCGTCTTGACGCTCTAGCATGAAGTCTCTTTCCAGGAAGGAGCGGAGTTATGGCAAGTTCTCACAGAAAGGTTGACCAAGGACTTCATGTGTTGTAGGTAGCCAAACTTTAAAATTCCTGTGAGGGTTGGAGACTGGGAGACTGGAATACTGGGAAGTTGAGGTACTTGAAGCAACCCGGATGTATTTCTGTACTATCTGGGTTCTTCACTGCGAATGACCGTGTTCTTTATAGGTGCAGAGTGTAATATGTTTCTAAGATCTCGAAGATAAAATCCAATAGAATCCCGTCCTCGGATCTGCTCTTTTGAAAACCACATCACGCCTTCCTAATTCGGTTGCAACACTCCAATGCATCATACACCTCATTTTCTCCTACAAGTACAAGTAAATATAGCTTTACATGCCAGATCATACAACTGGGTGCCCTTATTCTTGAGTCACAGTTACTTTGATCTAGCACGCAGTATGTTGCGGAACTTTCGCTCTGGCTTCTTACACTCACATTCAAACTTCTGATCTCCTCTGGCCGTCCATCCCAAGGGGCTTGCTTCGAACTCGTCCATGAGACGACAACGCCTTGCGTCTGAGGACTCCTCGTTTACTCCAATGAATCCTACGCTCCGTGGTCGGCATCCCATTTCGTGACAAAGGACAGCTTCCAATGAGAGTGTCCATCACGATCATCGCGCAACCTTCCGCAGTGGATGATGATTCCAGTGATCCGGAATCCCACGAATACAGGTACTTTCCCCCGTCATATTCCACTGCGGAGAAGGATGACCCCAGTGCTTCGCCGCTGTGAGTGGTCGCCCAATCATGATCATTTGCCCGAACTTACTCCGCCTCAACCGCGGAGACACTTGCAGGCAGACGCGGCGAGTGCTCTTGTATAAACCCTGCGTCCGTGACTCCAACATTTCTACCCCCTCACACAGCGACAAGTCTCTATCTCCGCTCAAAAGAACATCATCATGTCTTTCGACCACCCTCACCACTATGTAAGCCGCAAGTCGGTAGATGAGCCAGTGTTGCGCATTATCGACTTTTCCGAGAACGTGGTCGTGCACCAAGTAGCCACGATGGCGCGCAGGATGTGGCTACTAGACTCCGGACCTCTGTCTGATGAAGAACTTAAGGGTTGTTTTAGTCACACTGCTCAGGCAATCGGCAACCGCATATCGAGTGACCCGGCGGAAGTGAGATGGGACCACCAGCTCTGGCTGTCGAATACCGGTGGAGACTTCAGGCTGTTGAGTCCACCCACGGTACTAGCTGGGGCAGAGCCATATGACCCGAGGAGTGTGGTATCCCCGTGGCGGTCAGAGATCTACGACATATACAGGCATGTCTTCATCGATTTGTGGCGAGCGATGAAGAAGGAACCGGAGACAGACCATCTGGGGGAATTTGATCCGTCCAAGGAGGAATCTGTTACGCTGGGCGTGCTTCAGGTCGAGAGGCTGAAGATTGATAAGACCGGGTTTGACACGGATACCTTCCTGTATCCTGTATGGGTCAATTCCAAAGCCCAGATCAGGCTTTCAGTTGAGGACCATGATGGGAAGGAACATATATGGTCGAATGGTGAGGCCTCTGCGTGGTCAAAAGGGGTATGGCTCCGAGCTAGGAAGGAGATCACCATGGAGACAAGGATGGATATCGACGACGACGACACCGGAATAGCTGCCGTCTTTATGATGGGCCATTGTGAAAAGGGGCGACTCGTTCATCTCAAAGAAGAGTCCTGCGACAAGTCGACGAATGCATTGCAGCTAGCTGACGGCGAGGACCGGCCGAGGAGTTCGACGACGGGGTCCCCGAATTTGTCTCCCTCGCAGATCATCTAGCCAGAGCGATTTTCTTGAAGGCCGAAGATGCTGTTGAACGGTGCACATTCAACGACATCGACCACAGCCTGGACGCGGTGCAAGACGGGATTTCGCGGCTTGAAATTGATGTGCATGATAGTGGCACGCGCTACATACCATTTCTGAACAACCACAGCATCAGACTCTTCATAGTCGAGCCCGCGTCCGCTGGATCCGTGCTCCAGACCCGCCTCCAAGTCGTTGATATGGACAAGAACCCGCAATATGAAGGAATGTCATACACATGGGGGGGGGGGGGCAAAAGACAAGACGGCACTTCGAGTCCAGCAAGCCACGGTTCAGATCCCCAGGAATCCTGAAGATGCGCTGAAGCGACTGCGGTATTCGGACCGGCCGTGGGACGTCTGGGCGGATTCTGTATGCATCAACCAGGACGACATTCTTGAACGTGGTCAGCAAGTATATATCATGCGGAGCATCTACCAGAAGGCACAGAATGTTCTCGTAGGGCTTGGCCAAAATAATGCGAAGTATGCAAAGACCGCCCTTTACCGGGTTTGTGATGTTGTCCGCTTGTGGCGTCCTCCTAGCAGACCACTTAGGTTCTCGAGCTACATAGAGGCTTTCAAACCTAGAAGGATAAGCTGAGAATCGATGAAGAAAAGTGGACAGCACTCCAAACAACGTTTCAAACTGAGTATTTCACTTGTTTCTGGGTTATCCAGCAACCGGCCCTTGGCCCTTCTGCAACGGTTATTTGGGGCGACCATCAGATTTCCTGGGGCTTGATCGGTATCTGCACAGCATGGCTACTGACGAGAGGATGGGCAACGAACCAAGAGAGGCCAATCTCTGCTGCGTCTAACGCATTCCTGATACACGTCCTGCCACTCGTAAAGCACAGTGCTATATGCAGCATCTCTAAACCCAACTTTTCTGCCGACCTCACAACGACTATAGGTAAGTTCAGGTCGACAGATCCCAGAGACAGGACATATGCGCTTCTCGGCATGCCCTTCTTAGGGAATGACCCTGGGAAAGGAACCTTCGTCAACCCGGACTTCACGGCAGATGTTCGGTCAGTCTACCTCAGCGCCAGCAACGGGATGCTTACCCAAGATGGCACTCTCAGGCTCCTGAGCGCCGTGCAACATGGGCTCGAGGTTGACACCTCCTATCCGTCTTGGTTTCTGAAATGGGATCAATCACTATTTGCCGAGCCATTGGCCTTGCGACAGGAACACGGTTACTACGCCAGTCTAGGAGAGCTATTAAACCCAGATGAAGATACCTTTGGCGAAGACGGCGAGTCCCTCATCCTTACCGGACTCAAGGCCACGGCCATCACCTAACTTAGCGGACATTTCACTGCGGGCAACATACCACTTTCCCATCCAGACAACCACAGAGCCGCTATGCTGGCTATACTTGTCTAGTTGAATGACCAAAAGCAACAAGTTCGTGCCTCCTGGTGCGCGACGCTTGAGAAGGAAACCGCACCCAGGCTCAACAACCCGGAGAAACAAGCCGACTTACTCGCAAGCAAGGAGGGTATGAGGATGGCTGCTACACCTGGTATCCGGGGCAAGTACGGGATGCGAATGGCCACTGCAATCTTGGACGGGGATAAAATGGGTATTGATAACCTGAGCGAGTTGCTCCTGTGCTGCCGTGAGCGGTGCACATTGGGAAGTCGACAAGGACGATGTACAGGATCCTTGACTTCATCGCGAGGTGGGCAAGAAGGGGGTTATGAGGTTCGAGCTCAGATGAGAGACATGGAAATTGATGCAAGTGGTGGAACCGCTGGCTGTCCAATCAGGGTTGAACAATTCAGGGTTACCCATGTACGAGCTCTGATGTCACTCAATTGATATGTGATAAGGTTTATCGGGAAACAAAGCCACTCGGAAGGGAACATCGAGGTCCACCTGCGACTTCTCCCAGCGAGAATGATGGAATTCAGCGTTAGCAGCCGTGGCTTTTAGCCTTGTATAGGTCAAGATGGCATGAAATATACAATCCCATATCCTAGCCCAATAGGGACACATCGAATAGACACTCAGATTACCACCTATCTGTCCAGATACTTTCTGTACTCCCACCATTCCCTCCAGCGTCCCCGTCGCAAACCTCGATCAGTGCGCCGTCGAGCACTTGGCCTCAAGCCCTGATCTCGACCCTGAACAGACACTCACCTGGCATATCGCGTTCTCGAATGCATGTCTCCCAAAGTAGAACAGCTCAAAGATGAGGTACGATCCCGTTCCAGACACTGTCGCAACAACCCGACCGATTGCCTGCTGACATCTCCTCCGCTCAGGGCTCCCGACTTCAGGTCGTCATGGCCGGCGCCGTGGCCGGCCTGATATCGCGCTTCATCATCGCGCCCCTCGACGTCGTCAAGATCCGCCTCCAACTCCAATCCCACTCCATGTCCGACCCCAAGTCTTACCAAAACATCCCCGGCCGTGGGCCAGTCTACAAGGGCACCGTCCAAACCATCAAGACCATCCTCGCGACCGAGGGCATCACGGGCCTGTGGAAGGGCAACGTCCCCGCCGAGCTCATGTACATCAACTACTCGGCCGTCCAGTTCACCACCTACCGCTCCGTGACACAGCTCCTCCGGCGCGTCGCAGGCGAGGACCACAAGCTCCCCGGCACGGCCGAGAGCTTCATAAGCGGCGCGTCCGCCGGCGCGGCCGCCACCGCCTCGACGTACCCGCTGGACCTGCTGCGCACGCGCTTCGCCGCCCAGGGCAACGACGACAGGGTGTACACGTCGATGCGGCGGGCGCTGGCGCAGATCTACGCGGACGAGGGGCCGCGGGGGTACTTCCGCGGGCTGGGCCCCGCGCTGGGCCAGATCGTGCCGTTCATGGGCATGTTCTTCACCGTGTACGAGACGCTGCGGCCGCCGCTCGGCGCGCTGGACCTGCCGTTTGGAGGGGGGGATGCCGTTGCCGGGACGGCGGCGAGCGTTATCGCCAAGACGGGGGTGTTCCCGCTGGACACGGCGCGGAAGAGGATTCAGGTGCAGGGCCCGACGAGGACGCGGTATGTGCACAAGAATATACCTGAGTATAGAGGTCTGGGGGCGATAGGGACGGTGCGGGCCATCTTGAGGGCGGAGGGGGTGAGGGGGTTGTATAGGGGGCTTACGGTTAGTTTGTTCAAGGCTGCGCCTGCGGGTGCAATTACGGTGTGGATTTATGAGAGGGTCTTGAGGACATTGATTAGTCTGGATGACCCGGGTTTAGAGAAAAAGATTATATGAATGAGAATGAATCCTGCATTGATGGGGTGTGGAAGATAGGATTGATGAATTGATGATATACTTGCAGCCCACGCACGTTGACTACGAAAGCACAGTGGATCAAGTACGGATTTGGCATCCATATTCTTGTATCAATTCTTGAAGATCAGACCATGGGGACAGAACAGGCGAGTTTCGGGCTTCTCTCGTGCATCACGATCTCATGACTATATCCTCATTTCCGGATGTGCCACTGTTATCATATGATCCCATCGTATACTATATATGGCATGCCATGCCATAAGGTATATGTCACGCCAACAGTAGACTGGGTCAAGTTCATGATTTCATTGGCTTTCATTGTCCGACAAGCCAGAATGGACCCCACCACATCAGGACCGCAGAAGAAAAGCAACGCGAGGGTAAAAGTCCATTATAGAAGCACCCTGGCGGGTTCGAACTTGACTATCACCGGGGACACGAGAACAGCAAAGAGGAAGATATGACACCTTATAGCTTAGCCATTGGCTTCCACTATTCTGTTTGACCATCTCGTAGATATCACCCCATGAGCTGGCAAAGACGTGGCAATAATCGATCGCTGAAAGCCCTGCTCGGGCGCTTCCTACATAGCAACAAATGAATTTGTCTATGACTCATATAATACAGGCCGAGCTATTTTGACCCAGCCGGACCATCATCACGGCCGTCTAACCTGTAGCCTGCCTCCTCGAATGTCATGATTTATTTGCCATTCCTGACCCAACCCTCCACCGTCTCCCGCGCGCTCTTCACCTTCTCGTCCACAATATCCCGCCCAAGCTGCGTGTGCACCTTGGCGAAGCTGACGCCCTGCCTCAGGCTCTCCTTGGCCTGGACGTGTCCCTGGGCCACAACCGGGAACCGCTGCTCGTACTTCCAAGTCAAATCGCTCACCCTGCCCATGGTGACCGGCAGGACGGTCCAGCCCATGCCGACTCCGAACGCCGCGGGGACGGACGCGCGCAGCAGGATGTTGCTCCGCCGCGTCACGATGCTGCCGGCCATGGCGGCGACCAGGACGTAGACCATGCCGGGCATCAGCTTCTCGCCGGACTCGGCCGGGGGCGCGAGCGAGGCCACCGTATCGGTGAAGGACTTCTCGAGGCCGAACGCCCGGTCCATGGTCCGGTTCACGGCGTCCTCGGCCCCGCAGGCGTAGCGGTACAGGGCCAGGCGGACGCCGCGGATCTGGGTGGCGAGGCGGTCGGTGGGCGTGGGGCCGTGGTTGACGTAGTGGACGACCTGGTTACTTTGGGGAGGGGAGGCAGCCGGGGCCTCGGGGACGATGGTGGTGGTGGTGGATGATGTCTCGGATGCGGGCTTTGGGGGAGGGAGGGTAGCTGTTGTGGGCACGGCGTCGAAGTCGTCATATATGGGCTTCTTGTTAGACTATAGTTTCCACTCGGGTGTCAGTTCCGGCCTCATTTTGTCCAAATTTTCGGACGGGCAATGATCGTACGTTTGAGTTGTATGGTTCCGAGGCCTCAGCGTGGGCCACCTTGGGGGAGAATGCGACAGCTCCGGCCAGCAAGGAAGCTGCCAACGGTGCGCCGCGCTGCGAGAATTAGAGCGTGTCAGCAGAGGTTCGAAAGGTCGATGATCAGTCAATTGGGTTGATTGGTCAGGGATGTACTCACCCGTTGCAGCAGTACTCTTGCAGCCATTATGTGGAACGTCAATTGGCGTCGACGAGCAAGTCAAACGAGTATGGTGGCGTGTTGGAAGTCAATGAAGATGAAGCCGTTCGAGCGTCTCTATCCCGCTTGTTGCTTGTCGTTAAATTGCCGGCCGCGGCTCTTTCCGATGCCCGGTTTTCCCAAAACTTTTTAGCGCATTTTCGTCATACCCAGCGTTGCCAGCCAGGCACGGCCAAGGTATCCCACCGTTTACCCCCCCCCCCCCTGTGCCCTCCTTGTGCCCCCCCAAAGCTCCCCCGGCCTCGGGCCAAGATCGGCAATTGAGAAGAACAATTCTAAACCGTCTCCCGTGTCGTCGTGTACACACAATCACTCGTCACTTACTCAATATGCCTCCACTCTCCAATCTACAAATACAATGACCTGGTTACGTCCAGATTACACTTCTCTCCCCTACCTTGCGCGGTGATATTGTTGTTGTGTACAATGATATATGAAGACGACAATCGAATACATCGCTCAACACCATTACCAAGATCATGATCAAGTTCGCCCAGCGCCCGGCGGTAGCATCGGCGTCGTGGGTGTGCTCGAACTGTCTTCGGCGCAAAGCCCAACAACTCCCTCGAGCTGTAGCATCGCGATGGCAGCACACCTCAGCAACAACCGCTGCTCAGCCTGACTTTCTCTCCTCGATACCACCCTCAGCCACACATGCGACCTCCACGAAGTACGACGACTCTGTCCTTCGCCAGATCTTCGACTCCCCCTCGGCATGGCTGTCCTTCTCCGGCGCCTTCCGAGGCAAGCCCCGCGTAGGGCTCTTCCGAAACGCCTACCTTACCGAACCGCAAGGCTTCCTCGCCTTTGCGCGAGTATCTCTGGCACGCGCCCAGGATATTGTCGACAAGGTGCTCGTTGCAAGCTCCCTGGCTGAATATAGAGCTCTCGTCCGCGACCTAGACCGTCTATCAGACCTGTTATGTCGGGTAATAGACCTGTCCGACTTTGTGCGCGTCACACATCCGGATCGAAAGATGCAGGCCGCGGCGTCCGAGGCATGGACAATTGTCTACCAGTATATGAACCAGCTCAACACCACTACAGGCCTGAACGAGCAACTTGGAAAGGCTATGGAAAACCCAGAGGTTACATCTGCGTGGTCGGAAGAGGAGATGGCTGTTGCGGAGATATTGAAGCTGGATTTTTCCAAATCTGCTGTCAGCCTCCCTCAGGAGTCGAGGGACAATTTTGTTGATCTGTCGTCCATGATCGGCGAAGTTGGACAGTTATTTGTTGAACAGATGGCTCCCGAGCAACACATCCTCTCCTTTCCGAGCAGCAAGTTGCAGGGGCTGAACCCTACAATAGCTCGCAGGATGACCCGTAGAGGTCAGATCTATCTGCCTTCATTGAGCGCTGAGGCCTCGTTGGCTTTGCGCACAGTACATGATGAGGACACAAGGAAAGCCATCTACTACGCTTCACGGACATCGTCCGCCAAGACAGTCAGGAATTTGGAGCATCTCCTCAAACTACGAGCCGAGGTGGCTGAGCTGTCTGGTTTCGAGAGCTACGGACATATGTCTCTCCGTGATAGGATGATGGCCAAGACGCCTGAATCCGTCCACCAATTCTTGCGAGCCCTGAACAAGAACAATGCGCCAGTAGTAAAGCGCGAGATGGAGGGCCTATTAGAACTGAAGCAACAGACACTCGGCTTGGGTCCTCTCGACCTCAAGCCTTGGGACAAGGACTATTATATGAACATGGTCCGAGAGTCAGAAAGATCGAAAGCCAAGCGCGACGACTTCCTGCCTGCTTACTTCTCGCTCGGCACGATCATGCAGGGACTGTCGAGACTCTTCACCCGCCTCTATGGAATTCGCTTCGTACCTATGGAGACGATGCCGGGTGAGACGTGGCATCCGGACGTGCGACGACTTGATGTCATATCTGATACGGACGGCCACGTTGCAGTATTGTACTGTGACCTGTTCTACCGCGAGGATAAATCGCCCAACCCAGCCCACTTCACCGTGCGGTGCTCGCGAGAGATCGCAGAGGGCGAGCTTGACGAGGCGTCGGCGGCATTGCAACAAGCTGTCGCTGGAATACCCGAGTTCACCTCACCCGAGGATGCCGCCAACGATGGCATGGCCTTGGCTCGGGGACACAACGGCTCTCTGAAGCAACTCCCCACGATTGCTCTCGTCTGTGATTTCCCGCAGAGCGAAGCCGCCGGCAACAAGCCTGCCTTCCTGACGTTTGGTCAGATGGAAACCCTGTTTCATGAAATGGGCCATGCAGTCCACAGTATCCTGGCACGCACGTCCCTCCAAAATGTCTCTGGCACACGCTGCGCTACTGATCTAGCTGAACTGCCGTCGACGCTGATGGAGCATTTCTGCGCGGACCCTGAGGTCTTGGCTCTCTTTGCCCGGCACTACGAGACGGACGAGCCGCTGAACTACGAGATGGTGGTCGAGAAGCTGCGGCAGGCGCGCCGGTTCGAGGGCACGGACACCGAGAACCAGATCCTGCTCGCGATGCTGGACCAGGAGTACCACTCACCCCGGGTATCCGCCAAGGGCTTCGACTCGACAGACTCGTACCGCGGCCTACAGCTCGAGTACGGCAACACGCCGGTCGACCCGTCCGGGTGCAGGTGGCAGGGCTTCTTCGGGCACCTGTTCGGCTACGGCAGCACGTACTACAGCTACCTGTTCGACCGCGTGCTCGCGGAGAGGGTGTGGAAGGTTGTCTTCTCGTCGGGCCAGAACGGTGCGGCCACAAGCCGGGAGAACGGCGAGCAGTTGAAGGAGAACTTGCTCAAGTGGGGCGGGAGCCGCGACCCCTGGAGGTGTATGGCTGATACGCTCCGTGACGACCGACTGGCGAATGGTGACGAGAAGGCCATGGCGTTGGTGGGCAGTTGGGGGACCGGAGCCACGGTCAAGGAGTGATGAGAAATGCACGTCGTGATGAAAGGATAACAAACATCGTTTGCCGTTATATAGAAATGCGCCACATCTGCACGTTTGAAGCCACAATAGCTGGACGTGTGACAGCATATATAGAAAACCTCCATAGGCTCGGATCCAAAGGCAGGAGTGATTTTGCCTACCCAGGCCGTGAGCCATGTCTTTGATCGTCCCCGCAGAGATCCTCCGGAGATTGTTGTTTAACTCCGTCCGCTTCAGCCGCGGTACAGCTAACCTCGTATATATGATGATATCTCCGGAAACACAGAACAAGGCCCCCGATAAGGCGACTTGAAAATATATTCTCACCTCTGCAATCATTGCCCTCCCAAGATCTTGAGGTCCCCGTAAACACCCCACAAACCTACCCACTAATCTGTCTTGTCGGACCAAACACTAAATATAGCAACCATGGAATCCAAGCGTCTACAAACCGCCAAGAAATACATTGGCCACTTCGCGACCCTCGACACCGAGACGCTCGCCTCAGTACTCTCAGAGGACCACATCCACCAGTTCACCCCGGCCAGCATCAGCCTCCCCGGGCCGTTCAGCAAGCAGGAGTTCCTCGACCACAGCGCGCGGCTGCGGCGCGTCATGACGGGGTTCCCGGTGTACCCGAAGGAGTACGTCGAGAGCGAGGGGGCCAACCAGGTCACGGTATGGGCCACCAGCCGGACGGAGTTCAGGGAGGAGGTGATGGGTGATGATGAGGAGAAGGGGAAGTGGGGGTATGAGGGGGAGTACGTGTTTATGTTCTGGATGGACGAGTCCGGGGAGAAGATCCGGAGGACGGTGGAGTTCTTGGATAGTAAGGGGACTGAGGATGGGTTGAGGCCGCTGATGAAGAGGGCGAATGAGAAGGTGGGGTGGGAGGATTGGCTGGGGAGGCAGTGAGGTAGGAGGAGTGTCGATCTTCGATCTCATTATGTGTTGACGAAGGATGCCCGTCAGCCTCGTAAGTGAAAGTCTGAGCCCGGAGTTATTGGGATAGTCCGATATCCAGATATCGGGGTAGATCGACATTCAGGTACTAGAATAATCGACGTTCAGATATGGGGGTAATCGATATCCAGATAGTATTATTGGCTCCGACACAGACTCAGCGTCACAATTTGCATCGACGCTGATATATTCGAACCATACTGTCGAGGATGTATTGTGATATATATTGATGCTGTCGATTGCCCACATAATGATACCACTTGACGACCCAGGCCATGTCCACAATAGGCATTCGCGTTGGGTACCCTGCTGTGCCTGTGCTTGTGCCTGCTCCTGCTCCTGGTCTTGTCTCTGGTGATCTCATCCGCGGTCTATTCGAGCTGGTCTGGAGAGAATCAATCACCTGAGAACATGCTGGGAGTGTCTCTGTCTCCGGTCTGTAGAAAGACAACAACGTTCTTGAGGTGCCTCAAAAGCAGGGACATCAACAGTCTGGATCGCGGCAGTGGTGCCGACTGGCAGCTTGGATCCACCGCTGAGTTGCCTCGAAAGAGTCGCTCAACTTACCAGTGTAGGCTGAGGTACTGGCTGCAGCCTTCCTCGAGATCGCGGGCCCTCAACGGCCTGACCAGACCGAGTTCAGTCCACGATAGTAGCTGGGAGTTTGGTGGTTTTAAAGGCGTGGACGATATGGGAGATATCAGGCTATCTGGCTGGTCCGAGCTTGGGGCATAACCAGTTACGCCGACATCATCAAGACCTTGAAGAGCCTGAATGAGGTTGTCATGGCTATCAGTCGCCATGTTCATCATCAACCTGGCCTGGTCGATATGTTGCTGTGCAACCAATGCAACTCGGTAGTGTTGGTGCATCTTGTCACTGCAGTAGACATGATCTCGGAGATCGTCCCACGATTGGGCGTTCCATAGTCCATTGCATCGGGGACCATCGAGACTAACCCAGAGGTGGCTATCCTAATAGCGCCTGAGTTAGGGATTGTAAAATGTGATTCATAGGTTACATACCATCTGGACTGGTAATTGTTCTCACTTGGTTCGTAGTCTGCCTTGTGATTGACCCCTTGAGCCCTCGAGGATGAGGAGGATGAGGAGGATGAAGATGGTAACAAGGACGCTTCACGCCTCAAGCATCCAGAATCATGATTGCTTTGTGTGATGTGCTTGGTTACTGTGTGATCCAAATAACAACCGTTGTGGACGTCCTTGCGAGTAATATGTTCTGGGGAATTCAACATTGATAGAGCAGACATTGCGGCGGGGGGAAAGAGCAGCCAGTGTCTTTACGTGTAAGTCTGGCCACCGAATTGAAACGTGAGAGGCATATCGTCGTGTTATGAGATACCATGTGGTCATTCTGGTCATGTAGTAACCTTGGAAGCGCTTTCGATCGCATTGGAAAGGAAGGAGTAGATTTAACTATGACCCCAAGAATGTTGGGGCTGAGTGAGGATGTCACAGTTTGCTGGCCCAAAAGAATGGCTGACAACTAGCACCAAATCAGCACTTTGCTGAGGGCAGCTGAAGTAAATCAACGACGAGTTCTCCAAGATAGGATCGGGTGCATTGAAAATGTTTCGAGATCATCTGACTTATCATTGAGTCCTCCGGCAGCATCCCAACTCGGGTAAGAGTAGCCCTGATGATGTGCCCTCAACGAGTCTAGGCCTCTCAAGTGTGCCTTCCTCTTTGATGGAGGATGGCCCAACAAATCTGCCAAGTCCTCGGCGGTGTCGTGCCTAACTTCGTGCCTCTATATTGTCGTCGTCGTGGATGGCCCAATAAATTCTCCAACTCCTCAGCTGCATCGTGTCTTGGTTGTCTCTCTCTCTCTCGTTTCCCACCAAGGACCTCGAAGGCAAAACCACTGTTCGCAACGTTCGATACTGCACACATTCTCAGGTTTATGAAATCTTTCGGAACCCTCTTGTGCTCAGTTACGAACCGCAGAGCCACAGTTACACCTTTGTTCCTTGTCTGCAAGCCATTCCTTCCAGACGAAGAAGTTGTTGTCCAGCTCAGCTGTTCAGCACCCCGGGCATCTTTCACTTTAGTGATTGTTGTGCCTTTTGGCAGTGCTCCCGCCGCAGTCCAGCTCAGCTGTTCCGATTTTCTGGACGACTTTCACTCGGTGATTGCTGTTCCTCTCGCAGTGTCTACCAGCTGTCTACTGGTTCTACTCTCGGTAGTGTGCACGATCTTGCGCCTACCTAAGTACTTAGTGCTCAGTGACGGGTTCTCTTAGAGACCCGAACTAGAACATGGTCAGCGCCATTGTCTGCAAGACTCTGTACCAAACACCTCTCAGATTGAGGTTGAATGGGAAATACTCCCTCGACCTCTGCGTAATCTTAAGATGCCTGGCATGAAGATCCAGAACGCATCCAAGCCCAAGACGGGCAAGAACAGCGGCTCCGCCGCAGCTGCTGACAGCATGCCCCACGGCGGCGTCTTGAGTCCTATGGACTCTAACATTCAGCGATCCAATGCCTGATCGTCTACTGGTCCCGACTAAGTTGGTCGACGGCCGAGCAGGATGGCTGCTCACAAGGCTAAAGCAGCTGTCGCAGAAAACATCATGGCCTGCCCGGTGTCTGCCCAACAAATCCATATCGATACTGTAGTGAGGGGGCTGGTCGAGGCCCTCGTAAGCGAGAGGAGTGAGCCCGGACATTGGTATAATCTGATATCCACGCACTGGGATGATATGACACCCAGATACTGGGGTAATCGACATCCAGATACTGTCATAGCCCCGTCATGGTAGTAATCATTGTCTAGGGCTGCTAGGTAGTAGATACTTAGGTACCCTTCAACCACAACGTTCAATCCCTTTGCGGTTCAAAGGGACAATCCCGACTACAGCGAGGCAGAATGGTCTATAGACCCGCAGAGACAACCGACTTTTAGCCCGACATCACCAGTAGACCCAGACACCTCGGGGCTTCCATGTTTCTCTGAGGTAGAACTGTGCATCAAAGGATGTGTATTCAAGTGATTTTCTATGACCGACCGTCTGCATGCCTTCTGGAAGGACATGCCGAACGGGTTGAATAGATGTCGACTCCAAACTGACAGACATAAAGACGCACCGAACCGCCCATGGCCGATGATCTTCCCCTGGGGAACTCCTCTAACCAGACAGACATGGCTCAATACTCCCCCTCCATCATCAATGATGCTTCGCTATGCTCTGTGCGAAATGTTCAAGAATCCAAGTCAACCGTAGCAAAAATGCAACCAGCCTCTCCAGAATAAAGTAAGCACCAGCCCGACACGGGCAGTAGATTGCCACCCGTAGTATGACGCGAATGAGATCAAGAATATATATGAAGACCGACAAAGCAAATAAAGACATCATTTCCAAGAAACGAAGACCCCTCACGGAGGTAAGACCGCCGGCCGGATGAGAAAGCAAGAGGTATATATATCGACGGGGAAAACATAGCCAGCAGAAATATCAAATAAGCCGACCCACACGCGCCCTTTTGAAGACAAGAAAGAGAAAATTAAAGAGAAAAAGGAAGGCTCTCATCGTCCAGAACACCTTGTCTTTTCTTCTTCAGGAAAGACAAAACCTCCTCCCCAGCAGCGATGAGGCGGCGTTGAGCTCGCTCGGTTTTGCGGCTGCAAGATGACCGGCATTAATAAATAAGTGGTTTGGTGTATAAATACAGTTGGGCGAATGGTAAAAAGATAAGTATTTTGGGTATCTTTCGTCTTTAAAAAACACAGTTCGTGTGCGACGGCTGATAACATATTGTTTTGTATATTGTGTGTGTGCACTGGGTGGTCGTTTCGTGCTTTGGGTCGCGGGTAATAATAATGTCGAGTGAGGAATGACGGCGGATTTCCTCCGGCCACGTGGTGTAGAGGAACAAAGATAGAGATAGCGAAAAACCTCCTCATATCCTCGTCGGCAGCCCCTTGCCCATAGTCAACTGGCTCAGGCTCAGGGTCCTCGCCTCCTTCTTCCTCCTCAGATCCTCCTCGTCCTCGCCACCCTCCTCGGCAGCAGCGGCATACCGCACAGGCGCCCCAAACTCGCCGGCCGCCGCCGCCCCAAACGGCTCGTACTGCGCCCCCGGCGTCTGCCCCGGCTCCTCCCTCGGCGTCTGGAACGCCTCGGAGTACTCGTCGTCGCCCATCTCCTTGGCGGGCGAGCCCGCCACGCTCGCCAGGCTGCTGTCCTGGCCGAAGATGCTCTGCGCCTTGCTCGACGGGTTGACCGCGGAGGAGGAGGAGGCGGGCTTGGCGGCCGCCGCCGCGCTGTTGCCGTTGCCGGGGGTGGGCGCCAGGCACGCGCTGTTGGCGATGGTGGTGCTCGACGCCGCCGTCTGCGGCCTCAGCCGCTCCGTGGACTTGGGCTTGGACTTTGCCGGGTCCCGCACCATGGCAAACATGGTCGTCGAGAGGTTGTTCATGCGCTCCGAGAGCTTGCGCACCTGCGCCTCGAGGGCCTGCCGCGCGGCCCGCTCGGCCTCGAGCTGCGCCGCGAGGCTGGGTGGCTGGTCCTCGCCGCCGCTCTGGGACCCGAGCGAGGGCATGCTGGCTGCGGGGCGGACGGTGGTCTCGGAGGTCGGCCTGAGGAGCCCGGGGACTGGGGCTGCGGGTGTTGATGCAGCCGCGGGGGATAATGCTTGTGTCGCGGACGAGGATGGCGGGTGGAGCGAGTCGATATACGTCCGCCCCTCGCCGAAGGACATGTGCGCGGAATTGTTATCATCCGTGGTGTCTACAGAATGGCGTGAAGAAGGCGGCATCATAGAATCGCGATCTACAATAGTGCCGTAAACGGAGGGTATCATAGGCACGGCTGCGCGGCTGTACGCGTAGGTTGGCTGGTTCACCGGGACGCGCTGAAGTCCAGACCCAGAGGTCGTCGCCGAGCCTGACCGCTGAAGCCCGCCAGTTGCCGAAACTGGAACTGGAACGGTTCCGAACCCGGCCCCGCCCTCCCTGAACGGCCACTTGAACCCAGGCACGGAGTGGCACAGCTGGTCGACCACGCGCTCCAGGCTATGCACGCGGGCCTCGAGGCTGCCGAACCTCTCGTCGAGGGTCGCGGCCTGCGTGATCTTCATGCCCGCCATCTCGTTCATGGACGAGATCGACCCGAAGTTGAACGGCTGCGGTGGCGTCTGCGGCGTCTTGTCGACCGCCGCCGACTCCGCGATGCTCATGGACGTCCGGCCCTGGTCGAAGTTGTAGTCGTTGGCCTCGACCTCGTTCTCGTTCGGCGGGAGCGACGAAAGGGGCGACAGAGGTCCCGGGATGTCGTAGCTTTCTCTCCAGTAGCGGATCTCGTCGCTGCGGCGCCTCGAGTCCCGCGGTTCCTGGGACAGCTCATCCAGTTGAGAGAGCGACCGCGACCGTCGCTTATGTCCCATGTCGGCATTCGAGTCGCTAGTCAGGGCCCGGCCAATCTCGTCCGGATCTTCCTCCGTGAAGCGGCTCCCGCGCCCATGTGTGCTTGCGGGCCGGGGAGATAAACCCGCCCATTCCTCACCTCGGCTCCGGCCCGAGACGGCCGTAAAGAGCCTACTATTTGTAGCCGTGGTAGCTCGCCTCCTAGTAGGCGATGAGCCCATCATATCCAGCGACATCGAGTTCCGTACGCTTTCTATGGCTGTTATGTCATCTGGTCCTATCGAGTGCGATCGTAGAGCACGGTCGAACTCATGAATCGGCATCGACGCTACTCGCTTGGCCGGTTCGTTGTTATGCGCTGGCGCCATCATCCTTGAAGCGGGCGGGACCTGTTCGGGAGACTGATTAGCCCAATGACTCGAATCTGCAGCCCTCCAGGCTTTCAAATATATGAAGTCTCTAGTGCCACTCACACTGCGGTGCTGCGAAGCCCCGTCGAGGGCAGACTGCCGGTCTATCTCCGAGACGGAGCTCAGGCTGCCCTCCTTCTTCCTCCGCCGCAGGAACTTGCCCAGCGCCGAGCGCAGCGTCGACTTCTTGCGCTGCGGGGGGCTGCTGCTCGCGACGAAGCCCTGCACGCCGGCCTCGTCGACCACCATGTCCTTGGAGTCCATGCTGATGGTCGAGAACCGGTTCGAGCTCGACGGGTTGGCCCGGTGGTACCGCGCCGGGGAGATCCTGGCCACCGCCGAGACGGCCGCCGAAGAGGAGCCGCCGCCCTCCGAAGGGCTCGGCCCCGGACGCCCGGGGGTGTTCGGGCGCGGCGACGGCGAGCCGGGGTGTTCTGGGACCGTCTGCGGGACGTCGATTATGTCCGTCCGGTCCGTCGCCGTCCGGATCGACTGGGCGACTGAGGAGAAGGGCTGCGCTGCTGGCGAGGGGGCGGCAGGTGGTGGTGGTGGCGGAGCCGTCGGTTGTTGTTGTTGTTGTTGTTGTAGTTGGCGCTGTAGGACTGGGTCATCTTCCAGAGGCGTGGAGCTGGCGATGCCCGTCCCCGGGTTCCTCATGGGGAACTCGTCATCTTCGATGGAGTTTGACATGGGTATAGGCCCCGATATCCTGCCCCGAATGCTCTGGTGGCCTGTCCTCGGCCGAGGGCCGGTAGGGGAGGCCGGACCGAATATCTTCGGCTTCATGGTTGGTGTGTCGTTGTTCCGGGTGGGTGCGATTTTGAGGCTCCGGACCGTGGGTGGAGAACTCAATGGAGGCGGGGAGAAGGATGTGATGGTAATGATGTTGGATGTTGATATTGATGGCGGTCCGGACGAGCCATCTGGTATTACGATTATGTGCTCGAATTTTCAAGCGGTGAAGATGATTCGTGATGGAGAGCTTGTCGACTATTCCTCTTCAGCCTTGCCGTGGCATCGATCCACATGGTCAGAGCAGTCCGAGCCGCCTAGAGAGAGGATCCGTGATCCCACGCAATGGGCCTGAAGTGGGTGGGAGCTTGCTGTTGGCAGTGACCAGTGCCCATCCGTCGGGCAGCCAGAGTGGAAATGGAGTCAGTGGCGTGTTCAGCGGGATGGCTGGGAATGCAGAGACCTTGGAGGACTAGTCTATGGGCAAACGAAGGACAGCATGGCAAACCCTGGCATCTGCATTATGTATCATGCTAATTTGACCTGCGATGTGGCTCAAGATTTGGTCTTCGCGGCAGGATGAAAGCTCAGAGGCAGAAAGGGCCCGCGACGGGCGTATACAGTTGATATGTAACGAATCCATCCAAGCCCCTTGAAGGAGACATTGATTCCAGTGGCCCCCCATAAAAGTGGGAGAGCCACGAATTACTGGGGACCACCCAGCAAAGCCGCTGCATGGGAGGACAAGGATAGTGGTAGGGGTTCCCTGTCTGTGATGCTGGACGAACCAACAAGTGTGTGTGCTGTCCTGGGGTCTCTGGGTCTATAGCAGACAGTGGAGAAGGGGCGTAGGAGAGAAATTTGAGGGCCCAGGCGCCTGTGCTGCATATTCCGGCGTTCGATGACAAGAGCTCTCTTGGAAATATCCCGCAGTCGGTCGGCTAAAAGCCCTCTTCCCAGACGACCGCTCTAATAAACGGTCGATGATAATGTCGGTCCTTGGAGGGAAGATGTGCATCGGAGAAAATTACATGGCCAGGATCCCCTGCGCCCCCCCCCCGCGGGACAAGCCACCACTGCTGGGTGCCCGCAGCACATCTTGTTCAACACACAACATCAAGCCTCGGACGTTAAGTTGTGTCAGTTCTTCAGGACCGGCAAGGTCCCGCTGCGTGACGTTTCGATACGAAGAGCCCTCACTACATGGTCCTGGAAGCACAGAGCGCAGTCTTGTCCCCCCTTCCCCATATGTCGCGTACATACTCTCTGTGAGCACTGGGCGCAGACAGAACCTACCGAGTATGTATCCGCCTGCTCACGAGGTCAGCACAAATCCCGGGGATCAAAGGCCGGGTCAGTGAGACAGCATCGGCTGGATCGAGCCCCTTTTGATGTGCAGCTTCTGGGCCTCCTGTAGCTTGAAGAGGAGGCTCAACCAGACCCAGTTGTGGTCTAGTACCTTTTGTGATGATGGGCATCGAAACCCAAAAGTCGCATGGCATCGGCGTCGTTCCCATTTTCTATTTAGCAGGCAGCCCATACACAATATCATCGATGCCGCTAGCTGGTTTGGGGTGCGGCCTCCGGCTCGGTTAATTGGATGCCGAGCGTTATCAACGAGATCCTGGGACCGTTCTCTGTCGCTGCATGTCGCAGTGTCGATGGCACGCGCAGATCACGAATGAGGATGCCAGATTGGGGTTGGGGGGAGAGGGGGAAGGGTCTGCCACGATTCCTCTTGCATGATGTGACACTCGCCGGCCATTTTTAGATGCACAGCAGGTGGTATGGGTGGTCACGGGTTGGATGTGACGGCAAAAAAAGCGTCTCAGAAGCCATGCAGGTGGTGTTCTCGACCCCGAACGAGCTTCTCCTCGCCCACCCAGAGTCTGTCTCAAAACTGTTGTTGTGCAGACAAGCACAACAGACTTCCAGGTTTCCTGTTATTAGCGGAGATCCAGCCTGGCTGATCTCATGTCAGTCTCCATACATACAAGCTCATCTGGGGCTCCAGCGGCTGTGATGCATGTTACTATCACGATTATTATTATAGCCTGAACTCGGCTCCGGCGGTCAACTCCAACTTAGTTGACGAAGCAAGGTTTGCTTGCCGCTGTAGCTGGAAGCGGGTTGATCCCAGTGTAGAAGCGCAGGGCGCGCCTAATTTTTATCCATCGATACAGCCGGCCTCCATCACCCGTAGGCCATATTGCTGCAACCTGCGCCTGCGGCTGCATCTGCGGCTGCATCCTGTACCGTCAAGAATTTGTCCGGCTCCTATCAGGGGGGGAGGTAGACGGCCCCTGCACTTGACTGAGTAAGTAGGATGGGGACAAGCTCCGGGCCTCATCTCGTCCGACGTCGTTGGATTCTAGTTCCAAGCCTCCCTTCTCCGGATAGGCAGATAGACGCGATCTCTACCGCAGTAGTCGATATAGGAAGCCAGTAGGAGTAATGTGCTGGGGAACCTCACTTTCCGGGTCGGTCGATATGCTCACGCCTGCACACCTTACACCGGGGCAGTCCCGTCCCCATCGAATCCATCCTCCACCAAAGGAGAGGCGCCGAGGCGCTAAACCCAACAAATATGCCAAGATCCCGCCGATCAAACCCGCAAATTGGGATGAAGAAGAGAAACGAAAAGGCGACACACTCGACGACGGCGAGGTAGCACGGTATGTAGGACGGGTCTTGGGTTTTGGGGGACAGTTCATTGCCTATCTTTGCTTCTCGGACTGGGTGCGAGATCGCTTGCAGCTGTCGCTTGCATGTGCTAGTCCTGCGGTGGCTGCATACCCCGATCCTGTGACGCCCCTCCCGCAAGGGGACTCTGACCCCAACGAGGATGAAGGTGGGAGAAAAGAAGAAAAAGCAGAGACGGTTCCCGGCTGCTTGTGTTCCCCTTCTGCCCCTCTCAACTTGCGTTCTCTTGAAACGCGGACTTGGAATTATGGCCATTCGCCTTCGAACCTTCTTTAAAAGCTCGCTGCACGGCATTGGTACCGACCCAAACTATCTACAGGTCTCGCAGGCCATCTTTCCATGTCGCTATAATCGTCACTTGCTCCGCATGAGGGTCGTATTCATAGGTTTTGGAGAATCATTCCGGCCCGCTGCCTGCATCTTCCATTACTACGCACTTGATCCTTGCTCGACAGCTTCCCCCTGTCGACGCTCAGGCCCCTTTCTTACTTTCCGAGCCTGAAACCGCCTGCAGGGATGAGACGGGCTTGGTTTCTGAATCCGTCAAGACGCCAACTGCACGTGGCTTGGTTCGAGACTCGGTGCCAGTCGGCGCCTCTTCATCAGGAAAGGGTCTTCACCCGATGGGGCATCTTCACGTCTCTGAATCGTATTTAAGTTCCCAGCAGTTCGGACATATATCCCTGGTTTCACAAGTCGACTGATCTACCCAGCGCATATGCCCTGCACTGTCCAGTGGACAGGGAACAACAAATGACCGAAAGAAGATGCCGCAATTTCGCATCTCTATCGTCTCGGCGGGAGGGCAGTGCGTTTTCAACGTTGCAGTTTCTCCAGCCGAGATCCCTCACGGGTCCTTCCACATCATCGTTTCATGATATGGGAGTCAAAGTCTAATAAACTCCTGCAGCCACTGGTGGAGTATCTTGCTTGAGGTTGATTGGATGTCGGGTTCAGTCGATTGTGCGGACAACCGAGGGCACTCAAGTGTCCGCCGTCAAAGACGCGAGGTCGGGGTATCGCAAGTCTGCGTTGTCCTCGAGAAAGTCCATCCATCGCTTCAGGAACTTGCTCCCTCTGTGAGTTATGACAACAGGCGAGCGGGTCAGCTCTCCATCATCCGTCGACATATCTCGAGTGGGCCATGTATCTGCGCCCATGCCACTTGACATCTGCATCGGCTGCAACAGATGGAAATGTAAGGGAGGGGGGAGGGGTTTTCACGACTCACTTCTGCACCGTCTCCGAGTCACCAATTATGGTCAGTGAGCGTTTGGGCCGTGTCATAGCGACTAGATCAGGAGTTAGAGTCTTGTCAAACGGTTATCGAATGTTCGGGAAGTGTAACTACGCACCGTTCAGACGGCGCTTCTCACCGAGAAACCCAACTTCACCATTGGAATTGCTTCTGACCAAGGTGACGATGACTGCTTCTTTCTCGCGGCCTTGGAAGCCGTCGACGCTGCCCAATTCGATCCCGGGATATGCCTCTTTCAGAGGAGCCAGTACGGCGAGCTATGAGATGTACCCTGTCAGTGATCTTCATGTACGACCTATAGTTTCCCGTGATAATGCTGTCAAGATTAAGCATAAAAATGGGTCTGCATGGCATGTTCCGTAGAGGCACGAAGGAAATACCTGGGCATTGTAAGGTGTCACAACGGCGATATCCTCAGCCTTGATGCCGGAGCTCACGAGGCTGCGGACATGCTGCTTGACGAGGGCGGCCTCCATCTCATTGCTTTTACTCTCGCCGAAAAGCGAAGCCTTCGTACTCTTGGCAGATTCTTCTTCCTCCTCCTTCTCGGGGAAGTCACCACCCTGCGTATCTATGAAAATCAGTGGCTCCGTGGTGTCGTCGTTGGCCTCCACCTCGTAGGGGAGGTCTCTGAGCAGACGATCCTTGACGGCATCAGCCGCAATTAGTTTTGATTCATATAGCTCGTCTGAAGGGAAGCGCATGATCCTCTCGTGCATCCGATACTGAGTCGTCAACATCCTCTTGATTGACGACCCGTGAAGCGCCAAAAGTCGGTCAAACAGGGTGGTTTCCAAGGTTGCCCCTTTTGGTCCCTTTTCGCCATCTTTGGGTTTGGCATTGGTCTTGGAGTTGAGCGACTTTATAGTCGGTGGAAGCTGTAGGTGATCTCCTGCACAGACAGCCTTCTTAGCAGAAAGCAGTGGTACCCAACACTGCGCCTCGAGGGCCTGACTTGCTTCGTCGATGATCACGACGTCGAACTCGTCGTTCTTGAGCTGGAACCCGCCAGCTCCGTGCAAGGTTGCGAGAACGACTTTGCTTCCTTTAACCAGATTGCTGATACAGCCTCGTTCTCGCTCGCGGTACTCTTTCCTCAGCCCCTTGAGGTCGCCGTATATCGCCTTTCGTTCTCTGCCGCTCTTGGTTTTCTTTATGGACGCCTGCTTCGCGTCCATCTCATCACGAACGTCCTTGACAATTTGCCCAGCTTCGGAAGTCCGAGTGAGCACGTCGAGGGAGTGGTTCAGGACGGATGGCAACAAGCGTGCAGGATGTCCCAAACGGACGATGGGGATCTTATGAGGCGACAGTCTTTCGACGATATTATCCACTGAGATGTTGGACGGACCGCAGACAAGGATCCGTAAGCCTCTCTTGATCAGCTGAAGGATCAACTCGATCAAAGTGTGCGTTTTGCCGGTCCCAGGTGGTCCATGTATCAATGCGATTTCTCTTGACGCCAAAGCAAAGCGGATGGCATCCATCTGTGACTCGTTGAGTGTCGGGTCAAACCATTCGGTCTTACCAACATCAGGATCAGAGCTGAGATTCTCAGGAACTGGCGAAGGGCTCGACAGCCCAAAGAGAACTCGCATGAACGACGAGTGCTCGGCTTCGCTCATGACCTGCATTTTCCCCATCGTTTGGTTCATCCTAGCCTTGTCAGCACAGACACCATCTGCATTCTGGCGATGAGCAACACACACCTCTTGAAAGTCACATCATCCGCCAACTTCACGATCCACACCCTCCCGCCCAGCGCAGCACTCGCATCCTCCTTGTCCTCATCCAGTGCAACGCCAACATCAGTCTTCCTCACCCTCGTCACCACGCCCTTGACGCCCCTGCGCTCCATGTCTTTGACCTCGCGCTTCTTGGCGGCACCCGCCGGCTGCTCGCTCAGCAGGACGATGTCCCCCGTGCGAATGCCGTGCTCGGGCAGCTCGCCGTCCGGGCTGGACACGGCGGGGTCCGGGCAGAGCTCGACGACCGTCTTGCCGCCGAGGCCCGTCCGCTGCGACGAGACGGCCAGGTTGGTGATGGCGACGCCGGCGCGCTGGAGGGCCGCGGGCGAGTGCGCGGAGATGAGGTGGCTGGTCTCTGCGATCTCGGACTTCTGCTCGGCGTCGAGCAGGGCGATCTGTGTCGTCGCGAAGGTGGGGATGTCCACAGGCGTTGGCGCCATATTGATGACTGGGGGGTTATCAAGTTGATGCGTGACAGGAAGAGCTCAAAATTTTCGCAAGCACTGCTTGGCAAGATGAATGGCCTTCTCTATGACAATCTCCAAAAGCTATGAGCCAGTGCAAGCAAATGGAACGGGAATAGAGAAATGCACCGATAATATCGTTTGCGTTGTGCACGAACGGCAGTTATAACCTAGCAGCGGAGTCCTGAGTGTTAGAATAAGAGGGTAGGTGGTGATTTATAGGATTATAGGGTTAGGGTTGCGCACGGACTATGTATTCTATAGAAAAGATCTAGCCCGGAGATAAGGTTCAAAGGGCCTTAATGCAACTTAATATAATTAATTAGAGCCCTACATATATAACTCTTTGGCAGTGATGTACGACAAGATTTGCACAAGTGCTGCGCGCTGACTAGAGATCGTTAAGGTCTACTCTCTCCCAGGTCTGGTACGACGACATTTGCCCTTGTCGAGCCCACTACTTACTGACAAACCCCTTGGCCGTGTCTCGATAATGATTCGGCTGCAGGTTTTTCTGCAATAGACGTGGCTATCTACAGGATGACTCTTCCTTGTTTATCAGCTACCGGATATGAGCCCGGCGCGGGCACGTAGTTGATTTGCTTAAACTTTGTGGTCTGCCACAAAGAATTAGTGCTTCAGATACCACAGTCCAAAACTCAGGGATTTAAGCAAGGGACAGGATAGTGAGGGCGGGAAGGCCGGGGAGGGGGGCATCTTACATCCAACCGTTTAGGCTTCACAAACCATCCCTCGGGAAGTTGGTCAATGGTCTTGGACGACATTATACCAAAAATCACCCGGCCCTCGAACGCCCACACCTCTTCCTGCCCCTCAGGGACCTTGCCGCCTTCCTCGTAATACCTGATCATGGCCTCGATGTTGGCTAGCTGTTCCGGCTTATCTTCGTCCTGGAGCCTGCGCCTCAACGAAGCTATCCTGCCTTCCGGCGAGTTGTACATCAGCGGGCGCGGCGGTGATGGCTGCTGCGCTGGCGAGCCTGCACCCGGGACTGCTCTCCCCGGGGATGACGATAGGGGTACGTCCGCAGCCGACGGAGCTGTGACCTTGTGGCCGTCGACATCATGTTCGTGTTCTCGGGAGGCCACCTTGGGCGGATTGGCCGGAGAAGATGAGGCTGCTTCGGCTGGCTGAGCGGTACCATGACCGAGCTGCGGGTGTAGGTGGGCGACATTGTCCTGTTCAGAAGCCATGATCGGGTGCAGAGATGACTTTTGTGCAACACAACTGTTCAAATTCTTCTTGTGGCGATGTATGTATGGGTGATTCTCTTCCAAAGGCTTTGGAAAGCAGAGAGGCTTGACCACATTCCTATAAGCGTGCTGGGGTTAGGTACTGTCGGAAGGGGTCTGGGAAGTTGACGTTGTCAGATATGTGTGTGGGGCACTGGGACGGGGGAGGGGTCGACGGCATGGCTGACCGGGTTACGTAATCAGGAGACCCCAGCCCAAGTAATCATTTCTATTGCTTAGGTTTTGCACATGATAAATCGAGGGCAGGCACTGTACAGTCTGGCCGATTTTCAAGTGTTTTGGGTCTTTCTAAGTGACTCACTTCACCCTGGATCATCGGAGGATCTGACCTCTCCACCTACACAGCCCCCAAACTATTATTAGAGTATTTAGCTAGCCTCGTTCAGAGCCTGTTGGTCCTGGCCGGAGGCTTTCTAAAGAGGGCAAAACACCAACGCCTCAAAAATCAGATAAATATAGTAGTTCTGCACCACATTCAATATATATCAAGGGTGGTGGCTAGCTTGGGCTGCAAATCTACTGTGCATTTTGACCATCCTGTAGACCTTCTTTTGATTGTTGGTGTGTTGCTTGAGTCGGTTGGGTTGAACATTTTCTAAAAATATACCCAGCAGCATGGAGAAGAGAGTTGAAAGCAATCATCGACGACTTCTTTATAAAAGATGTGTTCTGCCAGCTAAGAATTGGCTGAAGCATAATTAAACCATTTCCATTATCACAAAGAAAATTATTCTATTACACTTTATTGTCATCCGTCTTTAACAACTATTCGTGCACAAAACCAGTCTTTTATTCAATTACAATCATCTCAACATGAATCCCCAACATGCCGAATATGTCAGATTGGCAGCGCCAATAAATGATTCCATAAAGAATCGGCACACAACAGCTACGGATCAGAAGGACAAGGACAATTTGAATGCTGCCATGGCATATCTTCAGAAACATAACGACCCCAAGGATCTACCTAGCATCAAGCATCAGCGAAACATTTTCTTCGCTATTGACAATGAGGTGGGCCTCGCCTCAGTCAAAATGATGGGACTGAAACTCAGTGAGGCCTACAAAAAAACCCCAAAGCGAAGGTGTTTTACTATGTAAGTGGCATTGTAACAACTCTGTTTTATTTGCTTCTAGTACACCTAAGTCGTTCAGCCTTTTACTTAGGTCTAGGAATTACCCGCGGGTGGGTAATGGACCCGATTACCCATTCATCCACGGGTACCCAGTTACCCAATTACCCAATTACCCAGTTACCCAGTCACCCACAGGTACCCGCGGGTGAATCTTTCCTGGGCCTACTTTTACTAATATTTCCGCTACAGGCTCGTGTGGCTCAGAGAATGGCAGGCCACAAGCAAGATGAGACATCGAACCAGCCAGGGCGTCTGCCGAGCATCCAGTCAGGCATTCCACCGAAGAACCAGTCAGGCGGTCCGCCGAAGAACCAGCCAGGCATTCCACCGAAGAACAAGTCAGGCGGTCCGACGAAGGACCAGCCAGGCAGTCTGCCGAGCACCCAGTCAGGCATTCCACCGAAGAACAAGTCAGGCGGTCCGACGAAGGAAAGTCATCCAAAGCCTGGGCTAGCTTCTCTGACAAAGAATCAGTTAGCCGCCTGGATGAAGATCGAGAAAGCAAAGGGTGAGAAAGCAAAGGGCGAGAAAGTAAAGAACCAGACAGACGGTTTGAAATTGTCTCAAAAGTCGCAATTCATGTATTGTCCAAAGCACACGGATATGCCATTCGCACACAGGGTGAGGCTTTCATACCACCATTTTGTATCCCCGAGGCCTAATATAGGACCCGGGGGGCTTCAAAGAGTGCGAGCTGACTTGAACTTATAGATCTATATCGAGATTAGGATGGGACCCGCTGTAGGGGGTAACTCAACAGACAGTATAACAATAATAGCAGCTAACGATACTGGATCTAATGTGCTAAGCGTTCGCCGCTCGGACGTCAACAAGCTAAACACCAATCGCCTCGATTCGTTTCCGATAGAAGTCGAAACGGCGGGCCTCTCGGACGAGGATCAGGGTATTTTCCTGGAAGCACGTGTCCTGAGGTGCGAAACGATCTTGGACAAGGACCTCAACTTCGTGCGGGATGCGGAGAATCAACCAATGGTGCAGTGGATTCCACTGACGTACTGGTATCCGGAGATTGTGCGTATCGTTGAAGATACAACAACAGTACTCCTCACCGGGGAAACAATGCGGAACTTCCTCTATTTCGCTACCGCCCCGGGCAATGAGCACCTCTTGGTCGGGCAGACGAAGCAAACGATCATTGACGGCTTAATTTAGTGTGTGCTCGAACAGCCTCACCTGAACGAGATGGATAGTGTGGCGGCATGGAAGGAGGAAGGGATTTGCTTACGGCGTTTATAATAAAACAAAAACCAAAAAAAAGGAAAGAAAAAGAAAACAAAACCACCTTTGGTGTAGAGTAGTAAACACACTGGAGACTTTTTCCCCAGAAATTGACACTACTCAAATGGGCTGGCCCTCTTCCACTATATCTTGCCCCTTGGATAGTGATGAGTACCTAGATACTTTAGGTCATCTCTTATACGTCGAACTTCGAACTATTTTCGCACGTTCTTCATGTCTTATCCATAATTACTATGAAGGCTTCAGGACAAACTCCTTTCATGGAACTAATTTCCAAACCGAAGTAGTATCAGGCTGCCTGTCTGCCTCTAGTTGCATCTTAGGACCTCTACCGTTAAGACGCGAATACAAGCCCCCGCTATCCCAGCACTTAGTATTATAGTAGGTAGAAAAGAAACACCTGCGATAAAGGCGTTCATACCTTATCGTATACACCGGGGTACCCTAAATAGGTAGTCTGTACTACTATAGAAGTTAACCCAGACGCAAATGTATTAAGCACTACTAGGCGAACGCTCTTGCCAGACACAGTGGGGGGAGGACGTTAGTTGTGATGAGGTCAACCCGCTCCAGCACCTTCAACCCATAGTTTGACGACAGAATTCACAATGCCAAATATATTTCTGTGGTCAACTTCTACTTTTGCAATGCATACTTGTAATTGCCGTATATAGTTTGTATAATTGATGTAAAGATTATCAAGTCGACTTGGGAGGATCTAATCCTGGCATGTAAAAATGACGCTATCCGCTGCTCGTCAGTGCATACTGGCCGCCGATGAACAGTCCAAATTCCGAGGCATAATGACAAAGACAGGCAGCTCATGCTACTACCCTTTTTACAATCCAATCTATACGACATGGATCTCTATTTCAATCATTCATTACTTCAGATTTGCAGACTACGTAATGCTATTCAAACCCGGGCTACACACACGCATCCCCGTCCCAATACGCCGCGCCATGACGAAATGTGCCGACCGGACTCCTGAAATTCCCACGCGACGACCATGCCAGATGCGGAAGGTAAATAGAAACACATACATATAAGAACTGACCAACCCGACCTACATATCCTCCTCGACCATCTCCAGGACATCCAGCTCCGCCCTGACCATCGTGTCGAACTCCTCCCGGTCGATGCCCGCCGCCCGCGACAGCAGGAACAGGCTCCGGATGCTCCGCGACACGTGCTGCTTGACCCCGAACTGGCCCTGCTCCTGCTTCCCCGCCTGCGCCTCCAGCTTGAGCACCGTGCCCGACCCGTTCGAGCTCGCGCTCGACGAGGGCCGGGGGTGCGCCAGCGCCGCCGTCCTCCCCTCGTCCTCGTGCGACCTTGCGGACGGCGAGGGCGCCAGTGTCCACGCGCCGTTGGTCTCGTTCACGCTCGTGCTGTCCCCGCCTGTGCCGTTTGCCGCCGGGTTGTTCGTGCCGCCGGGGTGGTTCAGTCCCAGCGGGGGAGGGGCTGCTGATCCCATCACCGCTTGTGCTGCTGGTGCCTCGTCTGGGTCGTGGTTGTCCATTGCAGGCTGGACATTGTCGTACTGTGCGTAGTATTCGTCGTCCCCTCCCTGCTGGTGAGTGGCCGTGTGGCTTTGCTGCTGCATTGAGTCGGGTGCAGGTGATCGCCCCGGCGTGGCGTCATAACGAGCCCAATAGTCATCGTCGTCATCGTCCTCTACTTCTTCTTTGGCCACTGGGCTGCTGAATTCGACTGTATCTATTGTAGGAGGCTTCGAGCCGGCTTTCTCCTCTTGGAACGACTTCTCCGCTTCCTGGATGCTCGGGTAGCCCGCGAACAACGCGAACGGCTTCGACTTGTCCGGGACGCTGATCTCGCCTACCCGCCACCCGTCACCGCCACCTGCCTCGTCGTTCACGCAATATAACAGCCTGAAGAACAATTCGAAGTCCTCGAGGACAACTAGCGCTTGGAAGGTCTCCTCGTCGAGTCGCCTGTATTGAGTCTGTACATCGTAGTCCCAGTCGACCTCGACCTCGCCTGAGACCGGGTGCGGTTCTAGGCGGTCGCTGCGAGCTACGTCCGCAAGTCGGGACTCCTTGCTCTTGTTATAGGATAACAATCGCAGCCAAGGTTCCGTGCTAGCTGAGGAGAGGAGCTGGACGCGCTGTCGGAGGATGGGAGAGAGCAGTGGTAATATTGCTGGTGCGGGCTGTGTCGAGAGTGCGGCAGCGGGAAGAGATGGTAGGAGGGGCGTCAGGATGTTCCTGATGTCGGGATTCTTGATCGTGGACGCCATATTGAAGGTGTGATAATACTGGTTCCGGGTGTTTTTAGACCAGATGTTGTCGAGGGGGATTCGGACTGATCTCTTGTGTTCTCTGAAGGGAGCCACAACGTATATCAGCTGGCCCGCAATCACATGCAAAGTCGTGGTACTTTGTTTGTATGTACAACAGGCAGACAAATGCTCAGCCGCAGCAACGGGAAATCTCTGTCTTGATCTCGAGCTTAGGACAATGCTCTTGTCTCAGAAAACAACAAATGGTCCACTCAAGAAGGAACGGGAGAGCATATTAATAACAAGAGGAGGCTTGGAATGCCCCTGATCGGAGCTATCGTACCGTGATACTTATTGGGGAACCCGGGGGAATGGAAGAGGCGCCGGTGAAGGGTTGCAGGACCCCCGCGGGTCCAGACGTCAGAGCGAACGCTGTGCTTGCTTGTGTTTCGCAGGGATTTCAATTGGAGCGGACAGATGGAACCAATCATCATCTTAGTTTAGACTGCAGATTTGAGACAGGGATCCCCCAGCTGACATCTTGTCCCCGAAGTTCATCCACTTTTCAACCACATTCGAACCCCGATACCCATTCTCGTCGGTGAGATCCTTGAAGTCGGATGGTGTGGTACGGCATATGGCTCGTTTATGCACGTCTATCACTGCACTTTGGCCATCAATCGAAGCGGCCTCGGAGCTTATAGAACGTGGTTGTCAGCCGCAGCGCTGGAATAGTCGGACCCCTTTTAGGCTCCCGTTCAGATGACCGTATCCTTAGCCTGCTGTCAGACCAAGACACGCCCATGTCGGCCGCCTTCCTGTCTCTGTTCGCTTGCCTCGCCACTGTAGGTTGAGACTCTCCGCTCTGTTGACACTCTCGCCGTGCCATATCTTTAGGGGCGACAACGCGAGCAAGTCCCTCGGCAGCAACGGGGCTGCGGCCTCGGGGGCTCCGGAGCACTTGTTGATTGTCCCTGAGTCCTCCCCCAACAGGCAGGTGTGTTGCTCTCAGTAGCTCTGCGGCCGCCACGGAGGGCAGTTCTGAGCTGCGACTGATGTTGTCTGACAAATTTCTTTCTGGCTCGCGGATGGACTGCTTTGATGACCCTCCTTGTACACGGCATTGCAGAGTTCGCGACCTGTTCATAACACCGATGGCAATCAACGTTCTCATGCTGCATCAAGGCCAGGCTTTTGGATAGGAACAGGAGCCAACCCAATTTAATAAGGTCGCGTGCTTGTGTGCCGCCTCCTAAGCAACTACTACGTCTGATATGAGAGTGCAAGTAGCTGTGCCTTGGCGAGGTAGCACGAATCGTCGCAATAGTCCATGGACTGGCCACATATCCTTCCCCATCTGTCCAGTCCTGCACAAATCTATACAGGTGCGATCTCGTCGAGTCTCTTCACCCAGTATTCCAGTGACTGAGACGGGTCCGCCACCTCCTCCACCTCCCCCACCTCCCCCACCTCCTCACACTCTTCTTCATCATCAGATGTATTCCATTTTACTCCTAGGCGTTCCGCATCCCGTCTCTCTTCTTCCGTCAGTCGAGCCGCTTCCATGTCCGCCTGTACTTCAGCCATTCGTGTTGCCCAGAAAGAGGTGAGGAATTCTGCCAATTTCAAACCTCTCCGCCGGTACTCATCAGTGAATACTCCCATAAGTTCTTCCAGAAGGTCCAGCCCCTCTCCATCTTCGTCCTGAATGTCTAAGACCTCCTCGGGGGAGTACCTGGCCCCGTTGTCCAACCTACAGCAGGTATGCCGCAACTCCAAGGTCTCAAAGGTGAAGATCCGGAGGGCCGAGAGGCAAGCATGCTCCCACTGCGAGAAATCGACGGATGTTTGTTGAAGTTTGTGAGACAGTCTAGCAGCTACTTCGTGGGAATAAAAATCTGTGTCACCCAATTCGCCAGCGCCCGAACAATCCCAAACCATTGTGAAAAACCGCTTTAGAGTGTGGCATCCTTTGTCAACACAGCCGCATCGACATTGATCATGGACCTCCATTGACGCCACCATTGAGAAGAGCTGCTGAAGTGCTACCATTCCGCGTGTTTCCCATATAGTTCCAAATTCAAAATCCCATGGTAGTGAGATCATGTATGCCGTCGTTATATGGGTATTGTATTCGACATTGTCCTTTCGGCTCGTGAGATCTGGCATAGGCTGTGAAATATCCGCTCCATGCCTGACGAGCCATACAATGTAGTCCAAATCTCGAAGGGGCCGGCGACAACGGGCAAGATGACTCAATGGTGTGTACCCCTTGGTATTAGGATGGTCGATGTCGAGGAATCCGTGCTGATAAAAACACTCCGCGATGCAGTGCCTAGAGTCGTAACTTTCGGAACCAGCCAGCCAATGATAAACTGAGTATTGGCTCCGTATGCCGACCATATCGAGTTCCGTCCTCGATCTGGCCGGTATGGGGATACCTTCTCTGTCCAAGATATCAACGACTTCGGAAGCCCAGTAGTCAAGGACATGTGGCGCGTCCAGTTTGTAGCGTCTTATGTCCGCCGGAGACAAATTGCGGCGAGCTAAATTTTTGAGCCGTTCCCTTGGCGATTTGAGTGTCCCAATCACGGCTAGTCTGCATGAGTGGGAGGCATAGTCGAGGTCTTCCCCCTTGAAGTGCTTGATATTATACCAGAAGCCGTGCGCCTGGAGAGCTTTGAGAGGTCCAAGACACGGACAGTTCGAACATGCTTTCCAGGACGTACCATTTAAACAGACGCGACCGCTGAGGTTAATGGCGTAATCAACAGCACGCACTCCTGCGTACATCAAATTATCGGCGCCCAGCTGTGTATCGTCATCGCTGTCGATGAGGATCTCCAGTATGTCAGCATTAGCTACTGCGAGGTGGAAGGGTGTTTGACCGAGCAAGTTCTTCTCCTGAAGGAGGGCAGGGCAGCGGTGTAACAGAGCCCGAACTTCTTGGACATCCTGCCTCAGAATCGCCATGCTCAGTGGGCCACAGTGTAGCACTGCAGTAGCGTCGTTAGAAAATTTCTTGATAGAGTATGGGCCTTTTTGGATGCAACCATTCCTCACCTTCTGCACTCTCTAGCGATTGTCCCATATATGCAGTCATGTCAATAAACCACCGAATCGTCTGAGGTATGAAATGAACACCGATATTGTACGTAGAGCCATAAGGTTCTTCTGTTTCATGGAAGAGCGTTGATGTGAGAGCTGGATAGTAATGTGAACTGGCCTTCAGACTCCTCTTGAGAACAAGGTTCAGTGGAAGCCTAAAACATTGATCATTAAACCGGTTACCAGCGGGATTTGACGCTTTGCGCACTGCTCTCCAAAGGGCGAGAGACGAGACAGAACAGTATAATGGTAATCAGGAGCCCAGAGAGAGGAATCAGAGGCCAAAGTTGATGTACTTACACGCCTTCGGAATCGCGCAGCGAAGCCTCAACGCCTGCATCTAGGAGCTGCCGGGCGAGATGCGCCATTTTGGAATCTTTGCTTTCACTATACCGCTCAGGTCCAATATACTCTTGCAGAGCCTTAAACTAAATCAGCCATTCCGAGGCATTGTTGAATTCAGAAAGGAGGGAAGCATGGAAGCAACAGAACCGACAGCCCCTTGCAACGAGACGAAGAACTCACATTTGCCCAATGATGAAGAACGGATTTGCCTATGATATCGGTGTCCCGGGGCGAGCTTCTCCTGGACTCGTACATTCGTATGGTTCTTTGTACGACAAGCTCGGCGAATTGCTCTCGAACTTCATCAAACAGAGGATGAGGTGTTGACCAGCATTCGCGCAGGAGAGTCATGGCGCGAAAAGCCGGTGATGTATCTCGGTCCACAACTGAACGTAATGTGATATTTGGACTCATGCTGAAGCCCCCGGCACCGGTCTTGAGCGAGAAAGAAAAGTCTATAGCTGTAGAAAGGAGCGTCCGCAATCCACTATAAGACAATTGGATCGATTGCGACTTGGACACTGGAACATGCCTTGCAAGCCTACATCCGGGCAGGTGTTTGCAATATGTAGTCACTTCCGTCGCCAAGGAGATGTCACCGAGGTTGATTTGGCGGCGTTGGGAGGACGTTCGGCGTGGGCAGTGGCAGCCTCGCCATTTCCAACGGTCAGCAGCTTGATATCTCGAAGCATTCAAGTCGCTCCTCTCATTAGTATCAATTGCTCCTGCAGTATCGGTGTTTTTCTGGTCTTCAGTATCATCTCGATATTGATCACATATATGTTTGAGGTCACTTGGAACAGCGACGAGCCGACCGACTGCAAATTGGCTGCTGGTCTATATTTATAATGTCGTCAGTGCTGCCCAGTAAATGCGAGAGGTTCCCGGACGGCATACCAGTTGACGGTGAGCCGGTTCGCTACCGCTCTGTCTACCCAGGACATCGAGCATTTTCGCCTCCAAAATTCGATCAATTTTGGCCTCGATGCGTCTCATACCGGCTCTCTCGAGGTCTGATTGGCGCCTCGTGTCGGTCGATAAGGCAGAAAGCGTAGTGGTCAGTGTGTTGTACTGTTGCTCGGTCTTTTCCGAGCCAGTGACCACCGAATCCATGGTTTTCTGAGTGACTGTCATCAGGTCTCGAATATCTTGCTTTTGAGGCAGGACGGTGCGCAAGTCTTGCTTGATCGAATCTGCCGTCGTATTACTTGTATCTAAGGACGCCTGCATGGCGGAGATGGACGTGTTAGTAGCTTTCGACTCCGATAGCAGGGCGAGCATATCCTCGTTGCTCTTGTCGACCTTCGAGTTGACCACGGAGACCGTGTTGTCAATGCATGACACGACCGTACTAGGTTCATTGCAGTGTCAGCCAACATACCCCTGGTAACAATACAGGCCATTTGGAAGCACAAGTTGACTAGTGCGAAGTCTTACAGCTCAAGAACCTGTATGGCATTTTGAAGAACATTGTTGGCGCTGTCCAGTCGATGTTCTAAACGGTTGAGACTTGGCCGGTGGAAAGGGTACGTCAGTTTCTTCTTCTGCTTCCGGGCCGAACTCTTGAGTCCCTGCTCTTGTGCTGGAAAGTTCTGAAGGTCTTGTAAGAGTTCGGCCAGGGGCCCCAGTTCTGCTTCGCAAGCCTTCATTGCTGAGGTGGCTGCGCTGCTGGCAGCTTGGTTTCTGGCCGAGAGACTTGGCATCCCATTTCGGAGGACGTCGATTGAGCTTTGCATACGTCGAGCGCTTGTCGAGACGGTGGCCAGCTCTTCTTTGCGAGCCTTGACTCCGTCAACGTAGGACCCGATGCCTTTGGCTATTTTTAGTCCCAAAGACACAAGGCCCACCACGCTTGCCGCGAGTCCGATAGCGTCCGCCATAGCGATGAGTATCCATGCAGTAATATGAAATGAAATCTCAAAATCTTTGATCGTTGTAAGGTGATAAACTTCAAAGATCTAGTTCTCCGGGTTGTTGAAGTTTGGGAAGGCCCAATTTCCCCTCATCCGCCTGGGAAGCCCCGCAACTCTGCGTTTTCATAGCCTCCTTGCTCTGTGACAACTTGTCCTGGCTGCCTGGCTGCCTGACAAGCAGCGGCATAGTGGGGCCCAGTAACCTGAAACCAGCTACAGTACCTACCCCCGATTTATCGTATATTCTTGTCAGATGCCTTGTTATATATGGTAAATTGATATATATCATATATCATATACTTTTGCAGGGGTATGCTAAATAAAGGGGGTCATTTTTGGTGATAAATCAAATTCTACCCGGGCGTGATTTTCAGCTCCCCCTTTGAAAGCCTAGGGTTAGGGTCTCTAAAAGGGACCATATTCCCTTCTACTCACCCTTCCCCCCCCCCCAACCCGATATATATCAGGCATTTGCCCCCAACCCTGAAGTTGAGATGGTCCGTGGACGGGCTACATTTATCATACGTCCGGCATTTATCATATATACTGCTTGAATTTTGGCCATGATAAATCGGGGGTAGGCACTGTATCAGTTGATATTTAAACAGTTGAGTGCGAGGCGCAGCTCGACATGGCGGCATCACCTCCCATATGCTCTTTTCTGGTTGGTCGCTCCGCCACAAAGCGCCCACTCCATGTGCTGCTCAAGCAAGGCGGAATGTGATCGGGGACATGACATGGCTGATGGGAACCTTACAGCAGAAGCACTTCCACTCGAGTTTAGCCAGGGAACTTGGACAATCTCATACATGAGTTTTACTGGATTGATGGAATTGCAGGGTAGTGCACTGCAAACTCGAGGAAAGCGTGCGGCCATCGGAGCAGTGTCCGGTCAACTGGTGTTTCAGTCTCACAGTACGCGACAACTGTCTGTCTCAACCGGCGAGAGCAGCAGCACATAACTCCCATCAATTTATAGAGGACTATTAGCATAACTATGGCAAATTTATCAGTCAGAAGGGACACTTACATAGACAGGTACGTTCCGGGCGAGAACTACCACGACATTCGGCCAATGAGATGCCTTTATGTTGCCAAGACTTACCGAATCAGGAAACCGGCTTCTCCCCAACATTAACATGGAGAGAGATGAGACCTCGAAGCAGTTTTGCATCTTGACATTCTGTCTGGCCATTCCTTCATCCGAGCCTTCGGGCCGTTTATTGGATTCCGGGAATATAAGGCCCAAACATCAGAGGATGTGGCTTAGTTTCTATATGACACCTGCCAGTGGTGCGTGATGAACGGCCTACATCTGAATGACCTTGGAAGGGGCGACACAAGGCTGGCAGATGGCAATGCAGTAAGACATGAATTAATACCCGTTAGTGCGATCTCGGAGTATAAATTCTGTAGGCACGATGCTGTAAGAGATGCAAAGCCCATCTTGTGCTCTTGGGCTGCATGTGAAGGGGCGTGCAACGCGCAAATGTCTTACGCAGGCTTCCAGAGCTTGGTAGCCTTTCTGCAGCCATAAAGCTCGCCTAGCGGAACCCAAGACACGAATCTCGTTAACGTTCCCCACACTCAAACGACTGACGCAATGATTGGTCAGTCCTGACTTCACCTGGAACATGGCACCGAAAGTCATGGAGAACTTAGTTCACCAGCGCCTGCAACACTTGTCACCATGCCATCACGGCCTGCCAGATACGATATCGATGAGGGCGTGTTCCGGAAGGTATGGTTCGAATCGGCTACGATGGCGATACTAGCTTATATAACTTCCGAAACACCAATAATTCCATCTGGGAAGGTCTAACAGGAGCCAATATGGTCAACTTGCGAGGCTTAGCAACCCGCCTCCACCATCGTTGGCTACCGAGCACCTCAACATCCAAGATGCAGTACAACCGCCGCCGCATCAACGACGTGATGCCGTCCAGTCGCCTTCCGAGCGGTAAATATGACGGCATGTTGAGAATCGGACTGGCTTCTCGGGTTTCATCCCGGTGCAGACCCAAGGTCATGAATTCTTCCGTCTGCGTTCAACCAGTCAGACTAACAGCCAGGTTGGTTCTCCGCTGGACACTCTCTCACCACCTGCAGACGTCGAAGAGTTGTTATACTCAAGGTGCTCTCAACTTCGAAACCCGTTAGCATAGAGGGGAGCATGTGGCGAGATCCAAGACAAAGAGTTGCGGCATCCAAAGGTAGAGAGAGGGAGGTAGAAGGATATGACAGAGCATGTAAGCAGGTTTTATGTCTTAGTGGGGTGGCCATATGTATCTTCCCTCCTATGGAACTTAGCTGGGCCGAGAGAAAAACAATGACAGTAATGATAAACTCAGCGCCGTGTTTTCATTCGGTATTTGACGAAAAGGTTACCTCCTTGTGTGCTAGTTACAAACAGGTATTCAATTGGTTTACTGCCAGAACTCCAACTTGAGTTGTATTTCATGTTAGGGGCTTCACATGTGCACTGTCAGGTCCCTGATGGTCAGGGGCTACTCCTAGTAGTTAATCCACCACATATATCGTAGGATGCATAACACTTTGAGCAATATTAAACAGCATATTATTGATTACTGTGCTAAATTATGTGAGGCGTGCGACCACAAATGGAAACGCTGCAAGTGTAAATGTAGCAACTCATAAACGATCAATTATCACCCACGCAACCTCCACAGAGATGACCATGCTGACTTCATACAGATCCAGCCGTCTTCAACATTCTGAAGTCAGAATCTAACAATCTTCGTGGGATTTCTTGCGCCCTCAATATCAGATGTCGACATGTTCTCGTAGGAGCGTCCAAAGCACGCGTTGTACTTCCTGAACGCTACCTCGACATACTTTCCCGCAGCTATCCTGTTCGATATTTCATCTCCTCCCCTGCTTCCAATGACCCCAACAGACAAGAGAGACTCGGTTTCCTCGATCCAGTCTTGCAGCTTCTGGAACTCCAGCTCGTCCTTCGCAAGCCGTTCGATGACTCCGGAGCCTTTCGGAAACGCCAATATTCCGGCGATAATGGTATTGACTGCACCAAGAACCGTGATGGTGGTCTCATGATTCTTCGCATTGGGCCCAAGAGCCGTGAGGATAGCAGCCAGGATGATCTGAACAAAGTGGCATATGTAGAGGGTTACTTCCAAGGTGTGGTGAATGACAGCCTTCTTCCACCTCTGTTCCAGGATGTGCTTGTAGATCCCCGAGGCTTGTTTCCGGCCGTTTTCGAGCGCGTCCCCATTGATCAAAGGTATAGAGAGGTCGCTGTTGATCCCGACGGCGCGTCGGAAGATCAAGAGACACTCGTCGCCGGGATCTCTGAGGGGCAGTCCGGCTGGCGCTCCCCATGAGAGATTTGTATCGACTTTCGAGAGTGGATCGTCTAATGGTGCCGTCTTCGTCGTGTTATCGGTTGTTCGCTCTAAGGGGTATGTCCCCACCAGCTTTGATGAAGACTCTGAGCTTAGTGCCGCCATTTTAGCGCCTAGAAAGAATTTTGTGTATAGAGAAAAGCTTGTGTGTTTCAAGTTATGAGGAAGTGAGGCTCGAGATTACCAATGTTCCTTGCTTCTGATATCTCGAAAAGTCCATGTGGTAGGGAGAAGACGCCTTTAAGTATCCAACGCTTTTGTGAAACTCATGCAACCCGGAGATATTATGGAAATCCTGAAGGCCAAATATCAATTCGGTTGTCAGAAATCGATAGAGAGAAGGGGTCATATGGCCGACTTGTGCAACGGATGATTCACTCCGCCATGTCGTCCGTCTCACCCCGATCGATCCTCTAAGACATCGGTGGCACTGTCGGAACAGGACTTCCACTGCCGGAAGAGGCCGGCGGCGAGGCTATGTCCAAGCACCGGAGAATAATTGGCGCCCGAGTACGCCGGCTGATCGACCTGCCAGTTTTATCCGCGCTCCACGGCCAAAAATTACAGCCGCGACTGACCACCTGTGCACCGAGCTTTTCCGCTCAGCCGCGAACATCGCACAACCCCCACACGGTCCAGGCATACAAGGCAACGGACCATTTGGACCTGTGGTATTCCTTCACGTACCACTAGGAATCCTTCGATGTCAAGTGGGCGGTTTGCTCAACGTCGTAACTTGCCACACAGAAGTGATGCCAGCCACGCCGGTGAGTCGACCATCACCAGGGCTTGATGCCACCACGCGATACTTCGCGTCTCCCTTCTTATACCAACCATTTCCATCATCCAGCTTCGACCTGATCCCCAGGTTCTCGCAGTTCTACCATCGCAGCCTTGGTGTAAGACCCCCCTGGCTGGGTCGGAGCTACCTCCGGTGCGATATCCTTTGCCAAGTTTTAGATCCCGAGCATATACTGACTTATCACATTCAATAGCGACAAATTACCCGCCAGTTGATACAGTACACAGGATACTTCGTGACCCACCAGGCGAGGATGGCCACTATCCGTAGCAGTCGGGTTGAACCTCAACCTCATCCGCGGCCACTCACGCCGTCATACATTTTGTACACTCTCGCTTTGATCGTCAACAAGTTCTCAGTAAAATTAGATGTCAACATACAATGCGGCCTGGTTCAGTGTCACTGGTGAGTATAATCCACGCTGCGCAAGATATTAGAGTGTTTTCTGTCGACCATACTTTCTTTGATGCGATCTTTTGTTCTAAAGACAGCCTTCCCTGAGACTTCGGAAAGTTGGTGTGTTATTTTGATGGTGTTTCCTCGCAAGCTTTCGGTTATTATATCAGTCGCGTTTGCTGCTCAGGAGGTGATGGCGAATAGTACGCTGTAAATAAACTTGGACTCAATCAGTCAATATAAATGCTAGCTGAATAGGTACAATTATCCACACGTTGTACACATATGTAGGTGCACATGTGGTTCGTCTTAGGATGCTTGTTAAAAGTTACATACTTCGTATGTACCACTAGTAGGCTGTAGGTTGTAGGGACGATAATGCAATGCCAGCACTCTCTAGCTTCGGCAGACAATGGAGATATATGCGCTTTGGAGCAGTTGGCAAGGTGTTTGCGTCTCTGTTCAAGAGAGCCGTAGGCTTACAAGTAAACAAACACATGTGATGGGTAGGCCTTCAATACTCGATGACCCAGCACAATCCACAACGTGTAATTGTATATAGCATGCTCCAGCTAGAGCAGGTTTCCAAAAGGCAGAAGTAAATAGAAAAAGATTGCAGGGCGGTCGACAGGAACAAAACCACACGCATAATCAGTTGCAAGCTTGTAGATACGCTATAAATAATTATATGCGAGATCGGAGTGTTTATCGAGATTTGTTTCTCGAGAGTTGGTAGCACCAAGGTACCCACAAATCATGACTGGCTGCATATGGTGTACCACCAGTTTGACAATGATATAATAAAGCTTCAGCTATTATAACCCAAGTGAAATGCTCACGGGGACTTTGAAACCCTCCTCGAGGTCCTGGAAGGGGAGGTGAGTACACCGCCTCGTTTCCACGCTTGTTCCCATCGCCAACCACGTTTTGCTATTTGTTTTGTTACTGTCTTGTTCGTTCCGAAGCTCATCCAAGATATATATCTCAATCACACAATGGCAACACAGACTCGAATATTCATTGAATCCCCCTCACCGCCTGGCGGGCCGGCACAGAGTCGGAGCCAGCTCCAACACCGGCATTGCCGTTGATATCACGCCAGAAGCAAACCGCAGTACTCCTCTCAGCTTTCGTGATCATAGCTCTTGCTATAGGGTACATTATATTCTTTGGCGTTTTTCAAGAATCTCACCTCTCGTCCAGCCAAGATGGCCTGGTACCCTCTCCGGTCTCACATACCTCACCGCCAACAGCTAGCACTGCTCACCTTCGTCGGCATGCTGTGCTACGGGTTGACCTGGGAAGGCGGTATCCTCGCCACATCGGCAATAGCACGAATTGAGTATGGAACTTGGGCCCCAGCCACGCCCTCGACGTAGCTATGGCGCCGCATGATCCTGCACCTGTTTACGCCAAGGTCAATCACCCAATCTGGGGTGCTCTCGATGTCCGCTGGGTTCACACTGGCCTCCTTGGGCTGTTTTATCTGCCCAGGTGGCAGCTACTTCTAACACAGGGCTCCATAGCTAGTCTTGGGATGTTACTCCTTGCTTCCCGCATCCGGCTCTTGTGTCTGTGTATTTCACCAACCATCAGGCCACGGCCATCAGTATTGGGCTTCGGCAGTGTTCCCCTCCCGATTGCGTTCATCTTCTCTCCAGACGGGGCACCATGACACATCATGTACATATGTTTCTGGAGGGAGGGATGTATCCCAGCTACTAAGACACTGCGATCATCCCTAGGTATTATCTGGACCTCGGTACGCAATCTTGCTACTTCCTCGGTTCACTTCATGGATCTTGGCCGGCTCCGTCAGTGATCGTTGGACGCCCATAAATAAGGCCGTTTTCAACCTTGTAGCCGGGTTAGCAATGGCTTCGGACTGAGCCATGAAATTGAATAAGTCGATTTGCGGCGACAGTTCGGCTACAGAAGTACCGGAAAGGCACCGGACTGAAACACCCACGTCTCACGCGCTTTGTCCGAGAACCCGATATTGTAGCCGCGTTCCTCCAGATTAGTAACCAAGAGGCTATTGTCTTGTTTTTCTGCTGGAACAGTGTCGGAAGGGGTCCGAGGAGCCTGGCCCCCGGTTTACTGTTTTGCGCTCACTCTTGATTCGTTGCATCCATCCTCAATTTCCCCAGGCTGCGAATGACCCGACACCCTCTTCTAGGCAGCCGGTGCCCAACGTTCGGGCCCCTTGTCTTTCATCCCCTCCCACACCGTGTCTCATTGCTCTCAAGGGCGTCAATTTCCTCGCCGCCAGCAACGCCATCAACGCCGGTCGCGCGTCTTCGCCTTCTGGCTCTCCAGCGTACTGACCACCACCTCCTCGTCCTCTCTCGTGTTTTGGCTGGCTTTCATCGTGATCTAAAACCTGTGTCACGGCGCTGCATGGAGTCTATGGTTCGTGGTAGAAGACTTATTGTTGCACGAGGAGGAAGGGTGTCTACGTACAGTAAAGGTGGCGAGGGGGCGGTGGTTATATAGTGCCTGGGTGTATATGTGGGGCTGTGACAGTCTGCCGGCGGGGACTACAACCTGTTCCTCGCACTCATCGCCGAGGTCTTCGGTATCTGAAAGTATGCTGCTTTGAATGCGTCCATGCTTCTCATGATGGGTGCGAAGGCGTGTCGTGTTAGGTACGGTGGGTGGATGAAAGAGGAAGGGGCGGAAATGGATCGCTTGAGTTCTATGACGGAGTGCATGAGGACTTCACTGCCCTTTGCTGTAGCTTCTAAGATCAATTTAACATTGAATCTGATGGTAACTTCTGGTGCTGACTCCCGAGGTTGCTCAACTCAACTCTTTTACCCAAGTGCTTGATGCTATGTGAGTAGGTCACGTAAGCTACATGTACATGTACTCGCTGGACTGGCAGTTCGTTGATATAATTCTCAAATCTGGACGCCACGTTCGACTTCTCTCAATAAGAACATAGAGGAGTAAGGTCTGCATTATCCCACTTCACACGCGGTCGACCCGTGGCCTCATGTTCATCCAGCTGACCGGTTTCGTCGTCTTTACTGTTCCACGTCACATCCCTCCTGTGTTTTGTCCGGCATCGGCACGATAGTGCAAGCCACAGACAGATAACAAGGCCCAAAGAGCTCGGCACGGTGATCCATAAGTACACTGCTAAAGTTTTATCGAAAACGACCGCCGGACCCTCTATGAGTACGTCTAGCATGCCGGCACTGTTGATCAGGGTCATGAAGCAGAGAATTACTGCGGAGACCTTGATACCGTCTTGCTTGATCTCCTTGTCGGCTTTAGAGAATATGTGCATGCATGTTGGGAGACGGAACATGTTTTGGATCTGAAGGCTTCGTTGTATAATCGTGTTTTGGTGTGCGGCGATCGTTTTACCGATGAGGATGACAGTAACAGAGAACAATCCGGAAAGTGACATGAAGAAGGACGCCCAGGCACAGGCCGCATAGATCGGAACCGGCCATGATGAGAGATAATTAGCGATGCGGTGGATGACGATGAGCTGGCGAGTAGGTTCGTCGAAAATGAGGTGTGTATGTCGAAGAAGTTGTGGAGAGGATAAAGATTAATGTTGAGGTGAGGTATAAAAACCTGGCATAACAACCTTAGAGGGTAACGTGCAGGTCGTCTTGGATTATTGGGTCTCCTTTTCGTAAGGCTACTTGTGGTTCCTATGTTCGTGTGCAAACAAAACATTAGTTGACGTGTGATTCATCTCAACAAAAGGAAGGTCGGTAAGGTTGAGAGTGACTCGATTTGGCCATAGTGAAACTATGCAGGTACCTAAGGTCAGGTACTACCTAGGTACTAAGTAGTCACACAATATTCTGGCCTATCTCTAGGTAGGTATTATTCTAGTATGCTAGAAGCAACCTTAAAGGCGGTACACAGATGCTCTACATTAAGATGAGCCTACACCGTCCCGGAGACAATCGCACAACCCTGATTAGTACGACATATACATTGCCTGAACTCGCAGCCGCGAAAACCATGTGGTATGCTATCACCATGGGGGTAAGATTCAGATTCATTCTAGTCCTGGAGGCTTTCAGTCGGTATCCTACCAGCCAGACGAAAATATGTGGACTGTTTCTTTTCTCCTTCGCTGAACTACCCCCCACAGATCCCCTGCGATTGCACGGTGCAGTATGTATCTTGCCTGGCTCCTGATGAATCCAAGGCTATTACAACCAGCGGGCCTTGAGGTAGCGGCTTTCGTTTATAAATGATCTTCACCTAGGACAGCTAAAACAGAAATCTCCTAAAAAGCCCTATCAGGATATCAAGACCCGGTCGGCATCCATCCCGGATCGGCAAGCTGAACACCACTTGGCACAAATCCAGGGGCAACTGTTCACAAAGTTAGTCAAAAGGAGGCTGATACATGTTCCAGAGAATTCTCACCTGTCGTCCCAACAAGGGTCCAGTCTCCGAGGCTTCTTGCTTGCTGCCACTCTCCCTTCTGGATCGCGACCTGCGGCTGCTGGTTGTTGAAGATATCGGGGCCTAGCGTCGTGTTCCGCAAGGGCTGTCCATCATCGTATGACAGGGATAATACCAAGGGTGCACCGGCGTAATAATGCCAGACTTCAACCGCGTCCACGCGATGCCAGACTGATTCTCCCTCAACGTTTTCAAGAAGGTAATAAATAGCCGTGCTGGCAGAACGGTTCAAGTAGGGAATGGTGTACGGGTCCTCAAAGCTCTGGATGTAATAGCCCTTCTCCTCGTTGGGAACTAGATTGAGCTGATCGATGATGTCCTGCGCCGGACGGTCGTTGATAGGGATGGGGCCGATTTGTGTACTATCGGAGCCCGGCCTAGCGAGGACGGCATCGGGACCGACCATAAGCATGAGAAGGCCCAAGAAGCAGATAGAGTACCACAGTAGTGATGACATGCTGCTGGATGCTGATCAGCTGTGATTCTCTCGAAAGCTGAAATCCCTAAAACGCTCGATGTAACGTTCTGTCTGTCGTTTGATATTGGAAGCCGTGGCGGGGTAACACACTCGACCACTAGAGTTGCTACTGGGCGCCACGCATCGGAAGGGGAGTGAAGGGGCAGAGTAGCAGCCGGAACTGGAAATTTGTCTTTGGTGGTGATTGAAGAGTTTGGACGCTGAGAGGGACTGTGTTGCTCGCATGTTGTCTTATATAGCGATTGATCTGTGGGGCTGGGGATTTGGAATCCAAAAGTTGGACCCCTTGCAACAAGAGCCGTTTTGGCGTTTGGTAAGCAGGAGACTCTCCTCTCTACCTGATAGTAATACCGGTAAGTCGGCCGCCCTTGCTCAGGTGCAGTTGGGCACCGTCTTCCGCTCTGAAGTCTACAACAGGGATCACCGGAGTTGGCCCTGGAGGTCCCCGGGGTAGACACCCATGCCTACCTAGGCATACACATGATCTGGGGAAGAGCCCCAGACAACAGTGTCTGTTCTTTTCCGGAATTCAATGGATTAAATAGTACGGCGCCACAAGCCCATCCGCTATCACATATCACACCAGTCACCTCCCAAATACAGCAGTGGCTTCAGCCGCTTGAGAGGTCACCAATGCCGGGGCCCCGCTGATCGGTCCGCCGGAGCCTGCATCGCCTAATATGTATGTAATACAAACTCACTCAGCACATCTCACTCTTCTGCTGTCCTGAACTTTCTGAGCCCGATGTCAGGAATCTCATCCTCCACTTCTTATCCGGTATCCACACCAAATTATCAAACCTCGATTTCCAGTCCAGAACCGTTGAAAACCATGGCCGCCAATCGCACCGCACAGGAGGTCATCGCCGCCCTGAACCTGGTCCCCCACCCGGAGAAGGGCCACTTCATCGAGACGTTCCGGGACGCCCACACCTCCTCATCCGACAACCGCTCCCACAGCACCTGCATCTACTACCTCCTCGAGGGCGAGTCCGGCCTCTCGCACTGGCATCGCGTGCTCGACGCCACCGAGGTCTGGCACTACTACGCCGGCGCCCCGCTCCGGCTTTCGCTGTCCTGGGACGACGGGAAGCCTGTCAGGGACGTGGTCCTGGGGAACGACCTCTGGGATGTGAGTTGGGGGGGCCTTTTTGACCTTTTGGTTTCTTTTCCTCTTTCGGCATTTGTCAATTGCTGACACCAAGTTATTGATGCAGAGTCAGAGACCCCAAGCCATTGTGGAGCAGGGGGAGTGGCAGCACGCGAGGAGTCTGGGGGACTGGACCCTGGTAGGGTGCACCGTGGCGCCGGCATTTACGATGGAGTCTTTCGACATGGCGAAGGAGGGATGGGAACCCCGCCAGAGCTGATTTGATCACCAGCAGTGAAGCTCTTGAGAGCGGCATGGGGGTGCAAGTGAGTCATCCTGTCAGCGTCAGCGTCAGCATTCGGGAATGCTGGCATGCAGGCAGCGGGAGGAATGGATTTGAGCCTCTCAGGGACTGAGGAGGCTGCTGTAGTGGCTGCTACATATGCCGACATTCGAGACACCACGTATTCAATGTTACCACACCGTGCATATCATCTGTCTTTCTGCTGTAGCGCCTCCACCCTGGACACCTGGACACCAACCGCCCATCACACATCACAGCATCACAATATCTCCAAGAGTGGCATTGCAGAACATTTGTCTATTAATATAGCATCTCCAACGGTTATATTAGTCTCCCAAGAAAGACGAATCAGATCCTGGGCACCACGAACGGTGGATGCAATATAATCTGCGGACAGAAGTCCATGCCGGGATTAGCTCGGTCTTCCTTGATAGTACGTTGAGCTGAATATGCAGTGCTACCATCAGGTGTGCATATCTCTCAGGATCACCAGGAGCGGTTGATTAAGCTAGCAAATATCTAGAGCCCAAGGGCCTCTTCCCTTCCTCCCAAAGGATGATGGATTTGAGTAATTCATTGAATTATTAAAGCATACATTATTAGTGCCCAATGGTCTAGCTTCGACCCTGCCTCTCCCCACCCAACTACATGTGGTACATACGGACTTCCTAGCCACCATGGGCGATATACCTGACATCAAGAAGGACCTTCCCATGTCCATGACTATGTCTGCTTTCGCGGGCATTTCGTGCTACATCGGGGTGGAAATCAATATCTCGCTATTCTTGCGCTTCAAGAGACGGCAAGGGCTTTACTTCTGGTCTTGCGCGTTGTGCGCCTGGGGGGTCATCTTGCAGCCAATGTTCATCATATTGGCCGACTTCGATGTGTGGACAAATTTCCAGGGATCAATTACCATGATCTATCTCACTTGGTTGATCATGGTGGTGCCACAGAGCTGGATCCTTTACTCACGGCTCCATCTGATCACGTCCGTCCAGACCCCCTTCGCCTAAACTCTGGGGCCGTGCCTAACAAGGTGTTGAAGTCATAATAGCAATATGCTCAAGTGGATCATGGCTGTCTTAGTGTTTGACTCCATCGTCTTCTCAGTGCCAACCATAATCATGGGTATCATCGCAGTGGGTTGCTTGCCTCGTCAAGACGCTATCTCTCTCAGAAACACTGACAGTCCGGCCTATCAAGCAAGCCACGAGCATAAATCCGAGCCTATATCATGTCAATATCATCTGGGACCGTCTCCAGACCACTGTGTTTTTCGTCCAAGAGACCTCTCTGAGCATCCTGTACATCTATCAAACGCGAAAATTTCTCCGTGATACCATCCTCCTCCAAAACTCACTCAACTCCAACTCAACTCGGCCTGCCGCCGACAAACGGCCGATGCTCTACCAACTCATCTACACCAACATCCTGGTAATCGCCCTGGACATCGTCCTCCTCGGAATCCAGTATGCCGATCTATTTTACCTGCAGGGGGCGTTCAAACCATGCGTGTACGGCATTAAACTGAAAGTCGAGTTTGTTATATTGAACCGTCTCATCAAGAGCGTGCGAGCCCGAGGCGAACCAAGGTCACACAGCAGCGTAAACTTCACCGACGCCGGTCAGGCATCGCCTGCTTCGGGGAAGAGGAGCTGGTGGTCTCGGATGGTGAAGACATCAAGTCAGCGGTCCCAAGAAGAGGAAGTAAACTTGGGGAACTTGGATGGGGAAACCGCAAGCAGGCCGCATAGTCATGGGAGTGAGTTTCCAATAATAGAGAGACCATGATATGGGGCAGTGGGCATTTTATAAAGTATTATTGGCCTTGTGTACTGGCAGCGCTAGGGCACATATTTCATGTTGACTTAGAGCGTACGTGCGAGCGACGGAACTGGAAAAAGAAATACAGTTCGTCAAGAAGTGTTCATTGTCCTGATTACTTTCCACTATCCTCCACGAGCGATAATGTAAGGGTGGACTGCTCTTATAGACCGTCAGGATTAAATGCTACCCTTCTGCTCGAGTGTGTGTTGGTCTGAGGTGAGACACAGCACAGCGTAACTTCAAGCGACTATTCCGAACTAGATATCTATTCAACCGTTCGAATAAAAGTTTAGTAACAACATACTAGGTGCTAGAAAAATAATCGCGTACCGGGAAAAGCGTGCATCCCAGAGGACTGTTGAGCTGAGTTGTGCGAGGCACTGGAGATCACGCAGTTGGCTGGTCTGAAGCACAATGGTATCATCCCCGAGCACGCCTTTCGAATTTTCTAATGCGAGGTGGTCAGGGATGTATCATATATTAAGTCCAATGTAACCACTCAAGCCGGTAACGTCCGCTAGTGGGCGGTAATAAGTATATCCGTTGTTATCGTCATTGTGTTCAACAGTAAGATTGATCTGCCAGGCGGGGGATACATGCACCAATGGTAGCATCTTACAGTCAAGTCCTACAAGGTTAGGGACTCGTGTCCCTCCAAATATTGTGCTCATGATAACAATCTGTACTGCAGCTTGTGATAGCATGTCTCGGAATGCCCACGTCACCCTGTGATTCCCGGACCCTCGAAGCTACCTCCGCATAACCCGGAACAGGACTTATCGTAAAAATACTGATTTCTGAGCAGCATCCACAAGAAACCGGGCTCTTCTATTCCTCGTTACTCCAACCTGCGCATGCGGAGCTTTAAATGCTCACAATGGACACTGGCCCAAAGTATGAATTGGATTCCACAACCACCGACATCTCCGTACAACCTCAGGCTTCTGGCTCCAAAGATGCGTCACTGCTGGAGAAACAGACGCGTACAAGACGTTTGTTCTCGTCGACACAGCTATTCTTCTTCTCCCTGTGCAATTTAGGAACATGGGCCGCTGTCGGAAGGTAAGTCGTTCACCACCGCGGCCTGCGTGTAATATTTTATATAGCTAATCCCGACGCAGTAACATGTATTATGCCATGGTGAATGGCGGTCCTGCCGGGTGGTTCTTCAGCTACATTGTCGTATTTTTCGGGGTCATGTGCCAGGTGGCGTCGTTGGCAGAGCTGGCCTCCATCCAGCCCATTGCTGGTGCTCAATATCACTGGACCTTCGACTTCGCCCCGGTCTCCAACAGACGATTCCTGACGTGGATTCAGGGATGGGTGACCTGGATTGGATATGTTGCTACGCTTGCAGGCTGTCTCAACCAGACCACAGCAATGGTCGAGGGCCTCGTCCTCTTGCGCAGCCCCGAGTACCAGCTGGTTGGATGGCATACCACTTTGATCACGGTGGGGACCCTTGTGTGCCTCACCCTGGTCAATATGTACGCTTTCCGCTTGGTGCCTTGGTTTGAACTCCTTTCTGGTATACTGAACATTTGTCTGTTTGTGGTTTATATTGTCGTCCTTTTTGTTATGTCACCACGAAACACAGGTGCCATCTTCCTGGAGAAGAACATATCTTCTGGCTGGGACAGTTACTTTCCTGCTGTCAACATCGGAGCGCTATCCAATATCTTCCTATTTGTTGGTGAGTGACTGGGATTCACCGTCACATTGTACGATGTACTGATACTCATATCGACAACAGGCTTCGAGAGTGTTATCCATATGGCAGAAGAAACTCGAGAACCCAAAAGGGCTGTACCTCGAGCCTTATTCTGGTCCATCTTTGCTAGTGGGATTATGGCCCTCATCACTTTGATCACCCTAATCGTAAGTTTCTTGTTGTGAGATTGACCACCAGAACCTCTAACGACCGTGTTTCACAGATCTGCATGCCTTCTGTCGAAGTGATACTCAGTTACTACAGTCCTATAGTTGGGATTGTCTACGAATGTACCCGAAAGTCGCTTCCTGCGACCACCGCCTTGATATCTGGGATAATAATCATGTTTATTGCTGCGGTCATGGCGGTGGTATCCTCCGTGTCCCGCTTGACATGGGCGTGGGCACGAGACGGAGGTCTACCACAGTATTTCGGATACGTCGATGGGAAACAACGCATACCACTGCGTGCAGTATTGCTGGCCTTTGTCATCGTCCTCATCTTGTCTTTGCTGTAAGTCAGCTCCCCAGACTCGCTCATGTCACTTCTTCCAAACCTACCGTATTAGTGGGAGCCTGCCAGAAGGGCCACACTTTTTTCGTACCACTGAGAGTGCTTGCTGATGTCCACCGCTAAAGAAATCTCGGGACTGGAGCATACGTCGCCCTCGGTGCCATCGTGTCTTTGTCATCGCTAGCCATGTATACAAGCTATGCAATCGTGCTCGGCTGCGTCTTACACGCTCGCTGGACCAAGAGGTTCCATCTCGGAGAGTGGAACTGGGGAAGGGCTGGTCCTGTGCTCAATATCTTTGCATTGGTCTATACGCTCTGGGCAGCTGTTTGGCTTTCGTTCCCGACCAGTCTTCCTGTAACACCTACAAATATGAACTACTGTGCACCGGCATTTTTTGCAGTCATCTTGGGGGCTGTTATCCTTTGGTATGTGAAGGCCCGGAAACACTGGGATGGTCCGAATCGGGCTATCGCCAATATGGTTTTGCGCAGTTAGTAGCTAGATTGTTTTGAAGAACTTGGTGGAAGAAGACTTTTGCTCGATGGTCTCGCAAACTCCAAATACTATAAGCACTCATAGCGGTACACTTGAAGTAGCTCTCGGAAACATAGAAGTCAAAACACACCCCAGAACACGTGCATCGGAATCATCATGATCTTCTAAAGGGAGGGGGGGGGTCATAGAAGCTTTGAGTCCACACGCGTTTTTCGGGAATCGCGAACAAGGTAGTCTTGTTCGTTGCCCGGGCGAATTTGTCTACTTGCATACTAAGTAGTCTGTTACTCTCCATCCCATCGAAAATCTCGTGTCCTTTAACGCTTCCTGTTTCTGCTCCTTCTTCCCCATCTTCTTCACCACGTCTTCAAACAGAGGGTCCTTCAGCTGGTTGATAATTGCTCAAAACAATATGTACTCCCGGCTCTTAACCTTGGTCATCCTGAACTTGTTGGCAGACTCATCAGGACCTCGTATGTGTCGCCATAGGTTGTGGCACACGCCTTGGCTTTGTCGACGACCCGAACAGCCTGCACTTCAGATTGGTGTGACGTGTTGTCTGATCAAGGCTACATACATACAGAAGGAAGAGATAAGAGATTATCTTGCAATGAGCGCTCGCTACGGCTGCCCGGGTAGGAAATACTGGGTCATGGCTCAGGGTTTGGAAGAACAAGCTGCTCTTTACCCACTCGAGCCCCAAGAAGCTATGGCATACTTTACATGAACAGGAAGCATTTCTGTAGCACAAATCATGGCAAGATGAAATGTAGGGGTGGTCGAAGAACGCTCGACTAGATGCCGCAAAAAACGTGTGTTAAGCTATGCTGCGGTAATTAAACACAAGTATGTAATATAAAACTAAAATCAGACGCTGTGTTCGTGACCTATCGAGTTCGCAGTCAATAAAGAAGACGAATAAAGAAAACAAAAAGGACAGAAGAACAAAACGGTGTCAAGACCAAAGTATTCGCCAGGATTTCGTTTAGCCCTTTCACAATAGCTGCGGCTGCCACTTGGCCAACTCGTGGATATGTTCCTCCCAGGCCTCGATGGGATCCTGGCTTGTCGCTGCAGCTGCCGCCGTGGAAACATCATTGCCTTTGACTCCATACAAGTAAGGCTTCTCATCTGCATAACAAGCTGTTTCATGCTCTCCGGGCACCGTTCCGTTCTGGAGATAAGCCCTTGCGATCGAGTCCGTACAGTTTGAAGAATCTCTGGACGAGTGCCCATAGCCATGGTGCGCGATAAGGAACGCATTGGTCCCCATCTCAGCAGCTAATCTGCGGCCATTCCGGAGTGGTGTGGCAGGGTCATGCGTCTCCGCGATGAGGAGCACAGGGTGCTTGAGCGTGTTGTTGAGATCACCTCTGTACACTTCTGCCACGTCGGGCCAGTATGTTGTAAAGTGTCGACATGGAAACACGTTCGAGAAGCGTGAGTTGCCCGAGATCCACGATTTCGCTGTCATGTTGGCCCACAGGGAGGACCACCAAGCCAGGCCGTCAGGCGGCAGCGGGGCGTCGTAGGAATCAGCACAGATGACCAGGTCGGAGAGCTCGTCGGTCAAAGTTCGGGGGGAAGGGGGCTGTGGGTGTGTTGGATCATATTCCCAAAGCATGCGCTCAAGGAAAGCTGCGGCTAGCGTCGAGTTTCCGGCTTCAAGCTCATAGAGCATCTCGGCCGTTGCCGGCCAGCTCTTGGCATTGTATAGTGAGCTATATATAGCGGACACGAGCGCCGAGTAGGTGATTAGGGAGGGACCACCAGTCTCGGTGTAGCCTGGGACGGGGTAGCCGATGATGGAAGTCACCAGAGTTTCCATACGAGCCTCAAGGCCCTCCAGGTTCACTGGCTTTCCACCGTGGGGCTTCGCGAGTGCGCAATGCTCAGGCCCAGCATTCAGACACTCGCCCAGGAAGCCATCATGCCACGCATTTGTGACGTTATCAAGGGCTGTCCATCCAAACCCGCCAAGTAACCGATGGTCACGGACGTACTCTGTTCCATCGAGGATCATGCGCCCCACGCTATCGGGAAACATATTCGCGTACGTTTGCCCAATACCAGTCCCATATGAGACAAGATACCCTGTCAGCTCATCCTCGCCCAAGCCCTTCCGTATCTCTTCCAAGTCCCTCGCAACCAGTGCGGTCGTCATAAACCGCCCCAGATCGCCATGCCTCTTCCAACAAGCGTAGAACGTTGCGTTGTTCATCGCGTCCATCACTCGAAGCTGTTGGTCGGGATCAGAGACCTCACGAAACTGCTTTGCAAGCATGGACCACCGATCACGGTCTGCCGAATACGGATAGCAAGAAACAGCCGGCTGAGAAATATTGACACCGCGAGGATCCCATCCCAGAGCATCGAACTTATGCTCTGTGAGCCTGTTAGTGAGTTCTTCACCAGAGCCCCAGACCATGCGCGTGCCGGACCCTCCCGGTCCGCCCGGCTCGAGGACAAGAGTCCTCTCGCTCTTGTTTCCGGCGCCGAGAGCAGAGGAGCCATCCACGAGGGCGAGGCCGGAGACCTGGAATTTGGTCACAGCCAGGCGGACGATTCGAGTATCGGACTCGTTGTGATAGTCCAGGGGCACGTCGATATACCCGCAGAGGTAAATCCCTCGGCCAGCGTAAGGATCCTCAACCGCAGCTGCGGGATCTGTCCTGTTGCCCCAGCTCCAGTGGTCAGGGTCAGGGTCGAAGAGATTCGACCAGCTTGCTTTGTGGTTTTTGTCATCCAGGGCCGGTGGAAGAGTAGCATTCGTGCATGGTAGGAAGCTGAAGGCGTCATTGGGTTGCGGGAAGCGGCCATATATTCCTCCTGTCACTGGTAGAAAGTGCGGGTCATGGTGTTGGTGATGATCATCCCGAAGATAGCGAGACGTCGTCCACTTGGAGACAAGCACGAGTCCGAGGAGACCTAAAATGAGGGCCCATGGCGAGGATCTCCTTGGTTGCGGCTGCGCAGCGAGAGTTGTCGTTGGACCATTGCCCTTCCCCATGCTGATCGTCATCAAATGCTCATGAATAAAGCTTTGGAGGTGTCTGAATGTATCAGGACTCGGCGCCTCATCTAATTTAAGTACTCGGACAGACGTCCCCGAGTTGGTGAAGATAAGACGGGTGAGACATCGCGCCGGCGCTAACCCCTTTGGATAGGCTTACATAGCTACCCTAACCCTTAACAAATATTGTCACGTGCTACCTTCATCGTCACCACATGTCCTCTCGTATTCATGCCAATACTACTTAGATGGGACGTATGACATACCTAGGTATTTGGGGAGTCACCGAGGCAAGTTTAATGTAAGTTGAAACGTATAAATACTTTCTCGCTAGCCTTAGCCACGATCTTGTCATCGAGCTGATATCGGGACAGAATTCCCTTATCGAATGGCTTGTCGTAAGCAAGATGCCACTCCACATTCACTGTCTTGATGCAAATGCAGTCATAGATCTTACCCACTACCCAGGGGGTAAGCTGTCCAGCTTGCGGACCTTGGACGCGAAGCTCCTGTAAGACACACCCCCTCCCAATTTGGTTTCCGCATGGGTACAGTTTGTACCACTTCAGTCGTCCCCACCTCACTTCGTTGTGACCCACTGGGTGGTCTTTCCGGAACCAGTCTCACCAACAAATACCATGATCTGGGTGCTGTGGTAGATGTCTAGGAACTCCTGGCAATGCTAGTGGATAGGCAGGTTCTTCCGGCCATCCAGGATCCGTGACCTAATTTGACTCTGCCGAGGGGGGGAGGGGCTCAGTCTGCTGCATCTTGTAGTGTGTCGTATGCTGTCTGCCGGAGGGGGGGGCTCCGGATCATCTGTAGGCTTGGCCTCGTTCCACCGCCTGTGTTGCTTGTTGATGCGAAGGTGCAAGTCGTCCAGCTGGCGTGTGGACACGAATGGAATTAGGTAATTCAACCCGCTCCCTCACCGGACGCAAGCGGTAGAAAATGTCCTGGTGGTGGTTCTGTATGGTGACGAGGACGAGGACGTCTCCCCCAGAATAGGATGTCACCAGTGGGTTGCTGGTCTTCCCAACATACATCTCGGGGTAGCGGACTGTATGTTCCACCCGTTTGTCGGCCCTAAAGGCCAGAATTCCCAGTAGTAGTTGTGGACGAGGGTGTCTCCCTCAAAGTAGGTGCCACCAGTGGGTTGTTGGCCTTTTCCACATCATCTCGGGGTAGCGAACAAGGAACTTCCGTGGCACAAATGCCATATGCCCAGGAGCCTTGCCATTCTCCTTCGGGGGTTGATATCTAGAACCTGCCAACGATCCTGTGTCAGATGGAAGTGTCAGGATATAGGTAGAAGGTGTGGGTGGAGTATATTGCAGATTAGGACATACCAGGTAAGATAGACTGCCCCTAGACCGACAGAACCCATATTAGAGGCTAATTGAGGGGCGGTTTTTCGTTGGGCCAAGGGCTCATTCTCTCGCTCGCGGCAGATTTGGTACAAGTGCTCGACTTCTCGCCTCCTCCTTCATGGTGTCCCAAGAAAATTGATAAAGGGGAATCCAGGCACGAAAGGCTCCAAGGGTTGAAAGGCTGGTGAGGACCGAGGGCATCAACGATGCTACCGTGCCCCAGGGGACTACTGTGGGGGATGTACTTGGACGATTTCGAGGAGGCCACAAATCAGCCCCCGACTATCGGATTCCTTGAGCCGGATTGTCGTGCAGGGACAGGTCTGGAGGGTCATTGTCATGCCGGGACAGCGAGGTCCGAAGAAAAGCAGATGCAGGTTGGCGCAGCTTTCAAGGGTCGTTGAGGGACCCGTCTATTCTCGAAGGCTGTTAATCAGCGAAAGATCGGTATAGTACCGCAATGGGAATGGCCAAAGGAAGTGAGGCTGGGACCATTCTAGTAAGTTTTATTGGTGTTGTGGAGAAAACGAACTCCAGTGGTACCGTACAGGCAACTTTTGTTGAATACACGGTAAACAAACCAGTCGCTCCATCCCATGTATCACACTTGCTCATGATGCAGAGTTCATGATTTTAAACTGCTGGCGCAGAAGTAGATAGCGAGTCCGCACCATTCTCGGACATCTGATGCATGACAATAAAAGCGGTAGGGTTTGCAGGTAGAATCTGAAGCCGAAGTGGTGGAGGATGGGTTGCAAGACCAAAATGACGGTAGGCTTGTGAGTGTGGTTGGCCACGTAGTTGCGTGTGTGGTTGGAAGCGGAAGAGGTAGTTGTTGCGGCGGAAAATTCCCCGCGACGATCTCCTAGCCAGTTTTGGTGCTCTCGGTATCGACGGAGGTTTTGCCGTTTGGACCGTCATTTACAGCGCCGTTTGTCTCGTTGCGTTGCACAGATCTGAGAGCCACGATGGTTATACGCGTTGGCGACGCGTTGCGCGGTCACCTTGGGTGGTGGTGGTGGTGACTTCAACTCGACGGCTGCTGGGCCAAATATAATGGGGTTGTCTCAGACGCGTTTCTCAAGGTGTTACAGGTGGAAATTACCTCAGATCGATGGTTGGAGGGAGCTATTGAGAGGGGAAATATGAGGTGCCCATGCGGAGGGCTCATAACCTGTTGGGCACACTTTGCCCCATTCATCTTTCCACCCCCCTCCCCTTCCTGTTAGCTCGGTTGCCTTTTTAGCATCATGATATTGACCATTCTTCCTCCTTGCTCAACACAGCTTCCCTCGATTCCAAACACCCCTATTATGAACTCCCTCTTGAGCACGAGTGCTTCCATACTGGCAACTATGGAAACCGTCGAGTATCCCAAAATATCATGGCCGTCCTGGCAGTAATAGTTCCTCTTACATTCATATGATGCTTCTAACGTTTCAAGCCAGCCAATTCTAAACTCTCGGCCATGTCGTTGTACTTGGGCCAGACGAACTCGGTGGTATGGATAACTAGATTCTCTCAGCTGGTAAATTTGTAGTGGTGAGGCAACTTTGGGTTATCGTCGTGTGCTAGCTCGCCGTACCTTCCGGTCAAGTCGGCCAGCACGGAGACATTTATATTTGTGCATGGCTGGTCGAGGACAGTTGTGTAGAGTCTGAAAAAGAGGCAGCAGGCTAGTCTTCGAAGTCCCGGCCCATAGCCAGGACGATCGTAGTGTGTACACTCGAGTTTCTCATCGCTGACAAACTGGTGGAGGAACCCCAGGGCTCCATACGTTTGGCCAATTCAACGTTGTCAGTGTTTGTCTGGCCACGCGAAGCTGAAAATGCCCAGGCGGGTACTTACGGTTTTCTGATCATCATCAGCTTGAACAGAAGAGAGGTACGGCCCACTAGTCTAAACTTCCAGATCCAGGCAACTCCGGTGAAGAGGATTCTATTTGTGTTGGGGCCTGGCAGAAGCAGGACTGCTGCAGCATAATCAGCCCACAACCCCTGTAGACCCGACCGTCGTCATTGACGGTCTATCGAACATCACATTTAGGTCAGGCAACTCTTCCAAGAACCGAGGTTGATATGTCTGTATGGTGATTGCTTCTGACAATTAATTATTGCGTCGGTGCGGGTTGGAACATTACCCAATGACCGCCAGAAGTACAGACGCTGACATGGAAGTGGTGATCCGGTCAAATCGGAGCATGGTGATTTCACTCTGGGAGGCATCAAATGAGCGGTCCTTGAACAGAATAGAAGAGCTTGAATCTGGGAGGTGGTCTTCTTGGCCAGAAGGCAGTCCAACCGATGTCGATGAGAAGGATGAGCTACCGTGAAGCAGAAAATACCTCGAGTCTACGAACAATGACGATGGACAGTAAATGGTTGGTTCGATGACGACTGGCAACAAGTATGGAGAGTGATAAGTGTCCATTGTGCACGACGGAAATGACTCTGCTCGGCGGATCTGGTTGATAATACCAGTGGCGATAAGCGGCCCGGGGGAGAGATGGTTTCGCGGCATGGTGAATGTGATATCTTGGCACCGACTGATAGAGGTCCCGTCATGTGTGGATGTCTTTTTTTGGATTGGATTGGATTGCATTATTGTTCTGTCTGTCGCCAGCCATCGTGTTGATATTGTCTAAGATCTCCTTTGTCGTTCACGCGCAGATCCATGTCGAATTGGGAGTGGCCAGATGAAGTTGGCCGAGGCTGCTGCTGTACCGAAGGGCACTAGGGCCGTCATAAACGTCTGGGATGTGGATTCGGGTGATTATGTATGAGATGAGGCGGGTCAGATCCGGTAGTGAGATCTGCCAGTGTTGGTATTGCTGCAGCTGTTGCTGCAGCTTCTGCAGTTGCTCCTGACCGGCCGTAGAGGGAGTGTCTGGTGCATCGTGGGTCTCGTCGTACACCGTAGCTAGCAGTTCAAGGAGGTCTTCGTACTCTTCAGGGCTTAGTGGAAAGGTGACCTTGTCGGCCTCGACTTCAGTGTCCCTCAAGACAGCGAAGAAGATTATGAAGCCAACTATGCCCGGGCAAGCTGACGAGGGCATCTCCCATTCGCATGGGCTGGTACCATCAGGCATTTGAGCAGAGTCCATAGCTTCCATGGTCTTGATTTGACTGAGTTATGGCGGTCGTTGTGGTTGTCGCTTTGGGCCGATCCAAAGGAAGCGTCTGGATCAGAGGACGAAGAAGACGGTGAATCAGAGCGGTCAGGGTTGGCTGTAAAGTCGCCCTGATGGTCTAAGTTGGCCGAATCAAGTTGGCTCGGTGGGGAGAAGGGGTTCAATGCTGCGAGAAAGTCCTGGCGACAGTTCCTCTGCAAAACTTCAATGTTGGTGTCCTCGCTGTCGAGGGAGGTTTTGTGATTGAACCAGCAGGTTCAGAATGAGTTTACTCGTCGATAACTTCGGGACAAATAGCCTCAGGTTGTTTAGGCTGTCGGTAAGCCACGATGGGTAGTTTTGGGATTCGCGAGACGCGGTCGCGGTCGATACAGTCCCCGTTGCTGTTTGTGTGATGACCGTAGCTCGTCGAGTTCTGATTACTGGGCCAAATCAATCGAAAGAGACCTTTGTCGCAAGGGGACAACCGCCTCGAAATGGCAATAACCTCAAACTAAGTTTTGAGGCTATGCGCAGGGGGGAAATGAGCGAAAAAGGGCTCACAATCTGTGGCAATTGTAGGTTATGCGCGCATGTGTGTGAGTGTGTGTGTGTTTGTGTGTTGATTTATCAACTAACTGACAGACGATGGCATTCAAGGTCGAAACTACCTACCTACATACTAGGTACCTAGGTAAGCTGGCTGGAAAATGTGCACAGGCCATTAGACGGTCTTGTGCAACATTGTAAACAGAATCACTACACTACCTAGGAAGCTACCTAGGTACCTAGGTAGGTAACTAAAAGGGTGACCCCCCCTAAGGTGTGTAGACTTGTAACCGATATAGCGAAACACTCTAACGTCAGGGCTGCTTTCACTGACTGTAGCACTGGGAGCTCCAGAAAGAGGTCCTCATGATATAATATCCGGCTTGGGGCACATGACATGGCATCTCCTGCGCCTTCTTTATCTGTCCAGCCCCAGTCCAAGAACCGATCTAGTAAGTAATCATATTTCTCATGCTCGACGGCACAACGCATGCCTCGTAGTACCTTCTCGTCTCAGCCCCATTTCCCACAACACGGTGCCTACCTAGGGTGTTGATACTCACATTGAATGGTAACACCAGGGGGGGGTACCTAAATGCGGTCTTAGAAATCCTCATCCTGAGCCAGCGCCCAGCAGGCGGAGAGTGAGGACCGGCGTCAAGATTCCTCCCATGCTGACTTACGTAGTCTGCATATCACATGCACGAGGCAGAAGGACGGACGGAAGTCTCTGTAGTGAACTGTTGTCGTGATACGATCCGGCACGGCACAGAGGAGAAAGTAAGTCATGCTGAACGAAACGGTCTCCAAAGGCCATGGTGCTCGATCGAAAGTTACTTTGGAAAAATTAATTGGAATTATAGAATATCGGACACTCATCCAGATCCTAGATGAGTGCGCTATGTTTTCCTCCTTACCCCGGTTCCCAGGGGTGATATCTTCCAAATCATTAAGGTCTATCCCAGAAAAGTCCCCCAACCCCAGCCCAAAAACCATTAGGAAATATGCAATACCAGACGCGCATATCATCACTCAGGAACCAGACCAGCAAGTTCCAAGTCCAAGCCAAGCATCAAAAAGGAAAAAGAGCCAGATATCATCCTTCCAGAGAGTGAATCCGACCCGCCAGACCGTTCCGTTGTCTTGTCATATACGCCATCATATTCATCGTTTTTCCTGTCTTCTCTTTCTCATATATGCATAATCCTTTCCTTTCCCTTCCTTTCCTTTGTTTATGGGTTATTTTCCCCTTTCCCGTGTCCACCCGTTCCATGCAGCCCACCCACCCACACGTTATCATTTTAATCATAAAACCGTTTGATTTTCCCCTTCAAAAGGGGACCGACCTATGGAAACCGAGAACCAGCTCAGCAGGCCCCGCCGTACCTGACACCCCTCTTCCCCAGCTCCTTCCTCCCGACGGGGTCCTCGGGCAGCACCCACCCGCGGCTCCTCTTGGCCTCCCTCTTCTCCGCCAGCTGCGGCTGCGGCATCCAAGAGTCCCGCGGCAGCGCCTTCCTCCGGGTGCCCTCGGCGGGGGCCCCGATCTCGGCGCGCCAGGGCGCGTGGCCCGCCGGCAGCATGTCGTCCCCGGCGAGCATGCACAGCCCCCAGAGGGCCAGGCAGGCCGTCATGGGGGTCCCGCTGACGCCGTCCCTGCCGGCCTCGTCAGAGGTGAGGTCGACGACGGCGTCGGCGCCCGTCGTGGCGAGCTGGCAGCTGGTCACCTCGAGGAAGCCGAAGTGCGGGGTGCCCTCGAGGCCGTTGCGCACGACGACGAGCTCGATCTCGGTGAGGATGAAGCCGTACCGGCACCCGTGCTCACGCATGACGTGGTGCAGGTGGGCGAGGCCCCGGAGGTACTCGACCTTCTTGACGTTGCCCTCGACGCGCATGCCCGTGTTGAAGCGGTCGAAGCTCTTGACGAGGCCGACGACGCGCGCGCTGGGCTTGCCGCCGAAGATGGCGGCCGCCGAGGAGGCGTCGCCGGGGACGGTGGCCACGAACATCTGCTCCGTGTCGCGGGTGGCGTGCGGGCCAGACTTGGACGGGACCGCCAGCTGCACGGGCCGGTTGGAGCTCAGCGCCAGGGCGGCGTTGAGCTTGGGCATGAACCAGTTGGCGTAGATGGAGTGCAGGTCACGCTCCGTCTCCGGGTGCCGTTGCGAGCTCATGGGGTTAGGCAGGAAGCTCTCGGGGACGGGGCAGGTGAGGAGGCTAGACGCGGCGCCGCCAGAGAGGGACATGACGGTCGAGGTGTTGAAGGAGCTCCATGGGCGGATCTGCCTGACGTCCCACCAGAAGTGCTTGATCTGGGGATCCCTCATGGGGAAGGCGATGCTGCGCACCAGGCTGGGCGCGGGGTTGGAGGCAGTGAGATAGTTGAGGAGGGTGGTTGTAGATGTGGGCGCAAGAGCGGATGGCTGGAGGTTTTGGACGGGCTGCATGGGTTGTGGCTCGGGTGTGAGACTGGCTCCGGCCAGGGGAGATGAGTCGCGCGGTCCATAGGTCTGCTGGTGGTGGTAGGGCTGGAAGTACGAGGACGGGGCCGGCAGGCTTGTCAGGTCCGACTGCGATGAAACAGGCAGCATGGCCGGAGCGGGTTGCGGAGTCGGCGTGGAACTGCCCGACTGGTGGGTGGCCGGACCGGCGGCCGCAACGTAGGATGGCATGTGGCGGTACGTGGGGAAGCCATACTTCTCTATGGTAACATCGTCAAGGTTGCAGGACGATGCACGCTGATCCCGGCTGTCGATAGGAGCTGTTGCTGTTGGGGCCTGGGCGAATTCGGCACCCGAGAACATGATAGGAGAGCACAGCAGGTTGGAAGTGCTGCAGTTCTCGGCTATTGTCGAAGGGAAGGATGCAGCCGTGACCATAGGGTTAGGGTTGTAGCTGACGGTCTCCGGGTTTGTGTAGCTGCGCTGGTGTGTTGGGCGGTAGACACTCCTGTTGGACATGGATGATGGTGCCGGTGCTGGTGATGTCCTTGCACGCTTGGATGGCCTTGTTAGAGGCTGGGGAACAGCATTTGGCACGATGTTCTGGTCCTGGGAACGGATCTTTGGCAGCAACAGTGGGCCGTGTTGCCGAATAGGCGAACGGGATGGCGTTGTCCTGCGTGTGCTGGTGCTCACAATGGAGTCGGAGGGCGATGACTCGAAGGAGTACATAGAGGATCCATTTGAGATGTTGCGCGAATGACCAGGGTTGTATGGCATCTCCAACAACGAAGGGTCAAAGGCGAAGCTTGTTGGAGGAGTGGTAGGATCGCATGGGAAAGAGAAGTCGAATTGTAAATCCCCTGCCAGACTGTATGAGAAGCAAGATGGTTAGTGACGTCCAGGCCTCGAGGGTTGACGGGTACTCACGTGGACATGTTGTCGAACAGACTATTTGCTGGTGTATCTTGAGGGATACACAGCAACAGGATTAGAAAGGATTATAGTGAAGATGGTGAATCTGTGACAAGAAGGGAGGCCCGCTCCGTTGCTTGAGGTCTATAGATGCAGATAAAGAGGATGGGAAGAGGCACAGTCACTGTGAAGCGATCTTGAGGTTTGGGTCGCGTATCAAACGGCCAAGCCTAAGCCAATATTTCTAATAAATCTTGTTGGAAAGAAAGTGTGTTGAGATGATGTTGATGTTGGTGATGAAGATGGCGAGGAAAGATCTGAGGAAAAAAGTCCTCAGAGGGGGACAGGATATAGTCTATTGGTGACGAAAGAGGATGGAGAGATGATACGAAACAAGATATCGTGGAAGGGTGGGACGCGGCTCATGTTTAAATCTCCGTTAGAGAACCGCCCGGATGAGCGGTCGATGAGAGGCGGTTCAAAACACGCAGTCCAGGTCTTGCGGTCCATGGCAGTGTCCCGGGAGCCAGAGCCGACCCAGGACTAGGAAGACAAGGGGTACGGACGCGCCATCAGCCGACTGGAGGCGTGTAAGTCGGGAGTGGAGCCTCTCGGGACTTGCCCATGGCATGGACAGACCTAGTATGTACGGACTAGACCGCACGCCTAGTAGGGTTGCTGGGTGAGTGAATAGGTGAATAGACTGGGGGGGAGGGGAGGGGGTAGGAGGAACGAGGGTACGAGGGTACTGTACGAGGATGTCCACGGGTGTGGAGGACTAGTTACTGTACCTAGGTAGTATCTGCGGCTACCCAAAGGCGCCCACTTGGGCAACGTCGAGAAGATGGCTGCGCGGCTGCTTTGATTACTAGACCCAAAATAAATCTGAAACGCGGAGATCGAGGTAACCCATTTTGCCGGTGCATGTCACTCAGCATCGTGGTAGGGCAGAAGTGGTGACCAGCCATGACACAGACTGCCAACTTTCGCGGTGGGTTTGGTGGGTTCTGTGGTGGTCCGCTGGCCGACGACCACGAGACCCGGCAAGCACCGGGAGAGTACATGCCTTTTACTTAGTCCAGCCACCAGCACCGGATGTACCTCAAGATACACCAGTAATGTTCATCAACGTAATGTTCTTCCATGCTCGGGACTGGGGAGACGGGCACAACGGAGAGACTGGGGGGTTCAGCCTAGGAACCAACCAGTCTGGGCTTGAAAAGTCAATATTGAATGCCCATTGGGGAGAGGCGGTAAACAAGGGCGATATGGAGCCACAACGATGTGCAAGGAGACGTCGGTGAGAACGGTGGCACAAGCAGTTCCTGGTTCCAGAGACGAGAGAAAAGAAGGTCGAAACCCCTGCAGTAAACTACTGCACATGCTACTGCAGATACTACTGCAAGCAGAGCTGTGTCCTTTTTTCTTTCTTCTTCTTCGTCTTCCTCTCTGCTTCCCTGAAGCCTGTCAGCCTGTGTGAAGCTGCTGCGCGATGGAGACACGGAGATAGTCCAGCTGGTCCAAGCTCCTCTTCCGAGAGGGGTAACGACCGACGTCGATGTCCGCGGGAACGATGGGACGACACCCCGAACTTTTGCCCTGCTTGGCTGACCAGGACCCTGGGTGAGCTTTTGGTTTTGCGTTGTTCTGGAAGCTGAATGGCTCTGATGGTTGTGGAACTGTATGCAGGAAGCCCTGCATCATGCGCCATTTGGCGTTTGTGAGTCATGTGTACATGAACAGACACATGGTCGTAGAGTCGCAGGAACGATCTGGATTGCTATGTTGTTGCTGGGGCTTGCAGGTGATGGGTACAATATTGAATACATCCCATCCGTATAACGTATAGCATACCTAGGTAGCTAGCTGGTGGTACAGCAGTATGCAGTACGCTAGTAGCAAGTTGAGACGTTGTAAAGCTGTGGCTCCCGAGTTTTGTCTCACCTGCCTGCCTGCCCGCCTGATGCGCGATGCGCGATGCAGACGCGGTTCGCGTGGGGGAAGGAGAGTATGCTACGCCGTGATGAACGCGCCTTTGCCCTTGTCTTTTCCCTCGCCTCATAAATCCGGAGAAATGAAGACGCGATGCGTTGGAGTCTTGACCTTTGAACACGTCGAGACCCTCTCCCCTTCAAGAACGTGACCTCGGTTCCTGGGCTGCAACTGCAACTGCAACTGCATTGCACTGCGCTGCGCTGCGCTGCGCTGGCTAGTGCTAAGGAATCCCGAGGTCGATGCTAGTACTGTTCCGGGCAGCTTCCGCACTTTGGGCAGCCTCGCAGCCTCGGCCCTCTTCCTCCGGCCCCTCCTCTGTAGGCCAGCTGGCAGAATATGTGCTGACTGATGCTATTTTACTGCTGCCCCTCTCTTCGACCCCCGACCCCAGATAGACTATGGACTTTTGTTATCGTGATGCCCCCTCACAGCAGGCCCCAGACAACGTCACTTGGGAGATCGGCGTTGTTGTTGGTGAGACATATTCCCTCAAATGTTCCCCAGGCGGAGCGGAGATACTGGGGAGACATTGTCAAACTGGGGTTGGCCTTGCGACCCTCAAACCTGCCAACCCGATGACCCGGCCGGGCGGTTTGAGGCTCCGTGTCTGTGGCAGAAATTCCCGTTTCACTGGCCGGTCAGCCGGGTTGTAAACAAATGCGCCAGAATTTGCCCACATATTTAGTGTGGTGATGGGCCTCGTGGGTTTCCTTGGGTCCCATTTCTTTCTCAATTCTGGTTTTGCCCTCTTTCTCTTGATGGAGTACTGTAGACGCCGTTACGTTGTATTCCAGCGTTCGGCTAAAATGATCGTCAATGCCTCCCGTTCCCACAGACCACCTGAGAGATCTGAATGGCTTCATCGGTTAATTGTTTGCGCCTGCTATTTTTAAGCGCGAGATGGGGTATATGATTTTGAGATGCAGGCATCCGTTGTCAATGCTGTGCAGAGGCAATCTAAAGAGTATGGAGGGAAAAGAAAGGCGGGCGGCTACTGAAATTGCGCTTTCCCGGCTAAATGAACCAACACTGATGAATTTACGCGCTTGGGTAACCACAAGCGCAGCGGGCGGCTACAGCACCGCTCCCTTCACTCACTTTGTTTCCTTGTTACGGGCGTCTACAGATTATCCTCGCTCAGCTGAATTGATGAATCCATGATGGGATTTGAAAATCAAACCTTGCGGGTAATTAGCTGAGGGAGGCCCGCCTGATACACACTGATCCGACTGAAGAAGCGCGCGGTGGTCAAGCCGCCTCAAGGACCTCCCCCCCCCCCAAACGAGAGAATGCTCCATCATGATGCCTCATTGGTTTTGTCCGGCGGCTGTCGAAATTGATACAAATGTCAAAGCCACCCCAACATTCCGACTGCTCAGGATATAAAAAAAGCCGTCCCTCAGGCTCTCGAAACGCACCGCACAGCACAGCCTCGATTCAACAGCTGACCACAAGGCGCGTAGCCAAATAGCCATACAACCATACAACCATACATCCATACCATCCCATTCTCACGTATAGTGGTGTACGGTAGCAGGCAGAGTGTTCATGTGGTTTACTTACTGCGTCTTCCAGGACAATCCACTCAAGCTGTCAGTCAGGCTCAACCCAAGCAAGCACACTGGCACATGGCCATGCTGCGGGCCCCGTTCATTCATCGAGCGAGCGAGGTCCTCCCACATCATCTGCCCCCTCCCCCTTCAACCCCATCAATTTCAAACTTGACCTCACAACCTGATCTGGATCTGAGATACCGTGACACCGGAACGGGGCGAAGCAAGACACGAAATCCGGGGGGCGCGCGAAACCCTTCTCGTTACTACCCCAGTCATCATCTCAACCTCCAATTGGATGCCGAGAACGCGCTCTTCTCGCGGGGCCGGGGCGCGTCCAAGATTCCCGATCGAGGGTCCCCGTGTCCCCGTTGACCGCGGGGGAACCGAACCCAGGCTTCATGCACGTCGAGATGATGACTCCTTTCTGGTTTTTTTTTTCTCGATCTTCTCTTCATTTTCTTCGCCTCCGCCTTGCTGCTAAATGGCTCTAGACCTCTTCCCCCTCCCCCTCTTCCAGGTCCCCCCTCCCCCTCACTTCACGATGATGTTCTTTTATTCCCCCCTCACGATTCGCCTTATCGGCGGTGTGGATTGCATATGGCCAGATGCTGGTACTGTCCACTTTTTTTTTCTCATGCCCCAAGGGTCTTTTTTGCCCAGTATGCCTAGATGCCAGGCATTGTTTCTTAGGCGTTGCAAGCGTGCAATTCATGTTCCTGCCTTATTCGGGCAAAACCGTGTACAATTCTGTATCTGCTACTGATGCCGTAGTGTGCGTAGTGTCCGTATGTACCACACCAGCGTGACAAGCGTGACAACCTTGGAAGTTAGGTACTGCTTGCTGTATGCATATGTATGGTTATGGTACAGCTTTCACACCGCCGCCAAAAAAATGACGGCTACTACCCTGACACCACCTCAAAACAACCTTGGAACCCTGACAGCCAACAACCTGCATCCCATCCCCGCAAACGCTACCTTGTACATACGTAGTGTTGAAGAAGAATAAGAAAAGAAGAATGAGTCACAGATGCAGCGACATCTTGAAACATCTTCCCGATGAAACTTGAAACGTGAAACAAAAGATGGACAGCCCACTCTTTCCTTCTGCCCTACGGTCTGTGCATATGTGTGTACATAAACTTGTGGGGGTTTGGCATGTGGGTGTGTCCAGCTGGTCGGGCTCGCTGTCGACGAACGACAGCCTGTCGAATAGAGGGGATAAGCTCCAGCCCCAGGGTGCCAGGGGGCTCCACCACCACACGCAAGAAACCGTCCCCCCCCCCTACACCGCAAGACATCCACATATCTGCTGCCCATCGCCGGGGACAAGGGGATGAATTCTCATCGGCTCTTTTCGGGCACTTGACGACTTTCGCCTATCTACTACCCCTAGTAGGCCAGGTGGCTTGCGAAAAAGTGAGGCGATCGATCCATGGGTTTGGACCCCATCCACCGCTACTTCCTGAGGGAGAGATAGGCCTTCTAGATTGCTTCCCTCCCCGGGCCCCCGGACAAAAGAACCTTACTAGAGAGAAGGGTTTTTCCTCTATGATGAGAATTTGCATAGCCTCGCACTTCTGGAAAGGGAGGGGGGGGGGGACTCGTTATGTCAGAGTGAGTCTAGGAGTAGCGAGATCTACAGATTCGGCAAGTCTAGTCCCCATCGTCAAGTCCCCTCCTCAAAGTCTCCTCCGGCTTCTCCCCTCGGCTCGGACAGAAAGACACACGTGAGTGAGCGAGCGAGCGAGCGAGGCATGAGTTGTTTTCTTCCCGAGGTTTTCAAGGCCACCAATAATGTCATGTTCGATTACGATATGACGACTGTGGCAGTAGGCCATTCATTCCCACCTCACACCTCACACCACCAGGGGCCCCCCGGGACGTCACACTTCCCCGGACACAACTCTATCGTCCGATGCCAGACCTTCTCATCCAATCCTCCGTTTTGAAACTTCCTCACCTGAAGCCCCCCCCCCAAACTCGATCCCGTCCCCCCATCCCGTCCACGGGTCCCAAACACTTGGGACCCTTGGCTCTACGTACCTTATTCCTTTTGCTTTAGGGATGTGTTGTGTGTTTCCGACCATGAATGCGGATGACGAAATAGTGCTCCTCATCGGCCACGTACATGACGACGAGGAAGCACACTCAGACACACAGCTTCCCCCTCCGAAAGAGTCACTGCCTGTGTCCCACCTCCATCCCATCTCCATCCCATCTCCATCCCATCTCCATCCTATGTCGTACCCTCTGTCCATCTCACCCTGTAGTCACCATCCTTCCATCCCAACCTGAAAGTCCCTTGGCCATCGCCCCCAACCGGTCACCGAGAAGACTCCAATCCGATATTCGACGAAGGGGTATCCATTGTCAAAAGTATTGTAGGTGCTCGTAAAAGAAGAGATGTACAATACACTTGCTCCCGTCGTGCTCGCATTATCACTCGTGCCATGCCATCATTAATGCCTTGACCCGTGACGCTCTATACAAAAAAAAAAAGCCCATCAGAGCCTCTGTCAGTCCTGTACACCCTGTATCCTTTTTAGGCAAATAGCACACCGCCGTCACAGCCCAACCACTCAGACTGCCTCCCATCTTCTGCTCCCGTGTAATCCTTATTCGGGGGGGGGGGGGAAGGTCCGATCAGGGCTCTGTGCTCCCCCCAGATGGCAAAGCAGGTAACGGGGCCTCGGTCTTGGAGGCGCTTGCCCCCGGCTGTGTTGCCATGTTGTTGCGGTTCGTTCGTCCCGGCTCCGGCGAGGGATCAGCATAGGCTTTCCGGTCCGCTTGGAGCTCGAGCCCAGCCATGACTATGGGCGCGCCCATGTTGTTCGAGAACCCTCTGGCTTCACCATCAGCAGTGTCATCGTCAGAGAAAAGCCCCCTAGACTCAGCTCCGAGTTCGGGTCTAGCAGTGCGATCGACCTTGACCGCCTGCAACTTCCTCAAGGCCCTCCTCATCCCTTCCAACCTCATCTTCTCTACAACCACCATGCCCCTCGCAAGCTCCTTGATCGCTCTCCGCCCCATCTTCTCGTGCATATCCTGCCACCCAGCAAGCTCCATCGCCACCGTCTGCTGTGTAGACCTCAGCTCGCGGCTCAGGTTATCGACCTCCATCTGGCCTGCTCGCATCCTCTCCTCACGTTCCTCGTTAAGCCTCTGTCTAGTATCGTCGAGGAGACCAAGTGGCCAACGTGTTGAGCGGGAGAGGCTGGAGTAGTTGCGTTCGACGGTGCGGCGCGACATGTTGATCTGGTTGATGACCCGAGGCGGGCGAGACAGGGCTGACAGGATGGCGTCGATAGTGGATTGCAGGGCGAGAAGGGTAGAGTGGAAGATGGCGTGGGGATTCATTGTTGTGGGTGAGAGTGCGCGGACATACGTCTCAAAGGCAGCAAGGTGGGAGGGAGGGAGGAAGGCGAGAGTAGCCATGGCACGGTGGAGCAGAACTGAGGAGTCGTAAAGGTCTGGAATGAGACGTCAGCAATGAGAGCCCGCAAATCCGGCGATGTGTATTGTGCTTTGAACTTACCGAAAGCAGCATTGCCCATGACATTCGTCCGCCTCGCCAGACTCTTCGTAGAGTGGTTGACGCCACGGACGTTCTCGCGGGCATGGTCGACGAACTGCTCGACCTCACGGATGTCCTCGAGCGGCTCCAGCTCGTCGCGGACCTTTTCCGCGCGCGTCTCGGCCTTGAGCTGGCTCCGCTGTTCCATCATGTCCGGCTGCAGGTCCGGCACCAGGAAGAATTCCCAGAGCATCTCGTGCGTCGCGAAGGTCGGGTGGGCCAGGAGGATGCGCAGGAACCAGTCCATGCGGACCTGCAGGTCCTTCAGGACTGCTCGACTGGGCTTGACCGGGATCTGGAATGGTGACCGTAGTCCTGCGAAGGAGGGTATCCACGACGCTGGGTTCTCCATCGCCAATAGCTTCGCCAGGTGCTCGAAGTCCGTCAGCGAGCGCCGGCATGTAGTGACTGCATAGCTGTGCTTATCCACGGGCGCGCCCGATTTCAGCACGAAGCGGACACTAGCATCTTCAACGAAATACGATCGAACAACGGCCGTGGTTCGTGACTCGGCTCCCTGAGGTGCAGCAAAAAGGACGAGGTCGTCTATCTTGTTGCGAACGTCGTCGTCCTTGGCCAGATCCACAGCCGTCAGGCCCCGCAGCTCCTTCGCCGTGATATCCACTCTTGAATCGCCAAAGAAAGCGCGCACCACGTCGAAGCGACCGTATTTGCTCGCGACCATGAGAGGCGTGAACTTCCTATCGTTGATAGCGTTGACATCTGCGTCACATTGTTGCAGTATCCGCAGGCACAACATGGCATCGTTGACAATATGCAGCAGGGTATTCCCTTTCCCGTCGATGTGCTCATCAAGATGGAGCGGCTGTCCATCCCCTTGGCAATCTTTAGAAATCTCCAGAGCTTGCTGGACCATTGTGTGGTAGAGCGTGTGATCGTACGAACGGCATATTGCGAATAGAGGTGTCTGGCCGTTCTTGTCCTTCTGTGTCCACGGCATCATCCTACCGTATGCAACAATCAGGCGGGGGGCATGGAAGAGATAGTGAGCAACACTGCGACCCCAAACATCCTGTCTAGCAAAATATGACCTCATGTGCGCTTCTGTGATGGTAGGCTCGTCATTCATGAACTCAAGCAAGATGTCGATAAGCGTCTCATGCCCTAGTTGGACAGCAGCGCTGAAGAGGGTTGTTCCCTCATTGTTGCCATCGGAAAGAACAATATCTGGTGGATAGTAACTCTTGAGTGCCAGAATGTATGCCAATGCCTCTGTTCGCTCGTTTTGAACAGCCATCATTAGGACGGACTCGCCGAACGAGTTCTGTGTCTGGGATAGACGCTCGATGGAGGTATCACCTTCCATGCCACTGCCAAGGGTGCCAAAGCTCGTCGCCCGCGAGTGGAATGAGATATCAGACCCGCTCGATAAGCTTCGCATGTCCATTGCCACCTTCTTGATCCTCTTCGCGGGATATTCGGGGAAGAAATGAGAATCCGCAGTGCCATCCACCTGTTCTTCATGTTTGCTGAATGGAAAAACATGGCTGAGATCCGAGCCCAACGAGAAACGCTCAGACGAACTGAGCGCGGTTGAGGATCTCCTTGATGAGGAACCATTGGCATAACTCCAGTTACTGCTCAGTGAAGTGCGCCGACTAGACCGCCTAGAGGAGGCTGCAGCACGCTCTTCGTCGTCGACAGCGTCTTCCACAGCGTCGCCGCTAGGCTCCATGATCTTTTGCAAATGCTCTAGATTGCCCTGTGCTGCAGCATCCCACAATGACTTGTTTCGGCGACTTGCTCTCCGTAGTCCTGCTGAGTCACGGTCCAGGTACAGCAGAACAGCCTCGAACGTGCTCAAAGCATATCCCATCTCGCCGCTATCAACATCGTCGACGAAGATGAAGTGGCGCATGTATAGGAATCGCGCCTGGAGGTGCTTGATTTGCGCTCTGATCACGACGAAGAGCAGCAGTGACACCAATGTATCAGCATTCATAGTGAGGATAGCCTTCTCTGAGGCTGATGTCACCGAGCGGCTCTCGGAAGTTGAAGGTGCGTCGCCGAGTTGTGTGAGCGACTTCATCGTCGACAATAGGATGTCCATCATTTCTTGTGGGCTCCCCGCGTTTATGATCTTGTTGAACTCGTCAATAGCTCGTGCCAGTCTGGCAATAAGCGATTGCTTGCCCTGATGGCCGCCTTCAATGACGATACCCAGTTGTGAGACATCCACGAAATCCATTTGCCTAATCTTGGCCTCCAGCTCAAGATCCTCTGGCCTCTTTAGTGTAGCTAGTCTGGGGAACAGCATATTATGCACGTTTTCGGTGACGTAGCGCTCGATCAGCCTCTCCACGACTGGCCCTGTCAAATCAGTTGTCGCACCTAGTAGTGATAGCTGCTGTTTATCGACATTCTGGAACAAGTCGATCGCATTCGTTACGGCCGTTTCCAGCGAAACTCGCAGGACCTCTTCGTCATCCTCGGCGTAGAATGCCTCCACAACCCTTTTCCCACTCGCTCCATTAGGAGGGCCCTGAAGCAACGACAAACTGTTCGACCTGGCCTGCCTAGTTGCTGCAACTATTGGACCGTCTGCAGGATCTGGGATGTGCGACGCTGACGGCGGCGGTGGTAGTGGCCGTTCGATGACCGCGGTGAATTCGCGGAAGAGCTTCTCCAGGCCCGACTGCATCTGCCGCGCAATGACAGGAAAATGGTTCAACAGGTCGTGAAAGCTCTTGATCTCTTTCTTCTTTGGCACCATGGAGGACTCGCTCGACCCGGACTGTGGTGATTCGCCGTTTTGTTGTAATGTCATCGCTCTCCTTGTCCCCTCGACTAGTACTGCTGGCGTGATCTTGATCTCCTCCCACGTGCCTACCAAGGGGCGTGATATGTAGTAAACCAGCCAGCCTCTGGGTTCCAGCGTATCCGAGTACCATATCGCGTCGCCAAGGAGGTTCGCTGAAGCTAGAGCCTTGAATCCTATTCATATCCACTGTTAGGACGTGTCCACGTCACCAAAACCACGACGACTGAAGGATCCATGGGCTGACGCACCTTTATTGGTGTATATGATGTTATCTTTTATTACCACGTTCCTCCCATTAACGGTATTATATTGCTTGGCCTTGCCCCTCATCTCGCGCAGGTTTGGCGTAGGTTCCTTGCCTCCTGTACCTCCTGCAGCCGCAGGCCTTGTAGGGTCGGGTATTCGCAATACATGGCTGGCGAGGAACTCATCGGTCGATACGGTCTCGGTGACGCTGGCGCCGGCGGGCGCTTCGGCCTCGCGGCAGGTGAGGAAAACATCGGTGGTGGGTACTAGGAGGACGTGCTGTTGGAAGGGGTGGCACTGGGCAGGGAGGGGGCTCTTAAAGAAGGCGGCGAGGAATGGGTTTAGGGGTTGCATTCATTCGACTGTGCTCCCGCGACTCCCCGAAAGTCGCTTCCTTTTGCATTGATATGTCTAAGTGAATAGCTCGTCGGCAGCGCAGGCGTAGAGGGTTGGTTGGTTGTTCACCTTATTAATGAGTTTACAGGGAGAAGGTTCACGGAGACTTTGTTGTCCCCGATGGAATAGTAGGCCACAATTTGACCTGCTAGTCAAGTGAACGAATATGAAGCTTGAGGCTATGCTGATGATGAAGATCAATCGGAGCAAGGTTGGTAAATAGGGGCCGGAGGATGCTGTATGAAGTGATGATATGAAGAGAGACGTGACTATGGCAGTCACTCGTCCCTGTCGTCTGGCAAGCTGCACATGTGGTGATTTCATCTGTCCAATCAGTGGGCCTGGCTCCGCTCAAGTGCTGTTGGCTCAGCCCAGTGGAGCTCTAGTGAGGTCAAGCTGCTGAAGCTCGTGGGGCCGGCACTGTATTTCCCCGATACATGTACACTAGCTAGCTCCCTGTCACATGCTATCATTGATCTGATAAGTACTACAGTAAACCAGTTGGAAGGCACTCCTTGTACTCAAACCTCAATTTCATTCATACTCGCCTGTCTCTCATGCAGCCTGGTTCTTTTGACTTAAGATACCAAAATTTATTCCAAATGCCTTTTTTAACTACCTTCTCTGATCAAGCAACCTCTCATCAAGTATACCGAATATACCTAAGTACTCAACGGAAGTTGCCGACTATGGATTTTCTACATGCATTACCAGCTGAGAACCCCTGTGAAAACGACCCTCTTGCTCACTGCTGCTTGGTGCAACCTTATTAGGAGTCGGCCCCTATGTAATCCCTCTTGAAGTTCTGCTTAGGTGTGACCAATTGCCTTGCTCATGACTGAATCTGCACCGTTTCCAAGCTAGACATCATATCGTATCACGGTGTTCCTGAGTGTTTAGTCGGCATCGCATCTCAGATGCAAGCTACGGACAGTAGCAGCCGTGCTATGTATATGATGGTCCCTGGGACCCGCCTTAGCTGCATTATCCGGGGACTAAGTCTTGCATCTGCATAGAGAGGAAGCCCAAGATAGCTACCTAGGTATAGCCTATTGGTCCGGATCAATGGTATTTCACGTCAACTCAAGACCACACCAGGTACCGACCGTACAGTAGGTGTCATTTCTCTGTCCCCTTACATATTGTCAAAAGAAACAGCACTATCATATTACAAACTTGCAAATGGCATCTCAAGATGACTACTTCCCACACCCATCCTCAGCCATCTCTCTCCACGAAGCCATCACCTCACGGCACTCCACCCGCGAATTCCTAAGCAATCCAGTACCACTAGACAAGATCCACCGCGCCCTCGCTCTAGCAACACAATCCCCCTCCAACTCCAACGTGCAGCCCTGGCGCCTCTGGGTCCTCTCCGGCACACCCCTCGCCACCCTCATAACCAATCTCATGGCACATGCCAGCAGAGACGAGGAGCCGCAGGTCCCGCCCCTGCCCGCATGGGCAGCGCCCTTCCGCTCCAATCTGGGGAGAGTGATATACAGCGTGGGGTGGGCCATCCTCCGGGACGACATCGAGGCGAGGAGGGCGGCGCTGCTGCGGAACTTTGAATTCTTCGGCGCACCCGTGGGCGCCATCGTGTGTATGAGGAGCGACCTGGGCGGGGCGGATAGCTTGAGTGTGGGCATGTACTTGCAGACGCTCGTATTGGCGCTGAAGGCGGAGGGGTTGGATACTTGTGTGCAGGTGTCGATTGCCGGGTACCCCGAGGTGGTCAAGAATACGGTCGGGATACCGGATGATATGACAATTCTTTGTGGCATGGCTGTTGGGTATCAAGATCCCAAGGCCAAAATCAACACATTACGGCCGGACAGAATCAGCTGTGAGGAAACGACAGTAATACTATCAGATTAACCTTCCACTCACATAACCTTCCACCTATAGGATCTGGTCACTGTACTGTTACCACTCAATATAATCCAGCCCGTTGAGCGGGTAACGAATGATGGCCCTGAGAAACTATGAGAATGTCAAACCACTGCAAGAAATGGGCCCATCAAATTCAAGGACTCGACCCGGTGATATCATAACAAATGCGCCCTCGGCACTCCAGAACACCAGCAGACCCTAAATCAATCTCATGCACTCCCCGCTTTGACGATGAGCCTCCATCCCGTACCTCGAATTATACAAAGGAGAAAAGCCCAACAACCCACTGCAAACAAAACCTGCAGAGATACCCTCGGCTTCTCATCCGCAGACAATGCCGTTTAAGTCGATTCGGTAAGGGTCGCGGGAGGTCTCGACGGCGCTGTACACCGGAGAGAGCGGTGACGATTTCCCGGATGGTCCCAGAAATGGTACTCAAAGGAATGCGGTTGCGACTGCGGTTGCGATATATCGATGTGTTGACCGTTCGATTTCGAAGGATGGGGTCGAGCAAGGCTTAGGTATGTCGGTTTCCGTGATGGGGCCGCACCTCCAGGTCCATCCAATTGGCGCCAAAACAAAAGCGCAAGACATAAATCATAAGTCATATCCGTAAAAGAAACATCCTATCGCTGCTGCTGCGAATGCTGTCGCCGCCTCCTCTCTTCCTCAAGGGATTCATCCTCAGAACTTCCTTCGTCAAGATTCAAGGCGGCATCGTTGTTGTCCTTACCTCGAAGATCGACAAGTCGCGGTCGCTCGCTAGACTCCCGTAGCATCCTAGACCTCTCATCTGAGCTGTCGTCCAGCAATTCGCCGTCGGCGGTGTCGTACTCTGGCGCCTCGATCCAATCCCTCGGTACGATGCATGGTAGCGCAACCCCGATACTGGCAGCTCGATTCAGCCAGCCAGGGCCAGCTCTTCCCGTCAATCGTTGGCAGAGGTAGGCGGTGAAGTGGTTGCAATTTTTGGTCAAAAGGTTGTATGCCGTGCCTTGGAATTCCTGTGATACTTCGTGGATGATAACATCGATCTCGTTCTGTGGTGATAGTGTGAAGCCGTGTAGGATCTCGCTCTTGAATGTCCCGCCGGGAGGTAATGTCTTGGGCTTAGTCCAGTACACCCCTGTCACCCCGCGCTTATCATGCCCGCCGTATGCGTACTCGCGGCCATTAATGACAACACCGCTGTGTAGGAGGGACGTTCCTATCGTCCAAAGGAAAGAGGAGAATCTGCCAGGCTAGGAATCGTCAGTTGAATTCGTCGGCCATTGGGGGGATGTGTACGGAGAAGGCGCGTACTGGCAACAGGTCGTAGGCATTGATGACGATCTCGGTCTTCTGCAGTGATAGCGTCGATCTATGTGATCGAACCGACTTGTGCGACGACGTCGACTTTCGGGGAGACATCCTGACTGGTGTTTGGGAGGAGTTTGGTGGTGGGAGGAAGGTCGATTGCGGAGGAGGAGTCCTAGGAAGTAGTTAAAGGCCAAGTTGTGGCAGTAAGACGGTTCTGTCACGTTAACAGCCTGCCATGTGCTGCTGATGAATGACAAAGACTACTTAGGTACCCCTAAAATGGCCCACGTGAAACGGGCGAAACAAGAGATGGTCGTGATTGTTCGTCACTCAAAACAAATAAAACGACCGCACTTGACGCCGATGTTGGTAGTACGGAGTTAGATGATAAGGTAAGGAGAAAGGCGACCAGGAAAGAAGGCAGTTTCATCCAGTGAAGGTGTAGTGTGTCTGACAGTTGAAGGGTCGATGAGGTCGCCGAGGAGCCGACTATTCGGGCCATTCGGCCTGCCCGCTCGCATCAGGCAATACCTAGGTAGGTACTCTGGTACTGTGTAAGCAACAAATGAACCCTACCGACTTTAGAAGCTAAACCCCTGTCTCCAATACCGCCTCCAAATGCCTTCCCCAATGTGCACGGTCCAGGTGCTCCAAGAGCCCCCCAATTGCTTAAGCTAATGCGGGGCAAATTCGGAGGTTTATTTCTCCCTCACCGAACGTGCAAGCTCCTCAAGCCCGCAGATCTTTACTCTGAAAGTACTTGAAAACTGCCCGTGGGAGGGGGAGCTCTACAAAATTCTGTGAGCTGGGCAGAAGAGCAATCTTCAACCTCAACTTCAACCCCAACTCCCAACTCCAATACCACAACTTGCCCCCCTCCTCTCCATTTACGCGAGACTTCAATTCAGGATTCGGATCTGTATCCCTCTCTTGAACCCCAACGGTCATTTCCACAGGCTGAAAATTTTCAGCCGACTTTGTAGAGGCTGGAAACAGCCTTGTCAAGTCGCGACCACGTCTTCGCTTGTCCGACCCCCGCATTCCTTCAGTTCTCTATCTCGTACCTTTTCTCTCCCTGCAGCTAGCTCTGCATTTCAACCACAATCTGTGCGAAGCTGCACTTTTATATACATCTCCACACGTCACTACGCAAAAAAGAAGAACAGGATGCCTCCCAAGAAGGAAGTCAAGCAGGAGAAGATTCTTCTCGGCCGTCCTGGCAACAGCTTGAAGAGTGGAATCGTGAGCTTCAATGCCCCTCCCTTACAACACCCGACCATCTGCATTTGAAGGCCGCCTCTGACTCTCTATCAGGTCGGCCTTGCAAACGTCGGTAAATCTACGCTGTTCCAGGCCATTACCAAGTGCCACCTTGGAAACCCAGCGAACTTCCCCTACGCCACCATCGAGCCTGAGGAGGCCCGTGTCATCGTCCCTGATGAGCGGTATGACTGGCTGTGCGAGAAGTACAACCCCAAGTCTCGCGTCCCCGCAAACTTGACCGTCTACGATATTGCTGGTCTTACTCGTGGCGCATCTACCGGTGCCGGTCTGGGCAACGCTTTCCTGTCACACATTCGTGCCGTCGATGCAGTGTTCCAGGTTGTGCGATGCTTCGATGATGCTGAGATCATCCACGTCGAGGGAGATGTCAACCCCACTCGTGACCTGGAGATCATTGCCGAGGAGCTGCGGTTGAAGGATATCGAGTTTGTGGAGAAGGCGCTTGAGTTGCAGAAGAAGAAGACCCGCCAAGGCGGTCAGAGTCTTGAGCAGAAGAAGGCGAGAGAGGAGGAGGCCACGATCGAGAAGATCCTGCAGTGGTTGAAGGACGGCAAAGACGTCCGAAAGGGCGACTGGGCCCCCAAGGAGGTAAGCTCACATTTCCTCCGCCTTGTCCCCCAAAGCCAACCCCCCGGGCGTGTCTGGTCTCATCCAGCACCCCTTTCATGATGACAAAAGGCGATAGTGCCTGATATAATCCCAGCTCGTTGAATGCCTCACCAAACAACGCAAGAGTGCATACTGAGATAAAATTTCGTCTGACTCCGAAACACATTGGCTTTCATTTTACATCCGTCTGTTCGGTTGAAGATAGCTAACAGTATCATCAGGTCGAGGTCATCAACCCTCTTTTCCTGCTCTCTGCCAAGCCTGTCATCTACCTGGTGAACCTGTCCGAGAAGGACTACATTCGCAAGAAGAACAAGTACCTGCCCCAGGTCGCCGAGTGGTGCAAGGAGCATGCGTCGGGCGATCCTATCATCCCCATCTCCGTTTCCTTGGAGGAGCGTCTCACTCAGTTTGAGACTGAGGCCGAGGCTCAGGAGGAGTGCAAGAAGATCGGTGCCGAGTCCGCTCTGCCCAAGGTCATTGTCCAGATGCGCAAGGCCTTGCGGTTGCAATCTTTCTTCACAACTGGCACGGACGAAGTCAGGCAGTGGACCTTCCGCGAGGGTTGCAAGGCGCCTGCAGCAAGTGGTATTATCCACGGAGACTTCGAAAAGACCTTTATTCAAGCGCTGGTATATCCCTTCTCGACGCTCAAAGAGCTCGGCGACGAAAGTGAGGTAAAGGCAAAGGGTCGCGTTTCTACGGTTGGCAAAGGGTATATCGTCCAGGATGGAGATGTGATCCTTTTCAAATGCGCTGCCGCGAAGGCGTGAGAAAAAACTACAAGAATTCGAATGGTTTTGATCCTGATATCTCTTGTGTTGTGTCGTGAGTTGTGTTGATATATTTTTGGCGGTAGCGCTCGTGCCACCTTGGTGTTCGGGTTGAGTGGGTCTACCCTTTAATCCGGGTGAACCAATCATATCGAGAAAAGGTACCTCGGGAAAGTCCCCAACGTATGGAGCTAGTACATGTGAATGATGGGCGGCCAGTCAGTTCGAGAGCAGCGTCTAGACAGACCTGTATCTGAATGCGCAGCGGCCGAGGCATGAGAAAAATCCATGAGAAATGGAACGTTTTTGATCCTGAAGTGGTTGTGTGTTGTGGTCGTGATATTTTTGGTGATGGCGCTCGGGCCACCTTGGTGTTGAGAGTGAGTGGGGCTACCCGCCAATCAACCTTGGAAGATGAACCAACCACCCTCAGTAGGGGCGCTCACACTCAAATCACAAAGCAGAATAAAAGATTTTATCAAAATAAATCCAGTCTAATGGCTTTTCTAGACACTTTTGTAGTGATGTTGAAATTGGAAAACAAGGTCCTTGCCCAGTGGTTAAACCAAGTAGCCGTGAGTGTCCAACTCACAGAATCTGCCCATTTTGGGCAACTGGGTGGTGCAACTCATACCTTCATTGAAGCACAGATTTCACATTTTCCCACCTCGAGAGTAAGACACCCAGCTTGAATTGCTTGATGTGCCTTTCTCATACCAGCAAGCATCAAATCTATGAAGATATCACTGACTTCCCTTGAATCGTACCATAGGGCACGGTGTGGTTGTCTCGGAAAATGGGCAAACAACTGGACCTCATCCCAGCCCGACTGTGCTCGAGTTTGATGACCCTCAGCCCTGGAGGTAGGTATTAATACGGTCTTCTTAGCGTTGAGGATTGTAGCCAGCAAGACATTCTTCGTCTGGTCAATAATTACTTGCCAAAGATGAATGTCATCTCGATTCACTTCCCAATCTGCCAATGTATCCGTCCAGGCCCCTCGCCAACCCTGGGAAACAGCTTCTTCCCCTCCACCTCAGTGACATAAGCAAGCATGTCCTCGATATAATTGAAGAGGGTTCATTGTACCCATCCATTGACCTCGACACTTCCAACAATGGGCCGTACCTGGCTGCCCGGGCCAGCACGCCGGTGGTATGGGTGAACGAGCGTACCTGGGCGGCAGGCGAGCGCTCAATGAGGATGAGCTTCACACCTGCGCTGTGGATGTACTCCAAAATTGCAGAGGGAAACATACCGCAGCCCTTAGTGATGGCGCTGTACGGCAATGCGACAGATCAAAGATCAACTGTTTGAACGGATTCAGGGTTAAGCCTTACACAGCAGGCCGGGGCTAATTCTCTGGATCCAATACCCTAACCCTCAATAACTCTGAAAGTGTCCCGACCCATAAACACGATCACACAGTACTCGGTACCACAACTCCATCCATCTAAAACGTCGGGGCAACCCTGTGGATTCCCGGAGAACTATTGTCTACATACCTAGGTAGTCAGGATAATCAACCTCTGGCACTGGGAAGATCAGCCTCTGGATACTAGGACAGCCGGCCGCCGGATACTGGGACAAGACTTGAGGATAATGGGTCAACTGACCTTCGGACATTAAGGGTAAGACTGCTCCTTGAACTTGCGTATCTGCAGAGTTCACTTCTTGTAATGGAAAACCAAGCGCACTTTCCTTCGCAGTTTATAGTTCTTGAAAATCTTGCACTTTGGCCATGTTCCACGATTTTGCTCCGCTCAGGGGGTTACACTTGGCAGCTGTTGCCTGTTGGTCCCCTGCTAGCCGTCGCTTGGCTTGTTTGGACACTTGAGCTCACGACCCATTCCAATGTTCTCAGCATCGTGTCTGGTCACTGGTCAGGCACCGGCACTCTATGAGTTGTATATAATACGTGCGCTCAACTCTGCCAGCAGATTACACATTAAAATTCCCCTACCTTCTCTGCCGCCACTCACTCACTCCAGTCAACCTTCCAGAATCCCACACAGGAGACGATGGGACCGTATCCAGGATTGGGCTTGCCCCTTCGGCATTGGCCCCAGGAGGATAACACCAGAACAGATGTCCGATCTTACCCCATCGGCGCTCATCCTAATATCTCGGGGTCTGACTCGGACCTCCTGCCGGTGAGAGAGGTTGCGATGATGGGCATCATGGACCGCCTCACAGACAAGAAAGACTGGCATAAGAAGGTCTTCGACGATGTCATCGTAGAAAAGTGGCGCGAGGAGGCGATGGCCATTCCGGATGAGGATTTCATGAAGGTTGCAGCGGCCCCGGAGAGCGTCTGGGCCACTCAAGGTCTCGAGGCCGATATCCCGACGAGGGTGGAAGGCATAATGTCGAAAGACGCATTCAATTACGTGGGTTCCCGGGTTCAACGTCCCTTTTCACTCGAAGCTTAGCTAACGGCGACTGCAGTGCATTCAGGAGCTTCGCAGCAAAGCTAAGCACTTCGAGAAGACCGGCATCGTTCCGACACTCGATGCAACGGCGCCTATCGTGAAGTCGGACGGTTTGGTCAAAGATGACCTACGGGAGTCTTTGAGAAGGGCTTTCCAGAAACTCCAGGACGACCAAGCCGATGAACCCGACTGGCATCCCGGTAGCAGCAACATGGTGCAGGACCTAGTCCACCCCTCCATGTACCCACTCATCTACGGCCGAAGCAAGGTCTTTGAGGACGAAGTGGTCGGAGTCTCTGACGCGGTCGAGAAATGGGCCGGCAAGGGAGATGTGATCGAAAAGGACGTGACGCCAGTGGAGGAGGATGTCGCGCTCGGTGGAACGGAGATCCCTTCGAGTTACTGGTCCAGTGCGTATCAGTGGCTTCCGTCGAATGTGGCCCTCCAAGAGGACGGCAGCGTGAAGTTTGCCAGTTATATCAACAACTTGCACCCAACTAGGTATCCCGACATATACTCCACGATTGAGAAGCTGATAGAAACCGCCCTGCCTGCATGGGACCACTGCCTTGTGATGAACAAGGACGGGCGGAATTACGGCCCTGGGAGGATGCGCTCCCGGTTCCCGATGCCAGAAGACGTTGAGTATGGATTTTTTTTTTTCCTTCCCCTTCCTCTATTGATCCACGGAAATGAAGGGGACTAACAGAGTATTCTGCAGTGACGAAGAAGCAAAGAACTGGGACCCACCACGCCCTGCACAGCCGGCAGATGTCAACGTTGACCCTGAACGAACCTTCATGAACGAGGGCCCGGACCAGGACGAGGACCTGGACCTGACCAAGGACAAGGACGACAATGAGGAGAACGAGGATGAGCGAGAGGAAAAATGGAAGAAGCTGCGTACTCCCATCTTGAGGGAGCCGCCCCCCTTCAGGGATGTCAAGTACAGTCCCTATAAGGTCACAGAAAACTTGGAGCCGCCTAAGCAGACCCTCAAGGGTGGTTTGCGGGGGAAGTTCCAGGACCTCCAGGTCATCGTGAAGATGGCCTCGATAGAGCTGACCCCTGAGAATCCGGAGTTCCCCGCGGGTGGGTGGCACATCGAAGGACAGATGAACGAGAGCATATGCGCCACAGCTCTATACTACCTCGACAGCGAGAACGTCACAGACTCCAGCCTGTCGTTCCGCATGCATACTTGGTACGACCAGTGGGATCTCCAGGAACGTGTCGGCCAAGACAGCTACCACTGGCTAGAGTGCTACTACGGAGCCAACTTCGGTAACCGTGGAGTGTGCATCCAGAATTATGGAAGCGTCGAGACCCCCGAGGGACGCCTACTCGCCTTCCCCAACGTCTTCCAGCACCGGGTCTCGCCCTTCAAACTCGCCGACCCTACCAAGCCCGGCCACAGGCGCTTTATCGCACTCTGGCTGGTGGACCCGTACCGCCGGATTGTTTCGACTTCCAACGTCCCGCCACAGCAGCAGGAGTGGTGGGCAGAGTCAGCGTTTGGCAAGTCCGAAGACAGCCAGAAGTCGGCGGCGGAAAAGCTGCCCGCTGATATGGTCAAACTGCTCCGGGAGAAAGGTGTTGTCCTATCGGACAAGGAGGTGAAGACCGCACTGCCCGCCGAGCCGCTGGCTATCGTGCGGAAGTACCTTGACTTGCCTATGCTCAGTCAGAAGGAGGCCAAGCAACACCGGCTCAAGTTGATGGGGGAGAGGTCATCGCATCACACCAATGCTATCGACGCTTGGAACTCGGCTTCTTATAACTTTTGCGAGCACTAGGTAGCCGAGGTGTGCCGCTGTTAGAAGTACCCTGGTAGTGTTTGGGATCCAGTGCGGTGGTGGACTGTGGACTCCCGGGAGAGACGACCTCTCGTTCTCTACCGTTCTAACTGCCAAATTGCCTGGGCAGTCGGCAACTGCCTGTAATTTTTACGTGTGAATGAAGTAAAATCAATACCTGGCTCGATACCGGCCAGCGAAGAATCGCACGCTTGTCTCTCTTCGATGCGACAGTCTGTCGGATAGATGAATAGATGCTACAGTAGATAGTTGGATTTTTATACTTCCGGAATCTAATTTGAATGCAAACTCAAGAGCTGTCCAGTTGTATCCTTATAATTTCCAGAGATTTCCACGGCTGCAGATGTCTGACCGCCTGACGTATATTGGCATTCGAGCATCGTAACTGATACCTTTACAAGGGACTCCGGTTGACCATGCGTAGGACGTCCATTCTCAAGCTGCCCTCTCCGACTGATCCTGTAGTGTCCATATTGAGTTTTTCTTCTTACGTGTGGGATTGAAAGCTTCAGGATCCAACCAACACAAAGTTTGGGGCGCCCAGGTGAATTTCAGGGGCGCGTGTTTCGTGTCGTCGTAAACAATAGAAGAGATATAAGTTAGGGGATGCTGATCGAGGCCTGAGCACCCACCCGCCAGCACCTGGGCCCTGTTTGAGACCCTAACCCCAGCCACCTGGACGGGACTGTCGACTCAGACTATTTCTCCTTTTCCTTAAAAAACGAACATCGCATTTGTGCCATTCTTATTATCCTCACCCGAGTGCCTTTGCTGCTACCATCGAGATACTGGGCGTGTCAGAACCGGACAGCATATCTCATAACTCATAGATTTCCCGCTTCCAGCGCGGCCGATGAGGTCATGTCAGCCACATCTCGTCTTCAACAACTTGGAAATGCCGGTAACGCCAGTCAAGACAATATATGATCCAGTCAGTTACACGATGACACGGCTCGAGATGATCGAGTGAGTTCAAGAGATAGACACGGCCACTGCGGCCCATTGAAGCTAGCGTCTTGGATGCACAAGTGTTCCCCTGGACGTCAATCCTGCATGAGGGGGACTGAGTGATACTCCGCCCGATGATGATGACTCAAACCGGCAACTGCGCATGAGAGTTGTCGGCAGTGACTCTTTGGACACACGCCGCGGGAGAACACCATTCAAACATCGTCTTCGACTTACTGATGACGGTTATCCTCATACACTGATTACTTTGCGTACCATATATCTATCCCCTCTGGAAATCACCCACAATGCAATTTATCACGCTTGACGTCTTCACGGACACCTGCTTCCTCGGCAACCCTCTCGCCCTCGTCATCGTAGAAGACAAGGAGCGAGATACCCTGAGCAAGGAGAGGAAGCAGCTCGTAGCAAAGGAGTTCAACCTCTCCGAGACCGCGTTCCTCTACCTCCGGCCCGGCGAGAGCCTGCAGCATCCCGATCGCACCTCCAGCGTCCGGGAGGTGAGCATCTACACCAGCGAGGCGGAGCTCCCCTTCGCGGGCCACCCGACCATCGGCACGGTCTACTTCCTCCTGCAGCACCTAGGCTGGGACTTCATCGACACCATCACCCCGCCGTGTGGCCCCATCCGCATCTTAAAGGGAGAGCAGGGCAGGGTCTCGGCCTCTATACCGCAGGATGTCCACCTCCACTCGCACACCCTGCGGTCCCTCTACGAGCTGGGCGACAAGCAAGTCGCGGCACAGATCCGGCCCGCCCTCCACGACGACGAGGACATCCGGAACGCCGAGCTCGATGCGCCCATCTTCAGCATCGTCAAGGGCATGACGTTCCTCCTCGTCAAGCTCCCCAGCCTCGACCACCTCGCCAAGGTCGACGTGGGGAAGCGGCTGGACCCGGGCAACTACGTGAGTCTTCTCGACGCGGGGTCCTGGGGCCATGGGTTCGTCGCGAGGTACTACTTTGTCCCCCAGGCCGTGGCCACCGGCGAGGATGGGCGGCGCAGCGAGACCATCCAGGCGAGGATGGTCGAGCTCGGGTTCGAGGACCCCGCGACCGGCTCCGCCGCGTCATCTCTGGCGAGCTACTTGAGCCTGGCAGGGGATGTCGACGAGGTGAATTATCGAGTCGCCCAGGGCGTGGAGATGGGGAGGAAGAGCGATATCGAGGTCAATGTCGTTTCGGGGGCGGGTGGTGACGGGAGCAGGGTGATAAAGGAGGTCAGGCTGGGCGGCACGGCGAAGGTGGTCATGAGGGGGGATATAAACATGTCATAACGCGGCCCGAAGGCATGCGCGCGAGCTGCTTTTGACTTTCGGAGTGATGGATGAGAGACTTGGCAGGGGAGGATGCAGCGACTACGAGAATTCTCGGGCAGCCGCACAGCCTTGTTCGGGATGATGCAGGTCACGGCAGCTAGTTTAGCCTAGCAGCCCTCGATGAGGATAGGATACCGTGGCGAGCTCTTGAGACTAAGTACCGAATGGGCGACGTGATAATCTTGGGAAACTTGTTTTCAATGTCATCTAGTTCGTATTCGGACTGCGAGGTTCAATGTTTCCAAAAGAGTGAATTCAGTTGCGGTTGAAAGCGGAGTCTGGGACATACCAAGAATCTAGACTTGCTACAGACCGATAACCTCGCCACCAGTCCCCCTTTGGACACATGGGATGTTCTTGAGAAAGACGAACTTTCACGAGATCCCGGCGTCGGCTTGATAACTGGAGACCAATCGTAAGAGTTGTTTTGTTGCCCCCTTCCCCCGGGGGGGGGGCGTCCCCCGGGCGGATACTCGGCATACCCACGAAGAGTTGTGTTCCTACTGGACAACTTCTGCAAGGACATTACGCTCTGAAAGAACCTGGTCTCAGTTACTAGTACTAGTATGGTGGCCATCCGAGGTTCATATCACCATCCAGACATCGACGTTGGTCCCGTGAAAGCCCTCCCACTTGGGCGGGGAAATCCGCCGCCCACTCCCGGAGACTGCTGTAAGTTATAGGAGGCAGCTATACTGTTTTGGGGCTGTAAATATGGGCCGTTCCCTCCGCGAGCTCGACAATGTCCTAGGGTATCGCAGGTAGCTCATCCGGCATCGCTGAAGAGTGTCTCGGCTCCAGCATGTCCCCTATGTATCCGAAGGGCCGCCAATCCATGGACGGCCGTCCACTTCTCGGAAGCCCCCTGACCTTGCTCGCCATGCCCACTGCCTATATGTACGCAGCATGTCTGAAGTCTGTGCACCCATCAGACCCTCATTCATGCAGCAACCATTGACCGCGAACTTGACGTGCATGGAGGCGTCTCACTTTCGAGTTTGAGCTTCGGGTGAAGCCCACCATATGGTACCTACTCGGTGGGCTCTTTGACTGGCCCCGTGTGTGTAAGACAGGCTGTCTTCCCCCCCCCCCCCGCTGGCCCAGCCATCTTGTCAGAGCAAAAGGACTGATCTAAACAGTGTGCCTCATTGTTCGTGACGTCTCCCACGGCAAGTCCACCGGCGGATCTTGGTGAGGGGCGTATCCGCAAGTGAGACCGGAGTGTGAGGCGTTGGAGTTTGACGACATCAGGCTAGGTAGGTGACTTACCCCTCCGACCCCCCCCCCCCCCGAGCTGTGATGGGTTCGTTCTCCGCGAAGGGAAGCGCGCCTCGGATAGATTTTGAGATTACATTAGCACCTGTATCCACCGGCTGACTGGGCGGCTACCGACAGCTCATCTCGACAAAGCCATTCCGTCGGTCTTAGTGTTCCCCGGAATCAGCCTCTCTTCCGATGTCAAGCCCTGCCGGATGTGGGATATCAATGGGGTTAATTCTGTGCGTTGGAAATTGGGCCAAATCAAACAATGCCACTGAAGATATCGATCATCTACTGGTCATACGTTTGCGTGTAGTTGTATAAGAGTAGTGATTGATCCCATCTTTTGTCACCTCTTGTCGGAACTCGGAAGCAAAGTCTCCATATTGTCAAAACTGCAATATGTAGTTAATCAACTCGGAAGCTCTAAGCGGTTGATCCTCCCCCTTGCTGTCGATGATTTCAGGGGCTTGATCGCTGTGACTGACAGACGGCTTTCAAAGTCTCTCCTCGCTGAGGTTGTGCATCAAGTGAGATCAACGGTTACATATTGCGACATCATCCTGGTGCCATTGACACATCGGATGTGTAAGTCCTCATATTGCTGCCAAAAACTTGGCTCCGATCTCGACAACGAAGGCGGTCTTTCCGCCTGCGCACCATCTGCCCATCTGCAGCGAGATGTGCAGTGAGACTGACACTGCAGGGTTCAGGATGTTGAATGATAGACCCTCTCTTGCACTGAGCAGCTGAGGTGCAGCGCTGTGTATCGTGCTGGAACACAGCCGGGCCAGGCAACAGAGACTTCAGCGACTCCATGGCCCAAGTATCACATGTTCTCCATACTTCCGGAGACGGACCCGGATTTTCATGTATGTAACAGTGGATCAGAGACGGTTCACACTTACTGTAACGCCAGACAACCATCATGTGCAAGTAAAACTGTGGATGGGCGGGCGATGAGCCGACGAAAACGAGGGAAGGTCACAGGAGCAAAGCAGACGACGGCAGGACCTGGGGGAACGCAAACCGGGCACGAGCATGATGCACGCATGAATGCCTATGTAGCGCAGTGGCCGCCAAAGCCCAATGAAGGGCACGCCGAACCGGTTTTGGTCAGGTGCTTTGAGAAGGATTCATGGACAGGCAGTTAGACAGAGGGGCGGCTGGACCGCGGTGTCTTCGTCGAGGACCTTGAAGTTGTAAATAAGCGTCCCAATCTTCATGCTGAGACCACGCCCGATGCAGGACGACAACACCTGGGCGGGCTTCTCATGTTGACATAACGATGAGAGTCTTTACGACTTCTAGGCTCTCTTCGTGTTCGAGTTGCCGAACTATAACGTTGGTTGTAAGGCCCGGCTACAGACAATCTTGGAAGGTGATTTGGTACTTTTATCGGAGTTCATTTATACATCGTCTCGAACGAACGGAGGGATTATCTCAAAGAAGCTATAGTTGTCCTAGGGAGGGGGGCAGAAAGTTTGACTGCAAAAGATGGTTGGCCAGGAAATGTAGTTCGGGTCTTCCAATGTTCTCCTCCATGATTCATGTGGGAGGAAGACAGGGGGTATTTGGACTGCCGTTTTTTGTCTCCGGGTAATCCCGGTGGATTACTTCCGTCCAATTTATATGGGAACGCTAAAATCCCCCTAGAACGGTAGGATCTGTTTCGATGTAACCTTGGAACCCTTTTTCCCCCTGGTCCGCCGGGATGGGAGTTTGTACCGGGAGTTGAACGGACTTGATGCACATGTTAGGAAATACACACACACACCACGCTCCCGACTTGTCCTCACTCCTGCTTGGTAAAGTTCACGTTGCATCCCAACAAGGCCTCACCATCCTCGCCGGCAGTTCTGCTGCATACAAGCTCCCGAGGGAGCACGATCACTCATACAGTACCTACTTGACGACCTACCGGGGCCCTGGGTCTGTCGTGGTTTGTTACAGCATCCTGTTCCCTTGCGTTGAAAGTGATACAACCCCACAAGGGGGGGGGTCACGGGTTGCTACCATACCAGTACCATAGCTAATCCCTGACGGCCACGACATTTATGGGGACGTTTTATCATCGGGAACGGTCCGTGCAGCTTGATAATAACAAATCTCGGCCATGGGCTCTAAAGTCGTTTATCTAGCATAATCCGTGCAGAACCTCTCAACAAAGGGTCATTCTACTGTACGACGGACGCGCATGGGATGACCTGAGGCTGCGGGGCCCATTTCCAAGGCATCACGCACATCTGTCACAGAGGGTATTGTTCTTCTGTTTTCGTTGCCGGGAGTCCATTACCCCATTACCTAGCACATATAGATGGATACTACATCTGTGTGACCAGTGTATCACTGTTCTTGGTTCTTGGATCTGTGATCTGTGCGAAGCTGGACACCCGCATCAGACCCGATGGCATGGGCCCCTATGCCAGATAAACGGGTCACATTAAACCCGCTCTGGCTGCCCACCTGCTTCAACGGTCGTCTTCTTCATTCCTATTATCCCATTATCCTATTATCCCATTATATCATTATCCCATTATATCATTATCCCATTATCCCATTTATCCCACTTCCCACTTCCCACATAACCCCCCTGAGGGGTCAGGCTTTGCCCCAGACAGCTCTAGCTTACCCGCCTGTCTGCCTGATAGAGGCTGTAACATGGCGATGGCAATCTTGCAAATCTCCAACCCGGCACTTCCTTCACGACCGGTCATGCCGGTAGGCAGGAAATATCAGTCATGGCTTACAACACATATCTATCTTGGTAACCTACCGCACCAGCATGTTAAGCCCTCCCGGCCAAGCTTCCAACCTTGGGTCCAGTAGAGGCTAGAAGGCTTGGCTACGATCGCAGGCCCACCACTCCCACCTCAGCAGCTTCTAACCGAACCCTAATTTATTTGGCTTGTCGTCGTCGTCGTCCCCGTAGTCGTCCCTGACGACCGGAGCCCCGCCCCATTGTTTAGCCGGAAGGTCCCTTTCAGGAAGCAGACGTGCCCATCGGGATGATCTCCTCATCAGTCGAAAGCCAGGTCGGGCTCGATCCAACCTGGATTTCCCTGGAAGCGAGGTTGCTCCTCGGTTTTTTAACTTTTTTTCTTTGGGTCTCTGTTGAACCGCTGGGTCCACTAGGAGCAACCCGGCATGTCTAGTACACAAACTGACACATTATCCTCCTTTGCGTGCCCTGTCACTTCCAAGTCCGGCTGGTTTCCCTGACACCTTCCGGGATATCGACATGGCTTGTTCCCAAACTGGCCAACTACAATCTGACGAGCCCCATCTTAAAATACTCTCAATCTCCTTTGATATAATCAGCCTGTCACCAATTCTCACTAGTGGTCCACCAGATGAAACTGTGCATGTGGGCTTGAAGACTTACACACACCGGCCTGGAGACCAGCCAGGCCAGCACAGACTGCACACTTGCAGTTGCCTATCTATCTTCACAAGTCTATAATTTCGAATGTTCCAACCGGTTTGTAATTTTGCTGTGCCGAGATGGATCCCGTACTGCACCGCTGCGGCGCAGGGCCTCTTTCACCGCATCCATCCTGATGCCGGCTTCAGTCCCCGGGGGGAGACCCAGGCTCTGTCCCCTGCATCCGATCATCCTCCTCCTTTTCCCAACTCGGCTGGAAGTCTGCGAACAATGCAAGGTACAGTGCCGTAGTGCCTGACTACAAGGATATGATGGAAAGTTTACATCTGCGTGGAGACACTGGATCCTCGTCTGTCCCTGAAAGAGGCCTGAGTATACCCGCTCTTTCCCACGCGACGAGCGGCGATTTGCAACGGTTCTCGAACGTCCTGGTTCCTTATCATAGATCTGAGATCCGCCTCTATACTTTCTACCTCCCTCTTTTCCCATATGGCGTTTTTTCTCCCTTGTGTGACATTTTCTAGCACTACAGAGTTCATACACTGATCGATACTTCACCTGGACGGGTAACGACCTGCAACGATGCGTCTATCTCTCGAAGCTGTGAGGCTCTCGGCCTCACTGGTGATCGGCGCCCTCCTGATCCCCTCAGTCTCTGCCGACCTCACGACCACGACGGCCATCACAGCAGAAACGAGATCTGGCACCGTCTCGGGGCTGCTGGCGGAGCTGCCCGAATGCTCGGTACGGACTTTCCACGAACGAGTTCGAAACACGAAGGAGGTTGTGGTCGCTAACGTTGAGGCTCACATCAGTACACATGCTACAGTACTGGCTTCTCAGGCACTGACTGCGATTCTTCGGACTTGTCATGTTATTGCGCGGCGGAAAAGGATATTTTGGACAGCACCACGTCCTGCCTGGTCACGGCATGCAGCGCGAATGAGCAACTGAGTGAGTCCCTTGAAAGGAGGACGCTGGGTACTCATGTGGCGCCGTCTGGTCACTAACACCTCATCGCAGAGGCCGAACGAATCTTCAAGGTAGAATGCGGCAACAAAATACACAACTCCAGCAGCAGTATGCGAGCCATCTACTGGAGCCTATATACCATCACATTCGTGTGCTTCGGCAGCCGCATACTGGCCCGTACCGGTGGATTTGGCGGGAAACTCTGGTGGGATGACTGGTTTATCGTGATTTCGTTCGCCGTCTCAACTGGTGTGACAGCCGGTGCCGAACTCAGTGAGTTCGCAAGGTCCTACGGTATGAGGAGGCTTTGACTAATGACATGTTCTACAGTGGTGGTGTTCGGTCTGGGACAAGACATTTGGATGCTCAACACGACACAAGTGACTGTCGTCATGATCGTAAGTCCCTTGAACCCGATACAACATTTTGCTCCTTGAGACTGTTCTCATACTGACTGTCATTTGCAGCTTTTCTATGTTGCCGAATTCGCATACGTTATCGAGTCCGCACTGACGAAGACCTCGATCGTCTTTTTATACCTCCGCATCTTCCCCAAGCAGAACTTCCGCCGCATGTGTTTCGCCCTGCTCGGCATCATCGGAGCATTTTGCTTCGTCTTCGCCGTGACGCTGCTCACGTACTGCCAACCGTTCAGTTACGTTTGGAATCGATGGGACGGCCGGTACTCGGGAACGTGCATCAACATGACCGCGCAGACGTTCGTGTGTGCTTCCATGAACATCGTGCTCGATGTCACCATCTTTTTGCTGCCCATCCCCCAGCTGTAAGTACCTGTCGAGCGTGATCCGACAGATATGCCTGATGTTGTAACCCAACTAACAGCTCCACCCCGCAGTCTCAAACTCGAAACGAACATGAGGGCAAAGATCGGTGTGATCCTCGTCTTCCTGCTCGGGCTCTTCGTGACCATCTGCTCGATCGCGCGGCTCCGGTTCCTCTCCTCGTGGGCGTCCTCGACCAACCCGACCTACGACTACGCCGCGCTGGCCGTATGGTCCCTCATCGAGCTGTACGCGGGCGTCATCTGCGCCTGCCTGCCTGGCATGGCCAGCCTGTTCCGGCGCATGAAGAGCCAGCACTCGGATCGCAAGAAGTCGACGGCCAATAGCCTGGGCGGGTCCAAGGGCTTCACCGTCATGAGCGGCGACAACAGCGGGCTGCGGTCGTTCGGGGGCGGCGGCAAGGAGGCTGCCATAATGAAGACCACGAGCGTGTCCGTGTCGTACGGCGCGAGGGCCGGCGACGACCAGTCCGACGAGGTGGAGCTGGTGGAGCGGAACCCGTTTGATGTCGGCTCTAATACGACCACGGCGCAGCCGCACATGCCGCCTTCGCACATGCCAAAGTACTAGCATTTGCTCTTTTGTTTTTCGGGCGGGGCGTTTTATATTCAGTATAGCCATTTAATTTCAGAGCTGATGTCAGGAGACTCTATTTTGTTCCTACAAAGTCGAACTCGTCGTTTCCTCGCTGCAGAACCTGGAAGTCGGGTAGTCTTGAGATCCATATCTAATAACACAGCTCTGATCCAATCCAATTCAAGACGGCTCTCCCCGGGTATATCGAAGAATCGAGGGCCCCTCGTTGGCTTTGATAGAGTCAGAGTTTGGTGCCATGATGCCGCAGCACAGACCTAGAGTCCCTCTTGTATTAAGGGGCGATGTCTCTATCAAAAAGGGGGGCACACGGGCATCATCGGGAAGCGGATTCGGATGCGGAGCGGGACGACCACAACTAACAACTGCCGGTCGACTGCCGCCCGTCTACGGCTACTTACTTAAATATGTGTCAATGACTCGGGATTGACGAGGCGTCCAAATCCTTCGACCCTTCCCTCATCTCGCCTCCGATATTCGATATCTGACGCAAACACCTGTGATAGGTCACTTCTGAATAGAGTTTCTGGGTGAGATTGACGACCCGGGCACCCGCGAGAGGATGCCGGCAGCAGGGAATGTGTCAGTTGGTTCCCTTTGCGGCATGGATTTGCAAGGATCGTACCACTCGCTCTGGTCGCAGTCACATGATGAACATGATTATTTCGTTGACTGATGATGAGGAGACCCGACAATATCACCCTGGCTCGGTGTGATCAGTGCCTCTCTCCCCCGTCGTCTCTTGAGAAGCTCAGCATTCAGAACACTCATCTCGCAAGTGGCCGTCGTGCATATCCGCGAGCAATCTCGGGGTGGATTTGCAATTGTTGTTCGTTTATTAATGCCGATGCTCTCTCTTCCCGACCCACGAAGACGGTGTCGTCTCGCAGAAATGCCTGGACTGCGTCCTCGATGTGACACATCTCCACAGGCAAGCTCGCCTAGGGGGGTGGATATTCCATATACGACCCTCGATAAATTCGGCGGGGGCACAGCTCGTGCCGCCCAGAGACAGAGGTAGTCCAAGCTGACGATGAGCCTGAGCTGCTCGGTTGTCTCATAGTCATTTTTGACGAACCTCGATGGCTGTACCGATGTATCAGAGCCGGGAGGCAGGTTTGTGATTTTCGTTGGGTTTCCAAAGTTGCATGTCTGATTTCCTCGCTCCCTGTGACCAACACTATACATGTAAGCATCGGCTTATTGAACCAGCAGCCTGGTCGAGACTTCCAACCGCGTGCCGTCCTGTCTCTTCAATAGACCATGGCAGCTCTTCTCCCTCCAGTATAGTGTCCCGACAGCACGGAGAGCTAGTGTCAAGCACTGTTACAGCTCGTTGAACACGAGTTGCATGCGGCAGATAGGGCAGATCACTGCGGTGACGATGAACTCATCTATATAGGGGCTTGCGCGACAGACTTCCCTCGTAAACCTGGCTTACTGCATGTGACGACGAACTGATGTCTTACGGCCTTGTACCAGCCTGTGACAAGATGGATTTCATTCGCCAGGATGCGAAGGAGCAGCCCGGTAGAGGTCTTACAATCTTAATCGCACGATACGAGTGTCTACGAAGTTGGCATGGGTGATGTTCTGGTATGAGAGAATTGCTACCAATACACTTTTGTCGAGCTTGTAAGCACAACTGGCCTCTGCAACCTTGTTGGAGACCACACCTACGGGGCATACTGGTCGCCTCCAATCAGGTTCAGGTACGCATATCATCTGTGAGGAGGGAACCCAATCTATTGCTTTTGTTTCTCTTACAATGTGGTCAGCACACAGACATTTCGCATTCCTGTGATGACGTCCGGCGACGGAGGCGACACGCGTACAACACTTCGGTCCAAGGGCTATGGCATCTGTGTCGACGGGGCATGGTGGCGCAGCTCAAGCAACGCCGCCTAACGAGTCTGAAGACTCCTGGGCGAGATACGAACCTGTCATCAAGCGACTGTATCTGGACAAGGACATGCCCTTCGATGTTGAGGGAAGGAATACGGATCATGAAATACAAGCAAGCTTTGAGGTATCGCAAAACAGCCCGGCCAACCTGATAACAAGCTCTGCTTACAGAAGCTAATGCTTACTCCAGGCCGAAGTTGCCTAATCATCGAATGAAGAGTTGGGAAGACAAGGGAAGACATCAGACGCGAAGTCTGGCAAGACAGAGCGTACTCTATAGGATGTATTCTCAGACAGCATGCAAGATGCCGACCTCCTCAGAGAGATGGTTCCAGCTCGCAAACGGTCAGTTCAGCATGGGCCCTGCAACACACCTACAACGCGAGAAGTGCGGCTATGTGGCAAATGGTTGAATGAAAATCATAGAGTAGCACTTACTATAAAACGCCACGGCCACAGTCGCTCTCACTCCGTGCGCGCTGGATATGTCCTACTTTCTGGAGTCGGTATCCATCATGTCCTGGATTACACACTTCACACACTTGATGAGACCAGCGTGACGGCAGGCCTCCGACGAGGCAACAGCGTGGGGCCCACACATCGTGGTGGTGGCTGTGGTTCAACAATGCCCCAAGACCGTCTCGGAGGATAACAAGGTCGGCGACGCTCTAGACTGGATGCGCAACACGCCTGAGCCAGGTCTTCTGCTCAAGCGCCGCTTAGCCAACGTCCTAACGTCCTGAACAAACACATCCGGGGTTCGGCATATGGTATCTGGTACATCCGCCTGGACGATGCAGGGGGGGGGGACAGGTGCTGGCAGTCGTCAAGACTGTGGACATGTTCAACGTGAGCTACTTGATCCAGTACGATGCTTTTCTCGACTTCTTGGTCGGGAACTTCCTGCATTATCTGCTTGGAGGCCTCGCAATTGTGAAGCTGCCATAGATGGCGAGAGGGGCCTGGAAGCTGTTGTTTGAGACCTGGTTCGTGGTCTTGTGGGCTCCTTAATCAGCCACAGGGTCGTCTCTAAGATGGAGTTATTGGTTCTGTACGTTGCAGAAAGGGCACGGGGATGAACAAACCACCATTGGCTTCATAAAGGTAATTGCGGCTGCCATGGATGAAGTATTTGATAGTGAGGTCCCTCTTGCTGCCACTATATTTCGGCACCGGAATTCTGGCACACTAAATGGAAAGAGGCCGATAAGGCTGGATATATCGTTGAGTGCTGGCAGTAGCCGGTTGGTTAATGGCTCATGTTAATGGGTCCCCGGTAAGCTGAAGAGTAAAGAAAGTCTCAGCCGCAGCTTCGCGAGTTTAGCAAAAGAGAAAGGGTGAAAAGGACGTATATGGAAAGCGGCAAAGCCTCTGCCTGGTAGCATCTTCGCCTAGCCTTTCAAGTAACGCTCACATATCTTTTTCGACTGAGCCTATCGACTGTCAACTGTGTCTACGCGTGGGGGCGTCAGCGATGCTAGTGGATTCCGCGGGCCGTTGTTGAGGCTGGCCCCCACGACATCTGGAGTATGACGGATGCGGCGGCAGCCGCCCCTGCTGACAAAATGTGACCGAGACACAGGTCTTGATAATACTGCAGAGCACTCGCTCAAGCCTAGACGACACGTTGGTCATGCCCTGGATCCGAGGATGCATAAGTAGTCAGCCTGATCGTTCTTATCCGATCCTAGCCGCCGCCGATATCCCGGACTTGAGGTGGTTGAAAGCTTGGTAGAACCCGGCGCTGATCACTTCCAGGTTATCGGGCCGGCGGCAGTTATTGGCGGCTGGACGGCGTGGGTGGGCCCGGTCCTGATGATGTTCACCGATCTATCCGGGGTTGCAAGTGCGGAGTGTGCAGTTCTCGGAGGTTCTGCTGCGGAGGTGGGTCTTGTGGCTGTATTACTTGCTCGTTGTTGGCTTGTTGTTTGATAGAGATGGCAACTGTCATGACCGTACTTTTACTATGTACACGGGGCCCTACCAGGCATGTCTCGCTTTGTTGACTCGTTATGCCATCGCCAAACGTCTACGCACGCCAAAACAACTCGCCAATAGGACTGTAATCCGAAGCCGTCGGTGCCTGAAGCCAATCCGTGTTTGGTGGAGTGCGTGGGTGACCGGAGTCGATTCCAAGGCGCTACTGCGCTGTTATGTATGTGATCCCGTACCGTTATGATGATCCATGTTGCGGATAGGCGCGATCGCATCACAGATTCATTGCAGAGAGGCAAAATGCCACGTCGGGATCGAGTTGTTCATTTTTCTTGATGCTCTCGCCTCTCCAATATGACTCGTCTCAAGGGCAAGCGAGGCAAGCTGGGAGTTGGCAGGTTGACTGTGCTAAGGGATGATAGTTGAATTTCCACGGAGAGATATTAGAAAAGAAAAAGATAGCATGATGAGGAGGGTCTCACTCGAAGGGATAGATTTATGTACGGATTTTCAGTGTCCGTAAATAGATGCATTCACGATATCTCGTCTCACATAGTGGAGATTCTGTTAGCAATATGTGGGGGGTTTTATAGCGTCGGGCAGGTGTCAAATTTGTTTCCCCAAAGCCCAAAAGCGGACCCTCTCTGCCCCCCAGTGCCCCCTCCGATGACCCCCCCCGCCTCCCCCCCCTGATGCCAAGCGCCACCACTGAACTGTTACCGGTACTGCTCCTGTGTACTGCTAGCTACTGCTGCTGAGTAAAACGGGCCCGGAAGCCGTCCACTCACACAACTCGCCGCAAAACATCGTGAGTTTTTGGTCCGTGACCAACTTTTACCGACGTGTCACTCTCACCCTTCTCCCCTCACACAACTCCTGCTCCCCATTACCATAGACTGCAGCACATCTCATAGGTCATCCTGATGAGCATGGACGACAACGCGTCTCAAGGCGACATGAGCCTTTCAGAAGGCAATATTGGATTCGGCTCCAGTGATCTCAACTTTGGGTCCGAGTTCGGCCATCTCGACATTCCCCTCGGGTTTGCGGACCAGGCTTGCAAGGAATGCCGCCGGCGCAAGTCCAAGTGCAACAAGGCTATACCGACATGTAATCTCTGCGTCAAATATCGAAGACATTGTCTTTATGAGAAGCACTCTCGCACTCCATTAACTAGAAAGTGGGTCCTCGAGCCGTTGGAGACAGCCGACGCCCACACACTGACGCCGTCTCCAACCCGCACCCCTTGCCTCTGCAACATAAACACATAATGCATACAGGCGGCTGACCACAAATCCAGACATCTCACCGAGGTCGAGGAAAGGCTAGAAAGGGCTGAGGCCCTTGTCCGCCAGATGCGCGCCATCCTGCCGCCTCACCTCCTGCCTCAAAAGATCGGATCCCCGTCGATGCATAGACACAAACCCGCATCCAGTGATACTTCCTCCTTCGATTTCAGTAACCTTGACCAGCCAGGGCCCAGCTCAAGCACCTCTGATTCGGGCCAGGAGCAGTCACGGATCAAACCCGACCCATCCGACGATGCACCTCACGACTCCGAGGCCACGCCCGGACCTGCCTCCACGCCCTCATCCACAGCAGGCCCGGACCTCAAGCCTGCTGGTGACGCCACCCCCTCCCAAGAACCTAGACGCCTTGCTCCTTACCGCGTGCCCCAGAGGGGCATGTCTACCATTCTGGAGAGCCCGCCTGCCACCGACGACTTTGAATGGGATGAGCAGGATACCATGGCCAACCCTGCATTTTCTCCCAATGTCACCGACCCTGATGACGCCGCCCTGGATGGCATGGCCTCGTTGACCGTCAGCGAGAAGGAGGGTGGTTATCTCGGAGTCGCATCAGGTGCTGCCTTCATACGACTGCTGGAACCTAACATGAGGAGGCGAAGCTCACAGGCGAGGTCACGGCAATCTATGACTTCCTATCCGTCCCTGACGATGCAACCGAACCCGAACCGACAAATCGCGGATATCATGATTGATGCCTACTTTAAGCTTTTCCACCTCAACTATCCAATCATCCACGAACCGACCTTCAGGGCACAGTTCTCCGAGGTGATACCTCGACCGCACGGGGACTCATGGCTTGTCCTTGCCTACGTTGTTGCCGCCATTGGTGTCTGGAGCTCCGCGAAGACCGGAGATAATCTCGATTTCACCCTTTTCGCGCAAGCCAGGTCTATCCTGTCCTTTAACTTCCTGGAACTCGGCAACCTGACGTTGGTCCAAGCCTTGACGCTTACCTCCAATTACCAGCAAAAGCGCGATAGGCCAAATTCAGCCTATAACTACCTAGGCCTCGCAGTGAGGATGGCCATGGGATTGGGCCTCCACAAGGAGTTCCAGGGCTGGAATATCTCGCCCCTGAACATGGAGATCCGTCGTCGAGTCTGGTGGTCCCTATGTGTTTTCGACTGTGGTGCCACCATCACGTTCAGCAGACCGCTTACTTGGCCATTTGATGGAGTGGAGGTGTCCCTGCCAAGAAATGTTCACGACAGGGTAGGCTTCATAGTGCTTGTCATTGTATGATGCCCCGGGCTAATATGCTCTATAGGAACTAACACCGAATTCACTAAACTATCCTTCCGAGACCGAGGACATTACGCCTTACACCGCTGTACGAACACAAGCAGCCTTCCATCTTGCTACGAATTTCGTCTACACCCGGGTCATCGGCAAGCCATTGCCGAGCGCCGAAGAGCTCGTCGAGCTCGACAAGGAGCGCATAGAGCCTTGGGTGAAGAGCATACCCCGTTACTTCGCAGAGGACGCCAAAGTCCCACCCAAATACACATTCGCTCACGTTGGGCTGAGCTGGCGCTACCGAAACTTCCGAATCATCATGTATCGACCATTCGTTATCCGCAAAGCATTCAGGGCCCGCGATGGTCGTAATCTCGACGAGACCCCAGCCAGCCTTCACGCCTACAACACTTGCCTGGCTGATGCCAAGTACAGCATCCAGTCTATCAGCAATTACTGGGCGAACAGTGAGCAGAACCGGCTGGGAGCCTGGTACGGATTGTAAGTTGTCCCTCATCAATACCACCAAGCATATGATAGGAAGGCCAAGCGTGCTAACAGACCACGCAGATACTTCATCTTCCAGGCAGCACTCATACCCTGCATCTGCCTCCGCAACCTGCCACTATCCGACCAAGCTGCCGACTGGCGGCAGCAGATCACGGCCACACTGCAGACAATCGCGGATCTCCACCCCGTCAGCGTGGCCGCAGCGCGCTGCTACGGCGTCATCGCCGAGCTGTGCGGGCGGTACCTCGACCAGGTCCCCCCGCCGTTCCCGTCGCAGGCGTCGCCCAGGCAGAGCTCCAACACGCCCATGTCGTCGGTCGGCAACAACATGCACGGGCCCCACGGGCCCCACGGGCCCCACGGCGGCCACCACGGCGGCGGCGGCGGCGGGCGGATGCACCAAGACCCGTACCAGCAGCACATGGACGAGATGATGCTGCCGATCGACGAGAGCCCGCAGACGCAGATGAACAGCGTGTACCCGATGATGTGGCCCAACGTGCCGGCGTTCGAGGCGGCGGACCAGTTCATGGATGACGCGTGGATGGACTTCCTGGGGGCCGAGGGCGGCGCGGAGGGCACGCCTGATGCTAGGGGGTGGTATGGGCAGTGAAGGAGAAAAGGAACATCGGGGGCCGGCCAGCCAGCGGGCCGGCCAGGGCCCCTTCAATCGTTTCCTCTTTTTATATGATTTATTTGTCTGTCCCCCATTTCAACATGTTGTTTTCTGACGATACCGGCCTATAACTACGATAGGCTTCCTTGGCGTTCGGATGCATTTTTTAGGGACTTGTGAAGGCAGGCATAGGTTCCCGGGGTAGAAGCGTGGATTTGTTTTGGATTGTTGTTTGGATATGGATAACCCAACTCGGTTTGAGGAAATTGCCTGCTAGGATGGTTCTGGACACACAGCTTGCTTACCTTGATACAACTCAGGCAGATGATACTAGTACATAGGTGGATGGAGAAGGGGAGGGGGCAATGGTTGATGCATCTGAGATGTGTAAGACGTCACCAAAGAGCGATGAAAGATCTCTGCTACAAGATGTATGTTACTCGAGTCTATGTCAATTAATTCACTGTTGTAGCCTTTTGACTCCCTACGATGTATGGTTTGTTGGGATGAATTCCGAGGTTTGCAGTTTTGAACCAGCGAACCGGAACTGTCGATGATGAATAAGATACGTTTGCAGCAAACACTGCGAGTCATTGGTAAATAAGCATGGTACCGACTTTTCTCCCTTGCTCAACGCCGGGACTCATGGGCGTTCAGGAGGATCCCTCGCATTTCCTTGGTCCTCAGTCCGTTTTCCGACAACCGAAGATGGGGGGTTGCACATTATGCCTGACATAGTGGCGAGATCTGGGGAACAGGCGCTGCGGAAATCAGGGGTGCTAGGTGGGCAGATCTCGCCCTGAAGTCGAAAGATTGACGTGTCGAATCGGTCCCCCGGCCTGAGGGTACTCCGTGCCTTTTATAAGTAGTGTGACGAAGTAGCTACATATTCCCCCAGTGTTGCTGCGAAGGGTCCCAACGGTGCGGTGAGGGCCCGTATTGAACATATCGTCTGCGGGTTATGGTGGGTGGATTGTTAGGTACCACCTCATATTGCTTTTTGGCCATTTCCCACTATCATGTCTATTACAGAATGGCCTCTGTTGACCCATGCTGACAAGCCGCTAGGTACATCGATGTGCCCTGCGGCACGGGAAGGCCCTGACTAAACACTGCAGTGATAACCGAGCAGGAGGGGCGGCACCTGGCGGCTTATCGGTACTTGCAGTAGTCCGCGGTAGCATGTGACGCCCTTATCCAGGGAATACCTAAACACCTAGACAGTGGTGATGGCTTTCTTTGAATCTGTCGACGTCGACGAAAGAGGACTGATGAGCCTGTGATCGCGTGCCGGGAACCGGTCTGTGCCTTGCCAAGTTGGAGGGTGGGTGAGCTTGGAACATGACCGTATGACGTGGGGTTCCGAGGCTTTTTGGGCCGAGCTACACCAAGTACGGGGGAGGGAGAGATCAAGGAAGGGGCAGGACAAAGATCTACCAATACTAGATACCTAGGTACCTACCTAGGTAGGTGTTAACTCTGTACCGAGGTACTATGATCTTTTTATCGATTAGCTTGGCGAAGGGCGGGAAGGAGCCATACCTATACTACACCTACCACCTACCACCTACCTAGGTACCTTGGTAGGTACGGTATCTACATAGTATCTAAGTATGTAAGGGACTGTCAGTCACTCAGCCAGCTGTGAAAGGCAGAAAATGCCAAATGTTCCGCCGTTTCTATTTCTATCTCTCTTCCCTATTTCCAGACTCTTCTTACCTGCGTCTAAAGGATCGCACTCACAGCCATTGCAAGGTTTCCCTTACAGCATCGATCGCATCAATCAAATTAACTCTGTAACACCGCCCACTCCATCCGAGTCCATCGCGCCTACTGTGTACTAGCACTCGCAACGATCTACACAAACAAGTATTGCTGCACGCATCTTTCCCTGCACGGGACCCTTATTTATCTCCATCCTGTCCAACAATAGCCAACCTTTTCTGAACTGGAGTGTGGCCGCCAGGGATCTATCTAATCTGCCAGTCTGCCCAACGAACCGAGCCGTCTGTCTGTCTGTCTGCCCTCGGACTTGGCGACCTCCCCGGTTATACTAAACACTTTAGTTACTCTGCTTTAGGTCAAAGTACCAACTTGACAACCATCCGTCGACCTCAAAAGTTTCCCCAACTCTACTTCACAAAAAGGAAGAAAAAGAGAAAAAGAGGCCCTGGAATAGTTCTACGAATCTTCAACCTAACCAGTCAATACTTTCCCCATCATCCAAATCCCGGTCTTCCGTACAAACATCATTCCCCATTATCGACAGCTGATAATCGAGAATCAACAAGATGCCAATTCGAAACCCTTTCGCGAGGCGCCAAGCAGACGAGCTGCGCCCGCCATTGACCATCGAGCCAGCCCTGAAGACACCTCCAGGATTCGAGCGCGTCGACACCGTGGGCTCCAAAGCCTCTTCGGCTCTGTCGGTCAGCAGTCGCCGAAGCCAGGACACAGGCGAGTACAAGATGAGTGGTATGTTCGCATGAGCACCCGAGCCCTGGGATTGCCCCCCCCCCCCCATTCCCTCCATTGTCCCGCGCCGAGAGTTGCAATCGATAGCGGTCGTTCAATCAATCGACGAATACAGCAGAACAACCAGATGCGAAATTGTGTCAGCTGACAACAGATTCGATTTACAGTGGTCAATGACAGCGGTGTCTACCTACCGCCATCTCCCACCGCCAATGACAAGGCCTCGTGGCCTCGCCGCTACTTGTCGCGCACCTCGACGGACAAGAGGAGCGAACCAGGCGACATAGAGCCCTTCGGCATCTCGAGGGAATCGTTCGACTCCTACCGCCGGTCCTTTGTATGTTTTGCCCACGGTCCCATATACGCAGCAAATCAAGAAGTGGGATTTTAACCTTGCCTTGCCAACTGCAGGACATTACCGCCCGCTCCCCCATCCCCATCAACGACCCCTTCCCAGTCCGACGCTCTATGGATTCGGCGCGCTTCCCACGGATGCCCCGCCAGCGCCTCTTCGAGCGGGGAGAGTTCTCCACGGACGTAACCCCCGAGGAGGCTGAAGGTGAAGGTTTCGAGGAAGTGGGCCTGAACGATGAGAAGCCACAGTCACAGCAACAAGCACCACAGCAGTCAAAGAAGCGAGGGTTCTTCTCGAAGTTCTCGGACAACAGCAATAGCAGCAACAACCACCAAGAGAACGTACACTCGCCAGCAACAGCGTCTCCGACGATGAGCTCGCGTTTCTCCATCCTCCCCGGGCGGAAGAGGGGACATAGCGGTCAGGGTGCCGAGCTGGGGTACGTGGAGAGGCCGCGGACGGCAACCCGTGAGAGGGAAATGGCCGACGTCCAGCCCGCGCAGGCTTGAACGGTTGGTGTGGGGTGACTATTGAGACGACAGAACAGACACGGATCAGTCGAGGCGACCAGAGGAACACTCGGCGCCATGAAAGTTTCCCAAGCATGATTTAGTGATGGGCGAACGAGAAGGCATGGTCTACACACCGGTTGCTTGCAGGAAGGCTGCAAAGGGGACAATCCAGTTGCTACATATTCGCCTGCCTATACCTTCCAACACCCACTGCATCACGGGAGTATAGATACCACTATTTGGCCTTTATTAAACATGGCCGAGAAACAAGACACTCGCTCAAAGAGGAATACCTAGAGAAAACGGATTTGACGGGTATTCACATGGACGACATGGTATAGACTACGACAAGAGGGGAGATACGTATGTATGATCACTCTCCGGGACCTAATGAAAATGATAATACAAATGAAGCAATCACGCGGCTTTCAGAGGTGGACGTGAAAGCTCCCCAAAACATCTCAAGTCCCTGACTTACAAGACCCCTAGCCCCTGTGAAGCATAACATGTCAAATCTCACATCAGACGGCTAACGGGGGGCGACATCCCCTGAATCACCATACCATGCAGGCCATGTCAGCAGTGTGTTGAGAGAGTGGGCCCGTCCCCTACCGACGGAAGCACCGGCTACCTCCTTTTCCCACCCCGGATTCCCGGCCCCGATAACGGGGCGGGACCGTTCATGACGCCATCTTTAGCCGGCCGAGCATGGAAGCATTCCACTCAGCTGTCAACCTCTCAGAGGGATGCCGCATCTGCTGTGTAAAAAACGCTTTCAACCGCATGGTATCATTGACGGATAGATTGTGCAAGATCGCCCAACTTAGTCAGGAGCAGTCACTCTGAATATCTCTTCTTCGCCTTGTGCTCAGCAACCGTTAAAAAAAAGTCAGCAGCTTACCGGGTTCTCCGCACTTGTCTGATTCTCCCGGACCTCACCCCCGGACCGTTGATAAAACGGCCTCTCCCAGACCAATCCCGCCCGTAGCCATGGCCGACCAGAACAGCCTGCCAGTAGCCGAGTCCGGCCCCTCATCCGCAACCGTCGCGGCGGCCGAGGGGCGCGGCCAGGAAGGGCCAGGCTCGCTCGCCGCCCACTTCGGCGACCACAAGCTCAGCCTGTCGTCCCTGTCCGTCCACGCGGACGACTACATCAACAACCACCGGGCGGTGGCCCCGCCCCTACACGTGTCGACGACGTACCGGTACAACAGCGACCCGGACAAGCTGGCGCAGTGGGACAACACGGACGAGAACGCGCCCTACGACAGCCACATCTACAGCCGGGACAGCGCGCCCAACACGACGCGGCTCGAGGCGGTGCTCTCGTCGCTGCTGGGCGGGCCCGCCGTGACGTACACGAGCGGGCTGGCGGCGCTGCACGCCATGCTGGTGTTCCTGAACCCCAAGCGCATCGCCATCGGCGGGGGCTACCACGGGTGCCACGGGGTGATCGACCTGGTGGGCAAGCTCTCCGGGCTGGAGAAGCTGGAGCTGGAGGACGAGGGGGACCTGGCGAGGCTGCGGCCGGGCGACGTGATGCACGTGGAGACGCCGCTGAACCCGACGGGCGAGGCGCGCGACCTCGAGCACTACGCGGCCAGGGCCAGGGAGCTGGGGTGCTACCTCACCGTGGACGCGACGTTCGGCCCGCCGCCGCTGCAGCGGCCGTTCGACTACGGGGTGGACGTGGTGCTGCACAGCGGGACCAAGTACTTCGGCGGGCACAGCGACATGCTGTGCGGGGTTCTGGCCGTGCACCCGGGGCGGGCGGAGAGGGACGGGTGGGTGAGGGGCCTGCTGGACGAGAGGCTGTTCCTGGGGAGCGTCATGGGGAGCATGGAGGGGTGGCTGGGGGTGCGCAGCCTGCGGACCCTGGAGATCCGCGTGCAGAGGCAGAGCCAGAGCGCGACGAGGCTGGTGGCGTGGCTGGACGGGGAGCTGCGGAGGGGGGAGGAGGGCGGCGTGGTGGCGCGGACGGTGGACAGGCTGCAGCATGCCAGCTTGCAGCCTGAGGCCCGGGAGGAGGGCTCGTGGCTGAGGAGGCAGATGCCTCGGGGGTGGGGGCCTGTGTTTAGTATCATCATGAAGGACGAGGGACAGGCGAAGAGGCTTCCTAGTAAGCTGCACCTGTTCCACCATGCTACGAGCCTGGGCGGCGTGGAGAGTCTGATTGAGTGGAGGGCTATTACGGATAAGTCGGTCGCGAAGACGGTGTTGAGGGTGAGTGTTGGTGTTGAGGGGTGGGAGGATCTGAGGGAGGATTTGGTGCAGGGTCTTAAGGCGTTGTTGGAAGAGGAAGAGAAGAAGAAATAAGTGAGGATTTTGTATATACTGTTTTATATACTGGTTGACGGTTTCATACAATCCTCAATCTTCAAGATGAAGTTTAGACTTCCTGTGGATATCAGTACTTACATTGATACTTAGGCTGATTTCGTGAAGCTACCTAGGTGCCTAGCCAACTCTCAGTGATGAACAGCATGTTGGCAGACTCATCATCAATTACTGCTCGAATGAAACGGAGTGCTATACCTATGAGATGAAGAAGGGTTGATGGTGAGGTTTTCATAAAATAAAAAAGGGGGTGAACTGCTGCTTCCAGGCCCAAGATCAGGAGACAACAATTGACCTGCTCCAGGTGCCCCCGGCCAGCAGGGCTGCAAAGTGGATCCCGCCCCCCCCCCCAACCAACATGGGAGCACCAGGTGCCGTGGAGACCCTGAAATCCGGGACTTGAGTTACACACTGACCGCCCGTGGAGGTTGTCCAACCCTCCATTTCGCATTTCGTCAATCCCCACGCATCAGTCCAAACTTCACAACAAATTTTACCCCTCAAGCTCCAATGCGCCTACTGCCACACAGATGAAGCCCCGGCTTGAAACCCATCCCATCTCATCTCACCAAGAAGAAGCTTTGGCAGTCCTTCCTTCTCCTTCCTGAACGCCAAAAGCCCAACCGCCGCCCAATCCTCCTTCACGCATGGTCTTTCTGACATGTTCCGCCTCTCCGCGCTCTTCCGCCTCCCGTCCAAGGTGAAGCGCCGCGCCCGGCGGAACAGGATGGCCACGCTATTCTACCTCATCCTGCTGCTCGTCCTGCTCCTCGCGCCCTTCTACGCCATCTACAGGCCCCCCAGGCTCCTGATCCGCTACTTCCAGCACCGGTGGCCCGACGTCCTCTGGGAGGTCTCCTCGCCGCCGCCACACCTACCCAAGGGCACCGACAGCAAGTACGGCACCGCGGACAAGGTCATAGCCCTGACCATCGACGACGCGCCGAGCGAGTACACGCGGGAGATCCTCGCCCTCCTCGAGGCCAACGACGCGCACGCGACGCTGTTCGTTATCGGCGGGCAGGTCGAGGGCCGCGAGGAGGTCCTCCGGGAGGCGGTGGCGGCGGGCAACGAGCTGGGCAACCACGCGATGCACGACGAGGCGGCCCGGGGCCTGGACCTCGAGGTCCTGGAGGAGCAGATCGGGCGGGTCCAGGGCCTGATCCGGCAGGCGTACGCGGACGCGGGCGCCGGCGGCGGCGCGCCCGCGCACCAGTACTTCCGGCCCGGGAGCGGCATCTTCAGCACGGACATGCGCGCGCTGGTGGACAGGCTGGGGTACCGGCTGGTGCTGGGGAGCATCTACCCTCACGACCCGCAGCTGCCGTACTGGTGGCTGAATGCGTGGCATATACTGAGTATGGCGCGGAACGGGGGCATCATTGTGTGTCATGATCGGCGGAGCTGGACGATACCCATGTTGAGGAAGGTGTTGCCCGAGTTGAGGAGGCGGGGTTATAAGGTTGTTACGATAACTGAGTTGCTTGAGGCATCAAGCGAGTAATGTGGACTGAATTTTTTTGTTTTTTTTGTTGCGTGGCATTTTGTTTGATGGCGAAATTGAAATCATGGCAAACTAGACTCGGGGTAAGAGCGCGTTTTTCTTCTTGTTTTTCACCTCGCTGCAATCAGTTGACAGCTGGACTCAATCGAGATATGGCGGCTGGTCTGGTACATTGTTCTACGCATTGGGCCTGGAGCTGACGGCGTTGGACTTGTATAATATCAGGGTAAGAAGAGCCTAGGTTGTGGTGTCGGATATCATATGGCGCGGATAGTGGAGGCTTGCTAGGAGCTTACCACGTCGTTCTCCAGCTCGACACGGAAGGGGATGGTTCTCAAGGACTCGGGCCATATCGAAGGGCTGAATCGAGAACAGGTTCGAAACATGTCGTTGTTAGGCCCATTATAGTGCCAGGCACTGGCACCGTTCTCTGCAGTGGCCTTGGCCTCTCACCTGACCTGCTAGAGTTGAATAGGACGTGTCTTCGATCAACTGCGTATATGCTGGCTACAACATGTTTCGCGGTCTCGCTTGCCCCACATGTCAATCGAGACATTGCTTCATCCCATCTATACCAAAAACCTTAATTTCACTCAGTGACTTCAACCCTTATCTGAGGGAATAGTCTTGGAAATGACGCAGTTTGTGACAAGCTGCGTAGAAACCCCACATACAAGACATATAGCGACAGTTTGGTCACTGCTCCAGTAACCCCCAGCCGGGATAGAAAACTTCAGGACCCAAAAGGGGAGAATGCTGGATTTCAGGTTTGGTGGCTAGAGTTGTATCCGGAGAACGTCCCACTTAGGGCTCTTCTTGTTTGGAGTTTCATGGCTTCTCGTTTGAAACAAATCCCACCCCATACGTGACGGTTTAGGTTGTGAGGGGGGGGGGTAATGCAGGCATGTGGTGTTTCTCACCCCAGAACTTTCCAATTTCTCCGTCATGCCTATCCCAGAAGACGGGAAAATGCATCTGTTCAGGCATTATTATTGGTATTGCAAGATAATGACCACAGCAGTATCAAATGCCGCGTCATCTTCCGCCATAATCGTTTTATTTAGATATGTGGGGGGTTGATCAGCCAAGGAGGAAAACCAGACGATCCGCTCGTTATGGTCTGAAGTTAATTCAAGCCACAGCAACCTGGGGACAGACTTACTCCGCACGCTTGCAGTCGGACAGTTTGGGGAAGCGGGAGAGCACGGCCGCAATGCTGTGGTCGGGGATCAGCAGCATCGGACTGCTGCAGATCATGAAGGCTCATCGGATCTTGTACGTACAAAGTAGGTTACTCTAAAACGGACCGGCATTGAGCAACGGGGATCACTGTCCAAACTAAGATTCAATTCGAGGGACGAATGGATACGTCAAGGTGTGTAATATGCTTATCAATATCTTTATTTATCTGTTTCGTCCTACAGGATCTCGTCGATGACGAGTCCACAAGTGCCTCCTCCCTCAGAGTCCAACCTAGTGCTTGTCCCACGGGCTGTCCCCAGTAGGATCTCCCTCTCCCCCGTTTACTAACAGCATCTCTTGGCAGTCCATCATCAATCAAGAAGACATAGTAAAAGGGTATGATGATGTGAGTATGAAGAACTCGAAACATGATAATAGGGGGAAAATCTCCAAAAGGAATGATTGGAGGATTAGAAGAATAGAACGTAATGCTCCTTGCTGCCACCATGGGCACGGGGAATCAGTACAGATTGTTAAAAACCCAACATTTAATAAGTCCAACGCCTTTTTTCCCCTCCATGTAGTAACCCCCAAAACCTGTCCACTAGTCCGAATATGTCCAAAACAGACAATTGAATCCTGAAGTAGGGAGTTGGAAAGATAATATCCATAAACAAACATCCTCCTCCCCGGGTATAGAAAAACTCCAATCCAAAGTCGAGTTGTTGTAAAGCCGTAATCGCCGTGTCTCGCATGAGATGATTGCGTAGTGAGATTGCATCATAGTACCACAACAGGAACTAAGCATAGTCCTGTCGTCAAGCGCAGCTGACGCTCAGATCCATTGCGGGCCTGGACTCCGAGCGTGCTTCACCTCGCCGAAGAAGGTCGTGAAAAGCCCCTGGATCTCAACGAGGTAGTCCTCGGGGGTGAACTTCTTCAGACCGCTATCGATCAGATCCCGCTCCTCCTTGCTGAGCATGGCGCGGGTCTTATCCGCCGCCGTGGAGGCATACTCCTCGGCCAGCTCCGTAACTTGCGCTAGCTCGTGACCAAATGGATGCGATGATTCGGTGGCACTGACAGGCTCTTTCTGGTACTGAGTAGATCCAGAAGTGAACAAGGCGGTAGGGTGAACTGGCGGAGGGGCTGTGGAGGTCTTGGGCGCGCCGATAGACTGATGGCTGCTAGCCGTAGTGTTGGTCGACGTGGATGATGAGCGGGAGAAGCTGAAGCTGGCTTTGGTGGAGACGGTCCGGCTGGATTGCTCAGAAAGTCTAGAGACAGAAGGCCTGCGACCAAGGGGTTCTTGAGACTTCGACTCTGATAGTCTCGAAACTGACGGCTTGCGCTCGTAGTTCTTCTTTGTGTGCGAGGGCGCCCGTTTCGGAATGGACGGGACAGGTGGCGGTAGTGCTGTGGGCGCTTGGCCAGGCAAGGTGAAGTAGCATGAAAGGTGGTTTGACCCTCCTCCAGGAGACTTGTTGTCGTCTTTGTCTCCATGTGGGAACGGTGATTCTGGGCTGGTTGGTGGCGAGTAAGCCGCTCCTGGGTGGTGATCCGAGTCTCCGTCGGATCGGGTTGTTGACAGCGATGAGGTAGAGACAGCAGTCTTGGGTTCTTTTTGGATGTCCGGGGCGTTGTAAGAGAGCATGTTCGTTGTGTGGATCAGCTCAACCGGTCCTGAGATCTTACTACGAACGGGACCGGAGATTGATCCTTTGATGCTTTGACTCCGGCTGGGCCTGCCTCCCTCTGAGTTCTCTCCATTACCAAAGACCTTGGCCCGGCGGGTCGTAAACGCTCTAGCTAGAGACATTGTTGCTGATTTGATGTGCTGAAGTCGGGATGGTGAAATCGAACGAGGAGCTTTCAACTTGCTTGAGCTTCTTTATTTGCAGACCAAGTTCTGACCCCACAGAGTTGGGATGAGGGTGAGATAAGCTTGACTGGTGACGGTGATTCAACCCACACGAAGTGAGTGACGTGCTGTGTCTTGATGATGGATACAGACTGAGACGCGTGACTGAATGCCCCCGTCAAAGTCTCCAGTTAGCAGCACAAATGGCGACTTAGTGGGATGTACGACGACTGTTGGAGTGAGTCGCAATGATCCAGCAGTTGAGATGATTGGGTGTGACGTTGCGGTGAACCGATCGGCTGCCCAAGTGCTGTCCTCCACAAGCCGCGATTTTAGTTGCAGATGATCTCCGCAGGTGCCACACACGGACTACCAGTCAACCTTCAATGGGCTGCCTGTAGTGGGTATGACTTTCAGGAATTCGGTCAAAAGCCCGATTGTTTTGGGCTCGTGAGATCGTGGGATAACTGAACTGTGAACAGTCGAAGTGTGTCTCGCACAGGCTTTCGGGTCACAAGTTGGATGTGGTGGTTTTGTCGAAAATAAGGTGGCGATCGGCGACTATGCTCTCCGAGCCTAAGGAAGGAATGGAAAGAAGAATCGGAAGTTGAAGTAAATCGAAGTCGAAGTCGGGGCTTGCCACGAGGTAGAGCTGCAAGACTGTTCCGTATGTGGAAAGTGGTTTCGGCGGGACGAAAGTGGTGGTCTCCAGTTTGGATCCAGTCCGGTATGGAAGATAGAAATTGTCTCACCGAAAAGTGAGTGCGTAGTGGGTTTCAGAATTGAGTACAAAGTTGATCCCAAAGTTAAAAGTTAAAATGTGAAGTGCTCGGGCTTGAAGACCTAAGCTTGAAAATACCTAGTCAACTGCTGTTTCTGCAGACTGAAGCTTCCCCTCTTTTCACTTTTGACGTTGCTTTGACTAGACTTCTCAAGGTCGACCACAGGCTGAACTTCGGTTTGGTGGGCCCTTCTAACACTGACAAGAGTACTTGTCGAATTCTGCTCTTCGTCTGTCTTTCTCTTTGGGAAGCGACCAGGTCCAGGGCCGTAGTTGCTAGGAAGGAAGGAATGTATGGGTGTTTCGGTTGTGACTGCAAGTCAAATGTCGTCTTCGAAAGAAGGTCGTTGGATCCTCTTCATGTCCTACAGAATCCGGTCTCGAATCCCGCGATAATGGTACTTCTGTAGGTGGAGAGAATGGAGGAAAGCCGTTGCCGTACCGTATGTGGATGTGTGTGCCGTACTGCGAGAACCGTGCAAGGAGTGACGGCTGGTCGTCAAAAAAAGGAGGGACTGACCGGATGAGTTGTTTGGTGAGACTGAAGTTGATAATTAACAGCTTGGAAGCCTCGAAAAGAAGAAGGTCGAGAACGAATCCGGGGAGGGGGGACGCGCGCAAGTAATAAAAGTCAAATGGAAGTGGGAGCCGGAGAACCGGTGGATTCGAAGCTGCCTCGCGTACATACAGTATGGCGCCCGCTACGCTAGCCCGTTTGTCCTGTTCCCCTGTCCTGTCCTGTCCTGTCCTGTCCTGTCCCGTTCCGTCCCATCGACAAAAGGTGCAAGGAGTGCCTGAAAGAAAACTTGGCGGGCGGTACAATCTACACGCTGGTGTGCATGGGATCAAACGAAACGAGAAGTCACTAAAACATAAATCAGGGGGTCTCGGCTATCGTTGATTGGTGTACTTGAATGACGGGCATCTTGGCTTATCCTTGTCCAACCGTCCACCCATTTCGATCGAGGGCAAGTCCAGAACCAGAACCAGACCCAGATCGGACGGTTAAAACGGTTAGCACGGTTAGAACGGTCCAGTAAGGAAAAACCTAACGGAACGGTCCAACTCTTTTCTTTGTTCGCAAGATTTTCAACAGTCGCCTTGAAGAAAGCAGAGGTTTGTTTTTAGAATGCCACGCAGGCACATCCATTCCACCTTCTTTTTGCCGTTCCGTCGTTCCATTTTCGTGCATTCTCCGAATGGGACGGTGCGCTTACGGTTTCCTTGGACCACTCAAGCACAAGTCCAGGTTCACTGGTTCACTGGTTCACTGTGGCCCAGAGCTCACAGCAAATCCCCTGTTCCTGGCACGTGCAGAGCAGCATTCATTGGCCGGGGACCAGTTCCCTACTAATCTCATTTGGGCACCCGTACAGGGACGGACGATGCAGGAACCATGTCACGCCCTCAGCACTCTATTCCATACCTAGCACAGCACAGGAGCATGCATACCTAGTTTGATGGTACCGGCCTGGTTGACCTCGGCCCTAAGAGTACTTACTGACTAAGTATTTTTCTTTCTCTTCTGGGTTTCCCCTTTTTTGTGCCTCACGCTATCAACGACAACAAGCCTTCTAGGCCGTCGCCATCATGACCACGATCGTGACCATTACATGCAGCTTGCGGCCCGGTCTCGCAGATGGCGCCAGCACATACATCTTTAGGTGAAGTAACCTATGTATGTACATGGCTTTGCATTTGCATCTTGCATGGCCAGGTGGCTACCTTGTCCAACGAAGACGACCCGCGCACGCACCATACATACCAACGATTGGGGTTTTTTGGGCGGTTGTGCCTGGGTGTGCCTGGGGTTATATGCCCAAAAATACCACCCGAGATGGAGCTGGTGTCAATGCGAACGACTGATCTGCCTCCGAGGCGAACGATGAGCATGAAGCGATGACCTCCAGGAGTCGGTCCGCGGAGGGTCGGACACAGCCAGCGCAGGCAGAACAGACAAAAGGTCCTGGTGAAATAATTCATTCGCCCGCCCGCCCTGTTGTGCAGCAGGGGGTGTCCCGACGGGGTTGATCCACACCTCCAGTGTCACCTCTTCTCGCCTAGCCGTCCACCTTGTTCCTGCATATGAAACGGCCAGCGGCAGGGTCGGCTGGCTTTTTCTCCCATTGGAAGCCTGTTCCAGAGCTGCTCCACAGCCAACCAAACTTCTCGGTCCAGAACCGGGGAACCGACCAGAGAGTCGGATTGAAGTGCCACTATTCGCTGTTTCAGCAGAGTCAGCCGAACGCTCGATGAGGTTCTATCTCATCGATCCCAAAAGCCCTCTGGTCGGCTTTCGAGCTGTCGAGTCCATCTTTCACGCTGTTTCTCGTCGTTGACAAGCTGCCTTCGGAGCTTATTTGTGGGACCGACAGACCAGCATGTCTGTGCCAAAGGCTCGGACCTCGGTATTGGCGATCATAGGAAACCGTCCCTGCGTGCGAGATACACGGTGGCAGTGTCAGGCGGGTCAGACGACCTTTGACCACTACGTGCAGTCCCTCATGGTGGCCCGCGCCCGGAGGTCGCAGTACGACCACGAAGTACTACAAATGTATATAGGATGGCTCACAGCCCGATTCCTTTCGTCAGATCTTCCAAATGATGGTCAATCATCTATGGATAGGAACGGCAATCCGGGACTCGTTGCGCCTGTACTACTTACCCAAGTAACTGCCGTGGCCTCCGGAAGGGGCCCGAAAAAGGCAACAGTGAGATGCGGAGAGAACAAAACGGGCGTCGCCTTAGCATTACTCTACCTGACACAGCATAAACGATCGGCGGTTACGTCCAAACAGCCAAGCATCTCTCAACATTTGGGTCACACGGTGCAAGGCATCGCCATTCGTCACGCTTGGCGCAGGAAGACATGATATCCTATCCTTCGTGTTTGCCTCTTATGTGTATGGTCACATGAGACATGATCTATTGACTGTACAGATTTGACGCTGTATCATATTTACCGGTACATCGAGGCTTGCAAATAGACACACATACCAGGGTCTACCCGGGCATACCCACCCGCGTGTCCGTCAAAGTCTCGAAAAGCCAATGCGTCCATGGTGAGTTCTCGTTATTGACTCTCGGTAGATATATCAGTTCCCGTGTCATCAGGCGGTGAAATCTCAACATGTATTTGGCGGTTGGCTGGTAAGTATCAAGTCGTGAACGATGGACAATGGTCCTCAAGGAGACACAGTGGTTAGACGTGAACAAGTACCAAAGAGCATTTATATCATGGCTTGGGGTTTCGACAGTCACCCATCGCCACTCCTGAGAACCGCCATTTGCCAGCCAACCATGCTACAACTACTCACTCAATCGGTGTGCAACGGAAACACTGCTGTTAGGGTAAGCGCCTTTTGATTATTGGGTACTAGGATTGTTTGTCCCAATATCTACGACCACGGTCCACGATCCTGCTCGTCCAGTAGCTACCCTTTCCCGGACAAAAGGATACCTTCTTCTCCCGCATAGTCTACCTGAACGACATCCCGCCGCCTCGTCTTTTAACAGCGGGCTTCTTGACCGCCCCGGTCGTCACGATCTTCTTCTTCGCCGCCCCGGTACCGTTGGCCTTCCCGCCGTCCTTCGGCTTCTCCTCCTCGGCCAGCCGCTCCTCCTGCCTCTTCTTGTCCTCGGCCATCTTGGCCTCGATCTCCATCTTCCTGTTGAACTCGGTCTCGATGACCTTCTTGTCCCGGGCCGAGTAGCCCTTCTCCTTGACCGAGTAGAAAACGCCGCCCAGCTCGGCCAGCCAGCGCGGGTCCACGCTCGTCACCGTCGACATGTACTCCTTGCTCGTGAGGATCAGCTCGTGGTAGATGACGTAGTCCGGCAGGAACCCCAGCCCGTACAGCGCGCTGGTCGGGTGCAGCTGCACCGTCACCGACGTCCGCAGGTTGATGTACTCGCCGATGCCCTTCACCTTGGCCGCCTGGTGGTAGTACCCGCTGCAGATGCACTTCCGGATGACGTCCCAGTCGGTCCCGCATGATACCATCTCCATCTTCTGGTTGCGCATGATGTCCAGCAGCTGGTCGCGCACCTCCTTCGCCCTCCGCAGGGACTTGGAGTGCAAGAAGTGTTGCGTGCACCACCTGTCGCTGTATCCGTTGGCCTTCCACTGGCTGTACACGTGCAGGTAAGTCAGATGGTCCGATTCGGGCACGAAGAACTTTTCTCTTGCGGCGTCAGACTCCTCCTGTCTTTCCTTTGGCCGGAAGAAGACATTCGGTACGCTCAGCATCGACACGATGGTCACCATCTCCTCACTGCAGCCGTACTCCTCTGACATGATCAGCAACTTGGCCAAACTTGGGTCCATCGGGAACGCGTTCATTTTGGAGCCCAAGTCGGTCAGTTCGCCGACATTGTCCAACGCCCCCAATGCCCAGAGGTCGAAGAGCGAGGTTGTGATGGTCTCCTGGGGTGGGGGATCCATGAAGTCGAAGTCAAGGAGGTCCTTAACGCCCAGGGACTTGATGAGCAGGACTGTGTTGGCCAGGTTCGTCCTCTGGATCTCGGGAATGGTCTGGATGTACAGCTCATCATTATAGGCCTTTTCCGTGTAGAGCCGGTAGGCTTTGCCAGGTCCGGTTCGTCCTGCGCGACCGGAGCGCTGGCCAGAATTTGCCTGGGAGATGGGTGTGATTTGTAGGGTGTCCATACCCATTCTTGGGTTGTAGACCTTGAGTTTTGAGTATCCGGCGTCCACCACGTACATGATACCGTCGACAGTCAAACTGGTTTCTGCGATGTTCGTTGCCACGATGCACTTGCGGACTCCAGGCGCTGCTCGATCGAAAATCTTGGCTTGTAGATCTGCGGGCATTTGACTGTAGATGGGCAGGATGCTAAGCTTCGGCGGGTCGTTAAGAGCATTGAGCCGCTCCTGAATGAGCTCACAAGTAGCCTCGATATCTTCCTGGCCAGTCATGAAGACGAGGATATCTCCTTGGCCCTGAGCCACGTGGATCGACAGCACTTGCTGGACGGCCTGGTCGACGTAGTCTTCAACGGGTGACCGATGAAACATCACATCGACTGGGAAGGTCCGGCCGGGGATGAAGAACTCAGGAGCGCCTCCAAAGAAGTCGGAAAACCGCTTCGAGTTCATCGTCGCCGATGTAACGATGAGCTTGATGTCTCGCCGTCTTTGCAAAATCTTCTTGAAGAGACCCATCAAAACGTCGGTGTTCAGTGCTCTCTCGTGAGCCTCATCCATGATGACGCACGAGTAACGATCCAGGTCGGACTCGTTTAATGACTCTCGCAGTAGGACACCGTCAGTCATATACTTTATGACTGTCTCCTTGCTCGTGCAATCCTCGAAACGAATCGCATACCCCACAGTGCTCCCGAGCTTGCATTCCATCTCCTCACTGACACGTCTCGCAACACTCATAGCAGCCACTCGCCTGGGCTGCGTACATCCGATCATGCCCCTGTTGCCGTATCCGTCTTCGTAGAGAAACTGGGTGAGCTGGGTCGTTTTGCCAGAGCCTGTCTCACCAACGACGATAACCACCTGGTTGTCCCTGATGACCCGCAGTAGATCTTCGCGCACGGCAAACGCTGGAAGAAATTCGCGCTGTTCTCTCAGCGTCTTGCTCTGACTGAAGTCACTCGCGCCGTCGTTCTTCTTCATGACCTGACTGAACTTGTTCGACTGCGGTTCCTCAGGAGCCCTATCATTATCATCCTGTTTTGGCATCGGCAGCGCACTATCCGTATCGTCCTCATTCTTCACGCCCATAACATTTCCCAGTGTTGTTCCCGCAATGTTCGTTGCTTCCTGCGCCTGTTTCTGCCTCTCCCTCTGCTGTCTCCGCTCCTTAACGACCCGACTGCCTTTCCGGGAGAACACGGCCATATCACTCTGGTAGTCCCTCACCGCAGGCACGGGATCCAACTGCTTCGTGAAGATAGTCCTCCCATCCAGGAATGGAGGGCGTAGGTCATGAATCAGCAGATGCACTCGCATAGAGTCCTCATCATCTTCGAACTCCTGATTGCGTCTTTGCGCCACACCGGAAGACAGCATCCGGTTGGTTTCCCATGCGTCGATATCCTTTTGCTTCTGGGCCTGCCGTGCGCTCTGCCGGTCGAAGCGGCCCACCCTTTTCTCGACCATGGCGCGTTCGGCTTCTTGCGACTCGGCCCAGTTCTGGTCATATGTTCCGAACGGGTTATGCGACTCATCCCCAAAAGTGTGCCCGAGTTCATCGCCGGCGTACCAGTCCCGGTCGAGGGCTGTATCTTGGGCTTGTGGATCGAGTTCCTCATCGTCGTTCCGGGGCGGCTCTGGGGTCGAGGCATGGTGGTTTCCTCGCGGTGTTGACCGTCCAGATGCGAAGCGCCCGTTGGGAGGGCCATTCTTCCGGATAGGCACGTCGCCCCAGCGGTCGTCGGACCGTAGGGGATTGAAGTTCAGCCTTCGCCTCTTGGGCTCCCGGTCGGGGTCCATTGCGACTGTATTTATGTGTGTTGACTGCCTCACTGTGGAATGCCTCCCTCCAACTTTGTCGTTCCTGATAAGGGATTGTCTGACAGTCGAACCGCGACGGGTTAGTGCTCGTGGCGTAACGAGACTGTAAATGGTCGGAGGGAAAGTGTGACCTGAGGTTCCCGGGAAGGGAGTGATGTGTCGCCTATGGAAGAAAAGCTGGAATGATAAATATGTTCCAGTATTTCCGAACCACTGATCCGCAGTTCTTCCTTTCGAACCTTGAAGTTCAATGTTGAAAAGCAGATGGGAGGACCTGACACGCCTTAGGCTATTCTGCGGAGCTTCAGTAGTCCAAGCAAGTCAAGCAAGTCAAGCAAGTCAAGCTAGTCAAGCTAGTCAAGCTAAAAAGGTCGGTGGCTCGGTCAGGGATGTGCTTATCGATAAGCCCCTCCGACAAAAAAGTTCCCCGGGCCAAAATCGACTTTCTTGCGCCCAACTTTAAAGTCTTGTTCAACCTGCGGTCGCAACTGGACAAGAAGTTGCACGAATTCTTCAACCGCTCTCCAATATGTCCATGATCACCACCTCATCTTGGGTGCCGCGCGGGTTTGCGGCACCGTTCCCTCAGAAGTATGACTTCGACGAGGAAGAATTCGAGCGTATCGCAGCCATGGCTAAGCTGAATTTGGACGATGCCAACGACGACCTAGAGGAGGCCCAAGGAAAGGCAGGCAAAGGCAGCTCAGACACGGAGGATTCAAAGAATGCGGCCGATGTCAAGGACGAGTACGAGTATCGGTTCTCTATGGAATGAGGCATGCGCTGACAGATCCCGCAGTATCGAGATTGACGACGACCTGAAGGAGTACGATCTCGAGCACTATGACGATGACCCCGAGGAAGACATTGAAGTCGCGCAGAGTATGGGCATGTTCGGCAACGTGAAATCGCTTGCCTACTACGACAACAACAAGGAGGACCCGTACATCACGATACCGGACGAGGAGGACGACAACGAGGAACGAGAGGATCTGCAGATTCTCGCGACAGACAACCTGTTGCTCGCAGCAAAAGTCGAAGACGAACTGGCACACCTCGAGGTGTACGTGTACGAAGATGATTCCGACAACCTCTACGTCCACCATGACATCATGTTGCCCGCCATCCCTCTGTGTGTTGAGTGGCTAGATATCTCCTGCGGAAAGTCAAGTGTTGACAAGGATGCAACTGCCAACTTCGTCGCTGTCGGTACTATGGACCCGGATATTGAGCTGTGGGATCTCGACACGGTTGACTGCATGTACCCCAACGCTATCCTGGGTCAGGGTGGCAACCCCGAGGACGAGAAGAAGAAGAAAAAGAAGAAGAAGTCTAAGAAGGCAAACGACGAGTACCACGTCGACGCAGTGCTGGCTCTGGCAGCAAACAGGAAACACAGAAACCTCTTGGCCTCCGCCTCGGCCGACAAGACAGTGAAGCTTTGGGATCTGCACACCGCAAAGGCCGCCAAATCATACAGCTACCACACAGACAAGGTCTGCTCCCTCGCATGGCACCCTACCGAGTCAACGGTCCTCCTGAGCGGCAGTTACGACCGTACCGTCGTTGCGGCAGACATGCGAGCGCCGGATGCGAAGCCACCTAGGTGGGGCGTCGAGAGTGACGTCGAGCACGTGCGGTGGGACCCTCACGATCCCAACTTCTTCTTCGTCTCAACCGAGAACGGAATTATTCACTACCTCGATGTTCGAAACGCGCCATCAGACCCCACCAAGACCAAGGCGGTGTGGACGCTGCAGGCACACGACCAGTCCGTTTCGTGCTTCGACCTCAACAGCAAGATCCCGGGCTTCATGGCGACGGGATCAACGGATAAAACCGTCAAGTTGTGGAACATTCAGCCTTCTGGCCCATCATTGGTGGTTTCCCGCGATCTGGACGTCGGCAAGGTCTTCTCGACGACGTTTGGCCCTGATCCTCAGGTTGCGTTCCGACTGGCTGTGGCGGGTAGCAAAGGCACGATGCATGTTTGGGATACTTCTACGAACCTGTCTGTTCGTCGTGCATTCGCAGGCAAGGTTCCTGCGGCCAAGGCGAATGAGGACGTGAAGGAGAGGCTCATTGGCGTTGCGGATGATGAGAGCGACTCCGATGATGAGGAGGAAGAGGAGGATGACGATGAGCAAGAGGGTCCCGCAGGTGAGGACGATGACGACTCCATGGACGAGGAGTAAACTATCCATGGGAAAATTCAAGGGGTCGCTGAGAGACGGTCATGACAGCCGTTAATGAAAGAGGGTATCTGAGGATGTGAAGTACAAAAGCCGTCCTCTGTCTTAAGGCCTTTGACCGAACGCCTAACTATCACATTTTTTACGCATACCCCTCCATCCGAGATACCAATGAAAGTCTAGTGTCGAACTTGAAAGTCCGGCTCTCCATCCACCACATCACGATCCTCCGTGTCCAGCTTGACGACCTTGGCGCCTCTGGGCCCCGCATCGACATCTTTCAAGAAGCTCTTGATTATGCTGTCCTCTCCTTGTGCCTCACCCTCAACCTGAATACTGCGTTAGTGTCAAAAAAAAACAGCCCTACGTTGGCATATATCTTCACTCACTTTGTTGTTGGGTGTGTTGCGAACCCATCCTGTGAGACCATATTCTGTGGCTTGCTTGCGGACGAAGAAACGGAAACCCACTCCTGAAGACAGAAAAGGGACAAGTCAGTTGCTTAGACTCAGCAAAATTACATGTGGAAGACTGAATAATTTCTTACCTTGGACCATGCCTCCATGGGCGAGGAAATAGACCTGGACAAGTTAGTTCAAATGTGATATGCAGGGGGGGGGCGCACGGTGACTTACACGTCGGGTCATAGTGATGGTTGAATCGGGCTTGCTAGTTATCGTAGTTGTAATTCTCCTTTGGGAATAGGAAAGTGCAAATGTTAAGCCTTTGAATCTTTGTTTCCCAGAAAATGAAACCGAGTGAAAAACAGAGCTTCGTCTCTAACAATTCGTCGTCGTCAACCATGTCAAATCCCCACACACTGAGACCTAGACGAAGCTCTGACATCACCGGCAATTCACCGCAGGGGTCTCGGTACTCGAGTACCGATAACCTAGATAAGCCCTGAGCTTATTCTGACGGCTCTCCGAATTAAAGGAACCTCTTCATCAACTCAAAACACGACACTCACCAAGAATAGCTGCATTTCATCGCATTATGGAAATGGAAACCGACAATACCGAACCGCAGGTGGTCTTCCGAACCAACAAGAAACGGAAGCACTTCAGACAGCGCGCAGAACAACCTAGCGCAAAGGAAGACGATGCGGCGACCCAGGCTGCAGTGCCGCCAACTCAGGCGCAGGACGAACTAGCAAAACCCCACGACGATGTCGACGCAACTTCGGATACAGAAGGCCTGTCCGTAGCTGAAGCCCTGCGACTACGGAATATGCGCAAGTCAAGACTCAAGGGTGTTGGGTTTAGGCCGGAGGGTACCAGCGCTGGAGTCGAGGAGTCGAATACTGAGCGAAGCCTCGTTGCCAAAGACGATGCCTATGCTGCTGACGCTATGGAATATGGTGTATCGAGGCGTTTTGCGCCGCAGGCAGGATTGGTGGGCGAGCTAGTCAACAAACATATGTAAGTGGCCCCAATGCTTGCCTTCTGGCTGCCCTGGACACGAACTGATCATGTAGGGAGGAATACATAGAATCCGAGTTGGCTAGACGGCATGCCGCAGAAAAGGCTATTGAAGAATCGAATGCAGAACAACAGCCAGGATCCCTGGAGGCCCAGTCGACGGTAGTGGATCCGACCAAGCCGTTTGGTGAGCGACCGACGATGCAGGGCAAGCTACAAGAGGTCGACCTCGGAGAAGAAGTCCGCATGCGCAACGCCACTATGACGGAGCAAGCAAGGCGACGCCTGGCTGGCGAGGCCATGGAAGAAAGCGAGGATGGCTCGAGGAAACGTGCCCGACTCGGCAAGGACGGCAAGCCATGGCGATCACGCAAGAGGCGCAACAGCGAGGACATCAAGCGAGATCAGCTTGTAGAGGAACTCATGAGGGAGAACAGACGTAAGCTACGACCTCGACCTGCATTTTATATATCGAAGGACAAAGTGCTAACACTTGAATAGTCGATGTATACGATGTACCCGCCCAGCCAGAAACTACTGGCCAGCCCGGTTTCGATGAAGCCGCGGATGAGAGGATCGCAGCAGACTTCCGCCGTGAGTTCATGGACGCCATGTCCGAGAGGAGGAACCAGCGGAGGAAAGCGCCGGCCCAGCCGGCCAAACCTGGAGTGAAGCAGGAGGAAATCCTCAAGGGGCCGAAGTTGGGCGGCAGCAGGAACGCGAGGGCTGCGATGCGGGACCTTTTACTGTCGCAACAGGAGAAGGGCAAACAGCGAGGGAGATGAGCGCCATCATCTGCTCCCACGCTTATGTGCTCCACCCTGCAATTTCCGTGTTAAGTTTGGCAGTCGACGTCCCGAGAGGGAGCTACTGCAGGGTTTTTTTTTCGGCAACAAGATCTATGCAAATTTTCCAGAATACGACATAGTAGCAGCACCCTTCGTTCACCACCCTTCAGCCTTCTTTATTGGATTATCGCGGCGGTAGGATTAGGGATTGGGGCTTGGTGAAATGCGGCTTACGCCAAGCCACATATAAGAAGAGCATGCAATTTTGCAGGTGCAAAAAATGGAGATCGATCAACCACACCTTGTCTCTGCTGCTGTCAGTGCATCCTGTTGTACTTAGTCAAATGGGCAAATAAAACACCCTGGACTGGTATTGTGGCCCAGATGGGCACAGGGCCCACCGGTACTTCTTGCACCAGAAAGGAACACCACGACGTTTCGGCCCACAACGAGCACGAGGCAAGAGTACCTGACTGGGTAATTATATCTCGGCTTGGTAAAAATACGGCCCCTGGGTAGTACGACCACTGCGGCTCTTGTGGGACAGTCTGACAATGTGAAAGCAAGCTTCCTCCGGGGATTATGGACGGTTGCCATGTATGTGGTCATCGTAATCAATCTGTGGAACTGATCTAAGGGTTTCGGAGGGACAGACCGCTATTCTCTTCCCGTTCCTCCTCGCCGGGCGCGTGGTGCACATCTTCTTTCTCTACATTGTTTCGACAACCTTGGCCCTGGACTACTGCTCTCCTCGTGAAACCCACGAGATCGCGTCAGGTACTTCTCAATTGTTTCACCTGCGATCGCCGGCCGCTTTTATACAACCCGAGCTCGCGGGCTCCTGTTTGAAGATGCATCTCTTTCAGCATCTTAGCATAGCAGCGTTGATCTCGCTCATGACGACTGCCGCCGGTGCCACCAGCTACGACACGTGCTACAATCTCGATGGCTCGGTGAGCGGGGTCAGCTATCGGTGCGATAACCAAACGACGGGACATACAACATGCTGTCAAGCCGGAGCCGTCTGCTATTCAAACGGCGTCTGCAAGTATGACAATGAAGGAAGAGAAGACTACCAGAGGGTCGGGTGTACCGATAAGACATGGCGAGACCCTGCGTGCCTGAAGGAGTGTGAAAAGTGTAAGTCCTGCCTCTCCCCCCCCCTGTGGACACAAACACGTGCACACACACACACACACACACCCTTGGGTCCCAGCCAAAGCCCTGTCCACATGCTCTTCACACTTGCTGACCTCGCATGCCTCACAGACGCACGTGGCTCTACGGCAGGCATCCGTCCCTGCGATGGCATCACCGAGGGGAACCACTACTGCTGCGATGACGGGTAAGACAACATAGGGAGCTACCAATGCTGCAACAACTCCAGCGACATCTTCATCCTGGGCACCTCGATCCCGAACGTCCTGGCCCAGATGCCCCTGTCGCAGACCAGCACGTCCACATCGGCAGCCGCGACGGGCCCCACGAGCAGCAGCTCGTCGGCAGGCGGCGGCAAGGCCGGTTGTGGTAGTAGTAGCCAGACGGCCGTCGGGGTCGGCGTGGGCCTCGGCGTCGGGCTCCCGGTCGCGGTCGCGGCCGCCGGCGTGGTCTGGTTCCTCACGTGGAGGGCGAGGAGGAAGGACATGCAGCAGAGGAAGGCGGCCATCGAGTACGACGTGGCGAACGGCCAGCATGGCGGCGATGGTGCGGCGGCGGTCGGTATGGCCTCGGTGCAGGGGTACTCGCAGGTGCCGCAGCAGCAGCAGCAATATGGCTACCCGGCTGGGCAGGTGGATGGCATGTCCAAGTATGAGGGGTACGGGGTGCTGTCGCCGCAGGAGATGCAGGCCCACTCGCCGCCGACAGAGCTGCCGAGCACGCCGAGGAGTGAGTTGCCGTCGTGACGGCCCGGTGGGTTGTTCGATGGTGGAGTGTAGGGGCGCGGGGGTAGGGGTAGGGGAATGTCTCTCCGATCAGAAGCTGAGAACATCTATATCTCATTAATGATCTTCTGTATAATCTACCGGTTACACGTGCCATATTACATCCCACGTCCAGCAATGAGAAGTAATGGTGGGTACAAGGGTTCCATTATGTTAGCCCAAAAGGCATGCTTATAAGCCCAGGAGATGTACTCAAACCCCTAACCCCCCTTCACCCGCCGCGACAGATGTCTTATCTTATCATCCTTATATCCGGTGTCCCACGTTCCTAAATCCAGCGCATTGAATTCCACGTCCCACGTTATAGGACACAGGATAGGAGACTTTATTTCGCTATATGCCGTTATAATCTACAGATAGAGCAATCTAATGCTACCGAAAGAGTTTAGTAGTACAAATAGACACGTGAAACAAATTGATAGATAAGATGTCACCCGGGTGGCAGAGCAATAAATATCTTTTTTTTTCCCACGTAGGTTGTCGCGCACGGACGTAAAGAGGTTCTAAACTCTAGCGTCAGATTATGCTATATTAAGTATAACCTATCTCCCGCTTCCTACGTCCTCCTAGTAGGTAAATATATAATAGTAACGCAACACATACTACTACACTAGCGGGCTAAGATATCTGTAGTATAGGTCTCTATATTCGCGCCTTATAAGTGCACGTTATATGGAGCACTAACTATATTCGCTTTACAAGGCTATAATCATTACTCTATTTTGCATAGTTAGCTGTCCAATTGCTATAGAACCCCGCAACTTTACTTCTTTTCTTTATATAACTTACTATGCTTTGATATTCTACACACATGCAGCTATCACATACTAACATGCAACTACTTAGTGCTTGGAAGGGGAATTTTCTACTGATCTAAAAAGCCGGTAAGAATATATTTGTCATCGTCGCAGCGACTTACACAGTGTTGCTAGCTTATCCACAGAAGATCTATAAAATGATATCCATATGATATTTTTAAGACTACGTGCTTTCGGCCTACTCTTCCGGGTTTAGCAGCAGCTTAGGTGCATAGCCATCAACTGGTAGTGTCACTTTCAGTAAGGCGTTGCTATGCTCCCTTGTATTTTAGGCAACATATCCCAATGCGTGGCAGGCTTGACGGAGTCTTGGGACCAATGATCAAACGGTGCACGAAATTGGATAATGATATACTGTGGCGAAGAGGCCTTGTCTGTCGGCCACCGACGCAGATTGGGTGCGAGGATAACGGACTGGTAACTGTACTCGCGGTTGGCCAGCCTACAGCATGTGGGAGGAAGAAAGCCGGTGCTCTAGTGACAGTCCACTCAGTTTCTGGTTTGACCATTGTGACAGCACTGTTCTTGTAAATGGAATAGAGTATATCTGTAGTCCGGCTCCGGGAGGGTGATGCAGGCGGAAGGATGAGGACGAGAAGCACAGAGAAATAACATTGTCAGCAAGAAATGGTCTGCCAAGACACTAACAGTACAAAAATGACTTCACTGTCAAGGTGAATAACAGCATACATATAGACACAGAGGACATAGTATAACAGCAAAAAGATAACTTTTGAGGAAAGCAAGCCGGCCGGGGATTTGAGCGCGTGTATTCTTAAGTGCTACATGACCAAGCCTGATGAGCCGACTAGGCCCACAGTGACACGGTCCATGGAGCTCAATTCCTTGCCACAGATGGTTCAAGGTCCTTAGATGGTGACGCGGGACACTCCAGAGATTTTTGCCATTGGGTCCCCAGTGTTTTTGACTTTGACTAGGACATTTTATTTTGAATTGTGGGTGTATTCGAGGGAAGGTCGAGGGTCAGAGCATGTTGGGAAAGGAAGAGGTCCATCTGGAGGAAGGCCAAGCAAGGCAGTCAGCTTCTATACTTCAATGTTGAATGGGGAGTGGACCCACACCACGAGGCGAAGACACTACTATTCCGACGGACCACCTAAGTCGACATTCTCACTTTATCTTGTGTGTAAGATATCCTGTTCTTACTAAATGTAGGGACGGTGCGACTCGTCGTATCTGTTTCGAAGCAGGTTGTCAGGACAACAGCCAAGTCTAGTCTACCTTCAATGTTCGATGCACGCAGCTAAAACGGCACGTACCTGACCGGGTAGCATCCAGGCACTCGTAGAGGAGATAGAGTCTGTATGCAACTTCGAGGATGCGAAAGACGAGAGAGAGCATGCATTTGAGAAGTAAAACGAGGCGTTCGAGGCGTTCGAAGAGTGCGAAGACATCGTCGAGTAACGAGATGCGGTAGTAGAGTAGTGAGCGGAGGCATCTGATGAGTAATAGGAGAAGACGGTGCGGGAGCAAGATGAGGTAGGCGAGAAGTAAAAGGATGTGGTTGAGGAGTAGGAGGAGGTTGTTGAAGAGTAGGAGGAGAATATATTGCAGGAGCAAAGAGAGCAAGTTGAGGATTAGGATGAGGTAGTCGAGAAGCAACAGGAGGCAAGTCGGTGTGCCATCAATCGTGTCAGCCATGGTGAAGGTAAGCGAATATGACGAGTAATGGATGGGATATAATCACAAGTCTAAAAACTGAGGGATCATGCGAGGCGCGATAGATGTGAATGTGTTGAGGAGTCAAGGAAAGAAGAGTCAAGGCGCGGGCAAACCGACCTTTTTATGCTCTCCGTCCTCCAGCACTCCATGCTCGAGACGCCCACTACAGTTTGGTAATCTATCGTGTTTGTGTGTCTGGGGGCCTCAACCCCTGCCCAGAATCGTTATCAAAAGAAACAATACCTGACGGGGCAGGGGATGGCGTGACCATGGACTGAGGCCAGCACAGAGTTGCTCAATCAACCAACTAGTGTTGGTATGTACGTGCCATGTTTCTCGGTGGGGGCATACTTCAGTTCAGATAGAAGAGTGTCAGGACGGGAGACTGTCCAGCCGCAAGAGGAGAGGAAGTTAGACGGTGGTGGGTCAGCGATATCCTGTTCTGCAAACTGACATACACCGCAACGCCTATAACGCTTTAGAAGTGTGTGAATAACACTGAGTTGGCAGAGAGGAAAGCAGAATGAGGGCAGAGTGTCCCCACTTCAGATTCTGTGCCATGTTAGTCGAGTAGTTGGATGCTATTCGAACATGGGTATCTTTCTAAGTCCAAATGAAAATCGTCGTGGCCACAAACCTGAGCTGCGACGTGCTGCTCGACCGGTACACTATCCGACATCCAAGCCACGCAACGTCTCTGTTGAAACCGATACCCACCCCATCATGCTTGATAGCCCGGTAATGTTGAAGGACCAAAGTTGGAGACAGGCATTATCTTTTTTAGGAAGGGGGAAGCGGGTGGGAGGGGGTGGTTAGTGGGGAATATCGTCCGGCCAGGAAGTGCGGCGGTGTGAGCAAACAGCCTTCGATTATTGAAAGTGAGGACGCGTTCTTAGTAGATAGAGCCAAGGGTGGTTGTCAGAAAAGAAGTACCTCTACTTACTAACCGCGTAACATTCTGCAACAAACCCCAAGATAGAACGCATGGCAATCGGGGCCAGTGAGTAGTGGGACTTCTGTACAACAAGGGGGAAACTGGAGGGGCATAATGTGTTGGCACTACCATCCTATGTTGATTTACTACTAAGTATATATGTCGTTTTTCTGATAAAACTTGTTTTCCTCCCAGCAACCGCAATTCCCTGGCATGGGTTTGAATGGTAGGGAGTGCGGATAGTGAGGCAGAATATTGCACTCTGTAACAGAACCTGCAGGACGTAGGCGCCAAGGACCCTGACAAGGCTGACACTCTCGGCGTTAAGAAGGAGAACCTCCTCTACCTAGACACGAAATATCCTGCTTAGATGTAGTTTCTGCTTGAACTGGATCACACCCTTCCTTCCATCGTGCCAGAATGTCCCAGTCCTGGAAATTGTATTACAACAGTAGAGCATATGAAGCTTTCGTTCCCCTCCCCCCCTTGTGAATAACTCGAAGACCAACACCTACCTGCCTGGTGCCATCACAGATGATCCACCGTACATGCACGCGACAAGGCCAACAATAAGGCAACTTCTCAGCAGGGGTTACAGTTCGCCGAGGGTGTAAGAGACGAGATATCAGATTAAGGCTCTAACAACGCGCAGGAATGGCGGTAAAGTCCAATCACGACATCAGCGGGCGAGGCAATGAGTTTCAGCTGTAGAAGACTCCAGCCAGTAAATGTTTGCCTACTTAATTTCTGTTTAATAAACTGTAAAGCCGCGATAACCGCGACGATGATTCGAAAGTGACAACATAGACCTACAGATGTAAGATCCTCACTAAATTACTCAAGGAGGATAAGTCTCACCATATATTTAGTTATAAATTGCCTAGTGTACTGCTCTATATAGTAAAACTGCGATAAGCCCCATTTCCGCTTTGTGTAAGATTCGTTAGAAATCTTCTAGTCTAACACATGTATACTTGCGATCTCCGTTTTTCAGTGGTCACCAACCAAGTATGGTACTTTTGATGGGTGCTAAATTAGGAAGGTGCCCTGAGGGGAGCTGAGGAAGTGTCGTTCCAGATAAATGGGGCACCGGAAATCATGGAACCGGTTCCTATTGGCTCATGTACGAGGCTGGGGGACCAGACGACAATATATCTGATAGACCTTCATGTATATATATGTCCAGGAGTGATTGACAAACTCTTGGCTTTGCTTCTCCATCTTTTAAAACCCATTCTATCGGCACCTAACTACAGGTCTCAGGGATTAGTACGGTCCGGCAACAAGGACTACCGAACTGCTACATCACCTAGAGAACTAGGTTGACGGAGATCAGGTCTTTATATCGCACGCAGATTCTCCCATGGCACTCAGTATTGTTGGCCCCCTCACCTGTGGGTCGTACTAGCAATATTAATCCCTGAGCACTGTACAGCCTTCTTCTAGGCCACCCCGCCCCCGACAGACCAGACGGCACCGGCCCGCTACCATCCTCTTTGCAAACCCAAGTACTTAGGCACGCGTCGAGTGCCATAGTCTCCTGCCTTCATCTCCATACATAATAATATGAGGTACACAGTTGGGATTTGTCCACGAGTCTTATAGGACAGGATGGTTGAGGAGGACATTGAAGGTGTACTACGTACGCCCAATATATAACGACTATAAGGCTGGTCGATAAGCAAAAACTCATGCTTAGCTCTTCCAGCCTCACGGATATATTGGTCCACTGTTGTATACAGTACAACCCATTCTGTCGTACTTGGGTTGTGTATTGTATCGAAATGTGCGCCTTGGGTGCGCCAATCCATATGTGCGAGCAAAGACGTGCCACTTGGTATGGCCTCATGAACGATCCTATAGCTGAGGCTGGTCCCATAACCACATATTGGGCATGTGCAGAGCCGCGGATATCAGCTGAGCAGCTTGAGATATGGGACATAGTGGACATAACCAGCTAATTCGATGCGTATTTGCTTGCGGCACTTGAGCCTGAGAGCGAGCCACGGGGCGCAGAGTTGAGACTTGGCTATGGTAGTCAGCTTGTGTTGAATGTATTGGGTGATGGGGTATACCTAGTTTCTCCGTGCATAGTGCTCCCGTGTGTAAGCTTAGGTGTTTAAACACCTTAGGGTCAGAATGCCGATGTGTTCAGACCTCAGAAAGGAGGGTTGGCTATATAGATGAGTATTTGAGTGAGATTAGGGTTAGGGTCACTTACGTAAGCTAGACCGTCCCCAAAAAAAGTTCGGAGCTCTCATCAACGCATCGCATCACGTCGCAGGGGGCAGAGAGAGAAGAGGTTCCGGAACCCCAGCCACCACAACCATGTTCAAGCCCATATCAAGGATACCACGGAGGCCAGTGCTCGGCGCGACGCCATCGTGCGCAGCCGCCGCCCCTCGAAACCTGTCGGCACCCTTCGCCGCCGCCGCGAAACAGCAGCAGCAGCAGAGGAGAGCGATACACGCCTCGCCGGCGCGGTTGCGACACCACGTCGCCCCTCTGACCGAGGATGGCAGTTTCGAGAAGAACGGTGTCCCGGGTCTCCTGTCGCCCGAGGCCTTCGAGGCCGCATACACAAACTACCAGGGCTGGGCGCTGGACAAGCTGAACAGCTTGACCGAGGGTACGTTTCCCCCGGCGTGTATTGACGCATGCGAGACTTCATGTCGCTGGCTTGCTAGCTCCCCTGGGCTCAATTGAGCTCTACCCGTCGCGAAACTACACAGCATCAGGAAGGAAGGTCATTACAGACCGCTGACGTTTTGCTTGCGTTCCATTAGGCACCGTCTACGAGGGCAAGACCACCCAGGAGCTGGCCATCCAGTCGGCCCGCGAGCCGCACCTCGCCGCGCTCTTCAACTACGCGTCCATGGCGCACAACAACCACTTCTTCTTCGAGGGCCTCTCCAAGACGGGCGGGCAGGAGGCCAGCGAGCACATGTCGCCGGCCCTGCAGGAGCAGCTCGAGACCAGCTTCGGCAGCCTCGAGACGCTGCAGCGCGAGTTCATCTACACGGCGGACGCCATGTTCGGCCCCGGCTTCGTCTGGCTCGTCCGCCAGGCCGACACCTCGAGCGGCGGCCTGGCCAGGCCCTTCCGCCTCGTCACCACGTACCTCGCGGGCTCCCCCTACCCGGGCGCCCACTGGCGCTCCCAGGGCAGCGACATGAACACCCAGGGCGGCGTCAAGGACACGAGCGGCGGCGTCGTCAAGGGCTTCCTCGACAGGCAGAACGTCGCCAACAGGAGGCCCGCCCTGCACGGCAGCGGCGTCGGCGAGGCCGACCTCCGCAGGCCGCCCGGCGGCACCAGCGTCGTCCCCCTGTTGTGCGTCAACACCTGGGAGCACGTCTGGATGTGGGACTGGGGCATCGGCGGCAAGGTCAACTACGTCGCTAACTGGTGGAACATCATCAACTGGGGCCGCGTCCACGAGCTGGCCAAGATCGAGCCCGGTAGGCTGATGAACGCTAACCCGGGTGGTTTTGGACCTTGAAAGCGGGCTGAGGAGCCCCAGGCTGCTGCCTCGCAGTGAGGAGTGGGGAGAGAGAGTGTGTGAGAGATCTCGATGGAGGCCGTTGGTTATGATAGGCCCATACGATGTGGGATGGCGATGCGGATGGCTGACGATGTGTGAGGGCATCGTCACACCTGATAGGGAAAGCTCCGCATGGCAACTGCAATGCGTGTAAAAATAAATTCAACCGTACACAGGCTGAGTGGGTTAGAGAAAAGGTTGACATGTGCGACTGTCTGATGTGTAGTGTTATAAAAGCCCAATGGCACTCCAGATTATGGTCTTTGAAAAGGACAGATCATGCTAATTCAAAGGGACAACAAGATTATTATGAGATGGAGAACCAAGTTCAAGCAAAGTCTTCATCAAGAAAATAAATTGCTATGTACTTAGTATGTTAAAATAATAGTAGCCAGGTCGCTGACGACACATAGGAAAATCAGGTATCTTTCCATCCAATCCATCCCATATCCCAAATACAATCTCTAACAACGCCGCTAATGCTTTCGTGCTTGCAAATTCTCAGATTACCTCACCCTCCAATGCATTTCCCTTCAGTCTCATTGACCTTTGCCCAGGTACGGCTCGCCCCTCCCCTGGGGACCCAGCTCAGCCCCCTCCATCAGGTCCGTGAAGCTGGTCAACCGATCACCCGCCTCATGTCTCGGGGGTGAGAGCGAGTTGGTGTCCGCGAAGACGTCTATGTAGCCCGCATTGGGATCCCGGGTGACCCTCTGGCCACCGTAGTTCGATATGGGTGATCCCAATGCATCCCTCGCCTCCGCGCCGACGCTCACCCTGTTGTCCTGGCCGCCGTAGTGACGGGCTGAGGGCATCTTGACAGGGGGCTGGTACGCATCGTTGTCCTCATTGCTGTAGTCATAGGCCGCGTACATGGATGACACTGCCCGCGGTGTCGTTATCCTTGGTGGGCTGAAAGGCACAGAATACACCCCCGGGATGTCCTCCTGGCCCACGGGCGCTCCAACCGTTCCGAACTCCCTCTCATATTCCTCATCCTCGTCGCCCACATCACGGAACGACCCGGCATGCGGGCTGACCTTCCGGCCAAAGTCGCTTCTCAACGTGCCCTCCTCGCTGACAATCGGTTTCGAGATTACTGGCGGTCCGCCGTTGGGTCCGCGAGGAGAAGTAGTGGGGTGGTGAGCGATGTTTCCGAACGAGGACGAGCGTGAGCCCCTGCCCGGGTCCTTTTCGCCCTTGGCGGCGTCCTTGCGCTTAAGTTCTTTCTTCACGAAGAACCACACGAGCATGCCGAGGACCATTGCTCCTGCGATACCGCCGACCACACCACCCGCGACGATGGCGGCACTTGGGCCGGAAGAACTGCTTGACGAGCTTGACGAGCTGTCTGAGCCGGAACCATTGGAGTCAGCGTCTGATGAGGACGATGATGATGACCCAGACGAGGTGGCCGTTGCTGATGCCTTATCAGAACTAGAAGTAGTCGCAGTGCCGGTCGCCGTGGCGGCCGGCGCCGTCGTAACACCAACAGTCTCGGTGCTCGTGCCGGTTGACTTAGACGTCGTCGCAGAAGACGTTGCGGAGCCCGTTGCCGGCTCTTTGCTCTGGTCTGCATCCATATCGCAGTTCCCCTCGCTGTTGCACGAGTAGCCAAAAGGACAGCACGCATCGCCACATGTTTCCAACGTGCCCGTCAACGCCGTCGTCATGACCACATTGTCCGGGTGCTGGCTCTTGTCCTCTAGACTGATCTCGCAGGGTATGGGCTCGATCTGGCTGCAGTCCCCGCCTGTTGGGCAGCATAATGCCGTCGTGTTGGCCGCCAGGGCGATGCATGACTCGCCCGAAGGACAACAGAACTCATCAGGCAGGCCCTGAGAGCATTGTGTGTATGATGAGTCGCCGCATGTTGATGCGCGGCCGAAGATTTCTGATGGTGATGATTGTCGGCCGAACAAGGCTGAGGTGGTTGGTATCGCGGTGAGGAATAGTAGCAGTGCGGATGCTCTAGGCAAACGCGAGGTATTGGTTCGCTTCTTCATCGAAATGTTGTGATCCCCTCTCTTTATCCTGTGTTTCGGATGTTGTCGATGTTGGTTGTTGTACTCCAAGACCGGCGCGTAGCGCGGATCCGTGTTATGTGAGATTTGGTATGCCAGATACTTTGTGGCTCCGGATGATATCCTCTCAACTTTGGTGAGGGCGAGATAGAAGAACCCAAGGAAATTCACGATTAAACGGAGGCAATAGGACTCTTGTCGCGGACAAGTGCAGTCATAAACATGCAAATAGGATCGTCAATTAAGGACTCATGAACACACAAGATGACTGAAGCTGCTTGTTCGTTCGTGGACCGGCCGAGATGTAAGAAGAAGAAGGCAAACCACAGAAAACAGAGACAAGGGAGCAGAGGTTCGAGAAGAATCCCGTAACGAGAGAAAATAGAACAAACCCTTGTGAAATTAGATCGCGTATCTAGGCCATGTGGAATATGACGTTCCTGACAATGGGCGGGCGCCAGGACAAAGGACGAGGGCGGCGTGGCGTGCCATCCGGGCTGACATGAGCCAGGCCGGCCAGCCGATAGCCAGCGATGTTTGAACGATCTCTGCTCATAATCCAGGTTGAATCTGTGGAGGCAGACGCGCAGATAGACGCAGGAGACCCAGCTCGGGACCTCGAAGGCCAATTGACGTTGGATCATAGCGTGCGCTTGGCGGCAGGAGATTGATGTTCAGTCAGGGCGACTGGCCGTGGAGTAGCCGCCATGCTCGGGAGTCATCAAGGCGCCATGTCGGCAAAAACCGATATGTAGGGTCTCTCACTAGTCCGTCTCAGGGCACGCAGAATAAACGTCAGGTCGCCGCTGAGTGGGTGAGAAAGGAGCACTGCATCGTGGTTTGCCGGGGTCATGTCCTGTGGCGTGGGCGGACGCGAGACGCAGTACGAAGCAGTGCGGTTTCGCCACGACAGATACTCCGTGAACGAGAGGCCACGATGAAGCGCTGGCCTTCCAAAGAGGCCCGGGCAAGGGTAGCTGGCTGCAAGCAAGATGAGGTGGGCATCTGTCTGGACCGAAGGTTGAGGCAGAAGGGAAAGGCGAGTTCAGGTTGGCTAGTCGGTCGTGGAGGTCTTGAGATTGACACAAATGGTTGGCTGGCGCTTTCCCACATTGGAAACAAAGAGAAGAAGGGCACGGTCCGTCTCGCGGCCTGACCTTTACCTGACTCTGACCCTGACCCTGACCCTGACCCGGACCCGCCCCGGATCTCAACTCTACACTATGGACCGATAGACTTATCTATATGGAAGATCTAACTGTGCCACATCATCTGTACAGTATATCTGTAGGAGACAATCCACCAACGGAGCAAAAAAAAAAAAAAAAAAAAACCACCAAAAAAACCCCGGTGTACGTGGTCAATTGGGTCCAACAAGTCGAGACGATGATGTTGGCAGACAGAACTGCCGTTGTACACTAACGATCCACGGGAGACCAAACCAACACACGAAACACATGCACGATGTCGAACTGCAAGATGTTCGCAGGTGGAGACAACACTGTATCGCAGGGTACACAATCCAGCCAGGTTCGTCGGCGGATCTCCGTTTTGTTTTGCCGCTGACCTCGCAGCGCTTGGAGCAATTTCCATATTTGGATCCCCGAACTAAGTGCATTGTACTGCGTACCTATAGCAGAGTATAGGAAAAGAATAGTATTTCAAGACAAGGATATACTGGTCCATGGATACGGCAAAAGCTGCCCGCTGACGTAGCTAAACCGCGCCGACACAAACTGCAAGACATTCACGGGTCACAGCTCACATGAGCAAGCCTCCTTCCCAGCCATGGTGCCAATGGTGCCAATGGTGCTATGGTACACCGCTTACCTTGCTTCGTAATCAATATGTAGGTGGCAGGTGACCCAAACGGGAGACCTCACCCCGACAGCCCGACAGCTATATCAAAAGTCCAGAGTGGCAATAAGTCGAGTCGCAAAGCCCCCGAGCAAAGAAAGCACCAAAGAACCCTGGCCCTCAACGATCGCCTCCGGGTCCAGAACAAGCCTGGACGCAACGAGCCCATAGAGACAGCTGCCATCCCTGCACAAGCGCGCATGGCCGTTGTGGCTAGCTAAGGTCAAGGGAGTTTCCCTGACCACTCAAGCTCAATTCGAGCCCTGCGATCCGGCGGGCTTCAGCTCGTCAAGGGCTTCCAAGCTTTGTAAACAAGCAATAATGCCCTTGTCTCCCGCCCACGATCGCCCGGGGGCAAAAAAAAAAGAAAGAAGGGAAGAGGAGGGAAAAAACATCACTAACATCACTAAACCTTGGAAAACGTTGGATGCTCACCGACTTTATCCGGTCATCATGGTCCCTGGTCCGATCAGAACCAGGTAGGCGCAGCCCGTGAACGAACTATCGTGAAACTCGGTAGCCAGGTTTAGCTTCGTGCACTGGGGAGAGGGGGGTGAGTCCATCCAAGTCAAGTCCGCTCAAGAACCAACCCAACATCCAAGCCCAATCCAAGCTGTAATCGGGCAGGAGCCGACGCTCTGCCAAGTTGTCGATTCTTGCCTTCATGAGACGATGGTGACTCTTATTTCCCCTCCTCTTATCAATTCCCGCCTCCACCTTGGAGACAATTTGACGTGAAGGGCTTGACATGTGGTGAGTCTCATGGGCCGCTGGCTGAGTGTGAACGACTGGACGTCACTCAATCGCGAAGCAGGATTTGCTGGCCCATCTTGATGAGGAGGCGTTTCACGCCAACTCATAGAGCCGGTTACGGCCGTCGTCCGAGGGTTACGAGGTTACACCCCCCCCCTATGGTGTTTGCGTCAGGGTTGGTGTAAGTGCCCAGCAAGTTCCAAATTGGGGAGGGGGGTGGTTGGCGGTTGTTGAGTACGGACGCGGATTTCTTCTATGCAGACGAGAGTAAAATAATAAAATAAAAGGGTTTGGCAGGATAGGAAAAAATGCAAGTTATGTGTGTTACTTGACGAGGATATTGGTCCTATAACCACGTAATAGTCAGAGACTCTTGGGCTCAACCGCCGAGAGGGTTGAACGGCCTGGCGACAATTTCGAGGCCACAGAATAATGGTGGTCAATGGTTGTAAACAACGGAGATTTGACTGCTCTGAATCAATCAATAAGAACTATACATCAAACTCGAAGACGTAGTCGTAGGCAATGGCTCTGTCTATATCTCATCCCGGCGGTACGCCCACGGCCTTTCTTGCCCAGATCCGGCCATGACTGGCCGCGATGGCTTCAACACCAGACTCAACGCGCGCGTTTACGGGAACGGCCCTCTCCTTCCCACATTTTTTTTGCTTTGGATTCTATGGCAACTATAGTAGACGCCGTCAATTTCTGTAGCATGAGTTTCAGATTATCTTCACGGGCTACCAATGGAACTTGACGCGGAGGGTTGTTTTGAAAGTTTTGGCATTTTCTTCAGGGTATTTTATCCGACTAGATTATACTATACAACTCCCCTCAGATATTGACGGGCGGCTCCAAAGGAGACGGTGCTCGCGAGTATATCATCTCTTGTCTTCCTCTTCCTAAGATCCCAACCAGTGCTCCTGGATTTCTCCCACCCCAATAAGGAAAATGGTATCCCGCCCAATCCCAACCCGTTCGACTGTCGAAAACAAGACACAAGGAAAAACTCCCGGCCTATGCATGCTTTGGTATACTGAGAGGGAAAAGAAAACGACGAACGATTAAGAGGAGGTCAAAAGAGGAAAACATGTGTTCGTCTCGTCATCCATCACATCAAGCCCAAAGGCAAGCCATATCGCCATCCGCGTCTCTCGTCTCCATCCCTCCCCATCATGATCTCCATCTCATCATCACTCCAACAAAGCGCAGTTTCCTAGCCAGTCCAGCTGCAATCACTCCCGTTGAAGGTCTCGTGTCGTCCAAGAAGTTAGGTATACTCGATGATTGTCTCTTCATCTCAATTTTTTGCCTCGCGGCAGTATCTAGGTCAGATCTCAAAAATAAGGGGTATAAATCGAAATGTATATGCTCTTTTCTTTTCTTTTCTTTTTTCGTGCGCTCCGCCATCGTCATCATCAACAGCCGCAGCAGAGGACAAGGCTGGCAGATGCAGACATCAGGGTATTCCGATCGCAGCATCATCTAGATGAGCAGGAAATCCCAGCCCTTCATCTGCATCACGTCCCTCCAGTGGACGTAAGACTGTCCTCCCTGCTGGTGTGGCTCCTCAGGCTTGATGCCTGCGGCGGCGCTGGTGGCGCTGCTAGGCGAGCACACCATGCCGTCGTTGCGTGCCCAGACCTCGCGGAGCAGGCTGGCGACGCGGCCGAACGAACCGTAGTCGGCCTGCTCGCCGAGCTGCGCGGCGCGGTCCTCGAAGAAGGTGCGGAAGCTGGACCCCACGCCGCTCATCGAACCGCCCAGGAGGTAGACCCAGACCAGGCTGCGGTCGAACCCGCCAGGGCCGGATGGGATGTGTTGCAGGACGTGAGTCAGCCGGTCCACAAGGGCGATGCAGCTTGGCTGCGAGGGGCTAAAGCCGGGGACGAGGCTGCACAGGTAGATGCGCGCCGTGAGGCGGAAAGCCTGCGTCATGTTCTTGGACAGCTGCTTCGGGGATAGGGTGCCGTTGGCGTTGAAGGGCATCTTGGGTCCCGTCTCGCCCATCTCCGTGAAGCCGATCTGGTCGCCAAGGACATGCACGTGCTGGCACAGTGTGATGTCGTCCATGCCGTCGCGCTTGAGCGCCTCGAGGCAGGCAATCTCGGAGATGAGGTACATGACCCGGTCCTCGCAGCCCATGAGCTCGCGGAGGCCCAGAGAGTGGTTGACTTGCGAGAGGTGCTTCTCACGGTAAGTATGTGCGAAGGTTGGCGCGCGGCCCATCATTGTTGCGCCAAGGACGTCAATCCATGCCGTCAAGGTCATGTTGAATGGCGTTTGGGAGAGCGGGTGATGCTCGTCAGAGACGAGGCGAGGGAGGTCGAGCTTCTGCACGAGCGAGATGGCCGCTTGGAAGTGTTGGTGCCATGCAATGTCCGGGAGTGCGTCGTCGAAGCGGCCGACGCAGCATTGGAAGAAGATGAGACCGAGAGCGGCGTCGAGGATTTCCTGGTGGTCCTCGTCCTTGTTGAGGGCGTCACAGAGGGAGGAGATTGTTGAGTAGCGGTGACGCATGATGTCACTGTCGATATGTTGCAACATCTCGTTGTCAACCTCACCGTTCTGGAGAACCATCGCCTTGAAGTGTTGCGCTGCGATGCTCAGGCAGCAATGCAGATAACCCTTGTTGCTTTGCAGGGCGGGCAGGATAAGATCAGATCCAACGGAACCGTGCTGATTTGACTCCAGAACAGGAAACAATGTCGGCAGCACGAATTGAATGAAATGATCGAGAAGTCTCTGGTCACTTTCATCCAATTCAATGGCGACTTGTCTTGTGTCCATGGAAGGGCCGTGTGCGAAGTCGAAAAAGTTGCAGTTGAGAGTCTCCTCATTCAGCGATTCCCGTCGATCGGAGTAAACTTGCTCGGTCCATTCACCACCGTCTAGAGGGAACGAAGACGGCAGCATGGTGCCCGGTGGTGGCGGTGTCGTGTATGTGCTGAATGTCGAGGTTGACGTTTCCCTCAATGTAGGAACGTCATTCACAAACATTTGTCGCTCGGTCTTGACGTCGACCTCATAAGGCGTGTAAGGCGACATACCCTCAAACATGAAATCCGGATGCATCTGTGCATTGTAGGCGAAGGGTTCGGTAGCCTGTGGTGCACTGTTGAAATCGAAGGAGAAACGCGAGTCGATTGATTGAGATCGTGTCCGGTCAAGGGGATCCGAGAAGGTGGCCGATGTAGGGAGCGAATGCGACAGACCCGGTGGTGATGGCATTGAGGTCTGGATGGTGTGGGAGTGGGAGTGCGATGCCTTCTCAGACAACTTCTTCCTCTTGATGATCATCTTGATGTCGTCCTTGTGTTTTCTCCGCGCGTCATTGTTGCTCCACCACATGGGCCGTTTGTATTCGCATGAGAGACCGAGGTGCTTGCATGCTGAGCACATGGGAGTGCCTTCGTCGCACTTCTTCCGGCGCAGTCTGCATGTGTAGCAACCTCCAGAACGAATTCATGTTAGCAATTTGGATCCTTGTTTCGAAAGAAAGAAAAACAAAGGAAAGAAAAAAACGACAGAGGAAACATGAGGAGAAACAGGCGAGGTAGTGTCGATGGTTGAGACCAGAAAGGGTGGCCAGCGCCGGTGTAAGTCAGACGGGAGAGAGTAAGTGACGAGTACCCGATGAAAAATAAACGAACCTGTTCTTGAGCGGCGATGCATCTGTGCCTTTTGTTTTGATGAATTGGCATTGCTGGTGGCCTTGGAGGCCGACTTGGGCTTCGTTGACTGTGCGACGGCCATATTGACTTGCGATGCTCTCATGAGATCCTCTCGGTGGTGATGATGGTTGGGGGGTAGTGTTGACATTTGTACCCTCGGGGCCTATTCGAGGTAGGTACCTGCGTGCAAAGACAATCTCCAGGGGTACCCGGTCGAAGGGGGTGGGATTATGGGGTAGGGGTGGTTCGGAGGGGTGTGGGTTGTTCGTTTACGCCAAAGTTGACTTGACCTTCTGGGCCGAGCGAAAGCGGGAGGGCCACAAGCCGGGTCTTCGCAAGTCAATCCTTGTCGGAGTCGAGGTCCAGAAGCTCAGATTCCGCACTCGCTTGCACACACAAGAATGCTCGACCGACCACTTGTATCTTCGTTCGGGGTTGCTGTGCCGAAGGAGAAAACAGATCCAATCTCTCCGAAGCCTTTGAGACTAATATTAAAAATTGATGTGACTTTCGTTTGATGTCGAATGAATGACTGGATTTGAGCAAGTCCGGCTTGCTGTTGACTGAAGTCGTTTCGTAAAAAAGAAAAACTGAGATTGACCTGTGCTGATAGACTGTGGAGGAGGAAATAATTAAAAGAGAAGAAGAACACTCTAACTGGATGACACCTACTGACCCATAGACCTTGAACAAGAGAAGAACAAGACAATAACTGAGTCTGCATTGGATGGCTCAAAAGACTTATATCCATGTCGACGGCCACGAACCACTGCTGGTTTGCCGGTTGAGTGTGATTCTAATTTTGGAACTGCCAGCAAGAATAAAACGCTTGTCTTTTTTTGGCCCCCCATTCTCTTGTCCTACTAGTACCGCACAAAAGCGGACAGGACTCCAGTCCTGGCTGGATAAATGTATCCTCCTATAGTGTGGTGGGTGCGAAGGGACTTCCCTCCCGGAGCTGTGTGCTGCGGACGAATGGGTCCTGCGCTTATAGGTGCCAATGAGAGGTCGCTTGGAGGGTCTCATTCGGATGTGGGAGCCAGCATTACTACCCCACCTTCTAATAACATCGTCGAGCCTGGTAGGACGACAAGGACATGGGGGCAGACGCTCGCAGATGCTGCTACGCGACTAATCGGGCAGCTCTGCCTTCATGGTCGCAATGGTCACAGGTGGAATGCCACCCATTGGCGCAACTTCCCATCCACCTTGCAGATATCATGCATAATAACGCAGGGAAGCTGGGAGACAGCCGTCCCTGGAATTGCATCGATAGTTTTGTTCATCCTGGTCAGTCTCAATGGTCCTGCAGATTTGATCTCACAAGGGTCGGTGGTGATCCCCCAGAGGACGGACGCAATGTAAGCGGCACCGGTACCCAGGCAGCCAGCAGCTTGGCAGCTCGGTTGGGTGTATGCATAACTCTGATGCCTTCCCTTGAGAGTATGGCACATGGTCAGGGGAGACTTGTGATCACCATGCCATCATAGTTGTCGATAGCCATGCCATGGATGGCATGTCGAGGCGGGATTTTGCCGAAAGTTGTGAAATCGAGGCCCCGCAGCTTGTCTTCTCAAGCATCTCACTCATAAGATCGACTGTTGTCGGTGACGAAAGGATTTCACCGGTCACATAGGGTTTCCACAGCACACTTTCAAGGTGCTCGAGTATGATCGTGTGGCTGCAAAAGTCTTTAGTGTTTGTGTTGGTGGATCTGATGGCAGAGCGAGTGCATCTGATTGAAGAGTCTCGTCCGATGATCGACCTTCTTCTTGCCCTGTATTGTAACCTCGCCTTGACTTCATCTTGGATGGCACAGGTGCAGATGCAATTATCCATAGCTCGGGACCCCAACGCACGACGATGGGGTCTATGCCGGGGTTGACATTGTCGTTGCATCCGCGGAAGTAGGGTGGCATTGGAGCCTATTCGAGAAGACAGATAGGCTTCGTCCACTGTATCTTGCTCATCTTACTCCATACTCCAGCTTCATTTGATCTTGTGATGGATTGGCTCACGTTGATCTGGATGGAGCCTGGACAGAACATTTGATTGTTTTGGGGCCTTCCATTATTGACTGTTCAATCAATCACCGGCCAAAGGGGGACAGTCGGGACGAGATTGGCTCCAAACAGACCAGTCGGGGAGGAGCTGGAGTGTGGTGCTTGACGTGGCTGGTGGTGGTAGCAACTGCTTCCCAATGCCTTCACCACGGTATTACTGGTGGTAGGACAAGAGGGGGTAATCACGACGATCCCTGCGAGGTACACCGACCACAGGCCGTGCTCGGGCGTTGAAGAAAAGTAGTTCCGCGACTGCCATGACGGGAAGAAGCGTGGACGGAGGTATTTCCTTCTTCTTTTCTCTCGTGGACTAGTAGCACAGGTGTTACTGAAGGACACCTGGCGTTACCACGATTGCTGCAAGCAATTTAGAGCTGAGACATGGGTCGACGTGTAGCATCCTAACCTCTCCGAGAAGTCGCCGTAGCACAATGTCAGGGCGAGCACACCGGTGAGGTGTGCCTCGATACAATGCTCCTGTGCTCCCCTGTGCTCCGTACAATGTCATTCAGTGATGTACAGGGTCTGTTCTGAATTGGGACAGGGAGGGTCGCAATTACTCCCATCGTGGGCCATCGTGGAGGAGGATTGGATGAGGTGAAGTGACGAACTTTGCAAGATGCATTGGTCGATGTCACCCAGGTGGGCCACGCTAACAGCTTCGGGCCGTTCTCAGATCGGATTGGCTCGAGCGGGACGAGAGGCTGCTGCGTAGTGCGGGAACTTGAGCCAATTGTTTTGCGGAAGTGACTTGCAGACAACCTTGGAAAGGGGACCATGACTCCGCTCAACAATTGAGCAATGTGACCCACCTAACGTAAACGGGAAGGCGGGGGCCACCTGGGTGGACTGGATGGATGGTTCCTTCCGTTGGCACGTGCATACATATTTTGTCTGTTGGTTGGTGATTACGTCTTTGTCATCATCGTCAGCTCCTTCCTATTGCTGGAAGCTTTTTGGGTGATCTTTGAAGTACCTAAGTACCTTTGTACCTTTGTACCCAGGCATCCAGATGGCGTGGTAGCCGTAGCCGCTTGCCGCCTTGAGGAAACATCAAACCCTGCGACGTCAGCATTGCGCGCGCTAAGAAGAATACTCGATGCTTTCAAACTGCTTCATGGGCTAAATTTAGCATAGCATACAAAGCATTCCACGGCTTCTCACTTTCACCACCGACAGCACCCCTTCGGCGCTTGTTCTTTGCTCTAACGATCGACCGCTGAACCTAAGTGCTTAACACCCGCGACACTATTTTTATTTGCCCCAGTCCAGTCGACACCCGCTCGGCAAACAAGCGCTCCCCTGGGACAGACACCTAAACGTGTCACGATGCCCTCGCCAACTACTTCTTCCGCTAACGATTTTGGGCTCAAGCCCCTTATTAGTCAGCCTATTGGCAGGTACTTGGACCGTGATCACGGGGCCCCCTTTCTTCATGACGATTGTTGTCTCGTGCCACAATATGCGGGTAGCTTTGTCGTGCACAGTACCGAGTCTGTGAAGCCAATTGATTCCGCGTTATGCCCGGTTCTGGTATTGACAAACCGAAATCTTATCTGGGCTGAACTAACCCAAACAGTCTTCGACTCGACTACCATCTTATTTGCTTGGGAAGATCTTCACTCGAGCTGTGAGATGAGATGATGCACAGTATGACAAGGTCATGTCACAAGATGTACCGTATTCCGTCTGCGTGCGGGTTTTCCGAGGACACTGGCTCAACGTCCGGACCGGTCAGCCGGTGAGCCGCCATGGGCTCCAATCCGCTCCAATCGACCATGCTTGAACCTTGTCTGTGCTATACAGTATACACCAGTCATCATAGCCAGTCGTCGACTTCCACACGGGGCTTGAGTTGGACCAGGATGGGGCTTTGACAGAGTGAGGACGGCTTGGGGTCAAATGTATCACGTCTTGACAACATGATCTGGAGTATTGACTGGCTTCGAGCAATTGAGTCTCTCGTTACAACTTCTAATGTGACGGTTCGATCACTCACCAACGGCAACCACACTGTTGTGGACTTATAGATGAGTTTAATTGCCAGAGACCCAGAGCTGTCAACCCAGGGTCCAAGTACTGATCAATGCTCAGGCCTTACCTTCACATCGTCGTCGTATCTATGTAACTCTTGACCAAGCAATTACCCAACGCTTATTGGTCACGCTGGTGCCCAGATACTGCGATGGAGAACGAAGTGCACCCATCCGAGATGCTGCTGATGTCCTAGGTTCACACGGTTGTATGAAGTCTCACTCGCAGGGGGATACCTAGCACCTTCGGTGACGGGAACAGAAAAATCTGTGTGAACCCCTCTTCACTCGCGCGGTTTTTGAGAGATGTTGATGCCTTTCTCGCGACAACGGCGCTGGTGTAGAAATTAGAATCTAGGATCTGGACCCGCGATACCGGGAGGCGTGAAGTCAAAGGAGGCGATTCCCGCATCCAGAACTCGGGCCATTTGGAGATCGTTGCCGCGTCCCCATTTCGGGAGCTCGCCGTGCCGAGCCTGGCGACATATTGCGAAATATGATTGTGGAAGAAACGCTGCTGAGGAAATCCGAATACGCAGTAAGGATATTACACTATCTCACGAAGCCCTCACCCCCCCCCCCCCGGGCGGATCTCCCGGACGACACTAGAGGTTTTCACAACCATAACCGGAAAGGGTATATCGGACGCCGATGTTAAGCCGTTATGGGTTTTTGATCGTCCAGACCCTGAAGCGACCTTGCCGGATCTGAAAAGCCCATGGCATTGCCTTAGTGCTCCCGAGGAATCCTCGTACTGGCATCTTGGTTTGATCTGCTACGGATGTGTTCACTGGCCCCATGAGTGGTTTGTCTCAGAACGCGGGTTGTTCATTCAGCTTCGCGCAACGGCTGGTGTTTCCTCTGGGTCAACATCCATAAATATGCGGACAGACTCATTGGCCTCGCATTCCGTACATATCATGTGAGGCCCGTTTGAGAGACCCCCATCGTCATAAAAGGGAGTCACAAAAGGTATCTGCGTCGTGTCATGGGAAACCATGCCTTTGTGGCCCTCGCGAGAGACTCTCATTGCCATAGAGGGAATCTACGTCGTGCCATGGGAAACCATGCATTTTTGGCTTTCTGTGCCACTGAGGTTGCATGGTGGAGCCGTTAATACCCTCAAGCCTTCTTCATATAGGGGAGGGTGTGTATATCATTCGGCCGAGTGGGCCTGTCGATGTTCGTGGGGATGGAATCTGGCTTGGACTTCCTCCATTCCTCACCGGTAGGTTCCACAAACAGACCGAAAACTTCTTGCGGAGTCGTGCATGAAAATAAGAAAAAGTCGTCTTGCTTTTTTTTCTGCGGGAGCGGGTTTCTCCAAATCGTTCAAATGGGTGGAGATTGTCCTTCGTATGGTCTTGTGGGCCGCAACAGAGATCAAGAGATCACGAAATGCCGGGGAGGAAAAAGCCCTCCGAGAACAGACCGCAACTAACGCCTTGCTCCAGGGCTGTACCAGGCCGAGACGAAACGTGGGTCGGTGCATGCCCGAGACAAACAAAAACGAACTTCGTGGGTTGGGGCACGAGAACAAGCAACGATGCCCAAACTAGATCAAGGTCTCACTCTTTTGTTCTACACGATTGATTCTTCTCGAATGAGCCGAACTGTCGGTGAGTTGACTTGCGCAACAGGACAGCGCGGGGTTTTAACCCGTTACAATCCTATTGTGCTCCCTAGGGATTCGGTGGCTGGGCCGACCTGCCGTTGTCTCGGACGGTAGAGGGCCCGACTCACAATCCTCTCGAGCGGGAAGCCAGGGAAGCTTGCATGTGAACAGTGGGACAAAGAGGCAATCGCGGGCTGGGTGATCAGCGAACTGTCACCAGTACACTACCAATTTGTTCGCTTCTGCATCCCCTAGTCAGCCACAGTACGGAAGTACAGCACATGCCCACCTGGGCATCACATACGGATCACATTATTCACGAAGCGACTCGAGCCGATGTAACGGAGCCGGAACCGAGTCCGAAAAGAACTTCCCGAGAGAATCAATTGCTTCTTTCAGCGTAAGGTAAGCCCTTGTCGCAGGCTTTAGCGAACTGAGCGATGAGTGATAATTGTGATGAGCCCCTAGCATATGCAGCTGCACTCGAGTTTCCCTACTCACCTACAATGCGGAAGCGAACCGAGTGACACTTGCATGAGAGACCAGCAACGGTGGATTCCAGGATCGATCAGGTCAAAAAGTGAGGCTACATAAAACCTAAAGCCCTGTTCTGCAAGTGGCCTGAGGATTGGCCGCAGATAGCGTTGACTCTCCATACTCAGTGCCAAGCGGAGATGGAGAAGTTTGCAACTCAAAACTTCACAGGTCTGGAAGCAAGCCACAGAAAAGGCGTAATTACATGCACGCAGGTCATGCCCCCCACAGTGTATCACGGATATCAAGCTCCCAGACTTCGAGTCCATTGGACATCGAGCACTAGGACCAGGCATGAAATAAGATCACCTGGTCACCCGGGCGAGCCCGTCTTACTCAGGGTCCTTGCCTGGAAGAGGCGATTAGCAAACCCGGACCGTGCCACAGCTGACCGTCCTGACTTATCATGAGAAGTCTCAACCGTTTGTTTAACCTTGAACCTAGGCCATTTGTGGGCATTGTGAGAGGACATCTTGGACCGGCTGACGGTAGACCAGACCCGGTTTGCCGAAGAAGATAGCAGGATGGCAAGGAAAGGTTGACCAGAGGATCCGGCCGGGATACATGGTCGACCGTTGTCTGCTGTGAGACCCTTGTTCCCATGCAAGTTCAGGTAGGACAAGATGAGGGGAAGGTGTCGACTTGCAGCAAGGTCTGCAGTGTCTGGCCGAAAGCAAAGTCCTGCCTCCCGTAGTGCTGCCGTCTTCCATCCCATGCTAACCCCACGCAAGCCACAGCTTAGTCTGAATGTGAGGTTGCTCAATGTCGTCTTATATCTGTCTGCATTCAGACTGGTTGTGTTACCCATCTCGTCCGGGGAAGAGCCCGGGAACAAAGAATGGACGACTGCAAGTCTCAGAGCCACGATGCCATTGTTCGTCAATCCGACTCACCCGTTTACAAAAACCTGCAGCTCCGAGGTGATAGTGAACAGCTGCAGGGGACAGCTGCAGAGGACACACCCTCTTCATCGGGGGGGGGGGGCACCGGTGGATACCCCTCATCCTCATCCCCGGCACTTCAACGTCGCATTTGTTTCTTTTCCCCTGGACCATGCTGCATACGCATACATAGATTGCCCTTGTCTTTCAGGCCCACGCAGCCCACACCATGTCCAGGTGCCCAAGTAGGTCAAAGGTGACAGTGGTGAGGGCTCCCATGTCATATTCCCGGCCCAATGGGAAAAAGTGGACGGCCGGCGCTTGAGAGAAGCCAATTATGAGGCAGATCTCACCCACAACCTCGCCAATCACCACCCAGAAGAGCATATCGCGGGACGTGTGCAGCTTCATGCCAACCATGGATCTCTTTTGCTCCTGATCCCCGATCGCAGCCAACCAGCCCGCGACTTTGGCCCGCTTGCCGCTGCAGGAATGCTTGATGACTGGCTCGATATCGCTATGGATTATGCCAAAAATACACCGCGATAACGGGATCACCTCACCCATCGTCTGGCGCTCGTGGTGTGTTGCCTTGCTTCCCAAGGGTGCCATCACGACTGACAGAAAATGCACACACTGCCGGCCTGAATGCGGAGCTTTTGTTTCATTGCAGAAAGAGTCTTCCAACCACTTGTCTGTCACAAAAAGTATCATTCGCTCACCGACACTGCTGCGGGTTACCTCTCTGCCCGCCTCACCTCGATCAGGTCTCGGCATGCACAGGGGTTGAAGGACCCCACTGGAGTCTCGTTTCCTTCGGGCTGTCCTCCACTCCTCACCATCACATTTGTGACCGTTCACATGCACATGCCGGTGATTTTCCAGAGTCACCAACCTTTTTTCACCCACAACAAGGGTCTCATTGTCTCTGCCATACATAACCTTCTGTAGGCGCCCGCTTGAAGATTCGTGGATCGATCTCTTTTCCTGGTTTGCGACCTTCCCTTGGTTATATGAGCATAGCGGATTATTTTCCTTCACCATTCTCTCCGGTTAGCATCAACAAGATCATCAGCAGCAGAAAAATAAAGAAAGGGCTTGTTCTCTTTTTATCTATAAGCGACCATCTTCTGGAAAGATACAACACCCCTGCCGGCAACGGCTTCCCGCAAAGGGCAAACAAATCCATTGTTTAAATAAGTAGACTTCGGCACCGGATACCGGAGCTGCATATAAAATGGTGAGTGGGAGGATGGATCAGCTGACCACAATAGTTTGTGGTGCATATCACTCACAGTGGCTCACAGATTTCCACATCACGACATGTCATGGCCGAGAGGCCACATCGAGAGATGACAGAGAAGCCTCACTTCCGTGAGACCTTCTTCTCCGTAAAAAATGCCGCGCCACCGAGGCCGGATTCGGTCCTGACCGAGTTCATGGAGACGGATTGGGAGGAAGATGACATCCTCAGTGATCTGGACGACGACGAGACACCACCGAGACTGAGTCTTGACTCTGTAAGTCCCTAGCCGTGCTATGCGAGCTTCTCCCAGATTCTCACGTTTGTCTGTTACTAATGCGACATCTCTACCCCAGGCTGGCGCTCAACCAAGTATGTTCACACTGTCGACTTACGATGAGGTCCGCACACCAGAACAACGGTCCATCGCACAGTTTGAGATGGGCCCGGACCCCGTCAAGCCGATTGTAGGGCCCAGGGGCCCTCACCTATTTCGCAGTTCCATCAGCAGTGCAAACTCGGTCGAGTATCAACATGCGCTGTCACTCTCGCCTATGACGCCCAAGGTCTCCAGCCGAGATATCGACTTCCAGATGCCCATCCACCTGGACATGGATCTGCAAACCCCCAAGGCGTTCCGCGACGGCCCTTTTCAGTTTACGAGCCGGGAGCTCGACACTTCGAGTCTAGCGTCATGGTCCCCCGAGATGGTCGCCCAGTGGATGCTCAATGCTGGCGTTGAGCTGCAATTTGCGGAGAAATTTGTCGAGAACGATATCAACGGCGCCATCCTGATTACGCTGAAGTTCGAGGACTTGAAGGAGCTTGGTATTGCCTCCTTCGGAGTCAGGACCAAAGTCTGGGAGGAGATACATATCATGAAGGATATCCGTGCGGCGTCTCCAGACCCTGAGACACCGATCGAGGACGAGCCAAGCAGAGAGGTGAAGAGGGAGGAAAGGAGGCGAGACAAGCCGGACAGTTGTGGAGGCTTGAAGTCTCGCCAGAGCAGCCGCAGGCGGAAGCACCAAAATAATGAGGACAACATCCGTCCCGGGGAGTCTGTCTCCATCGTCGGCATCGAGCAGGTCATGCCCAAGCCTCACAACTGCTCCAAGGGCGAGAACTGTCGCAAGTGGAGAAAGCAGCAGCGCATGATTGAGGCGTTCAAGAATGACCACCCCTACGTCAGCCTCGATACTGGCGGCGTCATCATGATTGCCGGCGACCCGGGGAACCCAGAGACGGCCAGGGCGATCAGACCTGACGATGAGGTCGTTTTCCGCCCTGCTTCTGACGTCGTCCCTTCTGTCGTCGCCTCCTCTGATATTCTCGGCACTGAAGGCCTTGCGCCTCTCCAGTACCTACAGCAGGCTACCCTGCGCAACGCTCAAGAGCAACAGAAGCGGGATAACGTACGCCAGTTCCTTGAGCTCCAGAACCACAGCGCCTCGGGTGAGATTCCACCCACACCACCTTTCGAGATGTTGCCTCCTAGGAAGAAGACTCCTCACGGAGGACTGAAGTCGCTGTCCAAGCTATCCATTCCAACTCACAGCAGCCGCCCGGTCGAGGAGGTACCTGGCTCGGCATGTCCTGGGTCTGCCTGCCCTGGCTCAGCGTACCCTTCCTCGGCTTACCCCTACAACCTGCCTCAACAGCCTCAAGTTACTGTTCAGCAGCGCCGAATCTCCCTACCCTCTCCCTCGCACTCGCCCTCGCCCTCGCCGCAATCTCGGTCGCAGACGCCAAATGGTGTCTACCGGTTCGGCACTCCTTTCTCCGAGATGGACGTTCCGGTCACGGCGGTGCCCATGGGACCCATTCCCCGAGACACTTCGCAGTCTGTACCACCGGAGATGAACTACCACTCAGCCTCCAACCCCCCACCCCGCTCCCTATCCCGGTCCACCTTCCGCAGGCCCTCCTTCATGACCATGCCGCCCGTGGACGAGAACACGGCGGCCCCGAATGCCGGCCAGCGCCGCCGCATCCCCTCCCCCATCTCGACGTCCCAGACGTCCCCCAAGTCCAAGCAGCAGCGCCCGCTCCAGCCACCCCCACGCGTGCAGTGGCCCTGGTCGCCCCCAGCCAGCGCGCGGCAGTTCGAGACGGCCATCGCGCCCATCCCCAAGGGCCCCGGGAGCGGCTCGTCGTCGAGCGGCAACAACAGCAGCGGGCAGAGCACGCCCGACAGCAGCGTCTCCCCGGGCAGCAAGATCGGGTCCCCGCTGGGCGGCCACGCCAAGGACATGGACACGTACCAGTACCAGGGGTACATGAGGAAGCGCAAGCTCAAGATGCTGCGGCACGAGTGGCACGAGCACTACGTGACGCTCAAGGGCACGCGGCTGGCCATGCACAAGGACCACCACGAGGTGGACCGGACGCTCGAGTACGTCGACATCGACGACTACGCCATCGCGTGCTCGAGCCTGGCGTCGACGTCCAAGCTCAACGCGGCCTTCAAAGCCATGAACATCCGCAAGGACAAGGGCGGCATGTCCAAGGACGACATCGCCGCCTTCAGCTTCCAGCTCATCCCGCAGGGCGAGATGAAGGGGTCCTCGGGCATCAAGATGAGGAAGAGGGAGAGCTCCCTGAGCGGGCTGGGCCGGGCCAATGGTAGCTGGGGCGGTGACTCCGAGGCGCCGCCGCCGCCGCCCGACGCCGCCAACGGCACGGGCAAGACGCACCACTTTGCGGTCAAGAGCCGCGACGAGAGGATCGACTGGATGAGGGAGTTGATGCTGGCTAAGGCGCTGAGGCAGAAGGGGGAGGGCTTTGAGGTGAGCGTGAACGGCAACATGATCTAGAGCAGTCAGTTTATGCTCTCTTGACGACGATGATGACTATGGGCTGGCTTATTCTTGCATTCGGGTTGGCGTTTTTGGGCATGTTGACTCTTCAGTCTTCAGTTCCCTTTTTTTTGTTTTTGTTCTATCACTTTGTCTTCATGCTTTCTCTTACGTATACTTCAACTTGACGACGAGATACCGATGATACCTTGGACTGGATTCTGTTTGTTTTGTTTTCCCTTTTACTTATCTCTGGAGATGAAAGGCGCGAGCCCAAAGGTCGATGATGAGGGGCTGATTCGGCGAGTTGTAAAGTTGTTCTTCAGGATGTATTTGTTCTATTCACAAAAGGTCGGAAGAAGAAGAGAGTTGTTGACGTTCGCGCGCGAAGCAAAAAACGAAAAATTTAGGAGAATTTATGGTGCTAGGGAGATGCAGCCAACTTACCACACTCCTTCACTTGGGAGGCTATTTGATAGTAATTTCAAGGGATTGTACAAAATGGCTTGACTGTGTTCGCTGGTGCAGTAATGATGACATGTTGGTTATGACCAACGGCAAAGGCTCATACGGCGTCAAATTAGTCTCGAGGCACCTAGTATTGTATGTAAGTACTAAGAAGGTACTTATGTCTGTACGCAACTGTGAGACGCATAATCATCTTGGGACAATGGAACCAATTATGTGCAAGCTCCGGGACCATTACATGGCCGAATTTGATCAATTACAAGATGTATACGGAGGTTGCCCATCACAGAAGCGGATTGCCTCAGGGTAGAGAGTGATAAGGCCTCGTAAATGCAGTCTACATCTCCCTCTTGCGTGCCGACCAAGAGACGTACAACCCGCACGTCCTCGAGAATGCTTACTGCTTCTTCTTGTTGCTGGCCGCACCCTTGTGCTGTTGTTCGTCCGCCTTCTCGAACATGTCGTACTCGTCCATCTCCTTCTTCTCTGCATACCACTGGCCAGCCTGGAGCACCAGGATTCCCACCAGCACCAGCGCCAAGATGGTGTTGCTCGCCGCCATGACCTTCAAGCTGTCATCCCTGCCCAGGACGATCTCGCCCGTCAGCGGGCCGTCGTGCTTTTCCTCGTACACGCCGTTGCTCCAGGTGTCGCTCGATATGGTCCTGAGGCCCTTGACGATGTTGGCCAGGTAGACGCCCATGCCGATGACGTAGAGGACCAGGGACGCGCCGTCGAACAGCATGTTGCTCTCGGAGGGCTTGAACAGCTTGATGAAGAAGCCCAGGAACCCGACGGCCATGACGATGTGCAGGAGCCGGGCGATCAGGGGCGGCGACTGGTGCATCCATTTGAGGTGGATCTCAAGCTGGTCGAAGAAGGTGGGCGCGACGGGGTCGGACGTCCAGAGGAGGGGGTAGTCGTAGGGGAACTGGGCGAAGATTATGCCCAGGAAGAAGCAGACGGCTGTGGAGGGAAAGGGCATGTTAGTCTGTGGTGGTTTGCGCGGTCTGAAGGCAGGTAGGTGCGCTAGGGAATAGCGCTTGGAAGGAGAGGAGAGACTTGCGCGCGATGATCATGAAGGTCGCAAAGGAGCTGGACCCGCGGTAGTTTTGCGACTTGACATTCTTGGTCCGGTCAATCTTGGGGAGTAAGCCAGACATGGTGGGATGTTGGGTGGAGGGAAGATCGAGGAACGCGGGGTGTTCAATAACGCGATATGGTCCAATTGATGGCCTTGTCGAGTGACATCGACTTTCGGGATTATATTGGGGAAGGAGTGATCAAAAGGCGTCGACAGGAGCTGTGAGCGAAGAGGGAAGGGAAAACTCGTTCGGCGCTGAGGAGCTGAAGCAATGTCTGTTCTTGGCCTCGGTCTATCCCATGTTTAGATAGCGGTACGGATACCAGTGTAAGCTTACCTCACACCTTACATAACACTCTAACCTCATGAATCGAGAAGGACCCTGAATGCCTACGCCGCACCCCCCCCCCCCCGCCTTTCTTTTTCTTTCTCTCAAAGATTGAGGGTTAGGGCCATATATCAATAGAAGTTGGCAGACCTTGTATACGAAATAGATCTCTTTCTTGTTGGTCCATCCTAGCTGCATACAATCTACCTTTTTTGAAACATGATATCAAATGCACTTTTCTTACCTATACTGTGCTTGAAACTATATTATCTACATACATGCGTTTGGAGGACAGAGTTCCTCGAGTCACCCACAAGCACTATAGTCTTCCGTTCTAAAATTAGTGCCTACTTCATGTGCCTAGCAGGTAAAGTGGTACGGAAAGTAATTGAGGCCTATTATAGTCAAGTCCATATTAGCGGGAAATTACAGAAGCCATGACTATACATATGCTTAATAATATATCGTCTATGAATGGGATTATATCTGGGCGCTGTACAACCGATGTCCTTTCTCTTTGCAACTCAACTTCGCATAATTATTGTCCAACAATAATTATGCCAGCACCGTAGTATGCTACATGCTGACGAAGTCAACAACGTGACGTGATTATCATAGATGTACACTGCAGACGTTTCCATCGCAAGTATCTAATCGTTGGATGAATATCATCATCATTCTCAAGTGCTCTTTGCTTTTCTCGTTTTTCTTTCTGAGATTTCAAGCCTACCTCATAGACTTCTTGTTACGCATCAAACTCGAAATGTTTCCCAGTCAGAGACTCTGATATAGTGATCTATAAAGCAGACAATACGGTTCCGTACGGAGAAATTGGAGTGCCCCGGCTAGCAGAAATAACATACAAATAGTAAGGCAGAAGAGCTTAAGGCCTCATGAAGGTTTCTATTTTGCCATTGCAATCAATCACATTCGTTTTACCCCATACAGTTTCACTCTAGCTGCGAATCCTCCATGTACGCGTCTCCGCCTCATAACCTTCGCCGCCATTAATTTCGGCTCGCTGCTGCTGAGTGGTCGTAACCGTCACCTTGGGGTTACAGTGAGGGCACCATATATACATACAGGCCCATCAAAGACGTGTATATGCTATATATGGGGCACGTGTTATACCTGGGACATAAATAACCTCTTGTGTAACGATTTCATCCCGGGAATCTATATGCTGTATATAGGGTCTACGCTATATGTGAATAAGCTATATGTGGTGCCCTCACTGTAGCTGTATAATCGTTGCCTGTGGATGCTGCTGCTATATTTGACATGGAGATGACCGCGTATATGTAGCGAAGAACAAGTAACCTGTCAGGTATAACTCATACGATGCCTGGCAAATTGCGAAACAGGGCACAAAAATATATACGCTACAGTCATATAATTCTAGGGTGTGTGTTATTATCTAAAGTAAAAATTTACCCTGATATATAGTGGTTTCGAGCTGAATTGCGTTACGTATTATATATAGAGCTGGTCGCACGGTGCAGGTATTATCACTTAAAATCCTCGCAACTGGCAGGTATATATATAACATTGATATATACATGTTTCACTTCGATCGAAGGCCTGACTGCAACGATGTCGAGTGACTACATGTATAAGGCTTCCTCGGGTTGATATAAGAGCAGACCGGGTTATTGCTGGGTTGAAGTGATGAGGAACGGAATTAATAGCAGATGGCATGTGATACTGCGATGTTGACATCACCGCGACACGCATTCATTGTCTGCATCCAAATGCTATCGTGGAATGGATTTGCAGCATGTGCCCCTTCTCTGCACTTTGATTCTTACCAGAACTTATGTCTATAGATTCTAGATAGTATTTCTATTCGCTGAATGTGCTCGCTCGCCTTGCTGTGTAAACACCACCAGATGGAGCACGCAACGATATGATTTGGTGGAGTCTTGAGCATGCCAACCACCTTGCTTCATGGGCATATACTAAGGTATCTAGGTACTAGTTTGTGCCGCCGGAGGTATAGCCTTCACATGTTGATATGCTACCTACAAAACCATATCTGGAAACATAACTACACTCATAGGATTAAGACAGACTGCAGGTGCAAAAGGTACCCGAACTGCCTCCCAGTCTATTTCAACACAACCCACCAAGGCTCCGATTACTATTGCCGCGAGCAGTCTACATATGATATCAGGCACATCCAAGAAATTTGACCTTGATATTGATATTGAAGCTCAACGTTCAACTTGTCTCGAGGAACCGCATTGCTGGAATCTACCCGCTCCGCCAGGTACTTGAGTACATGTGCAGTCCGCCCTTTGCTTTCCCTCTCTGGTAGGGCGGCTTGTGACCTTTGTCATATCTTCCCACTTGAAACAACAGAGGGCACGACGTTGTCATTATCGAACGACGCCTTTCAGCAAGACCCCAGAGCCATAAAGGTCGGTGCCGTGTCCTGGAGAAGTCCAAGATGTGGTCCTCAAACGTCACGACCTCCGCCCCTCTATATTATCCATCCCAAACTCAACCCACCAGCGCCTTCACAACCGCATCGACCTCCTCCGCCGTACCACACACCAGCCCCGCCCTCTCATCCGTGCTCCCCAGCACCACATTCAATATCCTCCCCCCACTAACCGGGTCCACCGCCTTCCCCCCCGCACACTCCACGATCAGCGCGACAGGGAACAGCTCAAACAGCCTCCGCAGCTTCGCCTTGCTCCGGCCCGTCACGGGCGACACGTAGACCCCGTGGCCCTTGACCAGCGCGTGCACCACATCGGGGACCAGGCCCCCCGAGTACCGCAGCGTGTACCCCTCCTGTATGTACCGGCTCACCAGCGCCATGTACCGCCCGTCCTGGCCCGCGGCCCGCAGGTTCGCCGGCGCGAAGTAGCGCGTCTTGAAGGGCGCGTCCGCCAGCCTGACCACGGGCCTGATGACCTCGGCGTCGCGGGCGCCGTCGTCCCTCAGCCCGACCTCGAAGCAGGCGGGCGCCGACCCGGGGATCCGCACCGCAATGACGGCCGTCGTGCGCGGGCCGTAGACGCCCAGCAACGAGGCGACCTGCCTCGTGTCGGCGGGCTGGCCCACGGCCGTCTCGCCGTCCCAGACGCCCAGGATCGTGCCGACGGTCCAGTTCGGGGCGATGATCGAGCTGCCGTCGAGGGGGTCGAACCCGATCGTGTACACCTCCGGGCCCTCGGGCTTGTGCGTGCTGCCGGCGTGGACGCGCTTCTCCACCGGGTCCTCCTCGCTGCTCGCCGTCACCACCGACGGGCACTTGGCGGCAAAGGTCTCCCGCAGGATGTTCTCCGACGCCACGTCCACGTTCAGCTGATCGTCGCCGAACGTGTTGGCCGTGCCCGCGAGGGCCACCTGGTGGGCCTTCTGCAGCGCCTTGGCGATGTCCCCGACGGCGTCGATCACCGCGGGGATGACGGAGCTGAAGAGCTCCTTGCGCGAGCCGTCTGCCGGCGCGAGGCTCTGGAGGTGAGATGTGAGGCTCACGAGCCCTGTCTCCGTAGGCTGGGAACTCATATTTGAAAGAAGAAGAAGAGTAGATATGTTGTAGCGGATGGGGTGATCAGGTGATGCGAAAGGACGATAATTGAGTGATGAGTGATATTTAGACGGGATATCCAGATGGTAAGGTCACCGAAAACACCAGCTCTTCAGCCAAAGTCACAAGCTTATAAAGTCTAGAGGTGCTTTAATAGGGTGTTGATGAAGCCTTGCAGAGTTGTTTTCACCGTCTGGCCTATTTCTTATTTCTACAGGTAAGTTTAATAATGGTCCTCTGACATCACCGATCACCTTGCTCCTCCTGACTCGATTTAGGGTGACCGCAACGACAGCACCAACAACAGCACCATTGCATTTCCAAACACGTTCAACAACCACAATACCTAATTGGACGATGTTTAAAATTTTCAAATAGACACCAAGAGACAGCGCCGATGCTATGCTAAAGTTTTTTGCCATTTGCCACGCCAAACGCCGCCCATGAATCTCGACCCAGCCCTACTATGTACCAAGCCATGTCACGGGCTGAGAAATACCCCCGAAAGAAGACCAAATCCAACACATTCGAGACTTTGAAATGACCCAAACACAGGCTCATGGAGATGAGCATCTTCAGATCAGGAGCCCACCCTACTCGGCTGCACAACAACGACCACAACCAGAGATATCACCATCAAGACCAACGCAACCAAGGATACCAGTATTATCGTCCCGCGACTCGCGGGGAACTTCCCCTTGATGATCCAGTTCTGCGCCTGGAAGTACCTCTGGTACCCAAGGAACAGGATCAATATGCTGATGCTCAGGAAGACGGCGCCGAGCGGCTTGCCGAGGTGCCTCAGGGTGTGTTGGTTCCCCGTCTCGGGCGAGCTGTCGTCGGACAGTGATGTGTTTAGCCTGAAGAGCTGGGTTATGGCCACGCCGATGGAGGCGAATGAGAGGGACGTCCGCAGCCAGGCCAGGAAGGTCCTTTCTGTGGGAAGGGGAAGAAATTGTCAGCACCCGCGTACGTAACAGCTTGGCCAGCCAGTGAAGAGGGGCTTTGGATTGCATACCTAACGCCAGGTGATCCCTTGCGACGGACCCCTTATTTTCCAGCTCAATCGACCCGAACTTGGCCAGCTTCGCCTTCCACCACGCCTGCTCCTCCTTATTACCCGCAAAGCCATTCCCATCCTCAACCCCATCACCCAGACCATGGCCGCCGATCCCGGCGCCGACCGACTCGTCCCTGCCCGCCCCAACACCATTGCCCTTCCGGACATTGGCCCCCGAATCATTATCCCCCTTCAGTATTCCAGATTTCCGCGCCCTTGTCCCGATGGACTCGGCCGTGGCCTGGTAGTTCATAATCGCCGACGGGGCGCTGTTGTTCGGGCCCCTCATGACGATCCCTGTCGTCTCGTTCGGCTCTTCGTCACCCTGGAAGTCCTCATCGCGCTCGCGGAACGCCTCGCTGTCCGACGGGTAGTTGTTGTTGCTGGTGGGGCCGCCCCGGCGGAGGAAGGCGGGTGGGCTCCGGCCTGGCGACATGCTCTCGGCGCGTTGGAGGCCTAGCTGTAGGTCGAGGGGGTGGGGAAGTCAGCCCGAAAGTCCGCTAGGGAGTGGCAGGTGTGTAACAAGATTAGGTGGCAACGAGTGATGGAGATAGGTAGTGTGCAGTCGGGGGGCAACGTGGTGAGATCATGTAGGCAGGTGAATAGATAGGTATAGATGGGTAGGTAAGTGGTCAGGGCATTGTATAGACATGTGACGGTTGGGAACCGCAACGACCCTCAAAAGGTTAAATAGTGTTCCCCGGCACCTTGGCGCAGGGTTACTTTGGGGAATATAATGTACACAGTATGCATACATAGAAATAAGCCTTCAGACAAAAAAAGAAAGCTAGCACACCTTCAGGATACCATCGAGCCTCTCCTGCGTGGTCACTCTCCCAATGGGTCTCGGGGAGCTGGCACTGTTCGTTTTCCGCAGCTGCAGCGTCGGGGGCCTGACAGGAGCGGACGCGGGCGTGAACGCGGTAGCGGTGGCAGACGGCAGATCTGGAGCGGATGAGGACGATATCGAGCTTTCCCCGGGGTTGTTGTCGTTGTTGCTCGGGCTATTACTCGTAGCCATATTCGACTGACTTGGGGGGGGGGGTGTTTTGTGCAAGGCAAACGGGGTCACTGCTTTATTTAGGGTAGGGCAGGCGGGAAAGGAAAGGGAAGAGAGGAATTGTGAGAGGAGTTTACCGGTATGGTTCCGTGAGTAGGATACGGTAGATACTGTGCAGTACTCAATTGGCAGGGATTTGGGAGGCCAAGACTCAAGAGCAACCAACTTGCCAGGCTTGCAGGTAACCTAAGCCTGCTAAGGACTTGACACTCAGGCCTGTCAGGTGTGTTGGGGGAGATTGTAACGCCGCGCGGACGACAGTGCTGCCACAAGGCTTCTCTGGCCGAGGATATGCAAATGTCAGATCATGATAACGACGTGGTGACGGTCTTCTAACAAAGGCAGCTTTGTCCATGGTAAAGCCGCAGCAGGATCCACTTCGGGGTTCCAGATGTCCTCAGTGTAGGTACCACAGTACAGAAACAACTCGTACCCACCAAACACACACACTGCGGGAACATGCGAGGTTGACTTGGTTTAACTGGGGTTGAGTTCGCCGTCCATGCTGCCATGCTGCAGCATGGCCATGAACCCCGCGATGCCAGCAAAGAGGCTTGCCCAGAGCTTTTGCCAGGTAGGTAGTCAAAATAGACACACAACCGTTAGAAAATAGCCTCGGATTGCGCAACGCACCCCCCGCGCTGTCATCATCTGATCTGCAGCCCGGGCCGTTTTTCATTGGCCAATGGCAAGGAAGTCGAGACCTGGCAGGCCATCCCGTCATCAAGCCACACAGCAAGGCTGGAAGTTGGAACCGGTTTCTCTCTTTCGCCCTACCAGCCCTACATGAGTTCATGATCACTTGATATACTGTATACCTACCTACCTAGGTAGGTAGGCTTGAATATCAAGGTTGCCTGGCAGCCCGACTGGCAAACAGGCTCATGAAAGTCATTCGGATCGACTGACTGCCTTCAGCCAGCCTAAGGGTTGGAACCCTAACGACCCTAGGCTTGACCACAGGAAGAGCCAGATGTGATTGCAATCCTTGACCATGTATTTTCTTCCATAATACCTAGTCGTATGGGTTACTACTAATTTGTGGTCCATAACCTTTCCATTTCCATTTTCTTTTGTTTACCCAAACGCCATGCACAGTCAACCGCTGATTATGCACACAAATGCATTTTCCAACACAGGTCCTTCCGCTATACAAAAACATTTCTGCCGACTTCAAATCTAAAACCAATCACCCCGCCATGGTCAACACATGACTGGTGATACTGCTCATCCTCTCGCTCGTCAGCTTCAGGCCGATCCTCAGCAGCTCCCTCGCCACGTCCGGCTCCTCCCTTTGCAGCTTGCCCCACTTCTCCCGGTCCATCAGCCAGACCACGCAGTCCCGCTCCGCCGTCACCGTCGCCGTCCGGTCCGTTTCCGAGAAGAACGGGAGCTCCCCGCACGTCGTGCCGGCCACTATGCTCTCGTACAGCATCCCCTGGGGGAGGTCGTATTCCGCCCTCAGGATCCCGCTCTCGACGAGGTAGAATCCCGTCGCCGGCTCGCCCGCGTGGAACAGGACCTCGCCACTGTGATACTGTCGCCGGACGAAGAAGCCCTTAGCGCGCATCCAGAAGTCCTCATTCTTATCCGACAGGTCGTGGAAGATCTGCAGCATGAGCCGCAGCGGCTCTTTGAAGTTCCGCCAACGCGAGAGGCGGGTCACCTCCTTTTTGGTCATAGACTCCTGTGCCGCCTTATGCAAGTGACTTCGCCTGGGCGAGCTTCCTAGTAAGTTGTTGTCGAGATCGCTGATATTCGCAGGGTCGAGAAGCTTGCCCGCCGTGGGAACGTCCCGGTTTGACGTATCGGCGCCTGGAGGTGCCCCGACAGCCTCTTGGCTTACGTAGAAGGTTCTCAGAAGCTCGTTCTCGCAGTTCTCGAGTGCCGAGTTGAGGTTGGGGCTGAAGATGACCTGCGTGCCGTTCGAACTCGAACCCAAGCCGACTGCACGCAGATCACGTCCGATGGGGCTCTCCGTGTCCACGCCGCTCAGCAGAAGGATAATCTTCTTAGCGGCAAGTAGTCGGCTAACAGTGTTGAAGGCTTCGCCGGCCGAGTAGTCGAGGCCATCGACCAGCCGGAGGTCAAGAATCAGGTATCTGATTGGCCGTTGCTCGAATTCTTTGTCATCGATAAGTTCACGGATCTTCTCTTCCACGCTGACAATTGTGCCGAAGAAGAGGAAACCCGATAGTTTCATGAGATAGATCAGGTTGCCCACTTTCTGAAGATAGTGCTGCTGCGAGGGGTTTCTCCTGACGGTCGACCCGACGACCTCACCTGTGTAGGTGGCACGGATGGCTGACACTCTTGATGTCTGGAAGATTAATGATACGAAGGCCAGGAGGACACCAACACCGATGCCGATGACGAAGTCGTAGGTGCCCATGACCAGGACAATAGTGACCACCTGCATAATGTTAGTGGGTCATTGCGGTGTTTGGTAGGAAGCACACTTACCGTCAAGTACTCGAGCCAATTCAGTTTCTTGCGGGGAGCCCATAAAGCATCCAGCAACAGCTCGAACCCCAGTACGAAAATCAAGGTCCCAACCATCATTACTGGGATGTACCCGATCAACACCGGGCCAATGACCATGACGATGCCAGTGAATACCGCCAGGAGATACCCGGCAAGTCGACTGTTACCACCAGACTTGATGAAGAATTGGCTGTTTGCATAAACGAGATAGTTCTGAATACTGCCCGAACATCCAGACAGGAAGTTGGAGAGGCCATGCAGCTTTAGCTCATGGTCGAGGTCTGCGTGGTCCTCTCCGGTTTGCAGCGCCAATGCTGGCACATTGATAGGGACGTGAAGCACGCCGAAGAACGTGAGAGCTAGCATGGCGGGTATACACTCTGCGACTGCCCCCCAATGGATCAAATTGAACTCTGTGTTCCTGTTAGCCGGCCACTCTTAAGCTGTGATGATGACGAAAACTTACTGAACAGTGTATAAAAGTACCACCAAGGCTCGCCGGCCGGCGGCGCCTCGAAGATCCAGCCCTGGTGCCGCAAGGGTTCCGGCTCCAGCGAGTCGAGCGCAATGACAAAGAACCAAAAGATCATCGGCTCCAAGCAAATGAACACAGGAAGAACGTAGTGGTTGTCCTTCAGCTTGTTCCAAGTCGACAGAACGTACAAGGTTATTGCAAGAGCAAGGGGTATCATCCAGAGGGCCATTGTGTCCGGGCGGAACAGCAGCCGCACGGTCTCTAGGTCATAGTTGAAGCTTCCTCCCAGCCTCGAGGACACCTCAAAGCCAGTCTGGACGAGGAACCAACCGACGCCTCCTATGCAGCCAATCAATATGTGTCGTGGGATGAAACCAACAAGATAACCAAACTTGAGTGCGCCCATGCTAAAGAAGACAGCGCCAGTAATAAGCGAGCTGAAGGAAAAGCAAAATATCGTCGTCGCTATCACCGCATCCGGGTTCTTTTCCCCGACCAGGGACGTGATCGTCGATGCCATATTGTGGAAGAATGGAACGACCTCGATAAGCTCAGAGCCAACACCTCCTTTGAATATGCTGCCCGACGAGAAGACGATTTGTGACACGATCGTACTGACGTAGAATATCGAAATACCGGCTGGTCCAAGGTGTGCGAATATTGGGCTTCCCAAGGGGAAGAGGATCATGCCGTATGATAGCGCATCAAGCATGTTCAGAATCAGACCGACCATAACCGCTGGCAGGGTTCTCACGGGGTTAAGAAGGAGTGTATGCACCAGCAACTTTCCATCCCACCCGCGAGGATCACGAGCCGTCTTTGCGAAGCCCTGCAAACCTGCCTTGGTACGGTTCACTCTCTGGGCCAGCCAGTTTCGTGGCCCATGCGGCTTCTGGCTCTCAACGTCCACCTCGCTAGCAGTGCCATTGCCATTTTGTAGATAAGAACTCGCTTGTGACACGGGCCTCAACAGTGGCGTGTGTTCTGTGTTCTCCTCGGACGCAATTTCGTCATCAGGCACCCAGGCCCGTCTCTCGCCCTGCCCACCTATCCTTAGTCGACCTTCAGACGGTGACATGGGTGCTGCTCGGTGCTGTTCTGATTGGTGGCTGTTATTGGGTATATGCTGGTCTTGATAGCTTTCCGGCGGTGATCTCCTCAGCAGGTTTGCGAGCATCGAAGGTCCATCATCTCGTGGTGCGTCGTCATCTTCTTCGGGCGACGGCGGTTCAGACACTTCCACTATAGTGTTTGATGACCGCGCATGGATCGTGCTGTCGTCGTCCTCATCGACATCATCACCTGCGAGTAGAGCTTCGGAACGGGATCTCGAGCGAGGGCGAGAGTTCTTGTCGGATAGGAAGTAGGAGGCAAGCTCTGCGGTATCCTCGCGGACGCTCCTCGCGTATTGCTCACTATCGACGGGAGCTGAGGTCACAGTCAGTATTGTCTATACTGCATGTCTGATTCGAGTTGACAAAGTGACAAAGTAATACAGCATGCCACGAGAGAGTATGCAACGACAGGCCATTCCATAGAGAGAATCCCACGAGCAGGTAGACCATGACAACGGAGTCCAGAAGCCGTCGGACGAGGAGGTATGCCCTCGAGGATTCCGTTTGGAGCTGAAGTAAGAGAAAGAAAGGAGTACATGAGGTTTGTATACTACAATTTCACAGGCGCCGTCTGTATGAAACTGGGAAAGTGTCACATAAAGGCCATCAAGGTACTCACCAAAACTGTCTCGAGCACTTCCAGAGATGAAGGAACGTATGGGCTCTCTATGAGCTGTCGAGACTGAGGTGGACATAGTTCTTGTATCTCCGATGTTCTGTGGCCTGGCTCGAGTAGGGCTCATGGCACCTTGGGTAGGAGTTGAGATGTCCGTGTCTTGTGATGTGACAGATGTGGCTCTCCTCCTCCAAGGAGAGAAGCCCATAGACGGTGATGCCATGGCGGACGAAGCTGACGGTACTTTAGCCTAGCAGCTACGGCGTTCGCTTGGCATTATGTTATCTAGCGTAAGAATGAGGTGTAATTCGTAAGATGTAGAGATGTCGGTTCGATGTAAGTATGTGTGGTAGTGATAGGGACGAATATGACGACATACGATGTCGGATTAGCACACACACACACGCCCACTGCGATTTCAAGGGAGGGCGAGGAAGTCAAAAAAAAAAGAGAAGTAGCAGAAGCGAGTGAGGGGAAGGATCATGGTGGTTCAAGGTGTTGGTTTGATGTTGACCTCGAAAAGATATGGAGATGTGATGTTCTGGACGTCAAAGGAGCTTGGGTCTTGGTCGACTGCAGATCTCGAGCGAAAAGCATGTGCCTGCTTGCTCCGGTCTAGGATCCACGGATCCGCCGCCCTGCAAAAGCTTTCCAGGGCGGCACCCACCTGCATCTCGTAGGTAGATTGTCGGTGGATAACGACGGCAAGTGGACCTATAACACGGAGATTAGAATCCAGACTGGTCGACAGAAACTTTCAATCGCCTTTTGGGACTTGGCGTGCCGGGCGTGGCGAGCGCCGAACGGTTCTGCATAACAGCATTGATTACTGTCATAGGATGTAGTACGAAGTCGGCAATAAAAACAATCAGGGCTGATCGATGCGAGATGGAACGAGTAGAGGCTCCAATTGTCAGGTGAGACATGGAGATCAATCAAATCAAAGTTGCAGTTGGAGGGGTTCGATGTTTGGAGAAAAAGAGGGTCCTGCACTATACCAGAAGTCTGCACATGTGAAGGGGGAACGGGAACATTGCATTGGGGAATGAGCATCAAGAATTGAGCAATCAGCACACGACGGGCTGACAGGTTGCGGAGAATTGAAGAGACAACTTTGGAACAACATGAGATTTATATGGCGAAACCTGAAGGAGCGTCCACAGCCATTCTTATTTATCATCTTCAAGCTTTGATTTGCCGCATGATTGCCTCCTTCTTGGCTGACCCTCTATAATACTGAATGGTCAATTTTCCTAAGGCTACTAGGCCACTTTGGACAACGGCTATCCACGGGCGATCGTCTCGGAGCTCGACCAGCTTCCCAGGTTGTGACAAGCTACCATACTATAATATCTAGAGCTGTGTTTTAGCCCCCGTTTTCTGTAACGGGTTCCCCCGCGTTATCACGTAAAACTTTTCGAATTGTCCATACAAAAGCTGGACTTGCAGTAATTTGGCCGCCACCCCGCGACCTCTTCTGCAAACTGTAGTGACATCCCCCACGCGTCTCCGGTTGTGTAACATGCCTTGACCACACATGAATTCCACCCTTCCCGCGAACCAGGTGCGGGGCTGTGCAGCTCGGTCTGCTGAGGATAACAAGTTTGATGATGCCAGTGGCCACTGAGGTCACGGCTGTGACAGGATATTGTCGTATCGGTGCCTATTCATCTTCTCGCGCCATCCTGCTGTCATTGTAGCAATTCGACGGCAGATCTGCTGGCCTTTCTGCAATATCTCGGGATCGTGATCACGGAACTGGGACTTCCCCATCTCCAGACTCGATCGCCCAAGTTCAATATCCCTTTAAGCTGGACCAAGGGGGAGGGGGGACAAGGAGCAAGATGCGAGAGTCTGTCAAGCCGAGACGTCCTCGCCGTCCATAAAAGTCTTCTAGCCCAGCTTCTGAAGGTAGCCTTGAGCTATCAATCGTTCGACATCCCCCTGTCGCACATAGAACTGGCTGTTCTTTGTCAAGGTGATGGCCCTATATATGCCCGTTAGCCAGATTTACAACTTGTGGCACGTATTGACATGTAGGACCTACCCGTATTCCGTCTGGATCTCTCCAGCGTCTTTGAGCACGCGAACATCAATGAACAGGTCTTTTGGCGGTTCCAGGCTCCCCGTCAAGTCGATATCAGTCCATTGTCCCTTGTATGCGGCCAGCAAGTCTCCATATTGTCTGACATAGTCCTCCTCTTGCGGGCTGAGACTGCTAGTTCCGCCATCGCCAGAGCGTAGGGCAGAACCAATAGCGTTTCCTCCTCCCCCGTCTCTGAGTTGTTGCACAGACAGATCAACGACGTCCGCGCCACTCCAGACGAGCTCTTCAAGCTTATCGGTCCTTGTCTTGTGGTATGCAAGCAAGCAGCGCTTGTTGCGTCTCATGGAGAGATGGTTGACCAGGAGTGTGCACGCTGTCGCCTGGTCGGCATTGGGATCGAACGAGCCTTGGAAGGGCTCGAGGAGGCTGGCGACATCGCGGTCTAGGTCTCGAACCTCACGGGCTACCTCGCGTACGAGCTCGGTCTGGTATGGTGGAAGATTTGCCAGTGCTTGTGTCCTTTTGGCATGACCGACCTGGATCGTGTAAGTGGACGTTAGGGGACCAGGGGCATGGGGTCGGCGGGGATTAGCTGGGGAGGGGGGGTTTTCGTACCAATTTATTTCCAAGTTCACCGTACATAGGCATTGGGAGGCATCTGGCCGTGAACACGACAAAGCAAATCCCCAACGAGAAGATCTGATGGGTTGAAGGGGACGGCCAAAGACTGGCAGAAAAGAGGAAGTATGTCAGACGCGTGTGCCCGCGTTTTAGATTGTCTTCGCGTAGGACAGGGGGTTGAAGGTTAGGTCGTTTCCCTTCCCTTTCTGGAGCTGTTCGGCGCTCTTGCCCAATAGCAGGCCAGCAGTTTGGAACGGATCCGTACTACCGGTCCTGTGATTGGGTACGTACCTTCCTGTCAGTCCTCTCATATCCCTCATATCGGTCCCGATGACGGCACGGCGGGGTCCTTTTTTTCGATAAGCAGCTCCAAATTTCTCAACCCCGCCAAGTCCATAACCTTTTATAACTTTTCGAGCAGCCCCGCCAAATACATAGTACAGCTGTGACGAAGTCAGTCATACCTAGGTAGCCCCCAAATACGGTACGTTGTTTCCAAGCCGCCCTCGTTGCTCGTCGCGTTCTTTTACCTCTCCAGCTGTCTCCTAAGCTCGTTGCTAGATAACGATCGACTTTCTGACTTCGCAGCAACAGACGACTATTCCAAAATGGCTTCTACTCCCAAAGCGCCCGCGAGCCAACGCATTGCCATCGTCTCTGTCTATGACAAGACTGGCTTGCTCGACCTGGCCAAGGGTCTCGTTCAGCAGAATGTTCGCATTCTCGCTTCTGGAGGAACATCCAAGATGATCCGCGAGTCCGGTTTCCCAGTCGAGTATGAGCCCTAATCCAGGCACCATTCATTGTGTGACTGCTAGCCAGTTGCTCACAACCTTTACCCATCTAGAGACATCTCGGCCATCACCAAGGCCCCTGAAATGCTCGCTGGTCGCGTCAAGACCCTCCACCCTGCCGTGCACGCCGGCATCCTCGCCCGCAACCTCGCTTCGGACGAGAAGGACCTGGCAGAGCAGCACATTGACAAGGTGGACTACGTCATCTGCAACCTGTACCCCTTCAAGGATACCGTCGCCAAGATCAACGTCACCGTGCCCGAAGCAGTCGAGGAGATCGACATCGGCGGCGTGACGCTGATTCGCGCAGCCGCTAAGAACCACTCTCGCGTCACCATCCTTTCCGACCCCAATGACTACGCCGAGTTCCTCAAGGAGCTCGAGGCTGGTGATGTCAAGGAGTCTAGCCGACAGTTGTATGCCCTCAAGGCCTTCGAGCACACAGCCGACTACGATGCGGCTATCTCCGATTTCTTCCGCAAGCAGTATGCCGCCGATGGCCTACAGTACATGGGCCTTCGTTACGGAGCCAACCCACACCAGAAGCCCGCAGCTGCCTATGTTAAGGAGGGCAACCTGCCATTCAAGGTGCTGTGTGGCTCCCCTGGATACATCAACTTGCTTGATGCCCTGAACAGCTGGCCATTGGTCAAGGAGCTCAAGCGCGCTCTTGACAAGCCCGCAGCGGCAAGCTTCAAGCACGTCTCGCCTGCAGGCGCCGCTATCGGTCTTCCCCTAACCGCCGAAGAGAAGAAGGTCTACTTCGTCGAGGACATCCCAGGCATCGATGAGTCTGGTCTTGCCCAGGCCTACGCCCGCGCCCGCGGTGCCGATCGCATGAGCAGTTTCGGCGACTTCATCGCTCTGAGCGACACCGTGGATGTCGCCACTGCCAGCATCATCTCTAAGGAGGTTTCTGACGGTGTCATTGCTCCTGGCTACGACGACGCGGCATTGGAGATTCTGAGGAAGAAGAAGGGTGGCAGGTACCTTGTCCTGCAGATGGACCCCGAGTACGAGCCCAGCCCGAAGGAAATGCGGACTGTTTACGGCATCACGCTTGGCCAGAACCGCAACGACTTCGAGATCAGCCCCAAGTCCTTTGGCACCGTCATCACACCCAAGGATGCCAATGTCCCCGAGAGTGCGCTGCGTGACCTGACAGTCGCCACCATTGCCCTCAAGTACACTCAGAGCAACTCCGTCTGCTATGCTACCCGGGGCCACGTCGTCGGTCTCGGCGCCGGTCAGCAGTCGCGCATCCACTGCACCCGTCTGGCTGGTGACAAGGCTGACAACTGGTGGTTGCGTTTCCATCCTCGCGTCCTGGCTATCAAGTGGAAGAAGGGCACCAAGCGCCCGGACAAGAGCAACGCCATTGATCTGCTCGTCAACGGCCAGCTGGCCAAGTCTGGCCCTGAGAGGGAGGCTTGGAACAACACATTTGAGGAGATCCCCAAGGATTTCACTGCTGAGGAGAAGGAGGAGTGGCTCTCCAAGCTGACGGATGTTGCCGTGTCTAGTGATGCTTTCGTAAGTACTATTTAATTCACATGTACTGGATAATCACTGACTGTTGACCTAGTTCCCCTTCACGGACAACGTCTACCGAGCCGCCAAGTCCGGTGTCAAGTACATCGCAGCCCCAGGCGGCAGCCAGAACGACCAGCCCGTCTTCGAGACGGCGGAGAACCTGGGCATCACCTTCATAGAGCAGAACATCCGGCTATTCCATCACTAAGTCGGGTAGGAACCGCTCTGTGAGAGACAAAGGGAATCAATTGAGTTAGATGGTTAGATACCCGTTCTTTCGACTTGGACATGACTTGATTTGCGCGTGTATACGAATATCATGAAGCCTGGCGAGGCGAGAACTTGGTTTGGGGATTCGGGAACCCGGGAGAGAAGGTAGTTCAACACTTCATGTGGGATTTTTCAACAGTTGATTCAATGAGATGAATTGCGTTCAGCAATGGATTTTTTCTTCTATTTCTTCTATTTCTTCTCTCCTTTTCCATCATTCTTCCCTTTGCCTCTCGCAAGTCTTCTCCCGACGCATACTTGAACAACAAAAGGTATGATGCTACTGGAATCTGCAAACATCTCGCATACGATGAACGCAAATATTCCGCCATCGAAGACATGACCAACTCCGCCAAATATTGGCCTGTACCAGACCGGATGTAGTCCACCTTCGACATACACAAATCACAAGTCTTACTTTCAAGACACGGCAAAAAATTTGCAATGCTGTACAAGGGCAGTAAAAGGAAGCCGACATGGCATTACACTAACAAGGAACAGGACTGGAGGAACGAATTGGTCCGGATGGTCTGTATCATCTCCCTTCGGCTGTTTCGGTCCAACCTCACGTCCTAACGCATACCGGTATAAGTTGCCCACTATTGTTAGGATCAAGGTCAATGGTGTAATCCCAGTGGTTATCCTGATCGACGCGTCAGTGACCAACCATGCTGCCAAGCTGCCAAGCACTTGAGTCTTCACAGGCTGGTTGTTGGAAAGTGAATAAACTCCACCTTCTTTCCTTCTCATATCGGTACTTAAAAGCAGTACGTGATTCGGTCCAGGATCTCGGACGTGTTCGCCAAGTGAAAACCAACGTCTGATCCACTCCCGATAAGTTCGGCTACGGGATGGTTTGAGACCATTTCCATGTGCCTCTGTAACAGAACTCAAGGGTTACTCGTCATATCCGGTCTGTTTGCAGGCTATCTGCAGGCCATCTGCCGGCTAACACGAAGAAGACGGCATGTTACATACATAGTACCACCAGCGGTAGGCATCATCACTTGCCAGACACATGACCATCCGGGGCCCTCCAGTGCATATTCCCACCCTCGAACCCGTGCAACGGGTTGTCCTCACCGCCCATCCCCCAGTTCCCATCCTGCACGTCGAACCCGCACTTCTGGTAGAAAGGGTCCTTCCCGCGGGCCGCGATCACCGAGGCGTAGATGCCCTCATCCCGCGCGCGGTCCAGCCCCCATTGCACCAGCATCCGGCCGACGCCTCGCCCCTGGTAGGAGGGGTGGATGGCCAGGTTCTGCAGGTACCACGACTCGGCGCGCGCTCCGGACCACATCTGCTTGAAGAAAGGGTAGGCGCGCTCGAGGACGTCTTCCTCTTTGGGGTCGCTAGCCCTGTTGGGCCATATCAGGGCGTGTATCTTCATTGCGATCTGGAAGATGGGCTTGAGGAGGTTCCCTGTGGTGGTTGTTTCTGACGTGTTAGTCCCTCTGCACCAGTCGGTACTCCATAACCTCTTCCCACACTCTCAATTCTCAAAGAGAATAGGAGCCTTTCACACGGGATCCATCATCACCACTCATCACCCACCACCTCCCCCGAACAACAACAACAACAAACAAACGTACGAGGATCAAACCACCCTAGCTCCAACCCCCTCCCACCCTCCCCGAACCGAGACCACTGCGCGATGCCGGCGATGACCTCCCCCCCGTCGTCGCCGCCCCTGTCGACGGCGACGACCCACCGCCAGCGCCGGTCCCAGAAGTGCACCCGCGCCCGCCGCAGCCAGTACAGGTCCACGTCGGCCGGGTGCGCCTCGCGGTGCGGGTGGATGCGCTGGCCGCACAGGGCGTCGTCCCAGAAGGCCAGGGACAGGAGCCGCGCCACGGCGGGCAGCTCGCCGAAGGTGGCGGCCCGGAGCCTCGGGTAGGTCTTGTCGTTGTCTTGGGTCATCCGGGGCGCTCGGATTGCTTGTTGGCTCGTGTGGGCAAAAGAGAGTTTGTTAGGTGTGCTGGTTGGTCGATCGGTTGGTCCTGTAGGTTAGATTGGTTGCATGTTGCAGCAGGCGGCAGCAGGCGGAGATGACGAGTTACATTTTTTTACTGGCAATTCTGTCCCTTCTGCGCCTTCTTCCTGATGGGCCCAGAGAGAATCAAAAGAAGACTAGAAAAGGCAAGTAATTCATGACCCGCGACTCGCGAATCAAAGAAAAGGCTCCGGTGCCACTCGATGTAGCCACTCGATGTAGCCACTCGATGTGGTGCCACACTGGGCAGAAGCACACGAGCGAAGAGATCTTATCTCGGTGGGGCCTGATCATCGTGTCGTGATGTCGATGTCCTCTCTACCTTTTCTACCTCTGTCAATGGATAGCCGCCATAGCAGATACACCCGTATGTATGGGATGAGATCTTCTTGGTGTTGTATATAAGACGTAAGGGGTTTCAGTAGAAGGAGGGACTAAATCAGAAGGGGTAATTTTTGTCATTTTCGAACAGGGGTATATAAGCAGATTTTTGGGTACATAGTACAGGAAAACCCCATGTGGTCTTCAAGTTTGAGACCCAGAGTTTAGACTTTTGCTCGGGGATTGGGCACTCTCCGCTGAACAAAGCGTGCCCAACCGATCGTGCTCTCGGATGGCCGGGCATACAGCACCTAAGTACTGATAAGTAGTGCCATCAGACGGTCAGGACCGCCAAGTTCCCTCGCAAAGCGCACAGAATAGCTAAATAGCCATGATGTCGAGTCCTTCGACCGCCTCACGTGCATTATCGTGTATGTCATGTCCTTAAATGACAAACATCTCCAAGGCGAGCCGAGCTCACCTGCACATGTTGTACTGTGCGAGTCCGAGTGACGACCAGTGTTCCTCGTCCCCACAAGTAATAACTGACCCCGGCTTTTGTGGGTCTTCCTTTTCGGACCGGCCCCATATTAGGGCGCTCCGGATTCTTGATCCGGAACCCACATGAATGAGTTCACGCCAGGTTCAAGGATAAAGGAGTAGCACGGCACTTGCGGGGGTCGCTGTTTTGAGTTTGACGGCATGTCGAAGACGATACCGCCACGTTGGGGGTCCTGGGGAAAAGTCGAACTCGGGGGCAGCAAACGATGGCTGTCTTGCTAACTGATCTGATATCGACGGCTCTTTTTGGTATTGGTGTTGGTACCCGACTCCCGAGGGAAACATCCTTCTCGTATTGTACGATCTCCCTGATCTTCAGACGCCACTTCCTCGTCGTTCATCGGGCACCCGGACCTGTACGTCCTTTCTGATGATCATCTCTTGACTGTCGTTCCTCCTGAGACTATGCTCGTCATCGGTAGTACCGCGGTCCGAGGACGTCGTCATATGCTTGTGATGAGGCATGTCTGGCCTCAGGCCCAACTCGTCGTCGTATGACGCTCCTACATGCTCGTTCAGTGTTGCTCGCGCTCCATAAGACCGCAAAATGATTGGCTCAGGAGTCTTGTGGCTCAGGCGCTCGTCCATGGCGCCCATTCCCATGGAGAAATTGAAGACCCTCATGAAACTCTTGATGTTCGGGATGGTGGCTGATAGCAGTGACCAGGTAAGCATGGCCTGTTGGCAGAGGAGTGGGTTTGTGACTGCAAAAAGCGGCTCGGCGGATTGGGTGTACTGTCGGATGTATTTGAGGTGTAGTATCGAGAAGACGACCAGCGGCAGCCGAAAACTGAAAGCAAGAAAGACGTGGAATTTGCTCTTGATCGCCATGTTGAGCGACCACACGAGCGCAACCGGGAGAAGGCAGCCTAGGACCTCGGTGCCGACGTCGATGGCTGTTAGGGTCTCCCAACGGGTGTACTGGTAAATAGCAAGTTAGTCTGGGACTTCCAACCATGAAGACATTGAATAGCACCTACCTGTCCTGCGCACTGGTTGGTGTGGTCGGGCGACAGCATAAAGTCGGGGTCGCAGGCGACAACAACGCCAACGATAGACATGATTCCCCATGACATGCCGAGGAAGACGAAACCCAAACAGGTCTTGACTCTCCAGTCATTGAAGGCGCCATCTGCGACAAATATCCGCAGCAAAAGGGCCCATACTGAGCACTTCGCCAGAGTAAGTGCTACAACGGCCAAGACCTCGGAGGTGAAGAATGCCTTTCCGGACAACGCCCACTGATGCTCGGTGGTGATGGAGTTGAACTTGGCGAGACCGTGGCGCAAGCCGTAGAAGACAGTTCCAGCTTGCGTGAAGTGGATAGCCTGATAGAGTCAGGTACTGAAAAGATTTAAGCTCTCGGGAGACCGGATCCAAACTTACAGTCGCAATGGCGAGGAGATAATCATCCAGCCAAAACAAATTCCACTTGATGAAGCCCCGGACAATTAGCGACGTGCCGGTGTATATTACCGCCAGAGTGGTGAGTATCCAGACTTGTCCGGCGTGGTCGTCCGGTTTAATAGGCGAGAAGGCCGGTCTGACGAGAGTAGCAAGAGACTCTTGAGGGTTCATGGCCTCGATTAAGTCGCCCCACGGACGAGAATCCCCACGTATCAATGATGGAACTGCGGAAATCTCCAGGAGTGGGTAGACACTTGAGTTTGTTTATGTACAGATATAGATAGATAGATATATCTATACATACACATATGTACGTCAGATGACAGAGCTCAGGCATGGCGAAAAGCTCGTGAAGAGCGGGTAGGAAGTAGGCATGCCATGTGTTTATGCCCCAGTGTGCAGTGTGTGGGTGTGTGTGTATGTGTCTATCCCCAGACCAGATAAACTGTTGGTTTCAACTGCGATGATTTGAGATTCCTGAACGGGGTGATTTTCTTCTCATCTCTGCGAATGACTCGGCGGTCCATGTCGATATTGCATTGGCTCTTTTAGTACATATCCCTCTCTCACCGATCGACAAGGGTCGAACTCCGCTGCTGGTTCACGAGGCGACGGAAATGACACCTCAGCCTCAGTATCAGGGTACGTACATACGTGCATAGACCCATTGTTTGTTTGTTTATTTGGCACCGTGTGATGTGGACTCGTACTGCAGCAGTCCAGTGGGAACCTATAGATCGGTTTGAGTGCAATTAAAATTTTTAGAAAACACAGTGAAGGTTATTAAGCGGAAACACAGCAATACATTGTCGGCGGTGTTGGCCCGAGTTGTCGCGTGAGGTTCGAGGGACATGAATAGGGGTTCATAGTTATGCATTGTTCTCCGCAAGGGGGCAATACCTACCTACGACATTACTTTCTGTCTTCATTTCCATAACGGCAGTCGCTCCATGCCTCGATATTTCTATCGTCATCAGCGACAAGGTGTATGCATGTAGTGAGAGCCAGACTTTGCAATGGCTCACTGACCACGGGCTGATCATGCTGGACAAGAGATCGCACCACGATGAGATGCATACACCCAACCAGCCGTCTCTTCAGCAAGGGTTTCTCTCCGGACAATGAGCTGCAGATCATTGCCGAATTACGTAATCCCACATGCAGGCTGATATCGAGATGTGCCGACATGGTGGTATTGGCAGGCGGCATGAGTGGCACCGGGGCTGACGATTTGTCCCCTGCCGCCCCATATACAATGTCACCATGATATCTTTTAACTTTGTATGTTGTACCATTTTCTCGCACGGTCTCAGAGCCAAGTCCCGCCCGCTTCCTTCTTATGTCGACTCGACACCGTCCACGTCTTGGTTGGCTGCTATGTACGGTTCTGTGGAGGTGATATGCCACTTTGCACCAAGATGAGTCTCGCGAAAGGTGCCGTATTGGGGAGTAATGGAGAGTAATAGGTAACGTTGACTTGTGGAGCAGCCACATGCTCAAGCTGTGGCACCGTACAAGACTTTGCATCCCTCTCATGCAAGATCTCATTCTGCCACCCTTTATCGATGCTGCTCTCCCAAAAAAAAAAAGATTGTTGCTGGACTGACCTGCAGCAGCCCACATCTGACCTGGGTCACTCGTCGCGATGTCTCTGGCCGATCAGCAAAAGACAGAGGCTCTACGGCCTCAAGTTGACTCCATGCACGAGGAAACCGGTTCCTCGACCGATACCCACGATGCGACTGCGGCGGACCGCGCCGACATGTTTCGGCTGGGCAAGACGCAGGAGCTCAAGAGGAACTTCCGCTTCCTGACCATCTTCGGCTTCTCCATGATCCTGATGTGTACCTGGGAGGGCTACCTCAGCATGGCCACCGTTGGCCTCGTCAACGGCGGCACGGCGGGGACCATCTGGCTGTTCCTGATCTGTTGGATCGGCTTCTTGCTGATCAACACATCCATGGCGGAGATGGCTTCGATGTTAGTTTGACTCCACTGCCCACGCCTTCAATTTTCTTTTTTGCTGACCGCCTCAAGGGCCCCGACGAGCGGAGGGCAGTACCACTGGGTCAGCGAATTCGCGCCGCGGCGGTACCAGAAGTTCGTCAGTTACGTGATGGGCTGGCTCTGCGTGCTCGGCTGGCAGACAGACGCTGCGTCAGTAGCATACCTCGCGGGCACGACGATCCAGGGGCTCATCGTGCTGAACAAGCCCGATTATGTCTTCGAGCGCTGGCATGGCACGCTTCTCACCATGGCTGTCGCCGCCTTTGGTGTGCTCTTCAACACAGTCCTGGCCAGAAAGCTTCCCATGGTCGAGGGGCTCGTCCTCATCGTTCACGTCTTCGCCTTCTTCGGCATCCTCGTGACGCTCTGGGTGCTCTCGCCTACCAATTCTGCGGAGCAGGTCTTCACGAAATTCAACGATGGTGGTGGTTGGGGCAACCTGGCTGCTAGCACGCTCTCCGGTATCACGGGCGGCGTTCTACCCCTGATTGGGGCGGATGCTGCAGTCCATAGTAAGCGACAACAAGAGCAATCCTATTCCCATTCGTTCATCCAGACTCTTTGTGTTTCAGAGATATGTTCAGTCCAGGAGCAATGAAGGCTGCACTCTTGGACATATCTTATAACTCCCGTTTCTCCTACTCTTAGAAAAACACTGACACTCAATCTCAAAGTGAGCGAAGAGTTGCAAGACGCCTCGAGACACCTTCCCAAGTCGATGATCTGGACGACAATTTGCAACGGCGTTATGGTAAGCAAGTACTTCAGTTCCCCTTGGTCATGATCTACATCCCTGAGATTAATGTACCGGAGGTGTTTTGGAGACCCCCCAATCCTAACGTATTACAGGGCTGGATCATGATCATCACCATCTGTTTCTGCGTAGGCGATCTGGATGAGGTTACCAACAGCGCGACTGGCTATGCTTTTATCCAAATCTTCTACGATTCCACAGGATCAGTAGCTTCTGCAACAGCCATGTCAGCCTTCGTTGTCTTTGTCCTGGTGGCCGCATATTTGACCTGTATCGCCACGGCGTCTCGTCAGTTATTCGCCTTTGCCCGAGATTCAGGCATGCCATTCAGCCCTTGGCTCGCAACTGTCTCGCCGACGTGGTATGTGAAATTCTTCTCCTGTGCCTTTTTTTTTTTTTTTTTTGCGGAAGAGCACTTGAATTGTGCGGTCGAAGTTCGAATCAAGGCGTTGATACTGACAGTAATAGGGATCTCCCCCTGAACTCCCTCTACGTCACTTTCTTCACCACCAGTCTACTCTCGTTAATCAACATCGGCTCGCCGACGGCCCTCAACTCCATCACCTCGCTAGCGACCAACGCCCTGTTGTCCAGTTATATCACCTCCATCGGCTGCCTGATCTGGAGACGCTGGTCAGGACAGCCACTGCCGCCGTCCAAGTTCAGCTTGGGCGCTTGGAGCTTGCCTATGAACATCGCAGCGGAGGTCTTCTTGGTCTTCGCGTTCGTCCTGGCCTTCTTCCCCACGTCACCGCTCCCGGATCCCGCGAGTATGAACTGGAACATCTTGATTTACGGTGTGGTTGCCATTATGTCCGTGGTGTTCTATTTCCTGCGTGGGAGACACCAGTATGATGGCCCGGTGGAGTATGTGAGGAAGCTTGAGTGATGACGGATTTGTCTCATCGTGCAAAAGAAAAGTCAGAGGGGGAGGATGGCGAGACAGCAGTACGCGTTAGAGATCCGCCTTGATAATTCCAGGACTATTGAAAGTCATGCCCAACTTGGAGCTCATATGTCTGCGATTATGGACGTGGAGAACATCGAGGTCAACATATACAACGTGGCCATCACCAAACGTTCAAATTGACAATGCAAAGGAGACAAAGGCAGTTTGTCTCCTGGAAGGTAGAAGCCGAGCGCAAGCAGAACCTATGTACTTACAGCGCAGGTCACATCCAACTATGAGTACTTTACTTCACAAACAAGTTGAGTAAAGTGTAGCAGAAACGTGCATGTGAGATAGGAATGGAGTCATACGGCCATACCACAATACCAGACGAAGTTCAGTCCCTGGGGCAGTGTTCCTAAATCAATCAATGTTAGCAGACCTGGCACATGCCGTTCCGACACACAGACTAGCGACACCGGGAAAGAAGGACTGGACAGCTGCGATGTATCATGTTAATAAACCTCGGTGCTTCGATAATCTGTCAGCATGTTAGTTCCGAGAAGAATCATATGTGACGAGCAGAGATGAGAGGCATATCCTGTGCTTGGTTTCGTCGTCGTTTGGCAAGCCGTGAGGCTGCTCAGAAACAAGGGCCGATTGATCTCGTCATGTAGAAATATATGAGGTTTTCTAGAAAGGGTTGGATATAAAGTTGAACATACATCATGTTCAGCAGCCTATAGTAGCACACCTCATAGTTGTTGATGAGAGAGGTACCTAGGTATTGAAGAGAAGCATCATCAGATGTCAATTGTGGGCTTATCGATAAGGAACCGACAGGGATCTGGAGCTTGAAGCTCGAAGCTTCTCGAGATGTCGAGATGGCGAGACTCGCCGGCGTCATCATCGCAGCACACCGCACGTCGAGACTGTTCGAAGGGTCCCACCGGGTTTTTAGTATTTCTTCAAGTATAATGCGTCACCTTTACTAACTGTCCACTCCTTTCCCACAATCAGATTTTCACACAACATCTTTTCCACCATGTTAACGCGGAGACAAATACTTTCGTCCACCCGGCGCATTTGCGATGCGCCGGCCACAACTCGAACCATAACCAGAGCAGCAGCAGCAGCAGCTCTCCGCCCACTCAACACCGGATCTCCTCTAACAACAACAGCACAACCACAAGCCGCCCTATCCCTACGAACAACACTCCCCACCGTCTCCTCGATCCGACACTATGCCAACGGCCGCCCCCACCCCCCAGGCGGCACCCACCGCATGGACATGGGCGGCGGCGAGGAGGAGAAGCCCGCGCTCGAGCAGTACGGCGTCGACCTCACGGCCCGGGCCAAGGAGGGCAGGCTGGACCCGGTCATCGGCCGGGACGCCGAGATCCAGCGGACCATCCAGGTGCTCTCGCGGCGGACCAAGAACAACCCGGTGCTGATCGGCCAGGCCGGCACGGGCAAGACGGCGATCCTCGAGGGCCTCGCCCTGCGCATCGTGAGGGGCGACGTCCCGGAGTCGGTCAAGAACAAGCGCGTCGTCTCGCTGGACCTGGGCAGCCTGATCGCGGGCGCCAAGTTTCGGGGTGACTTTGAAGAGAGGCTGAAGAAGGTGCTTACCGAGGTCGAGCAGGCGGAGGGCCAGGTCATTCTGTTCATCGATGAGTTACATACCCTGCTTGGACTGGGCAAGGCCGAGGGCTCGATTGATGCGTCGAACTTGCTCAAGCCGGCGCTCTCGCGGGGAGAGTTGCAGTGCTGCGGTGCCACGACCCTGAACGAGTACCGACTGATTGAGAAGGATGTCGCGCTGGCTCGTCGGTTCCAACCTATTCTGGTCAACGAGCCGACGGTTGAGGATACCATAAGTATCCTGCGTGGTATCAAGGACAAATATGAGGTTCACCATGGTGTGCGGATCACGGATGGAGCTTTGGTCGCTGCGGCTACGTATTCGAATCGGTACATCACGGACAGGTTCCTCCCGGACAAGGCTATTGATCTGATGGACGAGGCGGCGAGTTCCCTACGACTACAGCAAGAGAGCAAACCGGAAGACATCATGAGGCTCGACCAGAAGATCATGACCATCCAGATCGAGCTGGAAAGCTTGCGGAAAGAGACAGATGTCGCGAGTAAGGAGCGCAGAGAGAAGCTAGAGGGGGATCTCAAGAAACTCCAAGACGAGGTCGGAACACTCAACGAGCGCTGGGAGAAGGAACGCGGCGAGCTCGAAGCCATCAAGAACACGCAGGCAGACCTCGACAAGGCCAAGGTCGAGCTGGAGATGGCCCAGAGGGAGGGCAACTTCGGCCGCGCCTCGGAGCTCCGGTACAGCGTCATCCCGTCCCTCGAGCAGAAGCTGCCCAAGGAGGGCGAGCAGCCCAAGACGGACGGCACCCTCATCCACGACAGCGTCACGCCCGACGACATCGCCCAGGTCGTTGCCCGCATCACCGGCATCCCCGTGTCCAAGCTCACCTCGGGCCACATCGAGAAGCTCGTGCACATGGAGGACACGCTGCGGCAGGCCGTCAAGGGCCAGGACGAGGCGCTCCAGGCCGTCGCCAACGCGGTGCGCATGCAGCGGGCCGGCCTCTCGGGCGAGGACCGGCCCCTCGCGTCCTTCTTCTTCCTCGGCCCCACGGGCGTCGGCAAGACGGAGCTGTGCAAGAAGCTGGCCGGGTTCCTGTTCTCGACCGAGTCGGCCGTCGTCCGCTTCGACATGTCCGAGTTCCAGGAAAAGCACACCATCTCGCGGCTCATCGGCGCGCCCTCGGGCTACGTGGGCTACGACGATGCGGGCCAGCTGACCGAGGCCGTCCGGCGGAAGCCCTACGCGGTCCTCCTCTTCGACGAGTTCGAGAAGGCCCACCGGGACATCTCGGCCCTGCTGCTGCAGGTCCTGGACGAGGGCTACCTCACGGACGCGCAGGGCCACAAGGTCGACTTCAAGAACACCATCATCGTGCTGACCTCGAACCTCGGCGCGGATATCCTCGTGGGCGCCAACCCGGTCCACGAGTACAAGGAGACCGAGGCCGGCGATATCGCGCCCGAGAGCAAGAAGGCCGTCATGGACGTCGTGGGCGAGAACTACCCGCCCGAGTTCCTCAACCGGATCGACGAGTTCATCATCTTCAAGCGGCTGTCGCGCGACGCCCTGCGCGACATCGTCGACATCCGCCTCAAGGAGCTGCAGGCGCGCCTCGTCGACAGGCGCATCACGCTCGACGTGCCCGAGGAGGTGAGGAGGTGGCTCGCCGACACGGGGTACGACCCCAAGTACGGCGCCAGGCCGCTGAACAGGCTGATTACGCACCAGATTGGGAACAAGCTCGCGGACAAGATCATCCGCGGCGAGATGAAGATGGGCGACACGGCTGAGGTGTTTATCAATGGTGAGGGGGATGCGTTGGAGGTGAGGGCGAAGGACAGCGGCAACTGAGTGATGAGTTGTGAGGGTGTTATGATGAGCAACGACTGGCATTTGGGATCGGGATGGGCTTCTAGACAAAAAGTTCACGGATGGCATTTACATTTTTTCCTTTTCCTCTGTAGATATGCATCACTCTCTTCTCATGATACCAACAACGGCTAGATTCAGATTACCACACCAGAAGAACAGTAGAAACTCATTCCAACATCCAGAATATTTCCCCATATGTCTGTGAGGCTCAACCGCTCCTGCGGGCGAACCGTGAAGGACCACATTTTGCAATTGTCGATCGGAATCTAGCGGCAACAGATCCCCCATCCTTCTTGAGGACCGTGCGTGTCAATCACCAACATCTCATGTATAAGACCCTGACCTGCGAGCCAACACAAGACGTGTCATCAACTTCTGCAGCGACAGGTAATTACCTCCCTGGCTGTTGCATATGGAGAGAACGAGACCGACGGCGGAGATAGTGATTTCCTTACTTCCCCTTCTGTATAAGGTCGTCCTCCTTTCATAGGGAAGACATTCTAAACATGTACTCTTCTGATTTCCAAGCTTGCGGCCTACCTACGTAGATCACATAGTAAGTGAATGGGTCAATGCTGCTTCGTCCTCATCGACGATAAGCACTCAGCCAGGGTTTGAGTGGTAGGTTGAATAGGATTGGCGATGAACAAGAAGAAAAGAAAACAAAAAGCTGTTATTGGTTCCGGGCCAGTACTCCGGTCCCGGAGGAAGATTGACATGTGCAAAGGTCGAAGGGAGGGCCTCGCTTTCGCTTCTAGAATAACTCCAATGGTGGTGATTGCTTACGCGGATGTTGAGCCGGCTCCTTCTCACCCCTGGATAACGCAAACGGATCTACTGCTATAATCTTTGGTAACGTCGCGTGTGGGAGAAGTGGAAAACTGCTAATACTGTGAGAAGACAAGTTGATAGAATAGAAATATGTTGTTTGTAGAAACGACGGACTACTCAAACAACCAAAGTCACAAGAGGAATGGTGAGGAGCAATAAATCAGTCTATGTAGAACAACGACGACAACAAGAAGACTCCTGCTCTGCATATTAAGAAAGGCAGAGAGACCGGGAAGAGGTGATGCAAAGGGTGTGCCAATAATTCTTCCTTCTCCCCCACGTGCGTATCTAAGGCCCGAGAGACGGCGAGGACAGAAAGACCAGACACCATTATGTGGAAGTCTTCCCGTTTCGATTCATAACCCACTCCTTCCCCTCTTAACAAATGCTGTAGACGTGAAGGGGGACCGTGACGCATTTTGGGAAAAGTTCAGAATCATTTCCTCAAATCGTACATAGATCCATAGCCCCGTATGCGCCCCTTTTCCCGCCTTTCTTTCCGCAAAAAGACCAAGCGCGCGAAACCCATCCTCAATCTCATGCCCCTATTAGCGGCTTTACTCGTTTTGTTCATGATCACCGTGAGATGCGATATGTTCTGGATCAATGTCCTGGTAGCCATTCGATTGCGTTGTTGAGATTAATTTGCGAAGTACAACCGAATCCGGACTGTCGAGGGATAACCCGTTGTCCGTGGCAGTTTAGGCGCTGCCGGTCTTGCGGAGAGACGTGGCGAGCCACTCGAGACCCTCGTACAGACCGTCACCAGAAGTGGCGCAGGTGGATTGGATGTACTACTTGTTGGTTAGTGGAATGCGCTACATGTGTAGAAGAACGGTAGGATTTGAACATACCCAAGCACGCTGTCGCAAGCTGTGGAGGCCAAGCTTGTCTGTGATCTCTGCGGCGTTCATGGCATTCTGTGAAGTGGTTAGACACAAGTTCCAGATGTCACCAATTGTGACCAGTCGCATGTGAGCTACTTACGGGCAAATCTTGCTTGTTGGCGAAGACCAGGAGGTTGGCATCCCGGAGCTCGTCCTCGTTCAGCATGCGCTGCAACTCCTCACGGGCCTCGACGATACGATCGCGATCGTTGCTGTCGACGACGAAGATGATACCCTGTGTGTTCTGGAAGTAGTGCCTCCACAGAGGTCGGATCTTGTCCTGACCACCGACATCCCACACGGTGAATGAGATGTTCTTGTACTCGACCGTCTCGACGTTGAAACCTTGAGGATGGAGTCAGCAGGGAGCCCTTGACATGTGGATAACCCCTTGGGGGCGTTTCGGGCTAAACGTACCAATGGTGGGAATGGTTGTGACGATTTCACCGAGCTTGAGCTTGTAGAGAATGGTGGTCTTTCCGGCAGCGTCCAGACCAACCATCAGAATTCTCATCTCCTTCTTTCCCCACAGACGGTCAAACAGCTTTGAGATGGAGAGACCCATTTTGGCGATATGTGTATGAAGCGGTTGGGCTAGGACTTGATTATGCTGAGTAGAGGGCGCTTGATCTGCGTAACGGGTTCCGCGTTAGCAAGATGCGTGGTTAAAGGGATGGATTTGCCCGTGTGATGATTGCGATAAATGGGTGACGTCGTTGTTGATGCCAGAGAAGGGCGCGCTTTTGTACTGGAAGCGTTGTAGATGACAGATAGTGCGGAAGGGGAATGCGCAGGACACGTTGATAGAAGCCGGGGTAGGTCAATGGCACCCACTCCAGGCTGTCGAATAGATACCTGGTAATGACTATTGAAGGCAGCAGGGAAATCTGGAAGAGGCAGGGTCGAGTGTCACGAGGCACACGCGCGTTGGTTTGCGGAGAGCTCCTCGATACGTGACGATGACGGTGGCCGACGATGTCGATGATGTTGACGTTGACGTTGACGTTTGACGTTGATAGATGTGGACAGCCGGGATGGGACAAAAGGGCCACAAGGAGGGAATAGACAAGGAAATGGCGACACAAGCTTACCTTCAGTGGGGTATCACTATATCAAATTCGATGCCTCAGACTTGGTCAGAGATGCTCGTGATCGTGTCTTCGCGATTTGTCGGTGTGAAGGGAGAACGGTAGTGAACTTGAGACTGGTGGATGTGAAGTGGTAGAAAAATAACGGGGCCTGATGGATGAGAACAGGTTGGCGGACAGACCAAGACAGATTGCTACCGTACTGTAGGAGGCGAGGGGCACTAACACCTTCTGGTAAAATAGGGCCCAAAAATCCGAGGGACAGCAGCCAGCAACCTTGGAAGGCAGCGGCCAGACTCACACCAAACGGGCTGACAGGCTAGACGGGCCACGTTCACTGGCGCAGAGAGGGGTGATAGATCCACATTTGGGCCCGTGCCCTTGTGTTCCGTTTTGACTTTTGTACTGTACTGTAGTACGCAATAAGGTGGACCCACCAATCTACCTTCAGCCCCCTTAGAGCTACCTTATCGCTGCACTAGCTCCCACTCAAAACTGACGTACTCTCAAGCACGGACGCCCGTACCTCCACCCGGCCAATTCGATTGATCCAATCGGCGGGAACAACACTCGATCCGCTCTTGGGCCTGCCGAGTCGGTCTCGAAGCTCGAGAGCTTGTGAATCGCCAGCTTGTCCCCTTGGAGCCATCAGCCTCGCGACAGGATATCGCCAACAACCAACCGACTCCCGCATACCTCACCGCCCAATTCTCCCGTCTGTCACCCAGGATGCAGTTCTTCTCAGCATCTTCGCTGCTCCTCGCAGCTGGGCTCTTCACCTCCGCCATAGCCCACAACATCCAGCTGCCTGCCCACGGCCGGGAATGTTTCCATGAGGTCCTCCACCGGGATGACAAGATGACCGTGTCGTTCCAGGTCGGCGACAGGGAGTTTGGCGGCGCCGGCAACCTGGAGATTGACTTCTGGGTACGTAACCTGACCAGCCTACGGTCTAAGCGCAATGATGGAGGGAAAAGCACGTGGGTGTTCAATGACTGACGCGACGCCCCAACATCCACAGATCACCAACCCCAACGGCCAGTTCGAAGTCAACGAGAAGTCGACCTCCAATGGCGACCACTCCTTCGAAGCCAAGTTCGACGGCAAATACCTCTACTGCTTCGGCAATGAGCACTGGGGCTCTTCCAGCAAGGAGGTCTCCTTCAACGTCCACGGAATTGTCTACGTTTCTGATTCGGAGGCAGCACAGGATCCTCTGGAGTCCGAAGGTATGAACATAACTTACACCGGGGTTATGGACTTGGCTGACATGTGAAATAGTCCGCAAACTCTCCGATGTCCTCTCCCAGGTCAAGGACGAGCAATCGTACATTGTAGTTCGCGAGCGCACCCACCGGAACACCGCAGAGAGCACCAACAGCCGTGTGAAGTGGTGGAACATCTTCATCCTCAGTGTTGTCATTGGGGAAGCCGTCTTCCAGGTCTGGTGGCTGCGGAGGTTCTTCGAAGTGAAGAGGGTCGTATAATCAGGAGGGCGTGAAGTAAAAATGGTGTAATGACTGTGGCAAGGATATTTTATGAATACAAGCGGGCTCTGTTTTCAATACCCTGACCAAGAATTGGCACTCGATGCTTCCTCTGTTTTTAAGGTGTACTGTACTGGGTGAGAGAATGTGGCATATATTGCGACTTCATGTACGGTATTGTACAAATGGAAAGGCTGAAGAACGCAGCCAGTCTCTTTGGTTCCGTTCCCAAGGTGATGACATGGAGCTCACCTGTTATCTCCCTCTTCGAATAGTTCGGCATTACTGTACCTACGGAGATCTAGCCACATAGGAACAACATTAACCGGAGTTACTATCAAGTCAATTTATCGCTCGAGTTAGTGGATCTTTGCCCATCTATTGACTCCGCCTGGGCTCATAAGCAGAATAAGCAGTCAATACTTCATGTCACTAGACACCCAAGCCACCTCGGTAATTGTATATCGAGAGCATCACCATGCTCATGAGGATCGTAGCAGCACCTCTATACGTTTACCACGCTATTCATATATGAATCAAGTACCTTCACCACGCCGTAATACACAGATAGTGGCTATAACCAGGCGACTTGCGAAAGCTTAAGGAGCCGAAAGTAACATGTATGCAGAGAATCTACCTAGCATCCAAATATTCATTCACAAAGAAAACTCTGGGGCTTGCGCCTATATGCTTTACCACAACCCAAAAATCCCAGCATTAAACGTTCTCAAAAGCCTGATCAGGTCGATATTAATGGATTGCAACACCAGCCACAAATCTATCATATAAACGTATCTATGTAGACGAAAATCACACAGGTGTAGTCATGTCTATCTGTAGTCATTCATCACTGATCATTAAAGCACTGGGGCCAGCAGTGCAACCTATATAAACGCGTAAAAATATGTACCACGCCCATCTCCTTTATCTCCTTTATCTCCTTTATCCCCCCCATGTTTCTGTACATGGTTGCTGCGCTTTCTCTAATGAAGGACAGCGTCAGAAAAGAGCAACGGGTAAAAAACAGCCACGCCAAGTGGAAGAAATATCCAAGCACTGAGTGACAGGCAGAGCAACCAGTCAATACTGGCAAAGATTGCAACCGAAGTCGTTGCTCCTGCCTGCCTGCCTGCCTATTGCGCATGTGATGGCATCCATCCTGATGTGCCGTAAGCCAAAGCCTAAGTCCGACTGATGTAGCCGACCCGACTCGACGCCAAGAACGACTCGGCGGATCCTCCATGATGCCGCTTGTTTCAGGGCTGTGTAATACAGCCTCGCGGGCGATGTATGATTTGCCCGGGCCTCCCAGTGTGCAGCCCTTATGTGGCCGTAAGCACAGCAATGTCTCTCATGCTGACTTCTCTTTATATATAATATGCGCATCCCCCTCATCATGCTCACGCACTAGGATCGCTCTCAACAACCTCCTCCTCGACGGGGTCCTGCTCCACCGGCAGGTCGACACCTTTGATGGGATGCAACAACATAGGCGGGAGACACATCCGTCCCTCTCCGCCCCTCATCGTGCCCACCGTGCTCTCGTTCTTGCTCATATCCCTAAGGAGTTCGAACTCCTCGCCGCCGTCGTTGTTGACCTTCAGCCCCAACCAGCGTCGGTACAAGTTGGGCGCGAACCCGCTGTTGTAGAACCACGTCAGGCCTTGGAGGTTGTGCTCCCTCTGGCCGAACACAGAGGTTCTGGAACCACCCGTCGCGCCGTTCTTCCCACCATTGTACACCTGCGCCATGTACTGCGTTGGCCATTCGCGATCCACATACAGCGGGTGGGGGACGTACACGGCCTTGTACCCGTGCTGCAGCGCCAACGTTCCGGGCCACATCTCGGGGAAGGCGTGGTGCTTCTTGAAAGCCGTCTCACGGTGCATAGTGAGCAGCAACCGGCGGGACATGCGACTCGCAGTAATAATCTGAGCGCGACGAGGCGGCTTGCCAATACCTTCGGACTCGTTATATCCGGTGATATCATCAGCAAGCAGCCAGGTCGTGCCCGCCGGGTCGAACATCGGGTTCAGAGTGATCAAGTCGGCTTGCTCGCCAACGCCCCACTGGTACTTGTCATGTTCGTACGTCCGGGGCGGGACGGGATCATTTTCGGGTTCGAACCAGTCGTTCTCGTCGACTGGACGAACGGGTCCCCATATGGCTTTCTCGGAGCGAGAAAGTTCCTGTGGCTTCTTCTTGAGGCCGTCCCATACGTTGTCGGCGCCAGGGGCTCCCATCTCGGTCTGGACACGCGCCATCTGCTTGAAGTCCTCCCAGGTGCCGTGCTCGGCTGGCAGGTAGAATCGCGAATTGCGCTCCCAGAGGCCCTTTCTGGGCTGTTGCTGAGCCCAATTCTCCATCTTGGTGAAAAGGTCGAGGTAGTGGCCAGTGTAACGGATGTCCATCTCCCACTGCCAGAAGTAGTCGTACTCTGGGTGGTTGTATGCGAAATACTGCATTGCCATTTGCAATCCGCGGTACACGCCATGGACAGGCAAGTCTTGTCCTCGCGTCCACAAATCATGAATGCCCTGATACAAAGACAGCATTTGCGTCTCAGTCCAGAGGGTGACCATGTTTTGCAGCTCTTCGGGCACCGTATCTTTGATTCTCTGCTGGTACACCTCGTCATCGGCCCAGATTGGATGTGCCGCATCGTTCTTGACCTGAACAAGCAGATGGACGTCGTAACGCCCGCCAGATGCAAGAGACAGCTCACTGATGATCGACCTCAGATACATGACATCCTCTTCCCTCCAAGGATACTCGTCCCAGCAGCGAATAACGACAGCTGTCCGCGGCATTTCACTGACCGTCGGCTCCTCGGCCGTCTTATCGGATGCTTCCTCGTCGACTTTGACCTTGGGTTCCTCTTTGGGAGAGCTAGCGGCATCCGTAGCCGCGCCAGGCAGTTGAGCCTCCCCGATTGCCGGAAGACTATCCTCTCTCCTGAAGAGTGTCGTGTTCCCCAGCTTCTCGTTGATGTAGAAGCCACGGGGAGGGTGGATTCTGTCTGTGAGGGGCTTGTAGCGCTCGGCGTTAGACTGGTAGCATCGACGCTGGATTCCCGCCCAGTCGATGTTTCGCCATTCAATCTGTTGTCCTGCCTTCCACACAATCTCGGAACCGTCCTTGTCTCCGTGCTCACCAATGCCCAGGCCACCCGTTCGAACGGAATACCCGAAACCATACGGACCAAACCTGCCATGACGTTCGAAGCAGATGTCCTCGGGGAGATCGAGAAGTTCGTAAGAGCCCAGGACATTCTGCGGGAAACCGGCCGGGCGGCCATCATAATACCGAATGTATGGAACCTTGATAGTCTCGGCAGCATCCAAGTAGCACTCGTTTACTCTGTCGGCTTTGGCGAACACAGAATTGTTGTACTCGGTCGCAAATGCCTTGCTCTTGGGCAGCGTGCTACCCTCGACAGGCTCGTGCTCGCCTGTGTAGAACTCGGGCCCCTTCTCAGCCGCCGCGTCGTCGTAAGGGAGCTCATCCACGAGTCTGGGGTACTGGGGGGTGTTTTGGTCGAAGGGAACCAGGGTTCTGATTCCACCATAATACCGCGTGAGGAAGTTAAAAGATTCCCAGGTGTTGGGACCCGAGGGTCTTGTGGGAAACTCGCCCTTCAATATCCTCTTGTTCTCTGCTATACCGGCGTGGAATAGAGCAGAGATGAATAATATTATGCCGACCAGGAGGCCAAGGCAGAGAAAACGTGTTATTTTGTTGGGGAGTCTGTAGAGGCTGGAGCCAGGAGTGCGACGGGAGAGGGTGAAGGTTCGCCTCGGTATAGGACTCAGCAAACTCGCGGTAGTTGTTGGCGGTGCCAAGTTGGCATTGACATGGAGTTTTCTCTTGAGCATATTTGTTTTGGAAGACAAGGACGATGTTGTCCGCCTCGAGGCTCGGCTTGGCGAAGAATCGGTCGAGGAGTCGTCGCGTTCATCGTCTGTGATTTCGGAGTCGTAATCCTCCTGGGATGACAATTGATCTCGTGTTACTTTTTCGTAGACTGGTAATTGTGATCCTTGGCCGTGCCGTGAACGCAGGGGATTAGGGAAACCCATGACGTATCGACACAATAAAGGGGTGGTGCTGGTGGTGGCAGCCAGTCAATCAACGGGATCAGAGAGTCAGGTCAGACATCCGAACATATGAGAACAGTTTGTCGGTTGTCTTTCCCGCAGCACCAGACCAGCGCTTGCAACCAGTGTACAGAGCAACGTGGGTTGTGTTGTTGTTGTGACTGCAATGAAACGGATGCAAACTTGTAACCGCGGGGGGTGGAACGGTCGGGGCTTGCGCGTGAGGATGGAGACGCAGTGTCAATGTCGCGTGTGATCCAGCAATGGGTATCTGTCGGTAGAGGAGCGGACCGGAGGAGTTAGGTTCACCGTTAAGTTAGGGAGTAAACTGGGTCGTAGGGATGCTCGATGGAGATGGATTGTAGTCGACAACGGGGATCTGCGATACGCGCCCACGAATAAAGAACTAATGTACCAGTCTATTGACCGGTGATGTTGCTTGATGGTGTCGTCGTATACAACGTCGTGTGGTATGCACGGGTCGTGTATATTATGTTTCGAAAACAGCAAGGCACACAACAATAATCACGGTAAATAATAAGTTGGAAGAAGTGGGAGGAGGTGAGGAGGAGGAGGCTGGGATGGAGCAAGCATGGATGTACAGATGTACAGATGTACAAGATGTACCGCTTTACTGGGGTCAACTGCAGGTGGTGCGGATGGGGAACAAACAACCAGGGGGGCCACTGTAAATGGCAGGAGGGGGGGGTCGCAAGTGCCAAGGTCGACCCGGCTTCGATCGAATCGGTGCCAGAAACGGCTTGTGAGTGGCTGTCTGCTTGCAGCGACATGCAAGTATCGAAAAGCTGCTCAGCAACGGCGGTTGATCTGGGCAGGTACCAAACGGATCCGTAAGTACATAGTAAATTCAGCTCTACTCTAAATCAGCCACAAACAAAAAAAAGAGTGTGGCGTGCTGACTGTGTACGTACTTAGGTAGGTAGCGCCATCCCGTTGACACCAACGCGCTTCCAAAGGTGCCAAGATTGGGCTGCATCTACTGTGGTGTGTTCTTTTGAATTGTACGGAGTACCTAGGTACGTACCGGGGGGGGGGTATTGTATATTGTTCTTGATTTTCTTTATCATCCATTCATTTGATTGTCGATTCTTTCATTGTCGCAGACTCCAGATGTTCCTTACAGAGACCCATTTACATCGTTCCTACCTCCGTATGTCAATATGTGCTTGCATCCATACCTATGTTTACCTACCTAGGTACCTATAGGTAGGTATATATCATTGACTCAGATCCCAATGCCCGCCTTATAGAATTATCGAGGCTCCCCCTGACTGGCAACAGAAATGATAGTCCTCTAAACGTCATTGGGACCCTCTCGGCCCTCTTGAGAAATGGCTTCGAGTGGACGCGGCATCCACACTCTAGCGAAACTTGTTTTATAAAAAATGGGCCCAGGAGTCCGTCCTTACCTGCTTCTGTAGTTTACCGACCAAAAGCACGCAAAGTCTGGACTGGGCTTTCAATCCATCGGTGCCCGGGGCTCCTCATCACCCCACACCGATATTGCCTTCTATTTTTGTCTCCGTCAGTAATAACAACCTTGGGAATCCATACTTATTCCACGCGTCTGGACAAATCTCGCCTACTGGGAGAGCGATCGAAGAAGGAATAGACAAAGAAGCTTGATGTTACAGTGTACCTACCTAGGTACTCTAATAGCAATCATCCGGACTAATCCGTACCGTGCAAACCTTGAAACCCCCAATGGCGTCTCCTGAGGATTTAGAGCACGACTCACATTGTACACGGTAACACGACAGCTACCGCCCAACAAGTTTGTTACTGGGCATCTGGGGCAATCTAGCCAGCCCATCAACATTGTGGCATCTGGCACTTCTCCCGACTGGACCCTGCCCCTTGTCACCCTTCACCACGCGGCGCCGGTAATTAGATACCGCTTTTGGTGAGACCTTATAATACATACACAGCAGACGCGCCATGTCGTTGTCAATCCTCAATTATGTAGGACATGGTTTGCGCAAGGGGCGTTAGTTACTATCTATAGTCACCGTCCAAGGGCAATTCCCCAAAACATCGGGTTGAAGGCAGAGAGCATGTTCCATATCAAGGCCAGTCCGCTAAGTTGGTGCAACCTTGTAAGCCTTACCGGTGCAGGCTATATAGTAATGCCTCGCTGCCAACAGTTTCGATGCTGCTAGTTTGAAAAGGGAAACCCGAGCTCCTCTGCACGTCACGGCTGCCAATTGTGACGGTGTCGGGGGTTTTGAGAACGAATCGCTAAGAAGAAAAACATCGACGTCATTCCGCACGCGCATGTTGAGATGGCTAGTGGCTTGCCTCTTATTTGACATCCCATCCGCCATCTCAGTCAGAACAATAAGTAGCCATGTTTGCCTGCACACTTCCACATACCTAGGTATAGTAGGGCCTTATAATTAGTTTACTAGGCAAGTTTGGATTCCAGGGCTAAACAACCGAAGAACGAGGCGCGGTTATGCAGTGCACTGGCAGTATGTAGGGCAGGGAAAAGATATCACCACCAAGTGCATACACGGTTTTGTGACTCGTGATCCATGGCATGTAGCTTGCATCACATTGACATAACGGCTCTTGTCTATATTTGAAGCCAGCCCTGCCAGATCGGGAATGACCCTGAACTTTCACGGAGAAGCTTAGCAGCTACCAGGACTCCCTAGGTACGATGCACAGTTTGAGGGGATGCCCCTTGCTACCGTTGACACCTTATACATGCTTAAGTGCTCTAGCAGTATACGGATCTGTGCCTACATATATATATATATATATATATATGCAGGTCAACTTCATACTCTAAATAATAGTAGCTACGTGTATGTGGGTGGCCCTGCCGGGTCGGATTGGAACCCAAACCTTGACCGCTGGCCGATATCCTCACTACTCAATTGCCCAATACCAGCTGCTCTACTCCGTATCCCCTCTTGCATGACCAGCATGGCCAGCATGGCCAGCAATGCACACACAGCAGTTCCCGCCTTGGCCTGCCTGTGTGCGTGCCACGAGGACGGCTGGACACCGCCAGTTATATTAAGAGCCGCCCTTTCGGACCAACACAGTTCACGCCTCACAGCAGTTGGAGCAACCTAAGGCATACATACCTAAGTTGCTGCTTGCCCCAGGTTAGGTTTGACTTGACGGTGAAGCTACGAGATAAGCCTTTTCCCTTCGTCTCACCCGTTTTTGGAGTCTGTGGCTGCGCGACGCTGCTATCCGAGAACACCTCTCACCCCAGCTTCTCGACTGACGTGACCATGTCCACATTACTACGTCGTTCTGAGTGCCCTCCCTATATAAGTGATGCCTCGCTTTCCCACGTCAGAGAGCTATTTCTCAGGTGTCTTATATAATCATTCTTCTCTCTCCCTCTCTCTCGTATACTTACCTACCTAGATGCATTGTATCCCATCACTTACAGCTCAACTGCTTCTTGTCCTCACACAGAGATAAACGTCAAGTTTGATTTGATCATAGTTATTAGACTATCCCCCCCTCCATGCTTGTCTCCTCTCCGCTTTGAAATCCCCTCGAGTTTATCAAGTGAGAAATAGTCCAGAACACCGTACACGTCCCGATACCGACCTCCAATAAGACCACTGCCAGGTGTTCCATGTCATCCCTCACAACCACCCAGACAGAACCTCCCCCCACCGTCGAGGCCATGTCTGAATCATCCCACCCAGGCAGCCCTCGCCTAGGCGAGAAGTCCCTAATCCTAGGCTCCGGCTCAGGCCCGGAACTAGACGCCCTCCCGGCCCCGGCCCTGAACATGGTCATCCGGCAGGACCCCTTCTCCATGACCCTCGACGCCAACGCCCTCCTCGCCGGCTCGCTCTTCCTCCTCGTGGGCATGCACTTCGTCCCGCGGCCCCTCCTCGAGTCCTCCATCCTCGCCGTCCCGCTCCTCCTCCTCGTCCGCAACGACTACCAGAACTTCCTCCGCCTCGGGCCCGGCGGCACGCCACCCACCCTGGCCGGCTACGCGCGCCTGGCCTGGTTCCGCCTGTTCATCATCCGGGACCCCTTCTCCCCGCCGACCCCCCAGAAGAACAGACCACCCGGCGCCGCCGCGTCCCGCCCCGCAGCGGGCATCCTCCCCGCGCAGGACCTCCCCTACCGCCCGGGGCCGCGCCCGACGGTGGCAGGCCTGGCGCCCCAGCGGCAGCTCGACCAGCACGGCGCGGCGGGGGCCTTCGCCGCGCTCAAGGAGGCGCTCTCCCGGCTGGCCTCGCGGCACCCGGGCCGGTTCGGCACGGCGACGTCGTGCATCGAGAAGCACGGGTTCGCGCTGTTCGCGCGGCACCCCGTCAACGTGTGCGGCAACGGCGAGGTGTGCCACATCCACAACTCCGACAGGAGCATGCACATGAACCTGCACCCGGACGACATCGCCGAGGTGCTGGCCAAGGGCTGGGGCCAGAGGCACCCCATGGCCTGGGGGAGGGGCGAGGTCGAGGCCAAGAGGAGCTGGATGACGCCGAGGAGCCCGCTGCCCGAGACGTTTGTTCTGGTTTATGCGCCGAGAGGTGAGTGACCCCACCCCCCCCCCCCCCGGATTTCGGTCGGTTGCTTGCGGTTTTTGAGGTGGTGTGAAGGCTGACTTTGCTGATGTGTAGATGAGAGCGACCTGCAAGTTGTATGCAAGATCATCGAGGCTGCCATATGGTACACCGACGAGGAGCGTGTTGATCTCGAGTCCCTGATAACACAGCCCTAAAGAAGGGTGCACACCTAAGGGAGGCGATGCCCTCATGCTCCCCACAGCATTTTCCGGGCAAACACTGACGCGAGGCGACAGTCAAAATACCCTGCCTTCTCAGACCAGTCTTCTACGGCCTCGACATGTCGGCACACTTGTGTGTCGTACCTGAGCCGTTCTGGATTGTGAGTCTTCACACCCTGCACTGCTGGATTCTTACACTCTAGGGTTGATACTCGATGGATCTTTTGCCTTTCTTTCCCCCTTTTCATTTGAAATTACATCGTAATGTCGCGCTGGGTTCTTCGTGCTGGGAATAACGGGCGTTACAATAAATTTTCGAGTATGGCGTTAAGGGCCCGGGTTCATGGCTAGCATTGGTGTATCGGTGTTCATGGTTTTTTCAATAGTCGCAGATTGATACCTATGTCGACTATGTAGCAGCAAGAAAAGTGCATCCAAACAAGACTTTTTTGTTTTCATAGCCCTCCGCCCCGGTAATGAAACCGTCTGTGTTCAACTCCTGCTGGATGCCGTATCCGCCGATCTTTTCCCTTGGTTATTGTCATACCAATGAAATACATTAGCGTTACTACATACTCACCTCAATCCTCCCAGCCGGCGTCGTCATTAGCGTCCTTGTTGCTCTTCTTGAACTTGAGTCGTCCCTGCGGGATATGCGCCTCGACCCGCTGGCCGCCAAAGGCCCTCCCATCCATCAGCTGCACGCACGCCTCCGCCGACTCGGGCTTCTTAAACTTGACGCTCACGATGCCGTCCTCCTCGAGGTCGTACAGAACAACGTTGGTGACCTCGCCCAGCTTCTCGCACTCCTCGCGGATGTCCTCCTTGATGTCGAGCAGCGCGGCGGGGTCCTCCTCGAGCTCCTCCATCGTGAACATGTGCTTCAGGATGACCATCTTGTCCTTCTTGCCCGTGCGCTGCTCGGGCGGCACGTACGGAGACTCGTCATCGGACCAGTCTGCCAACTTCGCGTCGAGCTTCTGCGTCTTTCTGATGATCCTCTCCCTGTCCTTGCCGCCACCAGCAGCCTTTCCGGCTCCTTGTGTCTGTCCTTGCTCTTTGATCTCACCGCCAGCAGGGGCAGCACCACCATCCGCACCTTCATTATACTGCGTCTTCTTGTAGCTTGACTCCGCAGCCTGGACGCGCATCTTCCCGCTCCCTAGCCCCGTATCGCTGTACCGGAAGTGCGTGTCGTCCAGCAGCATGATGGCCATGTCGACGCTCTGCGGCTTGAAGAAGACGACAAGGGCGTCGCCCTTGAAGCTGCCGTCGGTGTCGGCGTACAGCTTGATGCGCGGCCGGCCGCTATCGATCTCCTCGGCGATGACGCCGCACTTGCGGCTGAACACGTCGGCGACCTCGTCGACGGTCACGTCGAGGGGCAGGCCGGTGACGTAGATGGCCCTGTTCTGGGGCGGATGTTTTGCCTCCTTCTGTTTCTTGTTCTTGCGGCTGTTGCTTTTGTTGGTCGAGGGGCCATTGTTGCCTTCCTGGTCCTGAGCAGTGAGGGGCGTGTGTCAGTGTGTCACCAATTCCCTTTTTTGTCATCCTTGTCCCCAGCGAGTGGCTGAGGAATCGGCATTGACTCTTCTGGTCTCTTGTTGCGCTTCTCTACTTGTTCAAATCGGTGCATATAGAGGAGGGCGGTGATTTGTGCGACTCGTATTTCAAGGATCGTCTGGGCAGCTCTGGATGGGCCAGCATGCGCAGCTTACCTCGACATCATCTTGCTTCCTCTTTCTGTTGTTGCCATGTTGAGCACCGCCAGCTGCGCCTGGTTGTTGATCTATGGAATATGCGCTTTGTTGCTGTTCAAAGAGGGCTTCATCATCGTCGTCGGCCAGAAGGATCCATCTCTGTAAGCCGTCGTCGAACTCGAACTCGGTGCCATCAGACTGCACAGCGATGTACTTGCTGTCGAGCTTGGAGAACGAGATCCGATCGTCATTCTCAAAGACTGTTGGGTCCGTAGGGAAGGTGAGGATCTCTGCGACTTGTTGCTCTGCCATGTTGGGCTTTTTCTGTTGTCTTAGGTGGTGGAAGAAGCTTGTCGCAAAAAGTATGTGGGCTTGATAGAAATCCAGAGTCGGCACGGACTTTTGGCTTTGATCAGTGATGAGCTCCAGGAAAGCTAAAGTGCTTCTGCAGTGGAAGACAAAGGCTCCACTGATATGCAAGGCCCGTGCACACACCATGCCCCCCTTTCTCATTGTTCAGTTCTCCCTACCTTCTAAGCTTCCTAGGTAGATCTCCGTTACACAACATACCAGGTGTGTATGATGAAAGCACGATGATTTCAGGACATGGACCATTTTTCACAAGAATATTATCTGGTCCCTTGGGTGTACGTACAGGACAATTAGCCCGCACATATATCAAGGTCGTCCATCGATGGAAGGACATGGTAAGAGAATTGAGCTTAAGAGGCTACTACTAAGCGATGGCATTATAGAGGCTAGGAAGGTATCCCATGTAGGATCTTCAAGGGAGAAATATAGGTTAGGTACTGAGAGCCCTGTACTAATGGACCAAGGTATGCTTGATGTGTACCTCCTGATATCTGCATTTGAAGAAGGAAAGCTTCCCCCAGCCTGCAAAAGAAACACATGACCAGTATCCCGACAAGCACACTCCATCAACTTTACTCTGTGTCATCCGCAACTCACATTCACTTCTTCTCTGGTGCCGCCTGACCTCCCGTCGTGGGGAATCCCATGAAGATCTTGAAGTAATCCTACGATTATAGGGTCAGCACACCATCATATGAAGCTTAGCCAGGACCACAAGCAACACGGTGAAACTTACATAGATCATCCATTGGAGTCCGGTAAGGGTTCCAATCATGACGATACGCACAGGCAGACCGTTCCACAGTCCCTTGAATCCAATATCCTTGTAGATTCTCGAGACGACGGTTCCGAACGCCTCACCCGGCTCACGGCTCGCATTCAGCTTGCTGACCATGACGTCCGCCGGGTGCGAGACGATTGCGCACAGGATACCGGCGAGGTAACCACCGGTAAAGGAGACACCGGTCTGGGCGGCCTTGCTGTAGTCGTTCTTGGATCCGGGCAGGCGGTCGTAGATCATCTCGACGATGGTCTCAAAAGAAGCAAACTTCATCATGGTGTAGGGGATCTGGCGTCCCCAGAGGGGGTAGATACCCTTGTACAGACCACTCCAGCCCTCCTTTGCAGTGATCTTGCTGATGCCGTCGAGGGTACCCGTGTAAGGGGGCGGGATCGATGCTTGCATGCGGACCTTCACGGACTCGAATGGACACAAGGCGAGGTCGGCAAGGAACTCGGCCGAGGCAGAGGCCGCCAGATACAGGCCGGTCTTGTACTTGTAGGCATTCTCCGGGCCGGCCGCATCAGCGTAGGTCTTCTTGAAGTACTCATACCAGCCATATTTGAAGGCACCCTGAGCGGAGTAGCCGAAGAAGGTAGGGCTCCAACCAGTGAAGATGCCTCGGACCCCTTCGGTGCGGTAGATCTTGGCCCAGGCCTGAAAGTTGCCCGTGTACAGCTTCGAGTCAACCTGCCGTCTGGTTTTCACCACATCGAGAGGTGTGACAGCCGTGTGGGTCAGACCCTAGTCATATCATTAGTAAACGATCTCCAATACCACGGCTCGAAAAGGGCCGCGAGATCATCAACTTACACAAGCCAACAAACCACCGAACGTGCAGGCAGCATAGTACTTGCCGGAGTACAGTTCGATCCGTCCCGTCTTAGCCTGAGCCGCCTGGTTGGCCTTGTTGAACTCGGCCGTGGCCTCGGCGCTCAGCTTCTTCGCCTTGTCCTCAATGGTGGAGTAAGCAGAGTACAAGTCCATGCGAGCCTGGTATGGCGTCGCCTTGGTACCCCGCCCCTTCAAGCCATCTTGAGGCTGGTGTGGGAAGGTCTGCTGAAGAGTATCGTAACGAGGATACAAGGATGACATGATGTCGACTTGACTCGAGCCTCACTATGTGTGACCTGAAGTACTGTTAGCCAATTGGGGGCTTGGAGTCTAATCATCCAATGATATATAATGAGTTAGGTACCCAAACGACGCAACGGGATGTAATCATGTTTTATAATGATGAACTGAGAGATAGACAAGACGGTACCACATGTATATTCCGGTATCTAACCGCCTGGCCGGACTTAAGGGGGACGAGGACCCCGGAAGCTCTCCATATTCGCAAATCCTCCCGGGACTTCACTCACCTCGAATTCTAAGATTAGAGCGCACCTTCTTTCCCGGCCTGTAAGCAATACACAGCCCGGATCGGTGGGGAATGTACGATCAACGTCGTCAAGAGTTGAGAAACGATGAGAGAGATAAGAAAGAGGTTGGAGAAAGCAGGGTGAGATTTTGATGCACCCCCAATCAAACCCAAGCTGTAACTCAGCAAGCCATTGGCCCAGCTTTGTCAGGATGCATGTCAGACGGGGGCGGCAGGAAAGAACCGGGCTTGCTATAGCAATTCGCTCCTTTGTGACCTGCCAGCTCGGAATCCTAATGACGTCGGCGGGGCTCGCGGGACTGCATCGATATCATCCTCCCTGGTGGTGTTGAAGGTCCTAGATTGGTATAGCATTCTAGCGAACCTCGTGTGCTTACTTCACCGTGCCCAGGCATTCCAATGACCTCGCCGTATTTCTGCTTACCATGTAGTTAGGTAATTGCGCCTTCTTTAGACCCTTCTTCAGATGTCAATTAGTGTCAGTAATCTCAAGAATTAACCCTTCCAGTCACTTAAGGTGAAGTGAGGTGAGACTTCCGTATCGTCAATGACTCTTCAATGTCCCCAGGCAAAGGGACGAACAACGTTGTTCTATAAGCGGCAGAGACCCACTGTACATTACCCGCCCCTGCGCCCGCTAAACTTTAGCCTTCCCGTCCTAGCATCCCGACTGGGTCCCGCTGGAATCAGCTGCATCAGGTCAGTCACCCCCCGGAGCCGACTCATTCCGCAGGCGAGACAACCAAACAACTTTTACATCGTAAAGGTCACATACTCGAATCGTAGCTATCACCGAGAACGAAACGGAACAATGGCAACAGGGAAAATGGAGCAATCATCAGCCACCACAGCCGGATCGGCCAGCTCCACTTCAGCTCAGTATGTGTCGAAATGGGCATCTCGATACCGCGGGGTAAGTCATACGTCCCACACAGCTGCGGACGACCCAGCGGACCCAGATCTATCCAAGCATCACCGACAGACAAGCAAAAGACAGCCAGGCTAACCTAACCAACCTAATCCACCAGGCCGCAGTAGAAGACCTCCAACCCCCCGCAGCCCTCTCCCTCACGCCCTCGGACCCCATCTCCCTCGCCCTCGAGGCCGCCTTCGAGCGGGAGTACACCCACCTGACCATCGTCGACGCCCACACCCGCAGCCTCCTCGGCTACATCTCCATTCCGAACCTGCAGTCCCTCCTCGACGCCGGCAAGGTGGGCCCAGAGGACCACATCAGCAGCGCCATGACGCGGTTCCAGCGGAGGGGCAAGAAGTACAAGGTGATCACCATGGACACGCCGCTGGAGGAGCTCGAGGCATTCTTTGAGGGCGCCGCGACGGGTGGCCAGGAGCAGGAGTTCGCCGTGGTCACTGATGAGGACAGGCGGTTCGTGCTGGGCGTGGCTACGAGGGGCGACCTGGAGGAGTTTGTCAAGAGGAGGCCAGCTTAGAGGGTTGGCGGCCGGGGGAGAGCCAGCTCTTCCGGGTCCGGGTCCGGATCACGTGGGTGGAGGTGGATTGACTGGTCGTTGGACAAAGTCTACGCAGAGCTGAGGAGACCAATGCCATGAGCTAAGAAGGAAGCCTCAAAGATGAGAGATCTGAGGATGAAGGATACTCATAATAGAACGAAAGGTCAACAACGGCAGGGCGAATGCATATTCATCTATGGGCGTTCGTGGCGTGGTATTTCTCTTACTCTAGGTGATGGTTGGGATTTACGACGGCGTCCCTTCAACAGGACATGGTACGGAGATTAGGGTGTTAGGCTCGCCAAATTGACTTGGCTGATTGTCTCCACTACAGCCGCTGGTTCTCGAAGACTCGGTGATAAGTGATCTGAACGCCTGTGTAAGAGAACCTACACGCGGAACACTGGAGTGAGAGCTCGGTGGGCGTTCGAGGGCCCTCGCCAGGACCTTGGCTCCTGGGATCGAATAAAAGAGGAGACAGTCACAAAACTGAAACCGAGACCGAAGAGAAGATGTGTTTCTGGGTGGGTAGGCAGGCTCACTTTCCATAGGTAGTGTTAGAGGGACTCGTCAGGCTGTGCCAGTATCAATGATTTTGATTACCCGCGAGTGTAGTAGGTGGTATAAGCGAGCCCTTCCGCAAGGGAAGACGAAATAAAACATAGGTCGACAATGTAGGAGCCCAATAGTCCTCCCAAGTATGAAGTCTGACGGTGGCGTTCCTCTCCAACCTCGACTAGCCCGAATAACGTCCAATCTGTCCATCCTACCAAGCCAACCCACTGCACCCTTCACGGCTACCTAGTTAACCTAGGCCTGCTCCGGGACATAATCATAGATAAGCCTCAACTCAACCCTCTCACTCCCCTTGGTCACCACCGTATTCCGGGCATGCCTCCTCTCCCCATTGACAACCCTAAACCCCCAGGCCTGGACGGCCTTCCAGCCGCGGTCCAGGCTCTCCACGTTGGCCACGACCCACTCGGCCTGGCCGTCCTCCCAGCCCTCGGTGAGGAACCCGTCCTTCCCGTCGCCGCCGATCCCCTCCCGGGACGAGACCCAGCCCGTCCGGCCCTTGACGTGCCCGAACAGCCAGTCCGTGTGCTCGCGGAACGCGTCGTCGAGCGTGCGGTTCTCCGTGTTGCCCTTGACCCCGCCCGTCGCCGTCTGCTGGATGTCGATGTGCGTCACCCCCTGCTCGTCCACGTACTCCTTGGTGTGCAGCGTCACCGTGGCCAGCCCGATGGCCTTGCGGGTGAGCCAGCCTACGCCCTGGAGGGCGAGGGCCGGGTCGGCTGAGTCGGAGAGGGTTTTGTTCTAGGGAGGGGGGCTTAGTAGTTGTGGGTTAGAGGGAGGATGGTTTGGGGGGGGGGCAACAGGGCGATGATGCAATCGGGAAATTCAAGATGGAGAGATGAGGGGCTGAAATGTCGAGCTCAGTTGATGAGGGACAACAATATCAAAACTGGTTGGTTTCTTACCATTACCCATGTGCCATTGAGGTCGCGGAGAGTCTTCTCTGGTGGAGCGGCCATGATGATTGATATTTCCAAATCTATTTATTCTGTTGAGGTCGTTGAGAGATAAAGTGTGCTGTGTAAGTCTTGAGCTGTGTACATTGTAAGTCCTCCTATATCCATTCGTCCAAATCTTGAGGTTATCTCACCTGTAGCAACGATACGCCTGTGATGGGCGGATTTTATTCCAGACTGGTGCGTAGAATTTAGGATGAGGGGTGGTATGATAGATATTGATGTTGCTGAAAGGAGGCACGTCTTTTCAATAAAAGTGATCAAGATCCGTATCCGAGTAGTTCGATCATGTCCAAGGGTTGGTAGAGATGGGGGACTTGCATGTTAGGCGCCGGAAGGCTAAGGCTATCAAAGTGGGTGCGTGCCCAGGGAGGCATGTTTGTGAGTACCGTCGCATTCTAACTTGTTAAGGTCCTTGGTTGAACAACATTGACGTACACCACTACGCAGGGGAACGTCTCGCCTACTTGGTCTCGGATTTGATGTTGCTTAAACTTTCAGAAGGGACAATAGACTTTGTCACTCAAGTCAGCCACTGTAGTGCAGGGGCACTTTCCAAGTACACAATTGAAGCCCGAGTCAAATTGTTGTTGATATCGCATACATACTGCTTGGCCAGGTAGAATCGACCTCGCCAACAATTGAGTTCCACTGATTGCTATCTTGTATCTGATCCGCTTGGTCTCACCTACTGTGTACCTATGTAGGTATATACCCCATCTCACCCACCCACACCCGTGGATGCTACTTGGTCGTGCAACATCACCTTCTGTACCTGTACTACAGCCCCCTGCCTGCAGCATCTCACGAAAACACACGGGGCCAAATCTCGGGCTTCGGCAGCAACCAAGTACAGCACACACAAAATTACTGTCGATCAAATCAAAGCGGCATCTATGTTCCGCAATGAAGGCATGGTTTATGGCGGGGGGAAGAGAGAATGAGTGGCTTTATCCCAGTGCGCTCGTTGGGCCAGGTCGCGGCAGCTACTGCAAGGTTCCTAAATGCTTTTTCCACCCCCCCCCCCACAGACATGAAATTCATTATTCCTTCCTCACCACCACCACCAATTACGATCAACGGAAGTCAATCCCGACCGCTGAGCACTCATCACGAGCTCCCCTAGGCCGATAAATACCTAGGTATTTTGCTGGAGCTTGATGACCCCGGCCAGTCTCGCTCTTCCCCCTCCCAAGGCAGGCAGGTGAGTAGATCTTTACTCTGGTACTCAGCGCACAGAGCTCCGTGACATGTCCCGCCCGTCTGTATGTTCCGTGGGGGCGGGTTCACTTGTGTACGTACGTCCGAGGCTGCATGTGAGAAGAAGAAGGACGCATGTACATACTGTTGTAGAAGACATCTAGAACATCCATGTGTCTTACATGGGAGGGAGCCCCCACATCTCCCTTCGAGGATTTGAGGCGTCGACCTAGACCCAACCAACCACTTACATATGCCTGCTCTCGTATGTATGTACTGTGATACAAGCAACAACGCCGTAGCATCGCATGACAGATAACCCAATCGGGATTCTCGGGGAGGCGCCATTCGTTTCCCCCTGAGAGGCGCTGACAAAGGCGAGGAAACGTGATGACTTGAAGCAGACCGCGCGGCATCACCGCACATCAGTGGCACCAGTCCCTCATTGTAAGTAGACTTGTTGTATATATTGGTCTGTATTACCCCCGATTGTGTCCGTCGTGGCTACCCGCCGGCTTTTCCTTTCCTTCACTCTCCAGGGATATACTTCACATGACGTCGAGATGCTCTTCCAGAGCCTCTCTTTTTCTCTTCCCCCTCGACTCCTTTGTAAGTTGATGGACAGGTGTGACATGCCAGTCGACAAAATATGGAGTTAGGAGACCAAAAAGGAAAACGGATATCCTAATGTTACATACATACAGAGGGTAGGGAAAGAAGCCGCGGAAGGGGGGATTTGCCCACCCGAGCAGCAAACCAACAACGCCAACCCTTGGTGAGACAGACAACCAACACGTGTGGAGATTTGGCCGTCGCCTGCGGGGTCTTCTCTTTGTTGTGGTGCCTCGATGGCACGACTTCAGCTGTCCGTCCAGCCTTCTCGCCTGTCCCAAGGCCAGTTCCTTGTCGCGAGGCGGGCTGCGTTGGTGGGTTGTGATATCCTGTTTCGGGTGCCAAAATCCTGTAGTCCGCTTGTCGAGATATTGCTCATGCCTTCGGCGTCGATTTATGAGCTATGGCTACGGCCACCATTTCATCTTCTTGTAACTCTCCATCACTTCCTCCAACAGCTCCTTGTTGATCATCGGTTTTGTGTACTCGAAACCGATAAGCTTCTCCAGCCTGGTGCCGTCCATGCTCAGGTCCGTATCCTTGAGCAGTTCTATCTCCATGAAGGGCGTCAATGGGCCAGGTCTTGTTATCCCCGCCGCCTCAAGGAGGTCTGCCCAAGGGCCCAGGAGCTCGTCGTTCACATCCTCAACCACCGATTCCATGTTAAGCTTGGCGAAGCTGCTGATCAGTGTCCCCTGGAATCCGGTCCTGATGCCGAAGATCTCTCCGATGAGCTCAGCCATCCTTCCCTGTGTCGTGGTTCCCTTGTCGACGACGTTGAAAATCGGAATGGGCCCGCCCATTGTATTGTTGTCCCAGTCCTTCTTTCCGGCCGCATACCACTCTGCTATGGACCACAGCGCACGGACGGCGTCGTCTATGTGTACCGTGTTTGTCCGGAGGTCTTTCGTCCACAGCCATTTCATCTCCTCGTTCTGCGATTTGTAGACACGCGCCATGCACAGCGCTGTTGCCACCCACTGCAAGGCATAGGGTCCGTAAACGTGTGCGAGACGGACGATGGTGAGGTTGAGTCTGGAGGGTTGAGAGAAGGTTAGCTGACCATCCAGGAACACGGCCTAGGCACGAACGACGGGTGATTGCTTACCCCTCTATCTTTGCCAAGGCCTCCTCGGCCTGAAGCTTGAACTTGGCGATCTTGCTCCATGGCTTTGTCTTGTCCGTCTCTTTGCTCAGCGCAGAGTCTGACTTGTACACCATGCCCGTGCTGAGCTCGACAAAGGCTTTCACCCCTCGCTTGGCCGCCTCGTTTCCGACGGCCAGGGACAGGCCTAATGACCGCAGCTTGTACACCTCGTCCTCCTGTGAATACCGGGTCTCGCCGCCGCAGTTGAATACGTAATCGAATTGCTTGCCATCTTTTCGGTCGAATATCCTAGCTAATGCCTCTGTCGTCGCGGATTGAGGTCAGAGTACGGAACGTTGGGATGGGGGCGGGGGGGGGGAGGAGCGGGAACACGGCATTGGGGAGAGCTCACGTTCTCTGGCAGCATCGGCCTGCATAAACTTCTCGCCAGCGCAGGCCTCGTCAAACTCAGGGGCCAGCCATGCCAACTGCGGGAGAACCTTGTCGACAACACGGACCTCGGAGGCCAAGTTGTTCTTGTGGATGTAGAGGGCCAGGAAGCGTCCAATGTATCCCAGCCCCCCAATGATTAACACTGAGGGCTTCTCCGCCATCGTATATCAATAGACTTGGAAGAAGAGGGGGGGTATATGAAAAGGGGCAGCGGCGCAAGGACTCGAAAAAGAGTCACACTGACACGCAACAACAGACGCTCGGTTCAGGTGGTTGTGTTGCAGAGGGTGAGCGAGGGGATACAGTATGTAGTAGATTTGGTTTGGTCTGGAGGCGTGATTCAGATCCGTATGCCTGTGCCCTGAGCGGGGCTCTTCCACCTCAAGATTGGTGTAGGTAACTCCTGGGGAAGGGCTTCAAGGGTCGGGATCGATTCGGTCAAGGTTGGGAATGTTCCTTTTGACTCGCGTGGGCGTTGTCTAATATCGAGCACACAAGGGGTATGACCAATGACGATCCCTCAGTTCCCTCTGGTATCGTTCAAAGCTGATGAAAAGGGTATTTGGCGAGGAAAGTTTAAGTCGAGACAAGAAGGCAAGGCTTGTTGAAAAACGGGTTTGTGGTCATAAGCAGCCGAGAAGGTCCAAAATACGCGAGATTAAGGCTATCGTGGGAGCGGCGAAACACGGTTGTTGTATCCGGTAAAAAGATTCAAGTCCCCAGTCCGAGGCTTGAGAGCAGAGCGGTCTCTCGGGTTATTCAATCCAGATCTTTGCTGGCAGCAGCAATGTAGCCGGGGGTTAGAGTCAAGGTGTGTGGGTTTTTTTTTTCTGGGGGCAGGCAATTCTGGAGGATTGATTTGAATGATTGATCTTTGGTTGATGAACCAACTGATTGATGACAAGAAGAAAACCAACCCGACTTCGGAGAGACGATGCCGTGCGTGTTTATTTCGCTTTTCGATGGATCTGAACGGGAGATTGTAAATAAAGGGTCCAGTGGTTTACCTAGGCGAGTAAATTAGCAAGACCGCAGAGAGGTGGCAAGATGTGTCGTCCCGTCTGTCAGTTTTGTAAGTGCAACGACGCGAACTGGGATGGACGATGTTGAAGCAGCTGAAGCCTGAAATGACGGCGGGCGGGTGTAAGTGGAACCTCCTTTTAATGCAATTCACGGGACCCCTACAGACATTACTGCTACTACCACGGTACATTGCCTGTCTGTATGTATATACCTTCCATGGTACAGAACAGATATCCATGGATTTATCTTATCAATACGGCCAGGTGATACTCAATGGACTGACTGACTGGCTGGACTGGACTGGACTGGTTGTTTGGATGTTTGGTTGCCACACCGTCAGAGCTGCCCTGCCTACTACGGTATGTACATTAAAGCCCCCCCCCCCCTAACCCATTGGCACTGGCCGTACCTCCCACGTACAAACCTCGGTACATACCTCGGTACATACTAGTTAGTAAGTCCAGTAGTCCGTAATCACTAGCAACCTTGGAAGTGTCCAGGTTGTATTCAGGCCCGACTAGACCCATCCGGGCATCTAAAGTCTCACATCACAATGGACCACCGCGGCGCAGGGCTCCCCAACTGCACACGCTGACACGGGCAAGCAAAAAAAAAAAAAAGGAAGGGCAAACAAAACCTCCTCCTGCATGAGAGGAGGCTCAGTATTGAGGCAGACCTTAGTCGGAGCTTCCTCGACTAGGACGCTACTACAATGTCCCTCTCCCACTCTTACGGAGCCCCAATCTCTTCAAGGTCCAATGCTGTGTGTGGCACAATGGGGTTTCCCCTTCCGGTCGATGGTTGCTTCTCAAGGTCCCCATCGGAACTATGAGATTTGACACAAGCAGGCGACATCTGGGGGTTTGGTTGACCATGCACATCGTCGTCGTCGAGCCACGACAGAGATCCCAGGACAAACTCCAACCACAACATCAGCCCAAAACAAGCCCTTGTGGGTGGTCCCTGCCGGTTGGGATGATGATTTACCTTTTGGCGTAACTCGAGATAAATTGGCACGACGCCCCTTACATAGTGTGCATGACCAGAATGGGGGCCCGCAAAACATGGAATTGTCCGTCTCGTGAGTCGTGATACGGAGCGTAGCACCTGAGACCCCAACGTGTGCAGATTGGGACATGGTTGCGACAGACAGCCGTATCGACACACACACCCGCCCACCCCGCAATAGGAAATCCGCACAGAGATTCTGCAATCGCGGAGACAGAGACAGTGGACAGTGGACAGTATACAGGGATAGTGGACGGCAGACACACCACCTAGGTACGTACATGGCGACACCGGATTGCGAGTTTTGTCCTACTATCCAGTAGATAACTACGTATGTACATACATGGTATACCTAGGTAGGTAGATATGTACTTAAGCAGGTACCTAAGAGGCATGGAGTACGGAGTACACTATACCTCTACCCAGCGCATCGGATGGGAACCTTGATACCACGACCGTTGGCCAGCGGCGCACCCGTTGGTAGAAATCCACAAGTTTCAAGGCCGCATAGGCTGATAGGAACGCATAGGAGCATGCATGCATTAGTGAGAAGAGGGACGTTGGGACCCGGAATCATCCATGGGTGATGCTTCGAAAGGGAAAGAGGAACAGAGAGAGAAAAGAGCAGCTGTCTGCGCGTAGCAGCCACTAGCTGCCACGTTCACACGCCCATCAGGGGTAATCCGTACAACCAGATGAGCGACCGTCTCCGCCGTAATCTTCGCTTGTTACAGAGGGCCGGTCCGTTCTCGGAAGGCCTTCTAGAAGGCTTCGACGAGGTTACTCGAAATGGACATGCATGCCCAGGTGCCCGCGTGTCATTGACAAATATGCGATTCCTCACTGGCCTCTCTTCAATACAATCATCCTGCCATCACACACCTGCCATCTACTAGATCTGGATGGATTTCTCATCACAGTCTCAACGTCCACATTCCTTGATAGAGAGAGGGGGGGGGGGGTTTACTTGAGAGACACGGTGGCTGAGCCCGTAGTTTTCCGCTGATCAATCCTATCCATCGTGTGATTTTGGGACATCTCAAACTCACCGTAACACCACAGGGTGCCCAGGCGCCACGTCCACGAGACATGATGGGATCTGGGAGATCCGGTGTGAAGGGTTCAAGTTTCCAAGGGTTCCAAAAAGGTTCCAACGCGGCCCCTTCTTCAATTTGCGACGTCGACGACATTCCGCGTTTTGCTGGTCCAAGCAGCGTCACCGACATTCCCACGGCGACGAATGAGCCGCAAATGGATCATCATCACCGGGCTTCCATGTGTGTGCAAATTTCTCCATGCAGGAGGTCGTCCACCGTCCAATTTCCCTTGCAGAAGTCTGCAGTAGAGCAAGCCTTTCGAATCCATCCGAGCCCAGAACCAGGACGCTACATCTGCACATTTTGATGTGCAGATTCTGAAAGGCGTACGAAATTACACATACGTCTAAGAAACCCCCGCAAAGGGCTTTCCTTCTTCCCTTCCCTTCTTCCTTCCTTCCTGTCTCGTCTGCCATGTGTGCGCCGGCTGAAAAGTGTGCAGCAAAAAGGGCTCCCCGATTTGTACACCAAACGACGACGTGTTCAACCTCCATTGGCATTTGCATCTCTCCGGTCATGGGGCCATTACAACCGTAGGAGGTATCGCGCCAGTCGTATTCGCACCCATAGCGGTCAACGATGGCCGCATTGAAGGCCGCCTTGACGCAAGTGTGCACCAGGTCGAGGGAGAGGAAGCCGTCGGGCTCACCGAGCAACCATGAGAGGAGATATACTCATCGTGGGCTTTGACGGTCCTCTCATTGAAAAGTTCATCACGTCGGGCGGTTGGAAATTCTTTTCGGTATCATCTGCCTAGCCGAAGATCTGCTGAAGAGGGGATTCAGCAGGCCTGGTGGTCTTGGCAATGGGCGCTTATTTTTCAACGGCGAGATATAAGGCCCAGGGACCAGGTTGCTGGGATTATCTTCTGTCTTAAGCGGTTCGTGGTTCGTGCTGAGGCGATCAACCTCTCTGAGCCCGGAGCGGATACCTAGTAGCCGACGACAATTTGGGTGCCTTTGCATCAACCCTTGGTCTCACTCAACATCTGGATTAATCTTCGGCTACTTTGACCAGGGAGGACCTCAGGCAAGGAACCCAGCCCTGCGAGGCGGACCCAACAAGCCGATACTCCGGCCTCGCCGTGCCTCTTTCAAGTCCTCAATCCATGTTAACAGCAGCTGATGCTGAATCGGGCAGCCCGAAGTATACAAGACACGACTTCATAGGAACCTTTGACTATCCAGAACAGGGAACTCGGCCGTTTCGGAAGCAGTGACGACAGAGGTTGAGGTCATTGAGCACTTTGTTCATCACAACTGGCATCACCCTGTATCTCAAGTCACGGCTTGGGCCGAGGCCAGGATCTTCTATCAGGTTTCATCACCTACTACTATGTGCTAATGTAGTTTCGTTGACGCCAAAGCAAATTGAACGTTGGAAGGATTCTAATTTTCGTTCCTTCCGCTGCAAGAGATAAGCATTTAAGCATTGTTGCAATCACCGAGCGTCACAACGGCTGCATGCAAGTCATCCGGCTACCCGCGATCCTACAGAAGATGCAATCTTCCTAGCCCGCAGTTTCACCAATTGCGGCGGCCACACGGACCGTGACAAACATGCACACCCGAGAATCAGGAACTGTGGCTTGGGCCTGATGACGGGACAGTACCCTCCGACTCCAGGATGCCGGTCCAAATGAAGGGTTGTCCTTCGAAACACCAAGGTTGCACAAACGCCGTCTCATCGTCTATCGCTCATCTCCGTGTGATAATACCACAATGCACGTCCTGTCTTTCCATGTGCATGCAAAACAAATATCTTAGGCAGATCCTGTAGTCAAACATGATGCCATAGGACCCGTCCCACCAAACAGGGAACGCACGAGACACAGGGCCTCCTGTCATGTCGTGTCAGATACTGGTTACCTGTTCATGCTCCCGATGATCTCCCTCTGCGCGTCCCTGTCCCTCTGGCCCTCGCTCAGGCTGCCCACACTCCTCAGATCGCCCACGACGTCCTTGGCCTTGCCGAAGTACACCTCCTGCAGCAGGTTGCGCATCTTGAGCTCCATATCCTCGACCAGCCGCCCAATGTTGGCGATGTGGCTCTCGTCGCTCTCGACGGGCAGCTCCTGCTCGATCTGCCGCGTCATGTTGCCGCTCAGGTCCAGCTCGCCCAGCGCGGCGTTCGAGTTGGCCGCGAGGCTGAGCATCACCGTGGATGTCATCCTGTAGCTGGTGGTGCGTCCTCGCTCGGAAGCCTCGAAGACGTGGATCGAGTCCCAGACGCCGGTGCTGCTGCCGCCGGATGGGGATGCTGCGGTTTGAGACATCTCAGTCGAGTGTTCGGGTTGCAATATCGGTAGGGAAAGACATGGGAAGCGAGCAAGCCTCAGTAGGGAAGACCCTCGGGCGCGAGAAAGACGCATCTCGCTTACAATCGATTCCTCCTCGCTTTCCCCTAGGATCTTCCCTTTCCCCGGGTGACCATATGAACGGGAAAACTCACATTTCTTTAATAACACCACACCAGCGAAGCCGTCATCCAGGTTCCACAGGTACACACTCGAAACACCACCCTCGTAGTACAGCTCGCGGTAGACGTCGAAGGCCTCGTTGGCCTTGACCTCCATCTTCCTCACCCTCTCGCCGGGCACGGCACCCTCGCCGGCGCCGTCATTGCCCCCCGCGCTGACGCCGCCCGGGCCGCCCTCGTCCAGCGGCGGGTCGAACTGGTTGGACCAGGGGGACCGGTACGAGTCGCCGTCGCGGTTGTAGTCGCAGAGCAGGTAGTCGCGGCCGGACTGCTTGCACAGCTTTACGACGAGGGGCTGGTCGACGGAGGAGAGGAGGTCTTCGGTCAGGTCGGGGGCGAGGCGGATGATGTAGTCGAGGTTGCGCTGGGTGTGTTTTGGGTTGAGGCGGCGCAGGAGGTCGCTGTGGGGGAAGGGGCAAGCAGTTAGCTTCGGGGGGGGGGAGTCAGGGGTAAAGCTATGGTGGTAGCAGAGCTGGGCTTACAGCGCCGAGTCGAAGGGGTCTGCCGACGACATCTTGGATATCGGTTTCCTAGTTCTGGGTGGGCAATTCAGGGACGGGATTGGGCGTGCGGAAGATGTTGGATAGCTTCTGAGAGTTGAGTTCGGGGATCTGGAGCTTTCGATGTCGTGGTGCTTGGCTGTTGTTGATGTTAGGTACACCGACGTTACGGATTGCCCCAGGTGTCCCCCTCTACTGCCCCTCCAATCGCTGGGGTGCTCGTCACCCCCTGTCGTGCCAATGCGTCAGGGCCGCAATACCCTGCGGGCTGCCAATCTTCAGCCGCTTCCCCAGATTCTGTTTAGATGCTACATCACCTCAGACTGTCCATAACAGGTCTTCTGCTCTTGTGAAACATTGCAGCCTTGGAATCGTTTGTTCCCTACTGAAGGAAGACGCTTGAATACTACCTATTCTTCAGCTTACGGGGACATGCCTCGCTAAAACAAACATGTCTAATAGCCGAATGCGGAGATTAATTCGCTGGCTGGGTCCTACTGTCTGTGTGTTTAGGTGCATGGAAAACTTCCTGCCCATCGCTGTTTGCTACCAGATATCCTCTATGTGTGATATCTCTTGTTGACGGTATCTGATTGACTTATTGCGGGCTTCCCTTCCTGTTATGATCATGTCATTGAGGGAAAATGAAGACTGCATCGTCCAAGGAAGCTGTTCCTGTTCGTACCGCTTACATAGCAGCAGGTAAAGCCCTAACAAGCGGAACCCTGGAACATTTTCGGGGGCTAACGTTCCAAGCTGAGGGGGACCTGCCCTCTGAGGTATGCACACGGGGCTTTGGCGTATGCACTCTCCTGTGAACTAAGCATTGTTTGGGCAGGCACGACGGCATCCAGTGGGCTTACACGGTACCTAATATAGAGGAGACACTGATACTATTAATGTATCGTCTTCCCCTCTCTGCTGGGACAGCAACTCGTAGACTTGTCTCGAGATCACTTTTGTCAAAGCCCTCTGCTGCCTCAACAGCCATCAAATCCGTCTCACGTCGAAGATACATCACCATGGATGCGAAGGAACTCTCCAGCTACTTGGCTGACTCACCCCCAAGTGTCGTGAGGCTTGAGATCGCCAAGCACTTTGAGGCACTCACGGACAAGCAGAAGCGTTATGCCCACTATATCAGCAAGTGAGTGGCATGTCATGACAGAGCTATCACTCAATCCCCAACCCTTCCCGATGGCCTACCCAACAACAGTCCACGAGACCCTATAAGCGCTTACACTGACAACCGTACCAGGGCTTCCTTTGCTGGCCAGCGCATCGTCCTGAGGCAAGTGTCTCCCGAGTCTGAGCCCATCTTCGACTTCATCATTTCTCTGCACAAGAGCAGTAATGGAGACTGGAAGGCCCTCGGCCAGAAGGCCGGCGTCGCAGAGGAAGATGTGACTTCCTTCTTGCAGTACTGCGCCCAGTTCCTCGGCAACGGAGGCAACTATAAGAGCTTCGGAGACAGCAAGTTCATTCCTCGTTGCAAGGAGGGCGACGTCGCCAAGCTGGCTGCCACATCACCCGAGGCCGAGAAATTCTACAAGGCGACCAAGGGGGGTATGTTCTCAGCCAGCAGCCCCGCGTTGATGCACCTGGGCTACCCTGACGAGGGCCATCTGACGACTTACTACCCCGAGTCTCCTGATGTCACCAAGGCCGAGGTCGCCGCCGTTGCTAGCTGGATGGAGAAGAAGGGACTTCTCCCTGAGAACACCCGGCTATTGAAGAAGGCTGGCGATGTCTTTGAGATCCTCATCGCGTCTGCTCAGACCAGCGTACCTAGTGAAGGTGGTGACATTGGCAAGGAGACAGAGTTCAAAGTTGACGATGGCATATTGGCCGGAAAGACCATCAGACTGGTCTATGGTGACCACGCTAAGGAGATGGCCGTTATTACGAAGAACATCTCAAAGGCCGCCGATAATGCCGATAACGACGACCAACAGCAGATGCATACTGAGTACGCCAAGTCGTTTGATAACGGGTCTTTGAAGGCCTTCAAGGACAGCCAGAGGCACTGGATCCGCGATAAGGGTCCAGACGTCGAGTGCAACATCGGATTCATCGAGACTTACCGTGATCCCGCGGGCGTACGAGGCGAGTGGGAGGGCTTTGCAGCTATGGTGAACAAGGAGCGAACTCGTGCCTTTGGCGAGCTGGTCTCCTCTGCACCCAAATTAATTCCCCTCTTGCCATGGAGCGCCGAGTTCGAGAAGGACAACTTCCTGGCCCCCGACTTCACATCCCTCGAGGTTCTCAGCTTCGCGGGATCTGGTATCCCTGCTGGCATCAACATCCCCAACTACGATGACATCCGACAATCTGAAGGATTCAAGAACGTCTCGCTTGGCAATGTCCTGGGCGCCAAGGCTCCCAATGAGAAGATCCCCTTCATTCGCGATGAGGACATGGAGGTATACACAAAGTACCGTGACGGCGCCTTCGAAGTCCAGGTGGGCTTGCACGAGTTGGTGAGTAATATTGAACCCAAACTCCTCTCACGATAATGAGTCTAGGAAGATCGAGAACTGACTTCCTCCTGTAGACTGGTCACGGTTGTGGCAAGCTTCTCAGTGAATCTGCACCTGGCGTCTTCAACTTCGACAAGGCCAACCCACCTACTTCCCCGCTCACCGGCAAGCCCGTGACCTCCTGGTACAAGCCCGGCCAGACTTGGGGCTCAGTATTCGGCGGCCTTGCTGGTGCATATGAAGAGTGCCGAGCCGAGCTCGTTGCGATGTACCTGAGCTGCGAGTTCCCCGTCCTGAAGATCTTCGGCTTCGGTGACGGGTCTGAGGACATGAACAGCGAGGCAGGCAACCTGCTGTATGCTTCATACCTGTCCATGGCTCGTGCGGGACTGGCGTCGCTTGAGTTCTGGGACCCTAAGAGCCAGAAGTGGGGACAGCCGCATTGTCAGGCTCGGTTCGCCATCCTGAAGAGCTTCTTGATGGCCGGCGAAGACTTCTGCAAGTTGGAGTATAAGAAGGACGATCTGTCTGATCTGACAATCAAGTTGGATCGAAACTTGATTCTGACCAAGGGTCGACAAGGTTAGTAGTATTCCTTCCATACCCAGAAACTAGAGGGTGCCCCCCTCTCTTCCTCTGCCCGATGGGCGTGGTGGCTTTGAGCTCCATCTTGTCGAGATCACATGGGAATATTCAGTGCTAACATCCTCTCCAGCCGTCGGTGACTTCCTCCAGAAGGTCCACATCTACAAAGCCACCGCGGACGTCGAGAACGGCGTCAAGTTCTTTGCTGGCGAGATGTCGGCCGTGGGTCTCGAGTACTGGGGCACCAAGGTTCGCCAGGTCGTCGTTGATAACACGCAGCCGCGCAAGGTCTTCGTCCAGGCCAACACGTATCTCGACGAGGCTACGGGTAAGGTGACGGTCAAGCAGTACGACCCTACGCTGGAGGGCATTGTTCAGAGCTGGGCGGAGCGGACGGAACTATAAGGGAGGACACACTCGTGCCATGCTATGACGTACATAAGTGGTGTGAGCACTCGAAGAAGCGTACCCTGAGTTCGCTTGCTGCGGAATGAGCATGTAAATACCTCTTAAGTACTACCGCCCAATGCCATAGAACCACAGAAACCCTCGGGTCGAGGAATTTACATCCGTCACGGGTACTTCGTTGTGCACGTCTTGGTCTTACGCCCAGCATATCATTGCCGAATTCTTGATGGAATCATATTCCGGGGAGGAGCCTTGCAGCTTCACCTGCGTCACACATACAGCCATTCTGAGCTCTATCGTACTCTTTCGTTCATGTCCTCATTCGGCACCTGGAACCCCGGAAATTGGTGGACCGAGTGTTTTTATGATCTTTGGTAGAATTCCCTCATTACAGACGCCGCAATGAACCGAAATCTTCGATGTGGAAGATGCGATTGGCCTAACCCTAGGTCATCTCTGAGTTTCCGATTCTTCGAATGCCGCTTTGTAAAACCCTCCCCAAGCGCAAAGTCATTTCTGTTCCCGAAGAGTTTTGTGTCGTACGCCGCCTCCAAACACCTCGCATTTACCACTTCATCTCGTGGGGCTTGTCGCCCTTGCGCAGGCTGAAGGAAGAAGCCAGGTAGCTAGCAAGGTACTCGACCTTCTTGATGTTGGCAAGCAGGGCCTTGTCGATGGCCTTCTGGTCCGCTGCCCGGGTGGAGGAGACCTCCTTCTTCTGTAGTTACAATCTTGTCAGCTCCAAACTCTTTGTATTATCCAGATTTCCATCTCTCATATCCTCCCTGTTCAACTGGGATCTGTTCGGGTCGGTCGTACCTGTGGCTTCTCTCCCTGCTTGAAGAAAGCCTCCTCGCCGGCCTTCTCCTTGGTCTTCTCGCCGATGAAGTACTTGGGCTGGGCGATCTCGTCGATCTTGCTGGAGTCGACTCCGGAGAGGTCGACCTTCTGGGAAGTGGCGATGACGTATCGGGAGTTGACCCTTCGGAGGGGGACACCGTTGATCTTGAAGGGGCCGGTAACGAGGAGGACACCCTGGTCGAGGGTCTTCAGGAGGACAACGCGCTTGCCACGGAAACGGCCAGCGAGCAGGATCAGGACGGTGCCGGGCTGCAGGGTCTGGCGAGGGGACCAGGCGCGGATGGCCTTGCGGACCTGTGATTGATACTGATGTTAGCCACCATATTCGTTTCGTGTGATGCACGTTTCCAATTGCTCGAAATATGCCATGTTTTGTGTCGAAGTTTCGTCGTGTATCATGTCGCCGTATCGTGAAAATATTGTCGGGGCTCGTAGGTTGAATGCATCGTCGTCGTTCTTGAGCCACTTGACCCTCATAATCGACCCAGGTCATTTCCACCAACTCCCCTTGCCCCGTCCAACTTCGCAATTCCCAGGTTCTCATGTCGTCGAGCAATCCGTGCATCAGGGTTTCGGGCAATCGCAAAACGTACCTTGCGAGGCTGGGCATCACCCTCGGCAGGGTACCACTTCTGAGCCTTCTCAGAGTGGTGGGGGACCTGTCGGGAGCCCTTGCCGAACGTCTTGGTCTCAACCTTCTCCGACATTTTTGCTGATGGGTAAAAGTGGTGAAGGCGAGAAATTTGAAGATAACGAAAGATGGTTGTCGTCGTCTTACGGGGGCGTTGATGCTCTCACAGGCGGTGGGTTCGCTTTGGCGGAAAATGCGAAAACTGTGGTGCGGTTTGGCACTAACAATTTTCGAGAACGGAATTACTAGGGCTCCGATTTTAGCAGGCAGGCAAGCACGCGGCAGACCGAAGTCACCAGGAGCGACGAAAAGTGGGCTGCACGGCCGGCTGGGGTTTTTTTCTCGCACAGCCGGCACCAGCTGGCACCGATAGAGGAAGCTTTGACCATCTGGCCTTATCCTTGTCAGCAACACGTCAGGGAGCTGCATGCCTTCCCGCCGGAGCTCAAAGCTGCCAGGCGCTTCTATCATCAAACCGATTACATGCAACTTCGGACTTCCAAGATTGACTTTCCTACCACTCAGCGATCTTCATTCTCGCAACTTGACATCGGACACTCTCTATCCTTTCATCCCACCATACACCCACACTTCTCCAATTAGACAAACGACAATGTCTATCCGGCCAATAATCACCTTCAAGGCCGGCATCTGCGAGGTCGACGTGAGTTCCAACGTCTGTACCTGCCACCGTACGCGATCTCGGGATACTGACATGGAGGAATAGCAATCCACCAAACCTTACAAGGTGAAGCCATCGCCACGATCAGGCTATATCTATCTCTACCAAGCTTCGGATGATGGTACGAACCCCTGCCTGAACAGATGTCCCTACCCCTCGTAAACATATTACTGAACACCGCTCGCAGACCTCCTCCACTTCTGCTGGCGCGAGCGCAGCGTCCCCGCCGACCAGCCCGAACTCGACCTGACCATGATCCCCGGCGACGGTACCTTCATCCCCGTCGAGTCTTCATCCTCCACCCCCGCCTCCGCCAAGGCCAACGGCCGCGTCTTCGTCCTCAAGTTCGAGTCCTCTTCCACACGACACCTCTTCTGGCTGCAGTCGCACCCCCAGAGCAGCAGCGGTGACCCCACGTGGCTGAGCCCGCGCGACCGCAAGATCGGCGAGGTTGTGAACCGGCTGCTGCAGGGCGACGAGGTTGACGTCAATGCTGAGCTCGCGTCTGCGAGGAGCGGTGGTGGAGCTGGTAGGGATGAGGACGGCGATGAGTCCATGGAGGATGCCGAGGGTCAGGGTGACGAGCACCATGAAGCCGGTACCGGTGGTGCTGGCGCTGATGCGACGGGCGGTGACGTCCGGGAAGAGGGCGAGGGGCCGAGAGAGGGTGGTGGTGATGGTGCAAGAGCGTAGGTCTCATCTCCCTTTCAATGAGCGACGATGCCTCGTGCGGGCAAGAACAAAATTGCATACTCGAAATGAGGGAATGAAATGCTGAAGGCATCTTAATGGGGACCGAAAAGGGGATCGGCTCGGCGTGGGCACTTCAAAGCGTGAGCCGCAAGGCCAACAAAAGCTGGCGAAACTTACGATATCATGATGTACTTATAGACATGTTTTTTTGATGGGGCAGAATTGATGCTACGGTTTTAGACAAGGCATCGTCTTTATCTCATTTGCGGTCTCAGAATCTAGTGAACAGTCGCTAACAAGCCGACAGTGCAAGCAATGTGGACGCTGCAGCCGCAGTGCGCAATTTCCTAGCCTCGCTCAACCAAGGCGGCAAGGGAGGAATGCCCAGCAACCAGCAATCGGCAGAGGGCAAGGTCTACCCCCTCCTCAGCGACCTCCTCGAGACCTCCACCACCATCCCGATGATCAAGTCCGCCGACGAGGCCTACATCGACAACCTCCTATCCTACCTCCCGCCCGTGGTGCTCGTCCTCGCACAGCAGGGTGTCGACTCATCCGGCGACTCAATCGACAACGAGCCCTCTTCCGACTCGGCAGCCGCAGCGATAGCGACGATGAACCTGGCGCAGAAGAAGAGCCTGCTGGAGAAGGTCCTGCGGTCACCTCAGTTCCACCAGTCCCTTACCAGCCTCACCATGGCGCTGAGGGACGGCGGGCTGCCCTCTATTTCCGAGGCACTGGGCGTGAAGGTCGAGAATGGCGGATTTATGAGAGGTGGCAGTATGCCGCTTGGCGGCGGGGATGCTGTCGAGGCGTTCGTCGAGGGCGTGAAGAAGAGTGTTCAGGAGAAGAAGTAGGGGCGGATGAAAGTCCTCAGTGGGACTGGGGAATGCATCGCACAGAACACGCCTGGGTTCTTTGATCGATAGATTCGGATAGAGACCTACGAAATAATGATTTCTACATAGTGAACGTACATATTCTAGGAGCGATTCCTATTGCCCTTTGGGTAAGAAGATCAGTCAGTATACACAGTGCTCCAGGGATCATGACACCGGCAGTACACGAGACATTGCACCCATGATTGCTCTCCGCGGGCCGGTAACGCAGCTTGTAGTCGCCTCTGCGTGCCGCGTACACCGTTCTCTGCCTGGTGAGTGCCGATCACACGAGCAGCCGTAGCACTAGACACCAAAGGCTGTTATTCGCTCGATCACTTTAGCCACCCAACCCAGCCTGTCATACTAGGTGACAGATTTGCAAGTCTGACAGAGGTGGCTGTATCTCCTTGCCCCGTACGACGAGAGCACAGCATTAGAGGCCAGTAGCCCTACAACCCAATGCGCCTCCGTTGGGAGAATCGGAACGACGCCTTCTCCGTTGGCCCCTCGTGGCCTCGCGGGCGAGCGAGGTGTTGTATGGCGGCGCGAGATGGTTGGTGAGTTGTCATCATCATCAAGCCTATTTTGATGTGGAGAGATGCAAGAGGGTGACAGACTTTGGGCGAGACAGTGCCACAACGGGCCCTTCCAAACTGTGGCGGCGGCTGCCGACCCCGCGAAGATCTGCGGGGACGCTGGGGTCGCTAAGGTCTCGTTGCTTCTAATTGCAGGATCTATGGGCGATGTATCAATTGCACTGCATGGGGGTTTTGGCAATTGTCGATCCCTTGAGCTCTGTCCACGAAAAACCACAAAAAGAAGTGAACAGGCAGACCGACCACAGACCAGGAACCGCAAGATGACTGGATAGCAGCAGCCCCTTTTTCCAACACTACAACCATGCCGGGAACGTTGTCTTGGTTGGCACGTTGGCCCCTGCTGAAGTCAAGACCTTCTGAACTAAAATCGTTGACCTGGTGAGGGGCTGGACCTCCTTCCATTCCTTGGGTGGCAGGGCGGACGAAATAATATGGCGACATTACCGTACCTACCTACCTAGGTACTTAGTAGGTAATCAGGTACCTAGGTAGTCATCGGTCAGTACTGTACTTTTGCAAGTCGAGTTGGTGCTCAGGACTCTTCAAGGTAGCGGGCACCGTGGTATCGAGCCACCCAGTCCAGCCACAAAGGCAATGCTGGTTGTGCAAGGCAATTCAAGGCTCGAGTTGCAAGCTGGACGCTGTTAGGAAGCGGCATGGAATGAACCAAGGGGCCAGGCTTGTTGAAGCAATGTAACGTTCTTGACGCTCCAGGCGCCAAACAGCGAGGGTTGCGTCCCGCCAGTTCGGGAGCCGTGTTTAGAATACCACCTGATATCCAAAACAGGCGCCAGTCACTTCGTCAGGCCGCCGGCAGACAAAGAGCTGGCACTCGGGACTGGTCATTGTTCTTTTGTGTAGCCTCGTGGCCAGTCTTTTACGAGATTTTGACTTGAGATGAGTCGTGTGACCCATCTGATGATTTGATATGAGAAGGAGATACGGCACAGCTAGGCAGGACCGCGCTGAAAGCCAAGGCCACAGCAAAATGAAAGAATCTTGAGGGCTTGGAAGATCGAAGTTCATTCGAACAAAAACGGTACAAGACAAGCTTGGAATGAATACCTACCTGGGTACACAGTAACGGGTGACAATCCGGTACGTACACGGTATATACACTAAGGGCTGGCCATGTGGCTTCGGTTCGGCACTGTCCTGCACTGTATGTACCAATTTTATTGGGCCCGGCTGTCGCTCTTTCCAATGACAATATTGGCGTTCATTTGCGATGCTTTTGGAGAGGGAGAGGAAGAAAGCTGCAAGTCATCACCATTAGACTTATGTAGTGTACCATCTACCTAGGTATATATACTATCCATGGATATCAAACTGCCTAGGTACCTAGGTAGGTAATCGCACAGTCACACCGGCTGATCTGCGCATTCTGCACAGACATGTCTGACCTTGGGACCCTGGAAGAGTCGCTGGTACTCAGGGGATGTAAGTACATAGGTACCTCGGTACATATATATGAGTGCGGAATACAAACAGACGGACTTTTGGAATTCCGTTGCACTGAAGGAATGCTTCTGCATGTATACCTAGGTATGTTCACTCCTACCGGCTGGCTCCTTCCCACTCAAGCTTAACTACCGTGCATAACTTTTCGCTGTCGGGCCAATTGCTGCGACGACGGAAGCTTCTTCGGAATTGTTAGAAATTCCAGCGTTTGCTCCTGCCAGGCTTTGCAATATTGTGGTAGATCCTCGGGGTGCGGTTCTCCCGAGGTTCCAGAAATGTAGATACACAATTTTGAGTGACATCACATTGCTTACCCATAGCAGATACCAACCAGCCTTGCAAAAACAACCACCTAAATAACTGACCACTCTCAGTGCTGACGGTCAAATGATCCCAACAAAAAAGGCCGTCTGCTTTGCATAATTACCACTGACCTGTCCACTGCAGATCCCTCATTCCATGGTGCAGGACAGGCGACAAGTCTTCTCATTGTCAATGTCACGTCCACAGGGCCGAGTCGATTGCATAGTGTAAAATGGCGCTATTACACAGTACGGCACTGCTAGGTCATTTCCAGTTACTTCGCCCCGGGCAGTGAACCAACTCGTCGGATGGGCCGATCCCACTATCCATCGACCGTCTATGGGGAAATAGGCAAACTGCCCCGGACTTACAGCACCAGTTTAATCACTTGCATCCTCCACGCCTCCGTGCTTTCGCATATTCCCTCGTCCGCCCAAACCACCACCTCGCCTGCTCCTTGCCTTTGCAGATCCACTCGCTTACTCGATCAACTAACTGAATAGGTTAACTCCAACTGCATACTCACATTGGAGCTCCGCTTGCGACCATTCCCCAGAACCGAACCTATCGGTCGACTTCCACAACACCGGCCCGTCAATATAAGACCGACACACATTATAACTCACTGCATGGGGAGCTCGAGAGGGCACCCGCGCCGCAGAATTGCATACCAGCTTCCCCCACCCGCCACTGCGGCATAGCCATATAGACCTCGACACCCATAGAGACAACTCAATACAAGTCGGCAGAACCCCATAGCCGTCGTCGCGCATTCCGAATGTTGGACCTTCAAATCCGTCTATCTCCTCCCTAAGCCCCCGGGTGAGACCGGTCAGCTGGTTCGACGTCCCCTCCTTTTCTCGCCCAGCATCCGCCTAATCAATCCCGAATCACAATCCACGTCTCCGTCATGGCGAGTCTCATGAAGAAGTTGAGAAGCGCCAGTGCTGTAAGTCGTTTGCGACGGTTACTTGGGGGCACGCGATCCCAAGGAAATAACCCCCCCCCCCCCTTTTCAGGAGTTCGCCTAGAACGACGGCTAACGTACTATTCGCAGGGCGCTTCGACTGCTACGAGAGATCCGACCCTGAAATCCAAGAAAGACGAGCCACCACAAGAATTGACGCCGCTGGAAAAGTTGCTACAAAATGCAGGGCCATTGCGGGAAGACGGGAGTGACAAGTTCTTTGGACTCGAGAATGTACGTCGCATGCCAGGCGGAGACTTTTACGGGCGTGAGCTAATGCAGTATCTCTTCAGTTCGGCAACACATGGTACGAAAGACATCACACCGGTTCGATGGTACTGAGCTCGGAATACTAACTGCAGGACAGCTATTGTAACTCGATAGTACAGGCGCTTTACTACTGCGAGACATTCAGGAACAATGTGGTGAACTACCCATCAGACACGCTTACAGGAACTCCAAACGGGCAACTCAACAAGGTCAACGTGACCATAAGACCACCGATAAACGGGAATGCCGCCAGTCCTGCGAATAAGGGAAAACCGTTGACGGCCACCCAAGCCATGAAACAAAGGCAACAGATGGGCGCCGGCCAATCACCACCTGGGCAGCAGAGACCGGAGGACAAGCCAGACTCTCCCGAGTACAAGAAGAAGCAGGCTATGATCAAGGGACCTGTATTAGAACTGGCGCAAGACAGCACCGGGGCATACGGTATGGACGAGTGCACCTTCACAGGGCTCAAGGATATCTTCACGGCCCTCATCGAGAGCAGCACCCGAACAGGCGTTTTGAGTCCCCAACGATTTCTCGAAATATTCAAACGCGAAAATGAGAATTTCCGGAACCAGAACCACCAAGACGCACATGAATTCTATGGCCTAGTACTAAACGATGTCATCTCAAATGTGGAGGCCAATGCACGACGGCAACAAGAGCTTGAAGTCTCAAACGAGAACGGATTGGCCGACTCTGTTGGGAATGCCATTGGCGCGTCGGCCGCATTGATGAAGGCACAGCAAGCGATTGGGACAACGTCTCCGGGGACTGGGTGGGTTCATGACATATTCGAAGGCGTTCTGACATCGGAAACGAAGTGTCTGGCTTGTGAAACTGCGTCGCAAAGAGATGAGACCTTTCTGGACCTTTCAATCGATCTCGAGGAGCACTCGTCCGTCACCTCGTGTCTGAGAAAGTTCTCAGATGAGGAGATGCTCTGTGAGCGGAACAAATTTCATTGCGACCAATGTGGTGGCCTGCAAGAAGCCGAGAAGAGGATGAAGATAAAGAAACTGCCAAAGGTCTTGGCGCTGCATCTGAAGCGGTTCAAGTACACAGAGGACTTCACCCGACTACAGAAGCTCTTCCATCGTGTGGTATATCCATACCACCTGCGCATGTTCAACACCACGGATGACGCAGAGGATCCGGATCGACTATACGAGTTATACGCTGTTGTCGTGCACATTGGAGGCAATGCTTACCATGGACATTACGTCTCGGTGATCAAGACGCCAGATAGAGGCTGGCTATTGTTTGATGATGAAATGGTGGAACCAGTCGACAAGCACTTCGTACGGAATTTCTTCGGTGACAAGCCAGGCATGGCTTGCGCCTACGTTCTATTCTACCAGGAAACGACGCATGAGAAAGTGATGGCAGAACAGGAGGCCGAGGGTCTTGAAGAGGTCAGGTTGGAGCGGGAAAAGGCTGACCTTGCTTTGGATCGTATCAAGACCAATGGGGAGCCAAAATCCCCCTTCGCCAGGCAGGTTACTACATCCATATCGCCAATAGATGGGAACAACTTTGCTGTTCTAGATCATGCACAAACAGCGCCAGGGAATTTCCGCGTCCCGCCAATTCCACCGATTCCAGGAAGAATGCCCGAGCCTATAAATACGCAATTCTTGAACGCCGCGCCTCCATCAAAGCCAGCCGGTGAACCCAAGACCCCGGCGACTCCTGCTATTCCTGAAGAGGAACCCGAAACACCGATACAGACGAAGGGGGAGAAGAAAGTTGAAAAGAAGGAACATAAAGCCGCTGAGAAGGCACGAAAGCAAGCCGAAAAGGAAGCAGCGAAAGAGGAGGAAAAACGGCGCAAGGAGAACGCCAAACGAACAACGGAAGCCCGTAAGAATAACGAAGAAGAGCTACAGAAAGCCCTGGCCGAGAGCAAAGCTCTGGCAGCCGAGGAAGAGAAGAAGAAGGAGGCCGTATCCAGCCCGGTCGCCAGCAGCTCAGGCTCCGGTTTCCTGAACCGTGCGAACCGGGGCAGCAAATCACTGAGCCGCAAGTCTATGGGATGGCTCGGCGGGGCCAAGGACAAATACAAGGACAAGGACGACACGATAGCAGAAGAGGGTCACGGCTCGGAAGCAGGCTATGCGAACGGCAGCGAGGCGCGGTCTTCGACGCATGCGGACAGGCCGGAAAGGCATGCGCTCAAAGAACGGTTCAGTATTAGCACCATTGGGAAGAAAAGGAGCCACGTGTTCTCTTGAATGGAGTTCCGGGTGGGACGTCTTCGTTGCATGGGTATTCATGGGCTGCTTGGATACCAAGGAGACGAAGGAGCTTGGCTACTGCTTCCTTGTCGCCTGGGGGTGGTGAAGACGTGAGAGAAATCACGTCTGATATCCTATCGAAGGGCAGTATATTGTGCATATGGATGAAACGTTCTTGGCCAGGTCTTCGCATATCGAATGACCAGCAGCATTCGGGGAAATAGCATCTTTTCATTCTGTACGCAAGGTGTAAGGGGTGGGTCTCTTTTTATGTCGTACCCTTGGACGATTTTGAAAATAATTCTCGCGGCAGCCAGGTATATATATTTATCAAAAGAGATAGACATGCGGACATACTTATATGAAGGCATTATCTGACGGCGTCTGTCGGGACTGGATGGCTGTATCCGAGACTCGAGTTTCAGTGTACCAATATATCTGCTAAGCTCCTCACATACATTGCAGAATCTCGACGGGATCTTAATGCAATACCATTTTTAAAAGATATGCATTATATGAGGTTGAGTTCAACTCATGTTGAAGCGCAGAGAGCGAGTGACTTGTCACTGAAATTGAACGTTAGGACTCCAGGAGAAACAACATACACCAAGTGAAACATATTCTCCATACAAGTGAGTGATTGGCCTCATTCAATGACAATTGATCGACCGGATCTGCTGGCTTAGGGGGATCGGACTCCGGCTACTTATGTGGACGGCTTCAACCGAATGCAGGGAGCCGTTCCAGCGACGAACGAACGTGCCAGTATACCACCTGGCCAAGAGATGTCGGTGATGTGGATATCCTTCGAGCTGCAGATAAACCTGCTACGGTCTGGGTACGCCTAACATCTTGGGCACCGTCGCTCCTACGCTCAAGAATTTCTCGACGCATCTTTTGGATGTGATCAACGCCATCTCCTGCCTTGCTCGCCTCCAACTTTCCAATGATGCGAATTCCGAATTACACCACTTTTTTTTTGCCAACGCCATGACGCCGTACCGCCGATCGTGATACTATGCGCCAGCCCACTCTCCGAAATCAAAGCATGCCATTCTGTAAAGCTGTGGACTATATCATGTCCTAGGGTGTCGCAGCACTCCCTTCTGCGTTCCTTGGCTCCGCTCGCCGGAGTTCATCCTCGCGGCGTACCTCGTAGCAACCCAGTACTAGGAGCATCAGGGCCAGGACTCCTCATCCCAAGATGAGCTGGTAGACTATTATCAGGGTGTTTGTGATGATCAGGGGTACTATGTATTGATCGTGTCAGCTCTTGTGTCGGCGGCCGAGATATGAGAAAGGAGGGGGGGGGGCTCGAGAGCCACATACTCCTCATAATCATGCGCACACTCGCAATCAGGCCGATGATTTTGCCCTTGACGCTGGTGTCGGGTCCTGCCTGTCCAAAGGCTGGATCGTAGGACTTCGTCGACCAGTTGACTATGGGGGTTGAGATGTTAGCCAAAGTCATGCTCTCTGGTTACTATTGCTTTTGCTTTGCATTCGCAGTCGAGGATCTCCAAGCTTGTGGATTTTGTGAAGACTCGAATGGGACAACGAGGGACGAACGTACTGCGCGCGAGGAAGCGGTCTTCGGAAAGGACAGCAAGGGCGTTGATGAGGAGGATGATGACTGCGACATGGCATTGATTGATTAGCCTTGAGCTGCTCTGACACGGAACATCGAATGGGGTTTTCGTTCTATTACTCACTGTATAGAAGACTACCAAGGGCTGCCATTTTTTTTTAAATAGTGATTGCGGCCTGCACAGCCGTCAAGATTCTGACTGTGTGTGGTTGGAGATTCGCGATGTGTAAGTCCAAGTTGCGAACAAGTTGTCGCAAAAAGGAGGCTCCAGCGCCATCTGTACTCCAATACGTCGCGACCGGGCCCTGACACGCCTGGACATGACGGCAGAAGTGGGTGGGGCGGCAAAGGTGGCCTGTGCTTTGCCTGGAGACACGGGCACACACCCCTGCAACCAAGTAATCCACTGTGGCTAGTAAACTAAACGGTCAGTCAGGACGGTCCAGCTCATCAGCTGTGTGTTTCCCGGCTGGCAGGAACGCGCATTGCCTGGAGCTGCCTTGAGCTTCCGACGACATCAGCTGCAGTTACAGCAAACCATCGACCTCAACCACCAACTCCACAGCCGCCTCTCACCAACATTACCTCGTCGACCAGCATCAAACCCACTCCTGGAATTTCGTCACCTTCATTCGACTTCTCAAACCCTCAAAAAGCCAACATTGGGGAGGAACATCGTCCATAAAACGACGTCACGATGGACACCCTCGTCGCAAAGTACAGCCGACCGGCCTACGCCCAGAACGAGGGCCTCACCGAGCAAGATGAGCTCGACTTCTCCGATGCCGTCCCCGGCCCATCTCTGAAGTTTGCCATGCCCCCAGTAGCTCACGTATGAAGTCTCCCCTCCCTCGTCTTCACACTACCAACGCACCTTCCCTACCTCCATCGAAGAAGGGCCTCCCTCCCCACTCGTCTCACTCCCGACAAACGAAAGGCAGACAAAGCTAACCTCATCCAACCAGCCCTCCTCCTGGCTCCGAGCCGCAACCGACGACCGCTCCAACCCCCAATGCCCCATCAAAATCGCCCACGGCACCACGACCCTAGCCTTCCGATTCCAGGGCGGCATCATCGTGGCGACGGACTCGCGCGCCACGGCGGGCAACTGGATCGCCTCGCAGACGGTCAAGAAGGTCATCGAGATCAACTCGCAGCTGCTGGGCACCATGGCCGGCGGCGCCGCCGACTGCCAGTACTGGCTCGCCTGGCTGGGCATGCAGTGCCGGCTGCACGAGCTGCGCCACAAGCGCCGCATCTCGGTCGCCGCCGCCTCCAAGGTCCTCGCCAACCTGGTCTACCAGTACAAGGGCATGGGCCTGAGCATGGGCACCATGTGCGCGGGGGTCACCAAGGAGGAGGGCCCCGCCCTGTACTACATCGACAGCGACGGCACGCGCCTGGCCGGCAACCTGTTCTGTGTCGGCTCCGGTCAGACCTTCGCCTACGGTGTCCTGGATGCCGAGTACCGCTACGACCTGTCCGAACAGGAGGCCCTGGAGCTGGGCAGCCGGAGTATCCTGGCCGCCACGCACCGTGACGCGTACTCGGGCGGTTACATCAACCTCTACCACGTCAAGGAGGAGGGCTGGGTGAGGCACGGGTTCAGCGATACGAACCCCATCTTCTGGAAGACGAAGTTGGAGAAGGGAGAGTTTACGAATGTTACGAGTAACCTGGATTAGAGGGTCGACGACTTTGGTGGGTGGATGCATGCATGCATGCATATACGGGGCATACTCAACCGGTACAGGAAGGGAAGCAGCCGGGTCGGTGGGCCGTGATAGTCTGGGAGAGGCATCCTCACTCTATCGGCCATATTCAGAACCGGATGTGGTTGGCAATCGAGAGGACGGGTGCCTGTGTACCTGTACAAATAAAGTATGATGTTTTTCCCCCCCCAAGCAATGTGGGCCTGGACCCCAATGCTATCCTGTATGGTATGTGATCAAGATCTCCTTCGAAGGTGGTATAGTATAGTATATGCAAACCGCTGCCCGTGCCCATCATCAATATCTTACATGCCCTGTCACAACCCATCAACTCCTTAGATTAGATGCCCATTGGAGGTACACACCTTTATACACCATATAACCAAATGCTCCTACACGCTGCCGACGTCCTCGGCACAAGACGTGTTACCCTCGGGTCCTATATGTATGCCGGGCTTATAGACCAGCCCATTTCTTCAGCGCACTGAATCCCTTCCGCAGCGAGCCCGACTCCGCAGTCGATGATGTCGGCGCCTGCTCGACCAGCGGCTGCAGCGGACGAAGCGGCCGCACGATATGCTTCTTCTCCTCCCCAGCCTCGCCGCTCCTGTCCGCGCTCTCCCAAGGCGCCCTCGTCCACTCACCCCTGGCACGACGGGGGCCGCGGTCCCGGGGGTGGGCGGTAGTGGGAACAAAACGGGTGACGGCGGGAGGGGACTTCTGGGCCCACGCGCCTCCCAGCTGGCCCTCGGCGGCGAGGAGCTCGGCCTGTACCGACTGCTCCTGCTCCCGCCTCTGTGCGAGGAAAGATGGCCTCGCGAGAACAAACGAGCTGTGAACCCTGGGGACCCTGGGGCCCCCGAGAGGCGCAAAAGGCGGGGGCTGCTGTGACGGGGCAGGCCTCGGCTTCATCGGCCTGGCAGGCTCGGGAGGCGGAGACGGGTCTTCGTTGCCTCTGGTGGCCCTTTTCTCGGCGGAGCGTTCGAAGCGCTGCTGGCCCAGGTGGATCTTCTGGAGTCGCTGGAGCTGCTGGATCCGCTGCTCGATTTCCTGCAGTCGCGCCTCGTCGGGGACTCTGACGTCCTCTTCCTTGGGAGCTTGAATGGCCATGGAGAGGACTCTCCTCTCCTTTCGACCCCTCCGAGGGAGTTTTGTAGGCTCCGCTTGAGGGTCTTGGCTGGCCTGGTCGGTCGAGAACTGGTCTTGGTTGGGATGCTTAGCATCGGGCACGTTCGACGCAGCGTTCGGGTTTGGCGCAGCTGTTTTCGATGGAGCACCGGCTTTTGCTGCCTGCTGTCCATTTGTGTTCTTTTCTGGTTCAAAAGAGGGAGAAGGGTCCGATTTGACCCAACAGTCAGTATCCGTGATGATCCGCTCGATCGGCCACTCGCCCTTGGGTAGGAAGGCGCTGTCGGTCGTCCATCCGGCCTGGTACATCTCGGCCCCAGTCCAGGCGATCATTGCGGCGTTGTCGGTGCACCATTTAATACTGGGAGCTGTGACCTGGATATCGCCAAAGCCCCGTACTTTCAACATCTCCCCAAGCACTTTGCGCAGGAACATGTTGCTCGCAACGCCTCCCGAGAGAACCAGGTGCTTTGGTGGGTTCGCCAGGAGCTCCGCATCATTTTGAAGGGCCAGGATGACTCTGCTTCCCAGATGCTCAAAGGCAAGCCTCATGGTATGGTAGCCCAGTTCCGCTCTTTCACTTGGGCCCATGTCCGGCTTGTCCTGCATGATCGATCGAACCATGCCGCCAAGCCCTGAGAAATCATATTTCATCTCCCGAGAGAGCCGGAGGGGCGGAGGAACGACCCAGCCGGCTTTCGAGTTGTAAATCTGGATCTCATCTTCCCGTTTCGCTGGTGCTTCATATCCGGAATTTAACCTGGTGTTAAATCCTGAGTTTGCTACGTATATTTCCAAGACCTTGGCGTAGACAACACTTTCCGACGCTTTCTCGACCCAGGCGGCCGGGAGTACCACCCTGGCACACTTATCGAGCATGTCCCCGATCGCAACAGGCGACGCCTTCTCTTGCGGGTTGATGCTACCGCGCGACGTCGAGGCCAAGATGCGGTGGTCAACGCTGGACGTGGTGTGTACCAGCATCGTATGACCGCCGGAGACCAGGAGAGTTAGAAAAGGATACTGTGGCCCAGAGGCGGCAGCCTCGCCATCAGCGCGCAAGAATGCCGATTCCATCTGGGGAGTAAGAGCGTGAGCTTGCATGTGGTGAACACCGATGAGCGGCACACGCAGTGCCACAGACAAGGCCTTGGCCGCGGAGATTCCGATGCTCAAACAGGCCTTCATCCCCGGGCCCCTGGTGACGGCAATCAGGTCAGGCCTGAACAGTTGATTAGGAAGACCAGGACGATAGGTCCCTTGTTCACCCACCACGTCTGGCACGTATCGGTTGCCGTAGCCTGTCCCCGTACTCTGCAGTGCCTTCTGTATGAGCCAGGGAAGTGTCCGCGTATGTGACTCTACCGCCTCTAAGGGGTGAATGCCCTCATACTTCCTGTTGCGGCAGGGAATTCTTCGGTGCCACATCACTTTGGCTTTGTTTCCATCCGTTTTCATGATAGCAACACATGTGTCGTCGCATGATGTCTCGATGCCCAGAGTGTAGATGTTACGGTGCTGGGTGCATCTCTGGAGAGCAGGGGCCCGTACCGCCCAAGCTCTAAGGCCCAGAGACAGGGACAGCCGTGTCGGCAGCCCGATCAGCGCGCGTGGTCTGACCATGGCAGAAATAGGCGATGTCTGCGTGGCCGATTTTCTGCGATTCCCCAATGAGTGCTGGGTTTAGAGAGGAGTGACAAGATGCCTTATAGCACATAACACAATGACATGTTGAGGTTGCGGAATGAGAGCCGGAGAAGTGAGGAAGAACCTGAACCCGGAGCCGTGGATGGGTCGTTCCGTGCTGTCCGGATGCCTCCAAAACACGGCGGGTCTTCAATCAGGAAGGACGAGAGGGCGAAGTTTTGCCCGTAATAACGTTAAAATAAAATAAAAAGACGTCGTGGTTGTGAGCGCGGTGTGATGCATGCAGTCTGGTGTTTCTGGTGGTGTGGTGGGATGAACTTTTTTTTGGAGACGCGAAAGGTTCCACTAATTGTAGCCGTCACCCCCTGTCCTTACCAACGTCGTTGTTATATCAAATGTTAGGAGCCCCCCTTCCTTGACTCTCCAACTCCCCAACTCTCCAACTCCCTCAAGTGTGAACACATCCATACAGTTTCTCGAAATATACAATTGGGCAGCGCATCAGTTGGCAACGCATTAACCCCCGCCCCCCTTTTGGTGCAACCCAAGGCATCATCCATTGATTGGCCGAGTATTTACATATCTAAGGTCTTTACTTGCAATCTCATATAGCAGACCAATAGTACAAAGGACAACGCATACACATTAGAGGTGAGTCCACAGTGCTGATTGAAATCGCATAGTTATACCTCAGTATCAGACGCATCTCCTCCTCATCCCATCGTTTACGATTTCTAAATTCTTTCTCACGTAAAATATTGCTGCAGGGTCATATACCTTTGCAAAGCTCATACATTATCATAATAAAACACACCAACTCGCCCAATCAGATGTTCTTGGTAACGCCCGGCTCAATCTTCTCCAGTATCTCACTCAACTCCTTCCAAACCTTCTCGCCCGCCTTCTTCCCGTCCTCGCTCTTCACAAACGGCGACAGACTCTCATCACTCACAACACCATCCGTTACATACTTCCCGTGGCTCTCCTTCCCCATCGTGCCCGCAGCCACCAGCGTGCGGCTGCCCGTCTCCGTCGTCCTGGCCAGGAAGAACTTCATAATGGCGAGTCCCCACCCAGCCTCCCGCGAGAGCCCCGAGTGACAGAGCCCCGGACTATTCAGATTCAACACCACGCCCTTGCCCTCCAGCCTCGGAGCGATCTGCCTGACGATCAAGACCTCGAGCAACTTCGACAGGGGGTACCTCTCGCTCAGGTCCTCGCTCTCGTCGAGCGCCCCGAAGACCGACGCCTCCTGCCACTCGGGGAACTTGCACCAGGAGTGCACCTCGGACGAGACGATCGTCAGGGTGCTCTGCTTGCCGAGCTTCTTGCTCGTCTCCTTCAGCTTCGGCAGCATCAGGAGCGCGAGCAGGAACGTGCTGATGACGTTGACGGTGATGGTGCTCTCGTGGCCCTCCACGATCCTCTTGGAGCCGGCCGCGATCCCGGCATTCTCGCAAAGCACGTCGACACGCTCCAGGTCCGCGGATGCGCGGCGGGCGAAGGCCTTGACTGAGGCGTAGCTCCCGAGGTCGAGGGGCCAGACCTCGACGGTGCCGGGGGCGCACTGGGTGGTCGTCTCGATGTAGGCCTTGGCGTCCCCGCCGGCCTTGGTGTTGCGCACTGCGAGGATGACCTTGGCGGCGCCGAGGCGGGTGAAATGGCGGGCTGCTTCCTTGCCCAGGCCGGTGTTGGATCCTGTCACGATGACGGTCTGGCCGTTGAACATCTGGGTCGGCCAGAGCGGCTTGACGAAGAGCTGGGAGTAGAGGAAGCCCATTTTGAGTGTATAGGGAGTATATCAGTGCGAAGATGTGTGTTTGGATGAGATTGGGTATCTTGTAGATGAGTGCGATGTCGATGAGGTCGTACTGAGACGCCGAAACGTTGAGACGACATCATCGATATATCAACGTACAAGGCCACCTTGGACTTAGCCGGCGTTAAGATGGTTCAGGGGACGCGTAGGAATGAAAGGACATAGTGCGGCCGCTAGCGTATCATGGCACAATGCAAGTTTTGGTATATGAATTGGTCCGCTTCTGAGACATCCCGCTAGCAAGCTGTCGAACCCCACGGCCTCACGGCCTTAGACTCAAGGCCTAGTAATTGCTGCTTACTGCATCGTAACATCGCGGAGGAGTTTATCTCCGCCGCTCCAGCTGCCTCGCTGCTTCGGCATGACTACGAAGTCCTCTTTCGAGAGACCCTTTCAACGTATTTCGATTATCTGGCCCTCTTATTTCGAATAGATACTTGTTATCTCCATAGAGTAGGTTCCTGAGGATTTTGATTTTGTTCATATTCGGAGTTTCATGCTTGCCCTTAACTCCGTGATCGATAGCGAGCCGCACTGTCGCCATCTGGACATGTCACTACTTCCAGGTTAGATATATCGACCAACTGATAAGATGGATAACCATACGTCTCATGTAGGACTTACAAGAAGCAAGTGAGCAATCCCGATTCCATCGCCAGTTGACCGAGGACATAGGAAGAAGGTTGGAGCAGTGGGCCAATGTTGCACTTGCCTAATTGGGAAGCACTGGCCAATCAGAGTTCGCTGCTTTCAGTTGTTGGTCTCCGACCCATTAGCAGGACGTATCCCTTGATTGAACATCGGAAGTCCTGTAAAGACACAGACGGGGGGTCATTGCATATTCTGTAATACCAATAACCGTTCTCATCAAGTGGTGGTCTTTCCACTCTTCCTTGGTCGCGGAGTTGTAAGTCTGGAATTGTGGGGAACTGACCCATGCTGTTTTGAGGTTAAAATAACATCAAGGTCCAGCATTTCCTGCAGAATGGTTGGTTCCTCGTAGGTAATCCGATAGGACGAGGCTTTTCTGCCCATACTTGCTGGTTTTGGACAGAACTTCGCATACCTGACGGACAGTGGTGGGGTATGGAAAGTCACAATGGGAGCAACTTTCATGATCAACGCCATTTTGAAAAAGGCATAGGTGCCGGCTGTAGCTTGAGGACTGAAGCAACAGAGGCCTTTATAATGAAACTGTCAGGCACCGCTCATGTGTCGCGCAAAGTCAAAGTGGCAACATACGCACTGACGGCCATAAAAGACTTGAAATGCACATGTGATGGTTCCACAACATCCACGTATACCACGGCTTAGCACAGTAAGTCCGTCGGCCACGGTGAGGAAATAAGGAAGCCGAGTTCTGAAGCGTCCCCTTCTACATACGACTTAGTAAGGGCATACCTGAATCAAGCGCTTCCAAAGTTGTATCCAAAGCCCGCAACGAGGTGTTCTCCATCAAAGGCCGCCTCGAACCCCCACTGAGGCTAGCAGCTAGCTACTAGTCTAAAGGTTCACCTACATAGTCACGATAGCTTCCTTTACAAAGCTGTCTGTGAGGCTTCAGGAGGCATCTAGGCCGGTTTTGGTTGGTGGGTCAGGACCGAAAAGTATTCAAGATACGTCTTAGGCCCGTGTAAGTGCCGTTTGTATGCACTTGAACAAGCCACTAATTTACTAAAAGTTTTGCCTAAACGGAGCCATGGGACTGGGGAGTGGCATTGTCAAGTATATATTAGAACAACTACGTTTGGATCTGATCCAATAAGGGTCTCAAGCTCGCCAGGACGGCCACCAACACGATTTGTCCTTTCTTTACACACTACTCCTGTCACATGCCGTCCCGCACCCTTCTTTGGCTTGTCTGAGCGTGGCCACCCTCTGGATATTACCTCTATGAGAGTCTAGACGTTCGCTTTTCGATGAACTTGCTCAGGACATACTGTTGGTTCCATCGTTATCCTCTTGAACCCCCCCACAGGAACAGTCGATGTCTTACACCATGACAGTTTTCTGGCGGACTCCCGCAGCTAGATATATCTTCGTTGCTTGCGCTCTCCTCGTCTCGGCGTATTACTCCCGCATATTGAACCTCACCGAACACTTAAGGCCAGTCCCGCCAGTGTCTGCATATATTCCAGGAGTTCCATGGAAGCCCCGGCCACATCAGCCACCACATCCTCAAGAACCACAGGGAATACCTAAGAAGATTTGGTACAAGCTAGGCCCGAGAGGCCTCAACGACGACGCGCATGATTGGACAGGCACTTGCATCACGCAGAACCCTGGATACCACGTCACCTTCCTGACGGACCAGTCCGCCGACGAGTTCGTCATCGACAAGTTCGCGGACCGTCCGGACATTGTGGAAACCTGGCTGGCGCTCACCGTGCCGATCCTAAAGGCCGACCTGCTGCGGTACCTGCTCCTCTACGCCGAGGGCGGCGTCTGGTTCGACCTTGACGTCTCGTGCGAGGGCATTCCCATCGACAGCTGGATCCCCGAGGAGTTTAGGGAAGACGCTAACCTGGTGGTGGGGTGGGAGTTCGACTTGGGCTACGACTTGGCTTTCGCCCGGCAGTTCGCCACGTGGACGGTCCTGGCGTGGAAGGGCGTGGAGCACCTGATGGCCGTGGTGAACGACACTGTGAGATCGATGGGGAGGGTGGCCGAGGCGTACAACGTGCCGGTCGCCGGACTGACGATGGATATGGTGGGGGACGTAGTCGAGTTCACGGGTCCCAGGAGGTTCAAGAGGAGCGTCATGAAGAGCCTGAAGAGATCGCTAAATAAGAAGAATGGTTGAGGCGAATATCACAAGATCCTGGAGCCGAAGATAGCTGGCGATGTCTTGATTCTTCCAGGATATGCATTGGCTGCGGAAGTCAATACGTACGCGGACGAAGATCTAGATAGCGTGGGCCCGTTCTTGGTGACACATCACTATGCTGGGTCATGGAAGAACAAGAACGGCGGAGAAACGTTGGATGCTGAGAATGAGAATGAGGACGAGGACGAGGACGAGGACGAGGAATGCCAGAAGTTGTAGGTCAAGTAGCCACCATGAATACAGTGATCGAGGCCTGGGACAAAGTTAGCATACTGGAGGACCGGCACGGTATTGTGACAAACCCGAAGCGTGCAGGTGGGCACTTGAATGCCGCGATGATCTTGTTAGAGAGATGACATGCACTCCTCCGCACACGGCGTCCGGAGTTGTCAGGAGAGCCAGGTTGAAAACAGAATAAGCATTTGTTGTCCGTAAAGCCAGGGTTAAAATAGATGCGATGTGCCCAGATAGGCTAGACCGATCCAAGGCTTCGGGGTCGGAGGTGGCAAAACGGTGCTAAGAACGGGACAGCGTTGTCTGTAAGCGGCGTGCAAAAACTCCGTTTTGCTGCGTAAAATCGTACGTACAGGGCCTACTACTGTGGCTAACGGGTATGACTGCATCAACAGCGTTCACCCAAAAATAATCCTGAGTCACTTCGATAGCTTCGCCTTCGCCGACAATCGAGGGGTAGATGACAGTGAAACCTTTCTTTCGGGTTTTTTTGATTTTAAAAAAGAAGTTCGAGCTGCGTCTTTTGCATTGATAAACGCCGCCAAACCACCCACGATTGTCAGGTTCGTACGGGGTTATTTGTTCCTTCTTTAACTCAAGCAAACGTTTTTTGAGTGGCGACCGACCACTGGTTGATTACCTCAGCGGTGGAACATATCGTCTCAACTTTCTTTCGAATTTATCTTGTTCAGCTACCTGCTACCTAGGTACCTCATACGACGAGTAGCACCTAAACTTTGGAATTCAGTCAACGTCTAAAAGCCGCTGTATTTAAAAAAGCGCAACTTTTCTTTTTACTTCTCACCAACCTGGCTTCCTCAAATTTGACAACGGGTCGTCACATCTTCGCTGTCACTCACACTATGGCCGACGCTCAGGTCACGCCGGCCACTTCGGCACCAGCAACTACTTCTTCGTCACAGCGGGGACCTTCATCCTCCCATAGGAGGGGCAGATCCGGCCGTGGAAGAGGCCGGGGAACAAACAACAGAGGCTCCGGCCATGGAAGGGGAGGTCACGTGCCGCCATCGAGCGGCGTTGCCACTCCAATCACCACAGACGATGCAGCCCCAGCAGCTCCAGCAGCTCAGCAGAGACCGTCTGGCCCAGCGGAGCCTAGGGCCTCAAACTCGAGGGGGCGAGGTGATAGGAGAGGCGGGCGGCAGCGTGGCAGAGGCGGACGCGCAGTTCCAGGAACCCACATGGCTCCCCGTAGAGCATTCGGCGGGCAGCTGACATCGGCAGCGGAGGAAGGCGCAGAGCCTGCATCACCACTTAGTGGTGAGGCACCTGCATTCGTGCCAGGACAGCCGGTATCACACAGGAGCAGGCAGCCGCCAAAATCGAAACACCAGGCTACGCCTCAGCCAAGGGTCCGACGGGCATCTAAATCTGAGGCTCCGGATCTGACGACAAGGATCCACGAGGACATCAATAACGGTCAATACGAATGCGTTATCTGCTCATCTGAAGTTGTTCGGTCGTCGCGGATATGGGCTTGCACCACTTGCTGGACAGTTGTGCATCATCACTGCACGAGGAAATGGTATAAGAGCCAAATGGACGGCGAGCAACCACAGGGCCAGGAGCCGACTTGGCGATGTCCCGGTTGCAACTCGAAACTGACTGAGGAGCCTGGTACCTACCATTGTTGGTGCGGGAAGGAGATCAACCCAAGAGCTACCCCAGGAACGCCACCACACTCATGCGGCCAAACCTGCTCAAAACCGAGGGGCACCTGTCCCCACCCTTGCCCGATGCAGTGCCACTCTGGTCCTTGCCCGCCTTGTACACTGATGGGCCCTGTTCAGTCATGCTATTGTGGCAAACACACGTCCCAGAAGCGCTGCATCGACACGGATTACAGCAACGGTTTCAGTTGCAACGAGGTCTGTGGAGATTTGCTTCCATGCGGGGAGCATACCTGCGCTCAAACATGCCACCAAGACCTTTGTGGTGCATGCGAAGTACCAGTACCTTCAACCTGTTACTGTGGAAAGGAGTCCAAGGAGATTCTTTGCGACAAGCGAGACGACATACTCGAATCTTACAATTACGGCCAGCTCAAAGCCAGGCCCTCGGATGATTCCGATGATACCGCCGGATCCTGGTTTGAGGGCTCCTTCATTTGTGGCCAACCTTGTGGACGCAAATATGACTGCAATTCCCATGCTTGTGAAAAGACATGTCATCCTCAAGACGAAGGAGCGGCTCATTGCCCTCTATCTCCTGATGTGGTGACGCACTGTCCTTGCGGCAAGACATTGTTGGACGAAATCATGGAAGAGCCTCGCCAGTCATGTCAGGATAAAATCGAACATTGCAAGAGGGTTTGCGGCAAGACTCTGGACTGTGGTCATAAGTGTCAAGACACATGCCACATCGGGAATTGCAAGCCCTGCTTCCAGAAAATGGAAGTATCTTGTCAATGTGGGAGGACCACAGTCGAGTCTACATGCCAGCAGGTGGCTCCAGAGCACGTGCAGAAGCCGATGTGCTTCAGAAATTGCAGGGCACTTCTGAGCTGCGGACGGCACCAGTGCGACTCACGCTGCTGCCCTGGAGAGAAGAGGGCTGCCAAGCGCCAAGCGAACAAACGGAGAGCAGGTGCTGCGAATGAGGACGTCGAGGACGAGCATATTTGCCCTCGAATGTGCGGGCGACTTTTAAAGTGCGGCCAGCATTTTTGCGAGCAGCTTTGTCACAAAGGACCATGTCCATCGTGCCTCGAGGCTATTTTCGATGAGATTAGCTGTGCTTGCGGCCGCACAGTGCTCTATCCGCCTCAACCCGTACGTACAACCCCATGACACACTACGCCACGCTTCTTGCAGCATTGACTAACTCGGACTTATCAGTGCGGCACACAGCCTCCTCAATGCAGGTTCCCCTGCACACGGGCCAGAACTTGCGGACATCCTCAAGTTGAGCATCAGTGCCACCCCGACGACGTGGACTGTCCGAAATGCCCATTCTTGGTTGAGAAGCGTTGCATCTGTGGGGAAGAAGTTCTGAAAAATCAGCCGTGTTGGTTTGAGGAGCCCCGCTGTGGTCAACCTTGCGGCAAACTATTGAAATGCGGATCCCATGGCTGTCAGAAACTCTGCCATCGCCCAGGAGAATGCGAGGATGCCGGAATCCCAGGTTCCCACTGCTCACAGCCCTGCGGCAAGGCACGCAAATCCTGCCCGCAAGGGCACGAGTGTATCGACGAATGCCACGCGCCCAACCCGTGCAACGAAGATAGACCATGCCAGTCAGAAACCTTCCTCACTTGTGACTGTCAGCGCCGCAAGCAGAAGGTCAAATGTCTCTCCACGCGTGTCAATCCGGAAGGACCACAACGCGAATCCCTCAAGTGCGACGACGAATGTTCCCGCCAGAAACGGAACCGTCAACTCGCCGAAGCCCTGAACGTTGATGCTGATCACACGGACAACCATATTCCCTACCAGGATCTCACGCTCAAACTCTTCCGTGATCATGTCGAGTGGGCTGAAAACCAAGAACGCGAGTTCCGCGTCTTCGCCGAGTCGAATATGCGGAATATGCGGTTCAAGCCCATGAAGGGGTATCAGCGACAGTTCCTGCATGTGTTGGCGGAGGATTTCGGCCTCGACTCTGAGAGCCAGGACCCGGATCCTCATCGCCACGTCAGCATCTTCAAGGGCCCGCGCTTCGTGTGTGCGCCGAAGAAGACACTCATGCAGTGCCTGCGCATCCTCAGGAAGGCGGCGCCTGCACGCGCAGCAGCACCGGCCCCTGCGGCAAACAAGCCCGCACAGCAGCCTTACAACGCCCTGCTCCTCTCACAGCTCAAGTTCGGGCTGACCCTCGAGGAGCTCGACGCTGCGGTGGCCGCCGACTGCGCGGCTACCATCCCGCCCGAGCACAAGAACAGCGTCACATTCACGACCAGCTTCCTCCCCACGGATGAGGTCCTCATCAAGACCACGACCAAGACCACCATCGCGAGCATCGCCTCGGGGGCGCTCACCCCCCAACAACTCGAGAGCCTGCTCACGGCCCTCAAGCCCAAGGTCGCCAAGGCGATCGCCAGCCAGGGCCTGGCGGGCGGTGTCGCCCTGTGCGCGGCGGACGCGTCGTCGAGGGTGGTCAGGAGGGAAGGGGATGGCAGCAGCGGCTCGGGCGGGTGGAGCATGGTCGCGAGGAGCGCGGCGGCCCGGCCTCGGCAGTGGGCTGCGGCGCCGGCCCTGGGCGCGAAGGCCCCCGGGACGGGGTTCCTAGCGCTGAGGAGGCTTGGCGCGAAGAAGCAGGAGGTTAAGGAGGAACCGGCGCTTGCTGAGGCGGCTGGGGCGGCTGGGGCGCCGGCGGAGGCAGAGGAGGAGAGTGAGGTGAAGAACGAGGAGGATGATGAAGATGACGAAGAGGAATAGGAGGTGCGGCGCCGGAAGAGGCTATCAGGGAGATGTATGGTGAACAGTGCCTGATCCCTGTTGAACGAATTCTCTATGAATGTAAGAAATGGTACGGCAAGCGGGCTTTGCAGCTTTGAGTGCCGTAATGCGGCATTTTAGAAAAGAGGAATTGGCCATAGGTTGGACTTGAGATATACTTATCTCATATGCAGAGGCAATAATACTGAAAATTTACTACTAACTATAATGCCCTTTAGACCTCGCCCCCTCCCCTCTGCAACTCGCAAAATATGCTGTTAGAGCAACAAGAACTACTTTCATAATGTCACTTTTAGGGTGTAGATGCTTAGTATCCTCTATCCGGGATCTAGCGAGCAAATACCTATCTACTTATATGCAGACCTACAGTAAAACACGCGATGAATCCACTGTGAGTTTCAGCATGAACTTTACCAAGAGTTCACTATAAGGTTTACTATACATCGAAGGCTTACGGTATATATCAATCTGTATCTTCTGATGCATTCTGCGCGAGTGTGTATACTTATCAACCGTAGGGGCATGGGAGTTACAAAAAGTATACTTTGCCTATTTTCCCACATCTGTTCGACTTAACGAACTTGGGAATATAAGGATATAACCGTATGGTAGCTAGACTTAAGATAAGCTTTAGTGTTTTATTCTTATGAATATTAGTACCTAGTCCACCGATTATTCTATCTGTTCAGATGCCTCTGATTTATCTTATCTCATTTGCGTCCTCTCTTCTGCTAACCTCTTCTCATCAAATGTTTATTTGCCTATGAGATTCCATACACACTGGCAAAGTTGAAGCACTTTCTAATGATGGTTAATCCTCCAGAGATTTTCAACTCAACTCCCGAGGCTTATCCAAAGCGTAGTGACAATGGAAATAGGCTTTCAAAGTGAGATTCGGAGCTATAGCTTCTTCAACTATAACATTTAGTCGCTTAATATTTTTCAAATTGTTTGGTTGCTACATAGGTAGATGAACGACCAGTAGTTCTAATGGGGTATCATTATTGAAGCGCGGTTTCACCCGCGCGCAGAGAATGACCTCAGGCATTGCAACCTGGTGACATCAGCCATCCTTGGGCCGTGTAGTCACTCGATGTCCATTTCGATGGCGCCAAGGTCCTCCCTCAACAGACGAGGACCGAACAGCGGTGAGAGCTCCCCAAAGCCGCACTGTCGGCTTCTGATTGACGGACCCGGCTCGCCCCAGCTCCTGAAAGCCTCATAAGTACAAGTGGTCCTTCTCGGGCGGTGTGGTCGGGTACTCCTGGGTGACGGATGCGATGAATTCGCTTATGGATTCAAAGTAACCCTCTTCCAGCACACTCGAGTTGTGGTCGCCGTTGGGCAAGGGCTTGAAGATCTTGTTGGGCGCTTGTGATAGGTCGTAAAGTTTGCGCATGTGACTTGGCCTGAGACATGCAGTTAGCATATCTCGTGCGAGATAACGCATGTCATGCATGAGCACTGTAACACAGCAGTTCGGCGGCGTTGGCACGGCTCGTCTTCCGTGGGTAGAAGAAGTTCAAGCATCCCATGAACTGAGGCTCCTAGCCTCTTGAAAAGACAAGGGGGAAACAACTCACGGAACTATTTCATCCTGTAATCCGGAGAGAAATAGGATGGGCACTTTCGTGATACCCGGTATCAACGAATCGCTGGGCCAGACCTGGTGGCACAGCAGTGACAAATATTTTGCCGGCGGCAGAACGGATGGGATGAGCTTTCGCATGCTGAGGAACGTGTTCTCCAGGATCAAGCCGACAACATCCCCCTCCTTTTGGTTATCCGCGACCAGCTTGATGCTCACTGCCCCGCCCAGGCTCTGCCCGTAGACGAGGAACTTGTGGTCGCTCGTTTCCGCCCTGTCGCGCAAGTAGTTCAGGCCTGTCTGCGCGTCGACGCATATGCCAGATTCACCGGGTTCGCCAGTGGAGAGGCCGTAGCCACGGTACTCGAGCATGAAGACATTGCAGCCTGTCAGGCTGATCATCATGCGAGCGATGGGTAGACGGTGACCTATGTTCCCGGCATTGCCATGGAACATCAACACGGTGACATTCGAGTTTCGCCCTCCGCGTGGGCCCCGTATGTAGAATGCCGATAACTTCTCTCCATCGCTGGTCGGTATTATAAGCTCTTCGAAGTCTTGTATGCCAAACTGGGAGGGTCGAGGGACGTCTGTACGGGCATTTGGTGGCATATGCGAGGGGTAGATCAGGGCCCTGTCGGAGTGGAGGAGTGTTAGTCTTGAGGTCCGAGCCGTCGAGCTGACATGGGACGCCGATATATGGCAGGGGCATCATAGGGCGTGGCAGGGAGGAGCCCACTTACTTTTGCTTGAAGTAGAGGAGGGAGGTGAGAACAGCGGCAACACCCTTGTTTGCGACCAGGTTAGCTAATTGCCTTAGGTCGCGCCCTCGGTCATCGGCGGGGGACCGGCGCATTCGGAGGATTGGAAGCCAAAGGCTGAGACGGAGAAAAGTCGAACGACATGTAAGGTAGTAGAGATGGGGGAGAAGGTAGTGAAGGAGTGTATATAATGTAGAGATAGCTTCAGGGTAGCATTCAAGGTACAACAAGGGAACCAGTCCGGCTTACAGTCGAAGCTATGGCCGGTAGTCGCACCCAGGAGGCGGCGGTGAACAGGAGCGTGCCAGTTTGCTCCAGGAAACCTTGGACGGGAGGGTCGGTAGAAGACATGTTAAACAAAGGAAGAGCAGAAAGGAGAGGAAAGAGAGAGATCGGCCGGAAGATATTTGGGATGCGCCTGTGTAGGGATAGGCGAAGTCTGCACTGGGTCTGGGTCTGGGTCTGGGTCTGGGTCTGGGTCTGAGTCTGAGTCTGGGTCTGGGTCTGAGTCTGAGTCTGGGTCTGGGGACGATTTCAATTAGGAACCGGTAAAGGCGGGAGGGACGTCAACAAATCTGGTGACACCACCACAGCCGAGACTAGGTAGACTGACAAACAAAAAAGCAAGCAGTAAGCGAGCAGTCAAAGTTGGATCTGAGAGAAGGAACGAAGACAAGCTTGTATCTACGCTAGCTGGCTAGGTATGTACCTAGGTAGTTCGTTCGCTTTGGATCCGATGCGCCTAGTACTGTGTAGATGATGTGATGTACGTACGTATTTCGTCGTAGGAAGAACCAGGACCAGACTTTTGGGGAAAGAAAGTCTTAAGACGAGAGATATGCTTTGGCGCCAATGCGGGCGCAGGCACCAGGCGGGAGGGGGGACAGGCAAAAAAAGGCAAGAAAGACACTTGAGCTGGAGGCTGGAGCACAAGCTGGCACAGGCTGAGGTTGGAGCTGAGTTGCAGAAGCAGAATATGGGGCTCAGGGCGTCTTGTGCTAAATTGAGTGACGGAAGGAGTTGTTGTGGGGTTGAATGTAAGTTGGAGGGCTTTCCACCTTCTTGGCTGCTTTGGAGGAAGGAAGCAACAGCTGCATTTGCATGTGGGCTCCAAAGAAAAAGATACGGGCCCCGACTAAACCGAGACTAGCGCTGATTTGAGCCCTGAACTGCCTGACTTGCAAGTGGGGTTTCCTTGCATCAATTGTCCCGGCTGTAAGGTACACACACACACGGGTATGGGTATTTGGAGCCTCTCCATCCCCGCAACAAACGTACCACACAGAGGGGGAAGAAAAGGTTTATTATGATGGCCTTGAGATGTTGGACCATATGGGGAAGCGGTCAATGCATCCATCCTCATACCCGATGCTTGGTTGTTAAGCATATGTACCGTGTACTGACTGTACTGCTAATCTGTAATAATCCTGGATCCTTGGATCCTTGGAAGTACCTAGGTATCCTACTTTAGTTACGGACACTGGGCACTGACCACGCCTCGTATCTCAGAACAACATCTGTGCTTGGGGCATCGTTCAGGCTGCGAGGAGAACAGAACCCATTCCAAACGCGAGATCGCCGGCTTGTCATCAACTTTAGTTTGTATGTCAATTGCTCGGCAGCCGATCCTGCCCAGGGTTCCTAGGCTGGAAAGGGAAGAGTCGGTTTCAACCTCTTCCTGGTCTCTCAGATGAGCTGATGTTCGTTCTGTGGGGCGTACATTTTGTTCTGGAAGAGGGAAAATACTAGGACATACCTACCTAGGTAGGTACATACTGCGGATTACGCAGCGGTGTGTGGCTCTGATGACGAGCAATATACACATCGCAATATGTAGTTCTGGTACGGAGCACGGCTGTCTTTCGCTGTGAGTTGTGATGGTCTAGTCTAAGGCGTGCAGTTAAACACGGGCGTCATCCACATCAATCGTGGCTTGACCTGTTCTGCATGTATGGACGACTTGACTGGCTCTGCCACTGGAACGTTGCCATCTCAACCATCAGCTTCTCATTCCTGTGCTTTTTGACCAGACTGAACCTTTAATATCAATGAACCATAGTCCGTGCACCCTAATGAATATCCAAAAGTCCAGCATGTACGATGGCCCCAGACTTGTGCTCTCACACAATCCTCTTTATCGGTGCGTCGATGCGGCGTCAGTCGTCTCGGAGTCGAAGCAGACTGTGGTGTATGACCTGAAACAGCTTCAACCAGAGTGTGGGACGGATCCCTGCTGACTGACCCTTTCTCGGCGGATGGTGTGGGCTCAGTGTGACCACATGCTCATTGGTTATCCCCAGAGACGAGGCGATGACGCGGGCTGGATGTTTGTCAAGTGGATGAACGGTACGTCCGTACACGCGATCTGGAATGGCCATCAAGGACCTGCCCTGTTCCCGAAGTCGAACCACGAGGCCATCTCACCACATCCTCGCGCACACAACATCTTTTCGCGCACAGATCCAAGAGGCTGAAAGCTCAGCACCGATACCTACAGGTCTAGGCATCTAAACCACATACCAGAGAGCGTTAAGTATTGGAAGATCGCTGGGTGCTCGATCTGATTCAAAATCTCGCCGATTCCGGCACGAGTGAAGCTGGAACCAGCCTAAAAGGGGAAGCTAGAATCTGGCAGGCCGTTCATTGTTCGTTCCACCTAGTCAACACCTACTCCACTTATCTAGCTGTTGGACCTGTCGTACCACGAGACATCTGGGGCACATCGGGCGGAGGATACTCATCCAGGCGCGAAGAAGGGCCGTGAAGGCATCGACGCCGGATAAGAATACACTGTGACGGTGTCTATCACGCGGGGCGGCCCGACCAGACTAACAGGGTGATGGTCGAACTGAATTTGCTCAGTGTCCCTATAGGACATTCCGAGCCTACTGTACAGAGATGTCGATAACGATCGGAGGACAGACGCCTACGGGGTCTTCCTCGTTGGCAGGGAAATACATACAATACACTCTTATACTAGAGTAGAATACCAAGCATAAAAGGGCTGCCCTAGGTTGACAAAACTCACGATACATAGTAGTGTTCCCGTCCTTCTACGCTCACACCTCAAGATCGGCGCAGCACTTGCTTCTTAATTTAGAGATAGCAGCCAATCAAGACGCGCCTACCGTCTCACATCGGGGGTTTGAAGGGAGTGTGTGTTTAGCAGGGCAGGTCGCCCGGTCACCCACTCACACATCAAATAGAAAGTGCAGCTATCTGTTTATCTCCTCTGTATCGTTATGTCTGTCTGTCGCATTGTCGGGTCTCCAGCGCGCAGCTGCATGAGCACCCGACAAAACAGAATTTTCCCTTCTCAACTCCGTTGGTCAAACATTGGTGGACGAGATAAGCAGAAGAACGGAGACACCGTGAGATCTCATCGCCTTCTGGTTCCTGTTGGTCGACATTGCGTGCATGCTTTCTTGAGGTTCTGCAGCCCATTGTTACCAGGTGCCAGGTGCCAGGTGCCAGGCACAAGATCATATCTCGAGATTTTGTGTACGCATGACGGAGTACGGAGTACATACTTCAGCCCTGCGAGCTAAACCGACCATCGCGCTACCACCCACCATTTTACCTTCCAAGGTTACTCGTTTTACATACCTTACCACGAGCAGACGACGGGTTTCGCTTTTCGCGCCGGCGCTTTAGTCAATCCCCAGATTAAACCACCTGCAGGACGGTAATTATATCACGCCAATCAAGCTGGATCTGCCACTCTTGGCTTGAGAATCATCTGAGTTTCAGTCTTGTTCTGTTGACAAACTTCGTCCGGGGAAGGGAGGAGAACAAGGCGGGTATAAAAAATTAAAAAAGGAAGAAGAAAAAAAAAAAGAGAAGGAAAAAAAAGGACCCTTGAGTCTCGACCATTGACCTTTGCCCCACAACAAAACCCGAACGTTCGTTCAAACGAAGATTTGCATCTTTACATACATGTAGCACAGGATCAGCACTTCCTCCGTCGTCCACTCAGATCTGTTGCAAAGAAAACCGAAGAGGCAAATCTGCAAGACAGCGCAGCGCATCGCGTCCAGTTAAACACACAAACAGTCCGCCCCGGCCGTCATCTTTCTGCGGCTTCGTGACCACGTGCCAATCACCTTTTCTCGCCCAGTCCGTTCCTCAGTTCACCCCCGTCGCGATAATCACCCTCGATCAAGATGGTGAGCTTCCAGTGCGAATGTAAGTGAGGTCATACTCGATTCGTCCCCTACCATGAGATCGATCAATCACCAATCCAAACCTTCCTTGTCATTTGATCAGACAGACGTTGTGCCACCACCGCAGGATATGGTGAGCTCATGTCTTGTTTATCATCATCGCAACCCGTGTTCCGTCTGCCCTTACTCTATACACACCCCTCCTCCTTCTTCTCCCCTTCCATCCCCCCCCCCCCCAAAATGCCCCCAAAGATCACTCTCAGTACCGCCCGTTGGTTGCATTCAAGGCCTGACTTTGATGTCACACATACACACCCCTCCCTCCCTCTCTGTCTCGTCGCATTCCCGCCCTCCAGCTGCTGCCCCTGTCCTGTCTGATCGCATTGAGACTATGACAATCCCCATTCCAATATATCCTTCCCCAGACACCCGGACACACCATCTCGGGTTTCATGTTACACCTTCCCCCATTCACTTTACTCCCTTCCCTGCTCTTGTCTTGGACGTCATCAAAGCCATACATAGCTGATAATCTGTTCTCTTGACCCAACGCAGCCTGCGGTGATGTTTTAACCAAGAAGAAGCTCGATCCACACCGGAATCGCTGTCGAGGCGCAACCTTCACTTGTATTGATTGCATGGTCCACTTCTACGGCACCGACTATCGATCTCACACGGTATGACACCCAACGTTACGCCGCGAGTTACACCAGAGGGCGGGCAACAATTCTTACTGACCCATTTACTAGAGTTGCATGACAGAGGAGCAGAAATACCAAGGCGCTCTCTACAAGAACAAAAAGGCGAAGACCGGCCCCAATAACACACCGTCCGCGCAAAAGGATATGGCCCATGCAGCATACGTCGAGGAAGTTGTCGACCATGAGGGATGGGGCGCACCGCCTCACGCACCTAGCCCGCCTCCCGCCAACGGGGGTGTCAACGTCTTCGATTACCAGGTGAACGCGACACCGAGTGCGTCCACGGTCGCATTACCACAGGTCGTCGGCCCTCCGGCCGAGAGCACGGAGCTGGTCCGTTACGAACACAAGCCCGAGACCAACGACGATGTCGATGCGGATATGATGGCCGACGATGAGGCTCTCGTCCAATACGGAACAGGCCCCATCCCCGTTGGACCCAACGCGTACGAGACACCGGCGCCAAAGAGGGAGCGGAAAAAGGCGGATAAGGAAGTCAAGAAGGACAAGAAGCGGAAGCGATTGCATGTGGATACCAACGACCTCGACATGCCCGATGCCGATGCCGACGCCGACGCCGACGCCGACGCCCCTGTACTTCACTCTGGCCTGACCGGCGGTCTGAACCGTATGATGAGCAGCAGACCCCATGCCTTCCCCCCGTCGCCAGACTACTCGGGGTCCGGTGGTGAGGTTGTTGAGCACCCCGCTACTCCTCTGAAGAAGTCAAAACACTCCAAGCACCACAAATCGAGCCGGCCGGAAAGCGGAATACTCAACGGTATCACCTCGATGCTGACGAGCGGAGCCACCAAATCGACGACCAAGTCCAAGAAGCGCAAGCACACCTCCACATCCCCGACGACCACGAAGAAGCGCCACTCTCACCATGGCAAGCGACTGGAAGGTGCCAAGGAGGTAAAGATGCTCGAGTACAAGAAGGAAGACGGGGGAGGCAAGGACGAGTCTGGCGCCATGGTCGTCTTCAAGCCTCGTGCTGACCTGTTCCTGAGCCTCGTCAACAAGGGTCCCGAAAGCGAGCGGGGCTGCAGCGTCCACAGGGCGCTCAAGCGCTTCCACCGTGAGCGCAGCGATACGGGCCATGCGCTGGCCAAGCCCCTGGAGGAGAAGGAGCTGTTCCGATCATTACGCATGCGCCACAATGACCGTGGCGAGATTGTCCTGTTTTGTGTTGCTGAGAGTGATCAAGTGTAGGTCTGGAAGGGTTCAGCAGATGCATTTCCAGCATACGCTGCACGGACTTGCATTTGACGACCGCGGCGTGCTTGGTTCTGTTACGGTCTGAAGCGGAGTTAATATGGTGGATGGAATGGGGCCTCCATGATACCTTGACTTGTACTCTGGCCTGAGTACTGTATGCTTTGGGAAAACGCAACGTGCTTGCAGGTTGGTCTAGCTGGGTACGCCTCTCTTATGGACAGGGTGCATCAGTGTATCAACGGACTGATATCCCATCCCGGGTTGCCGGGTTGTCTCTCTTCTTCTGTGTATTCTGTGTTTTCAACGATACGGGTCGGAGGCTAATGGGACGCGCCCCGCGACTGGACTCAATGGAGCTTATAGAGCAGCAGCGGCAGCTAGGTATGCACGGCGCTGGAGGTCTGGTTTCCCTTCTGTTCTTCATAACAAGCAAACGAAGTTGACTTTGATTCCCTGATGAACATTGACGGCTTGTTGTTTCCGTGCATTTGCGTGAGCGTGACAATTATCACTGCCCCGTCCCCATATTCTTTGATATAGCGTCCTGCTGCAATCGTACAGTGCAATGTTATCATATCGCTTCAGTTGCGCAGAACACATCAATCTGGGCACTGGGGCGCATTCCTTACTGCCCGTCATGAATTCGTCATCTCATTTCGCCATCTTAGCCTCGCTCATGATTACTCGGAGAACATGAAAGAAAAGAAAGGAAGGAAAAAAAACAACACAGACGAACATTTTCCCATCAGCACGCCGCTACCCTCAACGGCAGGATATGCTGCACCAGCGCCTCCCGCCTGCAGAGCGGGCACTCGGGCTTCTCGCGCACCCAGTCCCCGATGCAGCCCCAGCAGAAGACGTGCCCGCACGGCGTCGCCGAAGGGTCCTTGAGCTCCTCCAGGCACAGCGTGCAGTTCCGCTGCGCCCGCCCCTTGACCCAGCCCATCACCGCGCCGTCGCGGAGGTCGTACCTCGGGCTGTCGCCCCTGGGCACGGGGGTGTGCGCCATCGCGCCCAAGGCCGCCTTCGAGCGCTGCCCGCCGCCGCCAGGCGGTGTCCCTAGTGTTGTTGCCGTCGAGGTGTTCTGGAGGAGCAGGTCGTTGTTCCCGCTGCCGTAGCTGTGTTCGTGATCCAGCGAGACTTCGGCGCTGGGGCCGGCGCTGGGGCCGAATGCCCGCTCGCGGATGGCCGCCTCGACGGAGGCCTCCTCGGCGCTCGAGCTCTGCAGCGTCGACCGGACGTGCAAGTATCCCTGGACAGCAAGCTGTATGACAAGCAGCACGCCCAGAACCTCATACCCCGCCCTCCCCTCCTTCCCCTCCAGACCCCCTCCAGGTTGTTCGGGCAGCCGGCGCGTAAAGACGTAGCGCAGTCGCGTGAAGCGCTTGGAGAGCGAGTAGAATGCCCCCGAGAAGTAGAAGGTGGCCAGCACCACGGCGTGGGCGTGGGCGCCGGACGTGACGCTGGCCAGGTGCGTCAGGAGGTAGCGCCTGGCGCGGTACTCGGCGCTGTTCTGGGCGCTCTTGCCCCGGCGCTGGAGCTCGGCGAGGCGGGTTTCTAGGCGCGTGCGGATGCGCTGGCGGATGGTGGGGAGGAGCCGCGAGAAGAGGTAGGGTAGGAGGACGGACAGGGCGATGTAGGCTGATCGCCGGCGGAGGGAGGGGAGTCTTGGGCCGCCGCGGCCTCCTCTTGTCGCTGCTAGTACTGAACCGCGCTCCCTCTTCTCTGTGACTTTATCATAACTGTTGTCGGCGGATGCTGTTGATTTGGGCGACGGCCTCGAGGGCTCTTCTTCGACTTGTATCAGGTCGCAGTACTCCTCGCCCAGCGTGCGGTTTCCCAGCAATGTGGTCAGGCATAGATAGAGAAGATCGGCGGCCGTGCGGGACTCGTTGGCCCAGGCATGGGCGGAGCGGGCACCGAGGAGGCGGCGCTGGAGGTCGACGAGCTGGGTCGTGAGGAGGCCTTGGAAGTAGACGTCTTTCTGATGGGCGCGGATGATGTCGGGCGCGGCGGCGTAGGGGAAAGGGGAGCTGGTGATGGAGGACGAGGCCATGTTGTTTGATTACTGAGGCGCGTTCTGCTATATTGTCCTCTTCCGTATATAGTTTGAGCTGCTGCCCATCTTGAGGATCTTTTTTTTTGCGCTGGCTGGTGGGCAGGAGTTGATCAGGGTGCGACTTAGAGCTCTTGTCAAAGTTCACAATCCAGCAGCTTCAGGAAGAGGAGTTCAACTGCCTCGGCACTTGGCAGGGATACCTACCTAGGTAGGTACGTACCTGCGTACACCTACACCTACACTACAGGGAAGGCTTGCTGGTAAGGTCGGCGCTAATGCAGGCAGGGGTACAGCCGGCCCGATGACGTGAAGCCGTTATACATAGAATTATGTGGCGCTTTTTTTGCATCTGCGACACATGCTAACCTCCACGTCCTCTCCCAATTCCCGTGAACTATGCTGATTGACAGACAGCCTGGGAAGCTCAAGAGTCAAGTTTAGAGCTTCGCCGAGGATACAAATCACTTATATCTCTTATCCTCGATGTATTTGAGAACTGAAGTTTCAACATAGGAGGATCAAGGCGAGCACAATGGACGGCGACCCAGCTGTCGAGCCGGAGCTCGACTCCTTCAGTCTGAGCTTCCCGTTGCCCTACCGCGTCGCCTTCATCGTGACACTAGGTGATAACCCCCCCGCCCTCTTGAAAGCCCCCCCCTTCTCCTGCCCAAAACAGATAGCACTGCTGACCTCCAATGCGACCATAGCCGTTTGGGGATGGGGCACCAACCTTCACCACCTCTACAACCTCAACATCGACGTCCCTTCCCTCATCCGCTACCCACAGCGCCAATCCTCCTCCCACCCGCCCCACCACCGCTCAACATACCGACTCGCGACCGCCCTATCCACGACCTTCGCCTTCTCGATCATCACCTTCTGGCTCTTCTCGCACCGCGACCCGAAACTCGTAGTCTACTACGACTGGCTGCCCATGACCTACCTCCTCGTCCTAGCCCTCCTCTTCGTCCTCCCGCTGCGCTCCCTCTCCATCTCCCACAGCGGCCGCTCCCGCCTCGTCGCCACCCTCAAGCGCGTCAGTGTCGGCGGCCTCGCGCAGGCCAGCGACGGCAAGTTCGGCGACGTCCTGCTGGCCGACGTGCTGACCTCGTACGCCAAGGTCATGGGCGACCTGTACGTGTGCGTGTGCATGATGTTCTTCAGCGGCGCCGGGGGCAGCGCGACGGGGCGCCCGGACCGAAACTGCGGCGGCAGGGTCCTCGTCCCGCTCATCATGGCCCTGCCGTACCTCATCCGGCTCCGCCAGTGCCTCATCGAGTTCGTGCGCGTGCGCGCCGCCCCGTACAAGGAGAGCGCCGGCTGGGGCGGCCAGCACCTCGCCAACGCGGCCAAGTACGCCACGTCGTTCCCCGTCATCATCCTCAGCGCCATGCAGAGGAACCTCCCCGCGGACTCGGGCGTCAGCAGGGTGGGGCTGTACAGGGCGTGGGTGGTCGCGGCCCTGGTGAACAGCCTGTACAGTTTCTACTGGGACGTCGCCAAGGATTGGGACCTGACGCTGTTCTCGCCGCGGAAGGAGCGGAACTCGCCGGGGCATGCGTTTGGCCTACGGAGGAGGCTGATGGTTGGCGGGCCGGCGCTCTACTACCTCGTCATCGTGACGGACCTCATGCTGCGGTGTACATGGTCCCTGAAGCTGAGCCCGCACCTGGACCATATCACCGACTTCGAGAGCTCGATATTCCTCATCGAGTTCCTGGAGGTGTTCCGGCGGTGGGTATGGATCTTCTTCCGGGTCGAGACGGAGTGGTTGCGGCACACGAACACTGGGGTGGGGATAGATGATATCTTGCTGGGCGATTATCAGGGGAAATATGAGGACGAGGTTGAATAGGACTATGGCAAAGAGGGGGAGATATTGCTTTGAATTTTGTATTCGGACAATGCCGAGGCTGCAATCTAGACGGTTCAACGTTCAATGGGGTTTTGGATAATTGTTCAGCAAAGCAAGCATTGCAGCGAGATGATGATACCAGGTTTTCGATGCAAGGAGTTTCAAGGATACATCATTATAAGGTGAATCAAAGCGTACACATATATCAATTGTCAAAAGCCAAGCCAGTCCGACCTCTTGTCGTCTGGAAACGCCGTGCTATGCTACGCACCCGGGGTTTATTTATCCCCTCTACCTGCTATGCAATTCAATCGATCTATATACGTCGAACGCCATCTAGTTTTCCCCTTTTTCTAAAGCGGTCGGCGTCGCTGGTTCATCAGGGACCGCCCGAAAATGATTATAAAAAGGACGGGACAACAAAGCCCCTAGCTAATGAGAAAATGAAACAGGGGTATCGTAGTCTTTCGTCATCGGCAAAGCACACATAGGACCAAAATCCCATATCTCACAGGGACCACGTCAAAAAGGGGCGGTTCGGTTGTGTCGGCTGCTTCAGCTTGTTTGAGCAGTAGCCGGGGAAATTCAGCGTCTTCCTCGAGTCGCAGGTGCAGCGGCAGCCAACGCCGCCCTCCTTCTCGTCCGTGTAGAGCGCGTCGCCGAGCAGGACTGACCCTTCGAGCTGGCCGCCCGGCGCGTTGGCGGGACACTGCTGGAGGCTGCCATGGCGGTATGCAAAGTCCGAGAAGTGGTGCACGCGCTCTGGCTGGAGGAGCATGCCCACCGCTAAGGAGTGCACTGCTGCGTCGCCCCACTATAACCCGCGCATCAGCATAATGCTTGTTTCAAACCGGATATGTGGGGGTGGAGAAGAGGGGGGGAGGGGGGAGGACTGGGGAAGCAAAACATACCCGCTCATGGTAGAAGCCCTCCTTCTGGTCCAGATACTCAAACAGCTCCTGGTACCTCTTGCTCCTGAAGAAATCCAGATCGGCAATCTCGAAATTGCTCCAATAATGGCATAAGGTCCACACATCGCCGTACTTATCGTGATGGGGTAGCCAGCTTAGCCATCTCCTGAAGGGATAGGGCAACCAAGACGCCGACACCATGGCCTTCCACAAGTCGTTGGTCGGGATCATGTTGTTTTCTTTCCAGTCGGACATGTGCCTGAATAGGCTGGGGCAGGTGTTGCCCTCCTCCCAGAGGCTCATCGTCCACCCGTACACCTTGTTGTTCCTTGCCATCTCCGCAAAGGGGTCGTAGGTGATGGAGCAGCTGAATTCGACGCCGGGCTCGAGGCGCCAGTACCATTTGTATGGTCGTAGGGCTTCCAATGTGTAGAATCTCCTGTAGACGCGCATATGCTGTTAGCTCCCATTAAATCCGGTCAGGCTGCTTTTTTTTTTTTTTTTTTTGGGCCGGTCGCAAACTCACCCTGAGAAGAACCGACACATGTGATGATAGCCCTCTCTCCCACCGTAGTGTATACCCCTCTCCCCTTGCTTCACGATACTCTGCTTTGCTGCATCCTGATCCATCCAACTGGGGTAGGTCCAGTCCTTGCTTGGAACGACCTCGAACCGCGCCTCCCCACTGACCGACTGGTTCATGATGCGCACAAACTCGGGATCCCATGGCTGGTCGTTGAGGAAGACGTAAGGGTAGTGGAACCAGCGGTTGAACTTCGCCTCTACCGAGTCGACAGCTCGCTTCGCTGCGTCAATCTCCGAGTTCTGCGCCAGCATGACCAGGGCGGCACTCTCGCGTTTTCCTTTGGTGTCGGGCTCGCGGCAGCCGGTCTGGAAGGGCGCGTCGAGGTCGTAGGTGGTGGGCGGGATGTCGAAGGTGCGCCAGTGAAGGTAGGCCTCAATGAAGAGGGGCACGAGTAGGGAGGAGAGTATTAGGAGGAGGCGCCGCGACGGGCGAGGGAGAGACTGGAACATGATGTGTCGCGATGAGGTTCCTTAGCTGGTCTGGGGGGTTGTCGATGTTGGGGAGTATCGCATTCTGGGTCAGTGGTTCTCGTCTTTGTATTGTGACCATGCAGTTTTTGATCAGGAGATCTCGAGGGGGTCCAATTGGACTGCCGAGTGGTTTGTATGTCCAGAGTGGTTTGCTTGATCGAGACGGGTGTAACTGGTAACTAACTAGGATGGATGCTGAGACGTTGTGTCGGGACACAGACGAGGTGAAACTGTAAGTGTAAACACGCGCGTGACAAGGCCTCCTATCGAGTCTTGGGGGACGTGAACCTTTCAAGGATAGGAATTGACGATCAATTGATCACGCCAAATATTTTTGGAATGGAGTGGAACTCCCCTGTCGAAGGAAGGAAGGAAGGAACGTGCAGTGGTTGATGACAACGGTCAGCTTCCGGCAGCGCAGGCAGAAACGACTGTGGTATGTAGACTAGGTACAATGTAAATATACAATATGGAAGGATGCAAGTATGTAAAACAAGTGAATCATGTCTAAAACAAAGGTTGGGTAAGATCCACTTGGATCCATGCATAGCCAGCTCAATTGTTCAGCCAGTAGCCCAAGAACAGAAGAGAACAATTTCTTGTGAGGTGAGATGGTTGAGCAGTGTGTCGGAGTGAGATGACCAGCTGTAATCTGTAAGTAGCCCCTGCTCTCCTCCACTTCTCTTGAAAGAGCATTTGCGACAGGCCGGGTATTCGGGACCATCCATCAACAGCTGGAGCTTCTAGAACCCGCCTCCGAGATGAGGTAGAGGGTAGTGCCCAATGGCGCAAGCCGCGTTATATCCACTACATACATACATACACTACTGTGTATTCTGGGGCCAGAGCTGGCAGGCTGGTTGCAACATTGGGAAGAAACAAACTGATGGCTGGGGGGGCCACCGGGCCCAGGCCAAAGGAGACAGATGAGATCAACTCACTCTTTACGGATCCCAATGAGGATCACCGGGGGAGGGTAACAGGTTAACAGGGCAGCAGTAAATAAATAACTAGGTACCTAGGTACCTAGGTAGTAGCAGGGTGTGGCAGGGCAGCAGGGCAGCAGGGCAGCGGTCAGTCAATACGGATTAAGCTCGACTCTTGACTCTTGTACAGGTCCGCAATACCCGGCAGGTATACACCTGGGCAGCTGGGTAGTACTGTTACTGGGAACAAACCACTTCTTCTCAGGCGACATGTTATAAGTGTTAATAGTACAGTATGTAATGTAATGTTTGGCCGTTTCTGACAGTCATGACTTCGTATTTCTGCGTAGTATTGTGCAGTCAGCGCGGTGGCTGGGCCTGGCCATCAGTGATGAGGTGAGCCAGGATGGGGTTGAAAAGACGTTGGAATGTTTCTCTCCCGGGATCTTCTTTTTCATTCGAAAACCAACAATACTGTGTAAAAGCGGGTTCCCATGTACCTATCTAGGTAGCTAGGTAACCAACCGAGCCAATATTGTACCCTTTTCAGAGCCGCCCTTTTCAGGGGCCGACAAGAGGCGGCCACTTGCAGGTTCTGCCGGCAGCTCGGCTTGATTTACATACATTAGAGTAGAGGAGAACATGTCAGATTATGTCGAAAGGACCTTACTATGAATACGGGCGTATGCACAGACGTAAGTACATAGTACTAATTACGCATTGCCCGCCAGTGCCACCTGGGCAACCACAACGAACGGCAGTCACCAGGGCTGCCAAGCAACAACACAACCCTTATTATGTCATCGGATGGGGGGGGGGGGCAACAGTACATTCATTGTTCAGTTGTCCTTAGAGTGATGCCGCGACGTTTGACAGCCTCACCATCACCATGACCCTCAACCTCACAGAGAGCCTCCCCCTCCTCCTGTCTGTCCAGCCGCCGAAGTCGACGCCACATCACAAAGGTGGACCTTCAACCCCCATGAAGCTCCACATGCGCCGACAAACTCAAATTGTCCAGGGCCCAGGCGTGCCAGGCTGCAGCTTAGGACCCTGAGAAACTGATGCTTATTTTCTTGTTAGCTTGTTGGCGTTGAAAGCAATCGATCTCCCGCGGGCTACCCGCACTCTGTGTGCATCCCTATGCTAACCGGAACATGAAAATACGGATCCAAGAAGCAGTCGGATAGCATCCGCCGAGTAAGCCGAGGCTGTTGAGAGCGATGGGATGAGAGACTGTGTGCTGGTTGCACTTTGTCCTCGTCAACGGCGAGTATCCGTACTTCGGTACACGAAGGAGGCGAGCCAGTTCCAGTCCAGTGGCTTTGCTGGCTCCCCACAGAATCGATTCCTTTCGGATCCTTCGCGTGTTATTACAATGCCATCCTCCTGCCTGGCTGTCAGATCTTACTCCATCTTGTCGCTCCACATGGTCCGAGGCCAAAGGCGCAGAACCAAGCGACAACTTGCAGCTCGCGAAGGAACCTGCGCTTATTGCGCTTTGGGCAAACACAAGTGGTTCTGGTTGTGTCACGATGACATCCGACTTGTGTCGTCAGGGAGGAAATTGCAGTGTCGAAATTACTGGTCGACAAAAGGCATTCTAGGGAGGACCCCGGCTTCTGAGCAACTGTTCTTGTGTCATGATGAATCAGAATCCGGGGCGGTATGTTTGCTTCCCTCCAGCGGCACAGCGGCATCTTCGTTGAACGGACTCGGTTGAGACGGCAGAGGTGCGATTTAGCACGTGGATGCAGTCCAAAGAAATATGGTATATCCCTCTTCAATGGTAACTAAGGCCATCCCGTCGCGGCAACAATCGGCGTGGAGGAGACAAGTTTGGCTGTGGACGTCATCAACGTGATGGTCGGTCTTCACGCAAAGCTGCGCTGATGCTTTTTGGCGCCTTTCTTTGTTTCCAGCGTCGTCGAGTGACACGCGGCTGAAAGCGGTTGCTTCTCTTTGTATGTTGGTCCCCAAAGACATGCGAGTCGCTGTTGCTGCTTGGAATAAAGTCAGATGGATGCGCAGCCGCTTTATGCCATGCTGCCCTTAAACGACAAAACGTAAGTTGGGATACCCACAAAACAAGCATTGACTGAAAATGGACACGAAGCAGAGCGCCGGAACGGGGGCGGGGACGCGTCTCATCTCGGAGCTTGACTATATGCCACCCAAGAATTCGGCCGACTACCAAGCGAAACCGTTGCCTGTGGTTCCGTCGCAGCGGTCGATTGAAGCTTCAATCAACTCGCAAGTGAATAATGTGTTCAGAACATCGAATCACAATCTTGACGATAGGCAACCTGGCCGCGACTGGGAAGGGGATGCTGACGATGTTGCAAACATATGGGATAATCGAAAGGGGGCAAGTCAGGGCCGGTATATACCAGAGATTAACGTCAATAACATTCCTACTACGCCACCAGATGAGATCCTCTCGCCACAAACAAAGCAGTGCGTGCAGAAGATACTGAGGTTGACCGGGAAAATCAGTCCAGCAACGAGCGTGTCATCCTCAGACCCACCAACGTTGCACAACTCACGGCAGAAGATCACGCAGCTCACGGGCCTCGATGTCAGCGCGGGTGGCTCGAATCAGAGCCAACTGCGCTCACTACAGTCTCTACAAGACGACGTATCGCCTATATCGCTGAGCTCAAGCATGTACAGCCAAGAGGGCCTGGAGACTTCCATATCCGAGATGGATATGGAGTCGTCCGAATACTCTTACCGGTATTCCTACATGGACGACGAGTTTGAAGAACTTGCGACGCCGCTCTCACCACCCAACTTTGGAGCTGTTTCAACGCGACCCATCTCAGCGGCTCCTGTCTCTCCGACCTCGACCCCGGCCGCACTTCGTCTGAGCGGCTTTCGCGGAGGCAAGGACACGGAGATATCCAGCCAAGTCGGGCCGCCACCCCCAGCGGAGGACGAGTTGTGGACGTCCTCCAGTGAAAGCTCGCCCGCCGATCGCGTTGTAGGTCTGTACCACACCACTACTAGTGAAATAGCGAAGGGCAGCGCACCGCCACTGGCAACCAGAAGCAGCGCATCAACCTTCTCGCCGTCACCCGCGGTCTACCAACGTAGCACCGTGTGGGAAAACAGGCCAGGTGAGACGCTCCAGAATACCATGTTCAATCTCTCTTCCTCCTCGTCCCCCCTGACTTCAACTTCGATCGTCTCACGCCGAAAGACAGAGAGCTTCTCGGATCGCCGCTTCTCCAGCCGGAACCGCGTCCCACCGCCCCTTGAACAGGCCAGGGAGGCGCCAAGGCCAGGGAAGTACACCCTCCCACAGCGGACGCCCTACCCCCTACCATCGCCGAGCTTGAAGAGCGCCTTTGATGAGGATGACGGCCGGAAGAGGTTTTCCATGTTGTCCAAGGTCTTTGGCGGCGGCGGCAACAGTAGTAAGAACCGCGGCTCGACTGGGTCGAGGCGATCATCGGTGCTGTCGTCGAAAGAAGACAGGACGCCCGCCGCAGTCCCAGCAGTGCCTAACCATACTCGCAATTTCGAGGGACCTGTTTCCACCTGGCCTAGATATTCTGCCCCCGCTGCTGCTACTGCTGCTACTGCTGCTGATTCTGGGAGACCGGCGCCTGCGGGGCTGGGGGTCTTTCAGAGGACGATGGAGAGCGCGAGGCAGAGCGTGGGCTTGCAAAGCAAGGCGGAGAAGAGGAGGCAGGGGCTGAAGGGGAAGATCAGGATTGTTGGGCCGGAAGAGCTGGGGAGCGTTGCGGGGACTGGATCTGAAGAGGCAAGACAACTTTGATGTATATATTTCGGAGCATGTGTGTCAATGAACATTCTGGAACAAATATATTCTGCATCCCCGTGCTATTTCTCCGGGAGACCTTGATGTGGGTCTGGAGACCTTGTGTGAGTCACTCGGCGAGGCGTCAGCGTCGTTACCAACGGGTAAACCTTCAGTCCGCTGCGCTTGTCAATGAAGGGCGTATTGCCCACACACCTACTCATCTACGACGTACTGTGACTTGTGCGGATTTGTGATCGAAAACAAAATCACCAACAAGAATCCCGTCCAATCACTTGAGATGCTTCAGTCTGACAATGGAGAAATTCTGTCAGCCCAAAAGGTGGTGTCCGCGTTGAGGCATGACAATTGCCAACACCAGGCCAGAATTCGGCCATCACAAGGTGGAGGCCGTCCGGATCCATCAACCTCCAGATCTCTCTTCCTTGGGTCTATCAAGATGGCAATAGTGAGCTTGCCTTATGAGCTCAGAGCACACTGAGCGCCCATCCCTCCCGACACGACATCTGGAGAAAGCCATGCTGAGAACTTCTCGTGGTCCCTTCTATGGCACGCCAACATGTTTTGGCTAGCATGATCTTTGGCACTACGCCTGCTGCTGATCCTCTTAAACTCGGGTGTTTGGGATGACGATCAATGGGTTTGGGAAATATTGACAAATCGTCAACTAACACCAAAATGTTTTGGACGTCACCGATTGATAATCGTTATCACATACACCAACGCAGGTCTGCTTCGGACAGAGAAGCAGTGGGGATTGGTCCTATCTTCTATGGTGACGTGGACGTTTCCGTTGCCAGGGCATCACCGTCCTCCTCCATTCAACACCTTCCTCAGCAAGCTACACTACACACGAAGCCACATCGCGACGGCATCCATCAGAAATTTGTCAAGCCTCACTAAACCACACACAATGCGCTTGTGGGGGACATGGCCCAGCTCTGGAAGAGACACCCCCTCAAACGGGTTGTGCGCACCCGAACGACGTGGCCACCGTACCACCAGGTCCAAAGAGAGCAATCAGCGACTCGATAGCAGACCAGCAGCCCATACCACAGCAGGCCAGGCCGCCACACCCGTAGAGGATGTTGACGGTGTTGATGTGCCAGCTGACGTTGAAGCCGCGCCACCACCGCCTCCAGCCGTCGTCCTGCCTGGTCGTGGCGCGGCTGGACGGGTCGAAGCCCTCGCCCGGCAGCGCGGCGTCGGTCCTGATGCGGTACCCGACGTACATGAAGGCCGGGAAGGTGTAGGTGAAGTTGAGGATTAGCAGGGCGCCGACCAGGCTCGAGATGCCGTTCAGGTTGGGCACCGCCGCCGCGACGACGAAGGCCAGGATCCAGTACACGGGGCCGAGCGAGTACCACATCCAGCGGCCCTTCTTGGTGGTGATCTCGGGGAACTTGAAGATCTCCTGGAAGACCTCGATGTACACCGTCTTCATTCCGATGTTGAAGTACAGGAAGCAGGCGATCAGCCCGGTTACGAAGGTGAACACGTTGCCCGCTGTCTGCAGTGTTACCGGGAGGATGGCCTGGGTGATGTTGGAGGCTGAGTACTGCCCGTAGTGGCCGTACACGAAGGCGCCGAAGAATATGTAGACGACACAGATGAAGGACTGGGCACAGAGCATGCCCTTCCAGAAGTCCCAGGGGTGCCGCATCTCAGCCAGGAACGCAACGAACAGCAGAGCACCACCGTACGAGTACACCATCGAGTTGACGCCGGACATGGTGGCGGCGGTGCCGTATGCTGACTGCTGGTATGCGTCGGGCGGAGGTCCAGCAAAGGTGACGACGGGACCGATGGTCTTGATCAAGGTCGCGTTCGTGATGACGGAGTAGTCGATGCCATAGTTGGCGCAAGCAATCATAACAATGAGGAACGAGACGATGTTCAACCAGACCGAGACATTGCACAGCCAGCCGAGACGCTGAAGACTCCGAATCGATCCGACAATCATGCCGACGATCATGATAATGACCATGCAGACCATGAAGCAGATGTGGGGGTTCCATTGGGCAATAATTTGGGCGTTTGCGAGGACAAGTACCGCTACAGTCATAAATTGCTGCAAGGCCTGGAAGATATTGATCACATGTCTCCAGAAGGGCCCGAAGATGCGGACTATAGAAAGATCAAGTTAGCTTTCGAACGGAGTGTCTGAGGAGACTGTGCTAAGAGTCGTGGGACATATCTCAGGAGGCACACCACTCCTGCGACATGACTCTAGAGCAAAACACTCATGAAGGATCCTGGGCGCGAAAAGGACTTGCAGTAAAGATCTCCGAAACTCTGGAGTGGGTAGCGGGTCGAGTCGAGTCCGAGGAACGCCTTCCAGATCATCCAGCCAGAAGCTGCTGCGGCAATGCCGAAGATAACATACAGAGCGACACCCATGCCCCATCCGACCTGGGAGAAGACATAACTATCGAAAGGAAAGTGATGGTTAGCTGGTTCAGGACAGTAAGAAGGGGAGGAGGTCCAAACTCACGGGCAACTGGCCCAGCCAAGGATGTCGGTGGTGATGAGGTAAAAGATGGTACCCCAGCTGGCCGTCCGGAGTGCCCGTGCCGCCGTCCTCCATTCTTCTTCGGTGGCGGCAGACCCGGTGCTCGGGCTGGCAACCACGACCTCACCGGCGGCCTTGCTCTGGTCCTTCTCTTTCTCGGCCTTCTCCTGGTGAATACCCTTCGAGAATCGGTTCTTGATGACCTTGGTGAAGTTCAAGGGACCCCGCTCCTCGACATACTTCCTGTTGGCCTCATGTTCGTCGGCCCGCTCGATCTCGGCCCAGTACCTGCAGAACAACAGGTCAGCAGTCCTATCTCTGAAACTCCCTCCCCCCCTCCCGTTCTCGACTCGAGGACAGCTACGTCCGCCGGGAGGGGGGGATAAGGAAGACAGGCCCAGAGGATGTTACTTACTGGTACTCCTCGAAGGTAACGGTGGGATCGACACGGGCAGTCAGCCCCCAGGCACGCTCCTGGATCTGGTTCGTCGTGGGTTTCTCGACGCTGACGGACAGCCGAGGGTCAGCTACGGGTTCGAGTAGTGTGCCTACAGCCATCTTGACGGGATCTTATGGCTTCTGGGGCCACGCAATCAAAAGAAAAGATGATGATTTCAAGAAAAAAAGAAAGTCAGAGAGGAGAAAGGGGGTATGGCACAGGACGCCAAGCACAAAGGCCTTTTATTCCCAGATCTTAGGTCCTCTCGAAGCTGCAGTTCGTGCCGTTGCCATGTCCTCTCACATTGCTTCCATATGCTCGACGGCCAACCAGGAGTTCGCAAAAGCTTCGAGAACATTGTCTATCGCCAGCCATCTCAAGCCTGCAGTGGAGGTGCATCCCTACCTTCCTCTCTGGGTAACACACTTCAATATACGGATACCTCCGGCCCACCACTCAGTGAGCCCTGTAGCGTCGTCTACAGGGATTCAGGACTCACATCGTCAGCACTGTCGGGCACTGTCCAATGAATCACCCCATTACTCCGATAGCATTCCCTTTGGAATTTGGCCACCTGGGGGTTGTTATCTGTTCCGTGGCTGTTCGAGTGGTTCAGAGTGCAAACTCGGAGGACAATATGTAGGTGGCATTTACACCATTCCGGAAACTTGGATACAGAGCTGGAAACTTACGAATATATTCGGCGGCTGGCCGCTACGAATGTACTCTGCTCTCCCCCCTGGACGGAACACAGATGTCCTTCCAGGATGTCAGGGTACATGCATTGTACCGTTACACGGTACGATGGTAGCCAAGGCGGCATGCGACATTGAGACAAGACGTTGACCAGGCGCAGCGGCAGCCAACGAGGGCCAAGAAGCCAAGGAAGCCAAGCTTCCGAGGACGATCAGTTTGATGGAGGCAGGCGGGCAAGGGTCAACGTCTGTATCACACGACCTCTCGTTGGGATTATGCTACCCTGCAAACATCCTCTAATTGAAGCTCTGTTTCGGGCAGCTCATGATAGGGTCGACGCCTCACGACCAATGATCTCACTCGACGACCCTCGGAACCCAACATCTACTGGCGTTACCGTGAGGGAAACCAGCGGACCAGCGGAATTGAGGCGTGGCGCGCGGCGCGCGCTACGCCCGTACAAGAGACATGCTGCGGAGGTACATCTTGCCGACTTAAACCGAGGGTTGCAGTGCATGATTATAACGGCCATGTTATCTGCTTGTCCTCCATGCTGTTTCGTTTCACTGCAGCGATCCCAGGACTCAGGTGTGCCCACCATCATCGCAATTCGAATTATTGGTCCGGCCTCTTTCCCCGAAAGGTATGGGGAGAGCTCACATCGCTGTGGTGGCCTTTATTCATTCCCGGGATCAAAGTAGCGGACTGTTGTGGCTCCGGAGCTGGTAACACGAGATGCCAGGATGACAGCAGGACCTCCTTGGCTGAGCTGCGAGTTTTGTCCCCAGGCTGAGGAAATGGTGGAAAGCCATGGAGGCTCTGGGAGGTACGTGATGGTAAACTCCATCGACAGATCGAATGTTCCCGCGGGCACTCGAGCTCCCGACTTCCGTTTAAGAAGGACTGCGCCGCACCACCGGTGCAACGAGGACCTGCCGCGTCGGGCAGCTGGCTCGCGCCGGCGTTGCCAATAACACCGGTAAAGTAATGCGGGCTCTCGACCGTTCCTGATGAACACCGACCGGTCAACGTGGCCTTGACCGTCAAGGCGGCCGTAGAAGGCCAGGGAACTAAGCCGTGGCCGGGTAAGGAGACAGATCGGTCGATCTCATGGTCAAGCACTTCCGGACCTCCATGCTTTTCCATACACCTCGACCCTGTGCTTCATGTATTACGAGAAGGCCTTAGACCTTCGAAACTCTCGATACACTGGCGAGTTGTTTCGCTTTGTGATGAGTCTTAATGTGTCGTTCAAAACAAAGTTCGGGCCTTGAGGGTTCTCTTGCCCATCTCCTGCTTGCGAACACTCTGATGCTCGGTTCAGGACTCTGTCGCTTGGTGACACTCTTTTGGTCAAGGTCCGGGACAGAAGTGTGAAATCGCGGTGAGCTAAAAGATCGATCCACATCCAGCCAGGCGACGTTGACCATCAGTCAAATGTTCGGGGCGGCCCAGTGCCAGGAAGGAGAGCTGATTGATAGTCGCCGCTATAGCCAACGAGAGTAGTGAGTACAGGCCAACAGTGTGAAGCCATGTCAACGTGTGTCAAATATCGCACTCGCCCCGTTATTTGTCACTCATCTCATCTCATCTCACCCGATCAAATTAGGTGGCGTCCTATCTGCCATATGTGACTGTCTATTGCTCATCCTGGGCAGTCTCCGGCATCTGCTTTGGGGCTTGAAATTGTTATTCTGTGTGATGATCTTCGAGGATCTCACGAAGTAATTCCAGGAATTGGTACATATTAATATTCATCAACATGTCAAGGGTAGTGGGAAAAGACACTATTGAAGGTAACGGGATCTGGGGAAACAATGTTAGTTTAGTCAGTCTTAGTATGAATGCACCCCACACACATGCAATCAATCAATGTCCGTCCAATGTTGCCCCACAATCGTCAATGTTCTGCAGCCTGACGAGGCGTGCGAAGTGAGAGCACCGAAAGTTCCACAACCCGCTTGTCAATTCAATCCACCGCAAACATTCCACTCTCGTCCAATGTCTATCCCCTTTCATACCTAAACCTTTTGTTCTTGGGGCTGCTGAATTATTGCTGTTCGGGTCTTACATGCGTCCGCTCGTTCCTCAATACACAACTCAATACATGATTCGCTTCCCGTTTGTTGCGCCCGGGTGTTTTTTTCTGGTTATCTGACCGCATTTACATCTTCCCCCACGAAAAATGTCACTCGTGCTTGCTGCTTCAATGGACAACGCGTAACCGAATTATCTTGAGAGAAAGGAGGGAATCTCTCATTACTTTCTTTACCTCTGCGAACCAAAGCTGTTGTCACAGCAATTTCTATCCTGCACCCCGTCTGACCGACCGACTCCGAATTCCCCTCGATTCCGCCCGCTCTCCCTCGCCGCCGATCGACATTCTCCCGCCACGGTCTTACTTCTTCCAGCCCCCGTTGCACCCAGTGCGCCACCACAGATATTATGCCGGAGAAGCCCCTAACGGTCGCTGCCTATGCGGCCGGGGCGTCTCTGGCCGCCGTCACCCTCGTCTACGTCTTTGCGCCGACATATTTCCTCGACAACGATCCCGCCGGATCCACCAGCTCCTCCAACTTCCTCACGGGCGGGAACCGCAACAAGAAGGGTGTCGTGGGACTCGTCAATCCTGCCAATGACTGCTTCATCAACTCTATCCTCCAGGCCCTCGCCGGCCTGGGCGACCTGCGCATATACTTGATCCGGGAGATGCACCGCCGCAGCATCGACGAGGAATGGATATATACACAGGCAGTCCCCGAAGACTTCAAGGAATATGCCCATGGGGACAACGAGCCTACCAAGATCGAGCCGGAATGGAAAGTTGAGGGCCAACAGAAAGGTCTCGTCACACAGGGCCTCAAGGAGATGCTGGACCAGCTGAACGAGAGGCCGATATACAAGAAGACCATCAGCGCGATGCCATTGGTGCAGTGCATGGAGAAAGCCTTCCGTCAGCGTATTAGCAGGCAACAGCAAGATGCTCAAGAGTTTCTACAAGTCGTTGCAGAGAGGTTATGTGACGAATACCACGCCGGTCACAGAGCACGCCGATATGCCAGATGTAAACTCGAAAGCGGAGGCCCAGATGATGGGGCTAGCGATGTGAACGGTGAGGCTATTAAGGAGAGGCTTGTCGCACTGGCCAACCAGGAGCAGGCCGAGGATGGTGACCAAGTGGCGGCTCCGGCCATAAAACCAAAAGCTGTCGTCAATTCGCCCGACGACGACGACGACGAAGAAGGGTTTCCAATGGAGGGAAAGACCGAGTCGCAAATCGAGTGCTTGACCTGCGGCTTCAAGCCTAAGCCCACCGAGTCGAGATTCTGTACGTTGACACTCAGCGTGCCGCACGACGCCACGTCGACAACATTGAACTCGTGTTTTGACGGCATGTTCAAGACCGAGTATATCGATGACTACAAGTGCGAGAAGTGCAGACTGGTACACGCCCGGGAAACCTTCCAGGCGGAGCTGCGAAAGACGACCTCCAAAGAGCTCAAGGAGGAATTGACGGAAGCACTGGAAAGGCTTCACAGCGCCATAGATACGGACCCGGAACATCCTCCCGAGGACGTTGTCTTGCCGGACTCTAAGTACGCGCCGCAATGCAAGATTGCGAGGCACACAAGAGTCACGCATTTCCCCAAAATATTAGCCATCCACCTGAACCGGTCGATCTACGCCAGTCAGACTTCGCTGAAGAACTCAGCCAAAGTGGCATTCCCCGAAAGTTTACCACTAGGCGGTCTTCTCTTCAGGAGGAACTACAAGCTATTGGGTGTCGTCACTCACAAGGGCAGCCATTACAGCGGCCACTATGAATCCTTCAGGCGGCAGAACGTATACCCTCCTTACGCAAACGCGAGCACTTTCCAACCTTCTGGTGTATACAGCAAGACTGCTAGTCCCATGTCTACGCCGCAATTGCCGCCCGTGATGCGGCCATCAGAAGACGGATCCCCTTTCACAGCCACGCCTGACATCCTATCTCCAGCCTCGGGCTCAACACCATCCTTAGAGACCACACTACCCGGAAACTCTCACAGGCAGAGCACCTCTCCCATCAATGGCAATGGTGGAACCTGGCCGAAAGGTGGACCCACGTCTGCGCCAAAGGAAAAGGATCCGGAGACGAGCAGTTTGAAGTCAATAGCACAATCGGCCCGAACAACGATATCCAAAATATCCCCGTCAAGACACGGCAGTGGTAGCAGCAGGACAGGAACGCCCGTACCGAATGGAACAGCGACCAAACCATCCAAGAAGCGGAAACACCAAGGTCGCTGGTGGCGCATAAGTGACGAGAAGATCAAAGAGGCCAGCACGCGGGAGGTACTCAGCATGCAGAGGGAGGCGTACCTCCTGTTCTACGAGCTCGATCGGGACGAGTCCTAGGCCGGCCCTCCCACGACCAAGAAGATCAGAATCCAGGAACGTGAAGGCGACGACGCCGTGCAGTTACTAAAGGGCGTGTACTCGTACATTGACGGGAGCGATGACACGGAGGACTATGCCGTAGCGCATCACTGCCTGCCTTGCCAGCTCCTCCGGGATCGTGTCCGCGGCTGGAGGGCCAGGTTCATCCGCCGTCGGATCTCGTGGCAGTCCATGAAGGACTTTCGGTATCGTCAGTTGCAGGACCAGGCCTGGTCCTAGAGGATCTATTTATTCATAGTTGGTACACATGGTCATTATTTTGTATCCATGACTCTTGGAGCACTGGAAGAGAAAAGACAAAAGGCATGAAATTCGGTTGGCATGAGCAATGGATAAGGCTGGATATCGTGGGTAGACAAGAAGGCTCACAAGGGATACGAATAGAAGGGTTCTGGGGCCATTCTGAAAAGGAGTGAGTGGTAATGCAGTGTCCTCACACAGAAGCATCTTAGAACTCTCCCGGTATTGGATTTGAGGCATCAATACAAAGGGACACCACCGCTCAATGCGTGGCGCTCGTTTACTCGCGTTTTACCATATTTGTATGTGTGTATAAGGACGAGGAGATGTGGAGCCCCCCCCCCCTCTGGCCCCTGAGAAGTCAAGAGTCCAGAATCTATACGGTTGTGGGAGAATGCGATTAGGGAATTAATAAGATCAAAACATCCGGCCAGCTATATTGCGACGTCTCGAGTTGATTACACAAAGGAAGTCTTCCGTTACGCGGATGTGGTACATGGTCGCGCAAATTTGGTTCGTTCTTCCGTTTGGATGCCTCTTGGTAATACAGTTTCATTCACCACCCAACTTTCTACGGACTTGCGGAGCTATACATTTTGATCTTCACCATCTTCGAGAACCGACCAGTGGCTCAAGCCTCCAGCTCGAACACCACAGCGGCAGTAGGCTCATATGGTCTCGGGTCTTCCATAGTCAGAGGCCCTTCCCAGTCCCAGAGTTCCCCCTCAACGCCGCTGCCTTCACGCATTCCTGATTAGGGATTCTTTGGGCTGTCCGCCCCAACATCGTATGTCATCACCTTCATGATGTTGTCCGGATCTATCCTGTGCCACCATTTTCGCCGCCTAGCCTAGTAGTTCGAAATCTCCTTGTCGAAATCCTTCACGACCACCACCTTCAGGGGCCTCGGCCGCCCGTTGACCCTCCTGCTCCCCCGCAACAAGCCCAGTCTCACCACCACCACCACGAGCAAGGTCCCCCACCATGTGTTGAATGGTTGTTCTTCATGGACATTATTTCCAGACAGTCCGCCACGGAGAGCACCACTCTCTACAGCCCCCACGTCGCCGCGGCAGCCCTCCAGAAGGCTTTGTCCCCAGGGTAGGAATCAATCCTACTCCCACCCACTCCACTTTGCAGTGGAATTGATATGGGTTTAACTAGGCAAGACTTAGGAAAACCGCCCACAGTTGAGGCTAGCAACCCTATCGTAACTGAGAGCGGTGCTACTATCGAGTCTCCCCTCGAGCCGTATGACACGGACTACTGACTTATGTCGACGAAAGATGTCTAAAAAGGGTTAAGGTCGGAGCGTAACTTCGCGAAGCTAAGAGCATATCTATGCTCTATGCTGTAGCAGTGCTCTACACGCGGTGGCAGCCTCTAGAAACCCTTGAGAACCGCGAAGAGGTGGTCAGCGAGATGTAAAAGAAGCTGTGGGTGAATATCCAGAACGGTTTTGACTGGCTGGAGAGCGAGCTTTGAAACGTAGAAAGAACGAGGCTCGTGTAGGGGCCCTTGGGGGTACGAGTGAGATTAGCTGCGTTATATCTGTTGTTCTCCTAGGTCTACCAAACTAGCTAGAAGGCGCAACGGCTATCTAAAGTGATGGCACCTGGAGGCGCACTCAACCTCTCTCAAATACATAGATCAATTATATAGCTACCACCGCACTCGTTGGCTAAGAGCTAACGTCTATAAATGTAGTCTTGAATTTAGTGTCCAGTTCGTTATGGAGAGAAAATGAGCGTTGGCGGGACAGGCGAGGGCAAAAGGTTAGCGAAGGTACAGGCATGGTTGCTGAGGACTGAGGACGTCGAGCCGTACAAGAAAATCGTGGGAAAAAATTGGGTATACGCTGGATGGCGACTTCACAAAATGAAGCACTCCACAATCGGAGCCCTGATGTCAAAGGCCAGTCGCTAAGCTGCGCTCTCCGCGTGCGAAGCTTGCAATGAATTCTGGCCATGCAGCTGAAAATAGCTTCCTTACCATATTGACATCAGGAGACACGGATAGAAGTATACTACTGCAACAATGAGCCCATCTGAAAGGCCAATGAGCATTTTACGTTCTGAAGTGTACGACAGGTCCAATGGCTCTGACCCCAAGCCAAATTCCAGATAGGTAGTTACATCCTTGAGTATGTCTACAGGTACTTGAGTATTTAGACTTGCTGCATGCCAACCTCTTTTTCCGTACCAATACTTGATTTTTTTTTTGTTTAAAAATTCATATATATACCTAAGTAGGTACGTAGGATGAGGCTTATTTCCTCTCGGCTCTGGCTACACTGGCACATCGTTTACAATATTCCTCGGCCGCGTCCACGCCTTTTTTAGTCTTCTGACCACTTCATTCGCGCCTCTATATAGCGTTGTATGAAAGCAGATCCCTGTCTAATAAATCGCTTTCGCGAGGTCTCACCCGTTCTTTGCCTCTGCTTGCGAGTTTGCCACCATGCCTCGATGCTCGACTAGAATTTTCAGTAGGTTAGAGTAGACTTGAATGCAAAATATTCACGAGTTTCAGCGGGAAAATGTAGTATTGATTCCCAGTGAGGCATACCCATATGAGCTACAGTACATAGGTGGTCTCTCATGCCTCTTAAGCTCTCAACGAGCCTCCCAGGGTTTGATTGTCTTCCCCTCTTCATACCGGCCACCGACAGGCCGCCACATGAGCCAGAACGTGAATGGGCTGACTTTTCGCTCCGTTTCTTTCCACGTCTCGTCCGGATTGTCCGTTGTCGGGGCTGTGATATTCTCATCGATGCACAAGAATCCATTTGCTTCGTACAGTGGCTTACCCGGTGGAGTCGCATCCAGGAAGATTTCTAGCCCCAGTTCATCCGCCTTCTTCATGCCCCAGTCCAGGATTTGCTGTCCAACGCCCCGGCGACGATAGTCTGGGTGGGTAAAAACGTTGAAGAGATCTGTTTTCAATTGAGATAAGTATGAAAGCTCGTGGAGGAATTCGGGTTGAGAAAGCGTGAACGAGGGAAGTTCACCTACATAGATGAGGCCTCTGGGCTGCTTCAAATCTTGGCCTGCCATAGTTTTCCAGTGCCGCCTCCACAAACTTGCGTGAACTGTCATCCGGGAACCAAGTGACATCCATAGGATGCGGTTCGGCGAACGGGTTCGTCTCGTAGATGTTCCACGATGCGCCCCCTACTATCTTGCCGGTCTCGATATCGACCACCTTTTGCCAGTAGCTTGACGGGTCGTGGGTATGCCACAGCTTGAGCCGTTCGCTAGCCTCCTCAATGGCTGCCTCACGAGCCTCGGGCTCGGGGCCATTGATTGGGAGAAGGATATGCAGAAACCTTTGTGGCGGGTGTTCATAGGCATCCAATGTGCATCGGACGAGCGCCGGGAAGTCAGTCTCGGGGTTGATTTCCTGAAGCTGGATAACCATTGTTGCTGGTTTCAGACTGGGCGTATAATTCAAGATCAGGGGGGGAATGTTTGAACAACCTTGCCGACTGAATGCTGAATTGTGACATGGTCCATTAAATGGCCGCGTTTAAATACTTGATTACATACTTAGTATATATGTATGTCATTCGTGCAACTCCGCGAGTCTTAGGGCCATAACCGAGAGGGTTCAAACCGTACGGATCTACAACATCTTCTGCGGCCTTTTTATTTTTTATTTTTTAGAAAGAACGAGATCCAATATCATGCATATACTTGTTGCATGCGTGATCCGTCGCAGGCATGCAGCCAAGGTATGCAGTCATCCAATAGCCTGGGTCAAGTATAGTCAGGCCTCGGCGCTGCTGCGGAGCCTAGTTCCTTGCGGTCTAGTGAACCTCGGGACAGCCCTGGAGGCCAGGAGATCTTAACCTCGCGATGTCCAAATTGACTTGGTACCTAGGTACATATGTACTATATGTGTGGTAGGTACCTAGGTACTTCTTCCTTGGGACCTCTGGCTACAGTAACATTGCATTCTGTGTGAGAATCCCAGCCAGTTTCATTACTTACATAGTCAGGAACATGGCTTGCCAATAATAATACGACGGAGAACGACCAACAATAGCGACTGTAGGAATCCTACCCTTGTGAAAATTCTGCAGACTGTTCATGTGGTCACTGTATCATGCGGCTCCTACGATTGTTCCCCGAGCCTAACAATAGTACTGCGTAAGCAAGCCCCATGCTGCATCAGCCACCCACTCTAGCAAGTCTTACTCTAGGGTTCTTCTGTATACATTGGTACTTGATTAATTAGGTACTCCGGTACACAGGCCTGCCGTGGCGAGTGTACACAATTAGTGGGCAGGCTCAGTCTGCTGATCAAATGCCCACGGGCAAGTACCTACCTAGGTAGGTATATTGAGAATGCAGTCTGGAGCTTTGGTCAATGTTGCAGCGCAAATACTGATCCCCGTGCTTCCTGCTAATTAGCCACTGAGCATGTGTTGGTGTCAAGGAGCTTTCCGGCTGAAACTCACATTGATGCTGTCGAACGTTTCCATGTGACTACAGGATCCACCGCAGCTTCTGAAAGAAGTTATTAATTGAATGAGACCAGCCCATCTTGGTAGCATTGATGTTCAAGGGATAAGTCTCCCTGTACGTTGAGTATGCCAAAAGTTGTCTCAATTACACTGCAAACAAACCTGCGGCTCCTTCCTCCACCACCACCACACTTCCCAATGTTGTCTCATTCATTGATACACACTCATACCGCGAGACAGCGACGCCAACCAGAACTTCCTGTGAGAGTTGGCCCGTCATGCCCTTTTTTTGTGATCAAGAACACCTGCAACTATCTCGGTCTATCAAACAGCATTGTGTCCCTGGTTGTGCTCGGCCCAGACTGTTTTCTGAGTCACCATCACGCCGTCCATTTGATAGCTTTCACCCTCAGTGTATTTCGATGGAGTTCCCTTCCGGCCGCTGCTGATATTGACATGGTGGTTGTGGCGGTGGTCGGCTGAAGCAAAGGTGGTGTCGCTGTTGTGAAGTCGCTCGAAGGAGCCTCCTTCGTTGCTAGGTTGCTTTAGGTGGGCGCTGCTCTTCTTATCCGGTGTTCTCTGTTCGGACAGGGCGCCGGTACGAGACTTGAGTGGATCACCATATCGCAGCTGGCGATAGACGGGCACCAGTGTCGGCATGCATGCGCCAATGACGGCTACATAAACCTCGACCACGGTGGCGGTGCCCGAGGGGACGAATTGTACTGATCCAGTCAGTGAATGATCTGTGGAAGGCGTCTGTAGACACTTCCTGGCCATAAGACTTACGGCTGAAATTGGTAACACCATCTCTCACCATGATGCCCGTGGAGATCGCGCGAACCATACTAGCGGCGAGAGCACTAAAGTGACTCGATTAGCCGTCACTTTTCTTGGACCCAACAACAACGGAGCACTGGAACAGGGTGATGTGTGTACTTACATGCCACCCAGGAGGAAGACGCAAGCAACAGTAATCTTCCGCCTCGTGGAGGCGTGTAACTTCGATATCTCATAAATTGGGAGAGTCAAGGTAAAGAAGTCAATGACACAGTTTGCTATCGAGTTGGCGAGGAAGCAAAGGGTGCTGTCAAGGCAATGGGTGGTCGGCAGCGCCTGAAGTTCCGTATACCAAAAGGCCTTCAGAGGACGGCATTGTACAAAGTTCAGTATAGTTATCGCAGTGCACCAGGCGATAGTCAGTGCACCGATAATCTTGCACCCTAGCTTGACATGGGGAGTGGGGAATATACGCCAGTAGAAGGCCAACACGGATAGCTTTATCAGCGGAGAACTGTATGTGTATGTGATCTCTCCGGCGAAGAGTCCCTATGCCTTCTCCATTAGCAGCCACATAGTGACAACGACGAGCAGTGTGCGTACCTGGAACAGATAGACGACGGATTTTGGATTATGGGCTGAAGTTATCCTTATATCTTGACCAAGACCCCCTTTCACCACCATTACGCCAGCAGCTCCGAGAAGGACATGCTGGATGATGAGTGCTGCCAGACAGAAGTAGTCGTCCAGTGCGAAAGGCTGACGGGTCAACCTTCTCGCCCAAATCCGCAAGATAAAAACAACGGTGCTGATAAGCGCCAAGATGCTGCTACTGATAAGAATTCCGGGGCCGCTGTTGTAGTAGTTCAGCGGTGACGAGTCTGGGGACGACATTGTCTGGGCTTTTGAGTGGTAGGTCAGGCTTGGAAGACTGACCGCACAGGTTTGAACGGCGAAGGAAGCAACTGGGCGAAGGGCATATATCGACCGTCCGTCTGGCGTCGGGCACGGTGCTCCGGGTGGACAGTATGGCTGGAATCCATGGATGGGCGGCGGATCCCAGGCCTGAAGGATCGGTCTCACGGAGTACAGAAAAACGGTGTTGCAGTGTACCGAGCATAAGACCGTGGCCTTGGCGTAGTAGGTACCTCGACAAGGAAGCCAACTGGTCGTACCCAGGTACTCCGGAGACTCGAAAGGCAAACACTCTCCCCACCTCCACCCATCCACATCCTCTCCCCCGCCGTAGCGGCAAGACAGTAGGCAGACGGGAAGGATCCGCACACGTTGGATCCTCCTGGCACAGCGCTGCAGTGGAACCAACAGAGAAGGTTTACGGTTGGTGCTGAGCGTATGACTTGGGGGCTGAATTACGAAACCATGGCAGAGTTGCGCAAGTCCCCTCATCAGCATGCACCTCAAAGTTTTCCATCACATCCTCTCTCCCACCGTGGCGGCAACTTATTAGGCAGACGGGAAGCTTCTGTATACCGTAATCGAGTCCTCCTGGCACAGCTGCAATGTAACCTGAATATAAGGTTTGCGGTTAGTGCTGAGCTGAGCTGAGCTGAGCGTATTACTTGGGGGGCCTAAACACGATATCATGGGTCCGGAAGCAACATTGAAGGTTTCAAAATCCCCTCATCAGCATGCACCTCAAAGGGTTCCATTCATGTCTGAGCCAGCCATCCTGCAGATACTGAATTGTGCCGTGAGAATGGTTGACGGCACGGGAGGTAAAATGACCGGAACCGGAAAGTAAGCCCGCTGTCATCCAGCCCGTGGCTGACCGGTCCGCGGCCGACCGGCTGGCTGGATGCTTGAATGCTCAGGCGAAAACGGCAGGCAGATATTCGCACTGAGATGGTGTTTTGGTCACTTGTCAGTTCGGAAAAGTGCTGTGTGGGCGAGGGAGGGGTATCTTTCCTGCATTTGTATACAGACCCGTACAGAGTAGCAGTGGATGCCTTGTTGTCTATACTGTACAGTGCTGGGGTTTTAAATTTAGTAGTACGGTCCACGGGGACAAGACCTACCGATTCGCTGGGGGATCTGGAGTACTTGGTCGATGGAAGATCAGGGCTTCAGATCGTACGCAGATTTCCGCATATGTAGCACTCGGTATTGTTGATCCCCTCCACAGGTGGACCGTACAGCACAGTAAGACATGAATGCAAGGCGTTGGTGCAGGGTCCAGGGCATTGATATGTGATACAAAAGTGTGATCGCAGATATGCAATACGGTTAGTGATACTCGTTAACGGGGTTAATCTAGGCCTTCTCCTTCTATTCTCTTCCTCCTTCTTTCCCGTTTTTCCACCTCGTCTCTCTGGGTTCTTTCCAAGTGCTTATCTACCCTGCCCTATCACCCTCCCTCTTCATTCTATTTCTTCTCCAACGCCACCCACCACTGGAGTGCAGATTGCGAGTGAATCCTTCGTCGATACGCATCTCGCGACATCTCTCAAGCTTTCAGGCATCTAGTCTCTTGCTACATAGGTACGGATCCTACACACCGAATTAGATCACGTATACGGTCACGCAAGCCAACCCCACACCCCCCCCCCCCACCCACACACACACATCTAAGCATGTACGGAGCTCGGAATCCTGAAACTGAATTGTCCAATTTTGCAGTACTTTTTGCGGCATCCTTTCAGCACCTTGGCCAGGATGACGACCCATCAAAACCATCCTCTGGTGTCGTACCAACCGCTGAGGCTCTTATTCCAATTTTCATACGCCGTCTTGGTAATTTTGCGCCTGCCATACTATGCCACTGTATCTTTGTTCCCGGCATTCAGGCCGAACAGAAAATGGAGCGCGAAGCAGACATTCATGACCCGCATCACCCATCCGTTTCTAGATGGCGTTTCTCGGGTTGGGATCACAGAGACGCTCACTTTGGACCCAGGGAATGAGGGTCGAAGGTTCCAAACGGTCCCAGTGTCCGCTTCGGATGCCTACAGAGGGCCACTGGCATCTGAAACTGTCGAACCTGCGAATATCGGAGGAACTTGGTTTCCAGATGCTCCTGGAGCCGATGTGACTTCAAAGACTGTCATACTCTTTTTCCACGGGGGAGCCTTCGTTCAAGGTGACGGACGGACGGCGGGATATGGAGCCGCCGCCAAGTATTTTCTTGAGAAAGGGAGTGCCGATGCCGTCTTCTCCTTGCAATACCGCCTTTCAGGACATGGGGGCTTGAATCCGTTCCCAGCCGCACTGCAAGACGCGCTGTCGAGCTACCTTTTCCTGCTGAACACACTCCATATCCCGCCGCGTCAGATCATATTCGCCGGCGACAGCGCCGGTGCCACCCTCGCGACATCCCTGCTGCGCTACCTCCACGAGTTTGGCTCTGCCATCAACACACCTACGCCCAAGTGCGCTGTGCTGCTCTCGCCATGGGTTGAGCCTTTCTATTACGATGCATCAGATAACCCACACCGTGGCACTGACTTCATCCCAGGCGCGTATGGTGGTAAGTACCCCTTTCTTCCTATTACGGAGCCTCAAGTTCCTGTGTATAAGATCTTTGGAAAGCCACAGTTCCGACTCCGTACCACAAAGCTAACAGTGACCAGTCTGGGGCGCGCACTCATACGCCGGCAGCCTGTCCGCGCCCAAGACCGATCCGTACATCACGTCCTTGGGCAATCCGTTTCCGACGCCTGTCCCCTTGTTCGTGAATGCGGGAACGGCCGAGTTGTTTTTCGAGCGCATCACGCGGTGGGTCAAGGAGATGCGCGGAGTTGAGGGTAACCTAGTGGAACTGCATAAAGAGGAGGACGCAGTCCACGACACGTTCTTTGTTGGCGAACTTATGGGGTTCGAGGAGAGCGCTTGGGGCGTCGCGGCAAAGGTTGCGGAATTTGTGCAAAGGTTCTAGCTGCCATTTGTCTGTATTATGTCGCCCATTTCCAGCACATGTATGTAGTGACAATAGCCAAATCACTTGGAAATGATGCAACTACGAGTCTTCATGCTGGGATTGCCCGGAGGCACTTGAGAACTTACATGTAACTCATGCTGGCCAGCATTAATCTGCCTTGTGACCAGTGGCTTCCCGCTGCAGTTCAGGAACTTCAACGTTATATCGCTATACTTGTACATGGGCTCATATTAAGAGGATGCACCCGGAAATCACCGAAGAAAATTGGCGAAGACATCGGTTTCCAACTGTTTCATGTCCTATTCGATATCCAGCAGGCTAAGGTCGCTTGTTGATTTGCAATATCAATGATACAGAAACAGTTTGGCCAAGAGCAGTTGAATAAACACTGGACGGTATGCAGCCGTCAGCGCGTGTCGGAGCAATACTATCAAAATGTCAAAGCCACTGCGCAACCGTCCCTTTGAGACATCTCACTCCCACAAGTCGTAACGATATAAGAGGCCCTATGCTCCAACCAATGGTGGAGTCGATATGGCCCTGTCCGCAGCACACCAGGCCTGGACGATCAAGTCCCAATTTCACTTACACCTCTTCATGACGACCCGTACCCATACGAAATTGGGACGTTGTGAGGGGATGGTTGGGTGAATTTGTTCCCCGGCAGATGTCCACTTCCCACCGGTCCCATACCGGTCAGGCAACAAGTCTACATAGGTGCATTAAATTACAGACTGTTTAGTCACGCCGCGCGCGTGCAGCTTCTCAAGCTTGTAAATAGCCCCCAATCTCGTATGAGCAGCCGTTAGGAAATGACCCTCAGAGCAGATAAACCCCCGATTAGGAGATGTTTTCGTCGCCAGCAATCATTTTGGTGGTACTGCCGCATAAACAGATATCAGATATTTATCGTAGAAATATCTCCGAACCGGGGTTTATTTTTGGTGGAAGAAACTAAAAACTGACCCATATTTGGCTATAGTAGATCTTAGTTCCCTTGGTTGCCCCACCCCCCCTAGGTGCATATGTGCCTCCAAAACCACCCCCCCCCTCCCGATAGAATATGATCCGTAGCTAGTCCGTGCACCCCATGGTGGTACCCCCTTTTGGAAGATATATTCCAGTTAGGAGAGATTTCTGGCTGCCAGCAATTCATCTCTGATCTGGGGTAGCCACTGTAAACTATTGTTGAATCGATCGGCAGACATGGCATGGCCGTCCATTTCCGATAGTCGGTATGTGATAAAACACCACATGCACCAGGTATGTTGGGGGCGTAAGCATGCACGACCAACAAGTACCAGTATGGTACATCTCTCGCTGTTAGGGCCCATTCCGAAGCTTGGCGTGGTGTTGCCTGCGTTCAATGACAAGTGGCCCCATTGCCTTCAAGTCGACTCTCGCCGGCGCTTGCAGGGATAATGTTCTTGAAGGATGAGTTGGTAACATTGGATGGTAAAGCCGACCAAAGCGTGCCCGGTGGGGACGGAGATCCTCGGCCACAATGGATGGGCTAAGGGGAGGAGAATCCTGCAGAAGAGATCACGCCGGCTGGACTTGCTGTTCGGGTAGCTATGCAGGCCATGCAGGGATGAAGTCCCGTTCGCATTATCCTTGGGCAAGTATTTGAAATTTGGGGACAGTCTTCGAGACTGACTGTGAACAGTTGATGCGGCACCTGAGGTCAAACAGGGACAGTTCCTCAAGGTAACCAACGCATCGCCGGTAAGGTGAACGAGACATCAATCAGTTCAAACGACGGAGGGATACCGTTACTGGTACAATTCTATGAACCTCACTGGTGCGACTTTCTCAGCCTGCATTTTTTAATTATCCTTACCAATCTTGAGTCTGAATATCGTCGCTGTCATGGATGATAATTCGGGTATCCCGCCTATAAGCACATTCGCTTCCCGCCTTAGGGATACTGTGCCCCAGCTTCCTCAGTCGCCCAGGTCTCACTCGACATTCTACCGTAACCTCGAAGAGATCCTCGACGTCCGCCGTACCTCTGGCCTCTACTGGGCTCCCGTGGAGAATCAATGGCAGGTCGGCGACGCGGTCGATTTCTGCTCGGGCGATATACTGTCTCTGACCAGAAGTGATGCGCGGCGGGCCGAATTTCTCGCGGAACTGGCGCGTCATCCGGACTTTCCTATAGGTTCGAGCGGCGTACGCCTTATGGACGGCAACTCCAAGTACCTGGAGCAGGCGGAGCGGGACATCGCAGCATTTCATAGCGCTGAGGACGGGTTGCTAGTGGGCTCGGCGTTCGAAGCCAATGTCGCAGTTTGGACGGCGTTGCCGCGTCCTGGCGATGTCATCGTCCACGATTCCTTGGTACACGCAAGCACGCACGAGGGCGTCAAGCAGAGCCTGGCCATGGACAAGTTTGAGTTCCCGCATAACGACGTGGAAGGTTTCCGTCGTGTGCTGCTTGAAGTATACGAGTCCCAGAGACTAGTCCGTCAGAGGAAACGCTCGATCCTTGTTGCTGTCGAGTCTATCTATAGCATGGATGGGGATGTGTGTCCTTTGCAGGAGCTCGTTGATGTTGCTCGCGAGGTCTCTGAGGGGCAAGGAAACATCCAGTTTGTAGTAGATGAGGCACACAGCATCGGAGTCATCGGCCCCAAGGGTGCGGGACTTGTCTGCGAGTTAGGCCTGCAGAAGGACATAGCTGTGGTAGTTCACTCGTACGGCAAGGCCATAGGTGCCACTGGTGGTAAGTCTGGATTCAATGCGACCAGAACCCCGTGATCTCATACTGATGCATTCACCTGTTATAGCGATCATACTTGGAAACAAGATAACCAGAGGCGCGCTTACGAACTTTGCGCGGTCTGTTATCTTTACGACTGCGCCTTCCTTCCTGTTCATTGCCGCCATCAAATCAGGCTACGCATTCCTCGAATCTGGGCGTACAGAAGAGGTGAGTGACGCCCTGGGCCCAGTGGCCTTCGTCAAGAGTATCTGCTAATCAAGCCTTGACATATCCCAGGCACAAGAACACGTCCAGAATCTCGCAATGGGGTTTTTCGAGTCCCTCACATCGCACCCCACGTGGCCAAAGGCCAAACAGAGAGGCCTTCTCCGCGTGCCGCTTGCGGACGGCTGGGAAAACCGTCCGTTTCTCGCGCATATCGCGCCTGTGATGACCCGCCCGCAATATACCTGGTGGCTCTATTTCCAACTCCTGGCCCGGTCTTTCAGCGTGTTTCCGGTGGAACATCCTGTTGTGCCCGCTGGCCAGGGCCGGCTCCGAGTCATACTACACGCGAGCAACACTGAGGAACAGGTGCAGGACTTCATCGATGCCATCTTTTCGTGGGTGGAAGAGATGATCGAGATCGAGGACGGCACAACGACACAGACAGTGTCACGCGCTGCGGACCAGGTCTATAAATGGATGAAGCGGGAGAACTTGACGGGATACGGGATGCCGTAGACGTTGTCAACATGTGCATATTTACTTGCTTCCAAGGTTGTAGCTATATCTTTTATGGCAAATGTGTTTCCAAATTCATATACGTCTTTCTACCCAGCTCACAGACTCGGCCAGGCAGAAGCTGCTTGAATTCAGCAGGCCACAATCATGGAACTTGTAATGTTAGGTTTACAAAGCCAGGCATGCCACATTATCACAACATGGACACCTCAGGTGCTGGGCACGCACTTCCATGGTTACATGTACATAGGAATATTTTCGAAACTACATCCTGCATTCTTTCGCCACGAGCATGGACGAATAGTACTCAAGAATCGTAAAGGACCATACGGAGGCCCCCTCCACCTCCCCATCCCACTTGACAAAATACGGGCCGCATGTGCAAAGGTTCCGGGTTGCCCTGCTATCTCTCAGCCATCTTTCTTCCTTGTTCAACATTCCGAACTAAACAAGACTTGAAATTTTGTGTACCCACCTAGGCAATGTACCTAAGCGCTTATGCATGTAAGAAGGACGCGTCAGCCGGCAAGATCGTTTTGGCCCCGCGTTGTGTTTAACGTTGGTGCTTATGGTCGCACAACAGAGGGCAGGATCCGCACTGTTGTACGCCTTGGATACACTCCAGACCCTCGAATCCCCATCATTGGTCTGGACTGTAAGCATGTCAGACTTTTGCCGAGACGACGATGCATGCCAAATTAGTGAGACAATCGGTGAGGGGCCTCTGGAAGTTGTCAGGTTGTGCATAATCGTAAACCTTGGCTGCAAACTTGCGACGAGCAGAGAACCGTTTCCACCTTATGTTCCTATTTCAGGTATTAGATTTGGCGTTTCTGGTTTCTCTCTGTGATTGGTGGAGTTCTGTATGCGATAATACTGTTGATGAATTACTAGAGAAGAAAGCTGGGCCTCCCGAGAGGTCACGTTGATCGGGCCGGGAGGGGAGGAGAGGGGGGCGGCCAGACGATCCGGCGCCATTCTGTATCCACCCTGAAAATAAGGGCTTGCACGTTGGACTTACATTCCTAGGCGGTTACTTCGAGCGGTTGGGGCCGCGGTATGGAATCGAGCCGATCACGACGATACTTCCCTTGCGAGACAAGCTTCAACTTTAAATTCACGGAGACCTCTCCACCCGTACGGCGGCTGTGTGCTGCTACTCTAAAATTTTATGACACATGACATCGTACAGCATGGAACCAAGCACGCCAAAAGTACTATACAACACGAAGGATCATGCTTACGGTCCGAGGTGCATGCAGTTGACAAGGCCCCCAATTGTGATATACCCACTCACATAATGTGACTGTGATCGGACGCTAAGGACCGACTATCTCATTAGGTACCCAAGTATGCAGACGAAATGTACTGTCAAACCACCCACCACTCATATGCAATATTGGAGATATGATGCAGAATGAAGGACCCCGGAAAGGGCCAGGCCGGGGGGCCGCAGTGAGATCTGGCGACGCTCAACAACTCTAGGCTGATGAACCTGATATTCTGATAGAGTAATGAAAGTCAGATTTATAGGATATAAAGAGGCGACCCCTTGTACTAGTCTCCAGTTCGACGACTCATCCTTCGTTCTCGCACACATCGAAGCCTTGGCTTGTTCACAATTTCCTGCATCATACAGAAAGCAATCACTGCCTGTCACCAAGTTCACTGGTACCATGGAACCGATAGCCGTTACTGGATTCTCCTTCAGACTGCCGCAAGGAGCCGAAGATGAGGCCACATTTTGGAGCCTGTTGGAGGAGGGCAGGAATGTTATGACGGAGTGGCCAGAGTCACGGGCAAATGTCGATGCCTTGCTCAACAAGGACTCTGCCGTCAAAAATACCGTATGCTTTTCCATTCCATCTCCCCATGGAACTGACGCTCGAGCGAACGGAACGCTGAAATAAACCAACCAAAAGTTGTCTTCGAGAGGGGGTCACTTCCTCCGGGAAGATCCAGCCACTTTCGACGCGCCCTTCTTTTCTATCACGACAAAGGGTAAGCAAAGGCACTTCAATGTTCCCGTTTGATGTGTTCTGACATGAAGGAAAGAGGCAGCGGCGATGGACCCGCAACAACGGTGGATTCTAGAGGCAGCTTATCGTGCAATGGAAAACGGTAATCGCCCCAAGTGCTCTGGGCCCTCATGAACCTTGCGCATGTGCCTAACATCACGCAGCTGGCGTCACGGTAGCACAGGCCGCCGGAACGGACACCGCAGTATTTGCCGCAACAATGGCGGACGACTACGCCAAGCTCATCTACAAGGACCCAGACGAGGCGCCACCGACTTTCTCCACCAACATCCAGCCTGCTATGTTGGCTAATAGACTGAGCTGGTATTTCGACTTCACGGGGCCGAGCATACAGCTTAATACGGCTTGTTCAGGAAGCATGATTGCTGTAGATCTTGCGTGTTCCAGTCTATATCGGGGACAAAGTTCAATGGTACGACGAATGCTCTCGAAAAGACATCCAGATGAATCGAGATGTAAGTGCTGACAGTGACGTCAGGCACTGGTGGCGGGAGCCAACACACTCTTGACTCCTGAGGGATCCTTATGCCTGGAAAACATGGGCTTCCTATCGGAAGATAGCCGGTGTCACACCTTCGACCATCGCGCAAATGGATATGCCCGAGGGGAAGGGGTGGCAGTACTGGTTCTCAAGAGGCTGAGCGACGCTGTTCGAAACGGTGATGTGATTCGGGCTGTTATCCGCGGCTCTGGTTCGAATCAAGATGGTCATACGCCGGGGATTACTCAGCCGAGCCCAACTTCTCAGGAAGACCTGATACGAACGGTGTACAGAAACTCCAAGCTTGACTTCACACACACAAGATATGTGGAGGCTCACGGTACGTACATCACCGAGTCGAGGTTGGAGACATCTGGAGAGACTAGTCTTCTAATACATGATTAGGCACCGGCACCCAGCTTGGGGACTCGACCGAGACAAAGGCCCTTGGCCGAGTCTTCAGGACTTCTCGCTCCCGTAGAGATCCGCTTTACATGTGAGTATCCAGATTCAGAACTGTCCCGCTCATCTCTACTAACCGCGAACTAGCGGTTCCGTGAAAACAAATATAGGCCACCTCGAAGGTGCTAGCGCCCTTGCTGGTATCTTGAAATCCATAATGATCCTTGAGAAGGGAGTCATCCCGCCGAATGCGCTCTTCGAGAAGTTAAACCCAAAGATCAACGCCAAATTCAACAACCTGCAGGTACGTCGTGATCTCTCCGCATCATATTATGACAAATCTGAGTTTTTGAAGGTGCCTACTTCGTGTGTTCCGTGGCCAACTGTAGGATTGCGCCGGATTTCGATCAACTGCTTCGGATTTGGAGGATCCAACGGCCATTTGATCTTGGACGACGCATTCCACACCCTCGAAGCACTTGCCATTAGCATAGTAACTCTTATACCAGCTTCGTTCTCCCACGCAGACCCAAAGACAAGCCAAAAGACGGATGAGCACAGCAACTCGGAAGTGCTCAAAGCCTCGAAGGAAGACCTTGCGCTTCAAACCATCGAACCTCCGGCCCCCTTCCAGTTGCTGATATGGTCTGCGAAAGACGAGGCCGCCCTGAAAAGGATGTTGCAGGCTTATAGCCAGTACTGTGAAAAGAACGCAAGCCGTCCCGAGAGTTTCATTGGATCGCTTGCCTATACACTTTCCGTCCGGCGAAGTCTCATGTCATGGAGGTCCTTCGCCATCTTGGGCAACCAAGCCTCTACCGACACTATACAGCTCTCCCCTGTCAAGCCTGTGCGCTCTTCCCAAAACCCTGGTGGCCTCGCCTTCGTTTTTACCGGACAAGGTGCTCAATATGCCAAAATGGGGTTGGATTTGCGCGTCTACCCTGTCTTCCACTCTATACTATCCCGCTCCGGCAACATCATTCGGGAACTCGGGGCGGATTGGTCGATCTTTGGTGAGTCAGAATCTATTGATTTATTGTAGCTCTTTGATGTTCTAGTTGAACTGATACGAATCAAAATAGATGTACTCGAGGACCCTGATAGAATCCATGATCCAGAAATCAGTCAACCACTCTGCACCAGTCTCCAGATTGCTCTTGTGGAGCTTCTGCGCGAGTTCGGCGTCTTCCCAGACGCTGTTATCGGACACTCATCTGGAGAGATCGCGGCAGCTTACGCAGTCGGTGCGCTCTCTCTTGAATCCGCAATAAAGATTGCATATCACAGAGGAAGACTATCGCAGCATTTGGTTTCGCCAACATCAAAGCCTGGAGCCATGATCTCGGTTAATATGCCGGAAGCGGATATAGACGCGTACCTGGACAAAGTCTCCCTCAGCGCCAACATTTCTGTGGCTTGCATAAACAGCCCGATCAATATTACTCTTTCTGGAGACGAAGCGGCTATCGACGAGTTGCAGAAGCACCTGGACAACGAGAAAATCTTCGCTCGGAAGTTGAGAACGGGGGTGGCATACCACTCACCTACTATGCAGAAAATTGCCGAGGAGTACCACTCATGTCTTCGTTCACTAGAGCCGCGAAGCCCGGCCGACAACATCCTGATGATCTCTTCGGTAACCGGACTCAAGGTCTCTTCAGTTTCCTTGTCTCAGGGCCAGTACTGGGTCGACAATCTAGTTTCACCTGTCCGCTTCGCCGACGCCCTCCAGTATCTCGCTATAGCAGCGCCGAAAGTAGATGGTCTGAAGACTTTATCCACTTATGTCGAGATCGGACCACACGCGGCCCTCAAGCGGCCCATCAGCGATACATTGGACGAGGCCAGAAAGGGCCAGGGCTTCATATACCTACCTGTCTTGTCCAAATTCGAATCCCCTATCAAGTCTACTCTAGACTTACTTGGCCGGCTCTTTAGCCTTGGCCACCCGGTGTCCGTTGCAGCCGCCAATCAACAAACTTCCGATGTTCGAGAATGGCCATACCTCGTGGATACACCTGCGTACCCTTACGATCATTCACAACTGCACTGGCACGAGACCAGGCTAAGTCGGGATTGGCGGCTTCGCAAATCTCTTCCACGAACCGTCTTAGGAGTCCGTGTTTCCGACTGGAACCCGCTCGAGCCGCGGTGGCGGAAGATGCTGCGCATCGCGGAGATGCCCTGGCTTGAGGACCATGTCATTGGCGAGAACGCATTGTTCCCAGCCGCTGGAATGATAAACATGGCACTCGAAGCGGTGAGACAGACAACTCACGTGAACCCTGATCAAATCGTTGCTGGGTATCGTATTAAAGAAGCCAGCTTCATGAAACCTATCGTGATCCGGCCCGAAGGCGACAACGAGGTCATCACGCAGTTGCGGCCACTTCAACAAACGTACGAGAGGGCACTCCTTCGCTTCGAGGTCCAACTTTTCATGGTCGTGGACGGATTCTGGACTGAATGCTCCAAATTTACGATCCACATTGAATACAAAGAGGACCCGAATGAGGTGGACGGCGACCAGGAGACTCGCGTGGCTGCGGAGACAATGGCACGTGAATACTCTCAGGCACAGGAAACGTGCACAAAGCAAATCAACAAGCACGACTTCTACGCATGGGGTCGCGAACAGGGCTTGAAATGGACCGGCACCTTCTCCCTTGCCAAGGACATTCGTTGGGATGGTGATAAAGTAGCCACTGCGCTTGTCAATGTCGAGCCTTACGAGGGTATTGTTCATCCTGGTGTACTTGATTCCGCCTTTCAGGTGATTTACGTACCGCCATCACACGGTATATCTGAGAAACTTCCCACATTCATTCCATCCAAATTTCTCGATGTTTGGATTTCAGCGACAGGATGGCAGCACCCGCCCTGTAATCTGCTCCGAACATTGGGAAGATCACAAGTCAGGCCGAATGGTCTGGGTATTGAATGCTCGATCAAGATCCTTTCAGAGGATCAAGTGCCGCTGTGTCATGTTCAGAAGGCCATCATGCTGCCTGTCATGGGCCACCCAGATGGCGACGACAATCCAGGCAAGCGGCTTCTCCATCGCATCGATTGGAAGCCAAAACTGTCCCTGATCAGTGCCGACCAGCTTCGCCGCTATTGCAATACGAAACACTCTGTCGTTGACGAAAATCCTGCGGTAGACTTTACTCGTAAGCTCGACAAGACACTGCAGTCAGTATTTCGTCACAAGCTGGAACGGCTTCTGGAAACAGATTGGGCAAGAGCACCTCAACAAATGAACACATATGTTTCCTCCATGGAGAGGCGTCTGCACGACATGCCTGACAAGCTCGCCGAAACAACCGACGAAGAGATCTTGAAACGAGAATTAGAGGAGTTGAGCATCAGCAGACCCTCGGCAAGAATGTTTGTCGAAGTCGCCCAGAACCTGCTCTCCGCCGTACGCGGGGAACTAGATATCTCCGAACTCCTCTTGTCCGCGTCGCTGGTGCAAGAGTTCTACGAAGATATACTCGGCCGCTTTTTCGACCACAGACTCATATCGTACATACAGCTCGCAGCCCATGAGACTCCGGCTCTGAGGATCCTCGAGGTCGGTGCCGGCTTAGGTGCCATGACCAACCTCGTACTGTCGGTCTTCGAGCGGATTGAAGCTAGCACGGGAGGTACAGCATTTGTTGAGTATATCTACACTGATGCATCCGAATCGAACCTTGAAAAGGCTAGCGAGCGGTTCGGGAAGCATCAAAGCCGCATGACTTTCAAAGTCTTCGACTTCGAGCGAGACAACCCATCCAATGTGCTCCAACCAGCAAATTTCGACGTCATCATGGCTGGAGGTGCTCTCCACACTATGATGAATCTTCCAGGCATGCTCCAGGGTCTGCATTCGTTGTTGAAGCCGGGCGGCCACTTGATCTTCTGTGAAGCCACTGCTCCAGATTGCTTCCCGTTGAGCTTTGGCTTCGGTGTCTTGCCGGAGTGGTGGTCTCGCAAGGGTAGATCTCTCACTCCCCGAGACATCATGACTGAGACCGAGTGGGACAGTATGCTTCGGGAGAACAATTTCTCCGGGACTGACCTGGTCATCAGAGACTTTGAAGAAGATGCCGCTCATTGTGTTAGCATTATTGCATCTACTGCCTCTCGCGTCTCTCAAGTGGCAGACGACGCTGCCAGAGTATTGTTGATCGTGCGCGAAGGAGATGACCAACAGATGAACTTAGCTCAATCACTGTCGGACAAGTCATTCGCTCTTCTGAGACATCAGGTGCTCATTGTCCATTTTGACCAGTTGCAAGATACTCAGGTAAATTCCACGGACTACGTGGTGTTCTTCGCAGACTTGAGTGGATCCTTGCTGGCAGAGATCACCGAGTCAACGTTGAAAACCATCAAAGGTCTAATTCAACGGTTGGGGAATCTTCTCTGGGTGACCTGTAGCAATACGGGCAGCGAAGCAAGAGTGGGCATCAAGGATGGGTTCCTGCGCACGCTACGCGCAGAGTTCAGCGGTAAACGCATTGTTGGCTTGTCCCTGGAGGACATTAACATGGACCCCTCCGAGTGCGTCTCGCACATCTCGAGAGTCTTCATGTCCGCTTTTGAGAACGATTCGACGGAAGTTGAATTTGTCATTCGAGGGAGCCATATCCTCACAGGGCGGCTCGTCAGAGATGCCCGCCTCAACGATGAACTCTCTTTGTCGATATACCCGGAGACTAAGACTGCCCCTTGGCTTCCAGGACCTCCTTTGAAGCTTCATATTGGGAGCCGTGGGCGACTAGACACCCTCCACTTCAGGGAAGATGTCGCAAATTACGAGACTCTCGGCCCTACCGACGTCGAGATTGAAGCTAAAGCCTGGGCCGTTAACTTCCGCGACGTCTTCGGAGCGCTAGGCCGCCTGGACGACCCTGGGTTTGGCTTTGACTGCGCCGGCACTGTGACGCGTGTCGGGCCTCAGTGTAAGCTTATACGGCCTGGAGACCGCGTCTGCATGTGTCTCTGGGACTGCATGCGGATGTTTCCCCGTAGCGACGAACAAGCTGTGGTAAAGATTCCATCCTCGGTCTCATTCGAGGAAGCCTGCGCAGTAATTATCCCGGGTATGACGTCCTGGTATGCCTTAGCCGAGTTGGCACGACTTAGCCATGGAGAGAAGATCCTGATCCACGCAGCATCAGGAGCGACGGGACAGCTGGCTATCCAAATCGCGCAGATGGTCGGCGCTGAGGTGTTTGCAACCGTCGGATATGATGAAAAGAAGCAGCTGCTCATTGAGAAATATGGCATCCCCGAGGATCACATCTTCTACAGCCGGAGCACCAACAACACTTTCGCCAAGAGCATTATGAGAATGACCAACGGCTATGGGGTGGATGTGGTCCTGAATTCGCTCATGGGCCAGGGCCTACGCGCTTCGTGGGACTGCATTGCCCCCTATGGACGATTTATCGAGATTGGGAAGGCGGATATCAACGGCAACACGTCTCTGCCGATGCGCAATTTTGCAGACAATGCAACATTCGCTGCGGTGGACATCCGGCACATGATTATGAAGAGAAAGCAGATGGCGAGCAAGCTGCTGCATAAGGTCATGTCTATGGCCAGCGAAGGCAGTATCCATTGTCCGCAGCCGTTGCATGTTTACGGTGTTGATGCTGTCGAGGACGCATTTCGCTATATTCAGAGCGGGAAGAATACCGGGCGTGTGATCTTACGAATTGACGCCTCTACTGAGGTACAGGTACGTGAAGCCACCTTTGTTCGTTATGTTGCTAGACTAACTCGATATAGAAACACCTCATCACTCGCAGAACCTGGCGGTTCAATGCGCATGCTTCCTATCTCATCGTTGGAGGCCTTGGTGGAATCGGACGGTCAATACTCAAATGGATGGTTTCGAGAGGCGCCAAGTACCTGATCGTCCCATCAAGATCTGGCTCAGCTTCTGCTGCAGCTGCGAAGGTTGTGAGTGAGCTTCGAGAGCAAAACGTTACAATCATAACACCCAAATGTGACGTTGCTTCATGGGAGTCGCTCTCCCGAGGTTTCGAAGATTGGAGCAAGACGATGCCAGCTGTTCGAGGATGTATCAACGCGGCGATGGTCCTGAATGTAAGTTCATCTATCATTGATTCTCCTCCCGAGTTATGTGTCGTTCTAATAGTTCCCGTCGCAGGACTCCATGTTCGAGAACATGTCTCATACTCAATGGGACCTGACCACTCGTTCGAAAGTCGCGACATCCTGGAATCTGCACAGGCTGTTCACAAAATTAGACTTCATGGTATTCCTCTCCTCCGTCTCCGGTATCGTCGGGAACCCAGGGCAGGCCAACTACGCTGCCGGTTGTACATCTCAAGACGCCCTAGCTCATCTCCGTACACTTCACGGTCAAAAGACGACGTCCATAGACCTTGGCGCCATGCGCACAGTTGGAGTCGTTGCCGAGTCTGAGGACTTACAGAGGCGTTTAGGCGGTGGAGCGCAGGGTTTTGGGCAGATCGAAGAGAATGAGTTTCTCGCGCTCCTAGACATCTGCTGCGACCCTGCTGCGAATGGATTCACTCCTCTTTCGAGTCAGATTGTGATGGGCCTACAGACGCCCTCGGACTATCTCGCGCGCGGCTTAGCGGCCCCAGAGAATATGCAACGACCTCTGTTTGCACACTTCAGTCAGGCACCGCTCTCATCCAAAGGCAAGACGGACACCGACTCCGGAGATGTCGATTTCACTACGTCATTCCGACAAGCAGAGACAAATGAGGAGCGAGCAAGCATAGTTGCGCAGCTCTTGGCTAAGAGATTGGCACGCGCGCTGGGTATCGACTCTGATGATGTCGACGTGGAGAAGCCTTTGCACGCCTACGGCGTTGACTCCCTGGTCGCGGTCGAGCTGCGCAACTGGATAGCGAAGGATTTCGCGGCCGACGTTCCCGTATTTGAGCTCGTGGGCGGGAGGACAGTGCAGAGCGTGGCCGAGCTTGTAGAGAAATGCTCTCAGATTGGAAACGAGGGACGGAAGGAGGAAGAAGGTACAAAGGACTAACAGCATATCTCAAATAGGTTCCACGCTGACCCATGCACCTATAGCCAGCAGCATCCCCTATGTATTGGAATCATAGTACGTCGAACAATGATACTTTTGGTGTGCCTTGACCTATATACGGCGTGAGAGACACTCGCTATTCAGGATGTCCATGGGCTAGGGCGAGGGCTCCATGAGGCTGGAAATAGTATCTCGCGACCCTACCATCGTGATATGCGACAAGACATTCGAAACCAACCTCCTAATTTGGGACGAGATGCTGACATGTGGGTAAGCATTCTCCTTCCTTGTTTGGCCCCCAAATAAAATCCAGGGGGGATCACCTAACCCTGGTAAACATGAGAGCATCGATGAGTGAAACCTGGTATCCAATTATTCGATTCACTATCCAAAGACCTATACTCCGTACTAAGACCTTGCTAGGTATTCATGCCATCGCTCTTGTCTCTAAACCCAAACCAGTTCTTTCGCTCTGACAAAAGGCCCTCACGACTTCGAGCAACAATACGCTATGGTCCGCAAAAGACCCAAAACCCCAATCAACCTCAGCATATCCATCTCCACCCCCTGATGGCGGCGGCGACTATCCCAAGTGCTATCAAATCCAAGCAATCTCCCCGTCTCCGAGTCCTCAGACTGACTCGAGCCGTCATCCCCGCCATCATGGCACAACGGAAGGGGAATTTGGGGCTGGTCACTCCGCCTGGAGAATGCTTGCTTCAGCCTCGTCGACAATCTCTGGCCCCTTGTCGCCGTCGTCGTCATTGATGGTGTGTAAGATATGGACACAATTTCTTTCTCGTCCTTTTCGCATATTACCGTCTCCTGCATTGTACAGTTGAGATTATCCTTCATAATTTTGTCAAACAGCATGGCCTTCTCGAGGTTGCGGGCGGATTCGGCAGCATGACGCTCGCTGCGCTGCCGCAGCTTTGACCAGAACGTTTCGAGATCGATGAGGTAGTGCTCTTCTCCATTCGGCTCCGTGACAATGATCTGAGGCCCGTAACTGGTATCGTCCGGCTCATCCCAGAACCGCCATGAGCACCGTTGCAGTTCATTGTGGCTATTGGTGGGCCTGGCCCCATGCTTCCCCCCGCGTCTCCGCGTCATCCTCCTGATCGACCGTACGGGCTGTGTGATCTCCTGTACGTCGTATTCCGCAGGCTCCTAAGCCGGCTGGTCGAGAGGTCGGGACCACATGGTCATTGTGAGCATGTCGAAGACAAATTCGTTCTTGGGCGTCGTGAAGAGCCAGCGATGCGCGTCCGAGTCGCGACTGGTGTCGGGATTCCTGCTGGAATCAGAGGCTTGGGCATTAGTAATGCTGAGATCAGCGAGCTGTTTTCGGATGCGTCGCGGCAGCTTATATCCCTCGATGCGGAACCACTTCGAACCTGGTTCGCGCACTGCAATGGCACCGTAATCTTCATCGAGTGAGGTGACGCGCTGTGTCCTTTCGATGCAGATGGGGAAGTGTCTGAACAGCTGGTAGATCCGTTCGTGCTCTGCATCGTACTTCTCGGCCACCTCATCGTCTTCACTGCTTTCACTGCCATCCTGTGCCGTCGACGACCAGCCGGATTCGTCGATGAATGAGCGTACTTCGGCAATCTCTGTTGGTCTGTCGTTCTCGTCGTTGTGGATTCGATGCGACCCGGACGAGCTGGACTCGAACAGCGGACAGGGCCATGATCGTACGGATGCATCCTTCAAGTCTTCATTGGTTGTTGAGCCAGGTCCGTGGAAACCTGGTAGAGGGGAACTTCCCGCCTGCTCTGTATCTCGATCTTTGTCTTCAACCGAGCATCGAGTAATGGCATCATCGTCGTCGGAGTCAGAGTCGGACTTGGAGTGGAGCTCTCCGAAGCGGTACGCATTCTCCATAGAAATCTGCTGACACCTAACTATGAGTTCCCATGATATGTTGGCCGCAGTGGGGGTCCATACCCTTGTATGGCGCTGAACGTGGGCATCGTCGACGAAACGCGCCCATCTGTCATCGGCATCTGGTTCCTCGAATACCTCCCGTGGGCCATATCTGTCATTCTCGTTGACGACTTCGATGACCTCGTCGATAGGTCTCAATATCTCGACACTTTTCCACAAAGTAGACGATTTCTTATGGGCTCGCCAGGAGGGGCCCCTATACGTGGGCGATATCAGCGCCTGTCGCGTGAGACGTTGTTTGAGAAGCTGCATCGTGTGAGCCAGGAAGCCGGGGGGTGGCGAGACCATGCTGGTAGTAAAGTCACTGGATGATGAGCACATGGCCCTTACGCAAAGAGTGGCGTAGCTAGGCGACTTCTCCTCCCCGGCATTGCTGTTTTTTCGACTCATAACGATGGCTCTCCCTCGTATGTGTTCGTTACTTTTGGGCGTGGTGGCCTGTGTGCGATGATCGAACGAGTGTGAGCACGGCAGGTCTATGGATGTGACAGTATCTTCTGCGATGTCAACGGGTCGACTGGAGCGACAACGCCTGCGTGTCCGAACGAAAGGATGAAGCCGTGCCTGTGACAGATAAGCGATTGGGTATCTTGAAAAATGCTTTCCGAGAGTGAATATGGTGTTCAAAGACAGGGTCGGGCGGAGAACTGGAGTTAAGGACGGTCCGAAGACAATATCGATGTCTGTGCGTGGAAAGGACGACGGAGCAGATGCTAAAGGACGCTGGCCGACGGCCGACAGAAGCTTCTTTGATACAACCTTTTCAAAATATGACGGGCGTCTTCAGCCAAGCAGCGCATGAAGTAGCCCGCCGCCGTTGATCCTATAAAATCCAGTCGCACTTTCTTTGCACACTGCCATCCGAGACCAACCTAAGTATGTGTTGGCCAACATATCCCCCACTTTAAAACTGTATCAACGAAGTGAGGACGTTAGCGACCTAGTGCCGCTATGGGCGAACCCGTCCAATGAGTAAGTGGCCTCAGCTCTAAAGTGTCAGAGCACGGCGCCGCGAGGACCGTAGCTGTTAGCTTCACAGGTGACGAGCAAAATATCAACCTAAAACGCCTTGGTAAAATTATTTTGATACAATGGGGACTGTTGAATTAAGCCGATAAGGAAGCTTGACCGACCTTGGCGTGGTCAGCCTGGTGGCATTTTCTACCCGTGCTCTGCAAGCCTTCCTTCCCTTGGGTCAACTCGACTCGCAATTTCCCTCTTGGGCTCAACGATCTTTTTGTCCCCCGAGCCTCGCATGTCGGCAAGAGCAGGATCATCGCAGTCCATGACCGTAGCACCACCAATTCCGCAGGAGCGGACCTGTCTGGATGCGATCCCGGTCCGGTCTGCGGGGCTTCTGTACAGGAGTATGCCTTACAAAGCCGTCCAGACTCCTCTGTATAGCCTCGACTGACACAAATACAATGGCCTTCACATGGTATTCGTCGCCAAGCATTCGCCGCCACATACCTATGGCTATGGCACATCTTGATGAACTTCGTCTGGTCCTCAATACGCAGCCACCTAATCTTGCAGCGGTCTGTCATCTTAGTCAGCACCATTTCGGGGTTTCCAATGAGGAAGTGGCTGAAATACCCGAGGTAATCTTCATTGATAGTACCGATAGCCCACATCTCGCCGACCTCAGCCCTGAGACCAACAATCTTGACGCGGACGTGCGTGCCGTTCTCGATAGTCATGCCTTCGTGATCTGTGTACTGAGGCGGTGTTGCGTTCGCATCGTACTTGCACGTCTTGGGGATGAACTGAAAGCAGTGTCAACCAACGTTGCGGGACCATATAAGAGGACCTCCTAAGCCCTGCCATTTACGTACGTGATCGGAGATAAAGAGCTTCAGGGGGCCGGCCTGGGCGAAGAAGCCGTGCGGATTAATCGAGTTCACCACAGCATCAACCTTGAAAGTTTCGGTCAGCACATGACCGCAACCATGCGCACTGATCTACCCTACCGTCTCGCCCTTGAAGGGCCGCCACACCACAGCGCGGTAGCCAACTGTAAACTCCGCCAGCCCGCTTCCAGGCAGAATGCGTCCTGCGGAGATATCGAAGGTGTCCATGATCGTTATAATGAAGTAGTTGCCAGCGCAGGTGCCCTCGACGTCCTTCAGGAGCTTGGTGGTGACCAGCTCATGCATGTTTCGACCGAAGTAGGAGGGGTGTAGCGTGACATGACGCGTGAGGTTGTGGAGGAAGAACATCTTGGCTCGAGTTAATCTGTCGCTCTGGTTATTCGGTCGATCGGTCAGTCGGCCGGGGCTTGGTGGACTCGGGTGCGGTGCGACAGTTCTGCGGTCGTGCAGTCGAGTTTCCTGCAGCTTCGAGATGTTGCGTCGCGAGGTCGAGCCCGTTGTCGCAGCGGGTTGAGCTCAGGCGCAGTCGACAGAAGAGCTACGAAAGAAGTCGACAGGCCGATGGAAGACAGCAGTTTGATGAGATTGAGCGGTCAACAAGGTTTGCGCCGGCGGGCCTTGAGGGGGTAGAAGCTGGTCTTGACGTGACGAGACGGCCGTTCCGCGAGGCGGCTAATTGCAAGGTAAAGAACGGAAATCGACTCGAGACTCGCCCCGCAGTATAAAGCTACGAAAAGGTAACTTCGTCGCGCAAAGAGTGTTCGAGTCTGTGGACGAGTATTGGGCGACTCGAAGGGGAGACGAGGGCTGGAGGAGGTTAGAAGCAGTCAGGCAGGTAGGTTAGCAGGCAAGCAAAACAAGGCCAAAAACGGAATGCGATTGATCAAAGAAGAGTTGACGTTCCAACTGTGGTCCGTGCACCACGGTGCAGGGATGCAGGGGATCCCAATCAATCAGACCCACTACTTTACCCTTTGTGGCACTATCACAGTGACATCTTGTTTTACTACATTTACGTGCTATACCCAACACTAAGGCCGCGTTACCGACAATGAAGACTTGACATTCTGGGGCTCAAGTATGGCTAATTCTCCATTATGCCATGGTGCATATAACAGACGCCACGAGTGAGGAGGGTGTGGCCTTATCCAAGGAATACATCAAGGGGTACTGAAAGCCCAAGTCCTACATACACAAGACCAGGACTAATCCATGTCACCTGGTCTATGTACATTCAAATTTATTCTCTTCCAAGGTTGCTTCAAGGTGTCTGTATTGCATACATAGGTACACTTTGGTATATACAATTCAGTCCGTCCAGTCGCGGCGTCCGTAGCGTCCGCAAACACATACTTAAGTACACAGTAGTACGCAGCTTCTGGATATAGAATTCGTGTCAACCCGCATCAGACGATCTGAGCACCATCCATCATCAACAAATTGGCAGCAGGGAGCAGTTTATCAGTATATATTGCTTGATCATTGATTCTGGACCCCAGCAGTTCATGGTGAGTTGACCAGGCCTGAGACCCACTGTGGGGCCCGCGGCTCCCTGGCCAGTGCACCCCAGGTGCCCCGTAACTGCCGTAGTGGAAAACCCGTCTTGTGGAGCTGCCCCCAGCTCACCTCCAGATATTCCCGACGAAGCACATCATTGATGAACAATACAACCCAGAATCAGGAGACCCAACGAGGTTCTTTACGTTTCTCCGACCCGCCTCACCGAATCTCACCTCGCGGTATAAGAAGCCATCATCACCAGCAAAACCGCGCCCTCGGCACATTCTTTCCCCCCCTTCCAAAACTCCTTCCAGAGGCTCCCTGTTGCCCGCCCCAGACCGCCGCTGCTAGGCGCAAAGTCCGAACGTTCACAGTCGTCCCGTTAGTCCTAACCATCGCCGCCTTGTACTGTCGATTTCAGCCCATCCCAGCGACGTGAACATGTCTCTCGACTTAGAAACGCATCTAGTCTTTGTGAGCAGGCTCGCCATTCTCCTGGCCAGCACCCATCCAAGCTAATGCGACAGCGCAGTACGGCTCGTACCATAATAATGTGGTCAATATCGGTGTCCACATGGTGTGCGTACCTATTATACTCATGACGAGTTTCTTACTGGTATGCACACCTGACGACAGCCTTTCTCTACCGATGTTTTCCCGATTCCCATCACTAACCGACCCCGAAACGGAAAACAGGCAGCGAACTCCGGCGTCCTCATCCAAACCCCTTCGTGGCTTACCCTCGACTACCTACCCTTGAATATGTGTACAATAGGCAGCATCCTATGGGGTGGATTTTACGTCCTCATGGAACCAGTGGCTGGCACCCTACTCTGCGGGATCTGCCTGTGCATGGCGGCGGTAGACAACTACTTCTATTCCATCGACCCAAAGACATCAACAATTGTTGCAGGCGGCATCTTCCTTGTGGCATGGATCCTGCAGTTTATCGGTCACGGCAAATTCGAAGGGCGAGCTCCTGCACTCCTGGACAACTTGACGCAGGCGTTGCTCCTGGCCCCGTTGTTCGTCTGGCTGGAACTGCTCTTCTACTTCGGCTATCGCAAAGAACTGCAAGAGAGGGTAGAGAAGCAGGTCGTGAAGAACATCGCGAAGTTCAGGGCCGAGAAGGCGAGCAAGAACGGCAAGGCGCAATGAGTATTTTCCTCCACGCAAGGATAGGAGCACCCCGCCGCCACGGACGGATCGATCACCTTGAATGGTCATGCCAGCGACGGGCCAAAGTACTACGCCCGTGACCATAAGTCTAGAAGTCTCCGTTTTTCATCTCACGATGATATGGCAACTCATTTAACCTCAGTATTTCCTTGATCGCTGCTTAGGCCCCGTTGAGCAAGAGACTTGCGAAAGAGAGTCATGTTTGGTCAATATGAGCTCAGCAAGATACCCAATGCATCAATTCACAACCCAGCCTATTCCTTGGCCGAAAAGTCATGAAGTTGCTTGTTTGCCGGGTACTAGCGCCCCACGTCATGTCCATCAATGGAGGAAGCCCTCCGAACAAACCTCAGAAATTTTCCATGATTGCGTATTCCGAAGCCACGGAAATCTATTTAGTCACCACTCTGAAACAACAACGTCAGCTTCCAGAAGGGAAGAGGCAAGGTCTTCGGCAGCTGTCAGTGCAAGCTTCGAGTCTGCAACTAGTCCCGTCTACTTCCAGCGCCCCCTGATTCCAGCTATACATGAGCTACATAAACTTCCAGGTTGAGAGCTAAGCATCCCAAATGTGGTTGAACCACACCGCGGATCGGCCAACGCTTTCGGTCTCGACGAGTCCAAAAGTAGCAGTCTGTCTCCATGAAGTCTACATGGAGCTCTAACATCCATCCGTTGGACGTTGAATGGCAACTGTTTATACCAAGATCACCTCGTTTTGTCTTCCAGAATATTTGGTTTCGAGATGTAAGAACCATTAGCAAGTGAAATGGACGATGACGCGCTCGAGTAGGCCTTGAGGGATCACTGTGCTAAAGAAAGTTGGTGTGTCTCAGACGCCTTGAAACTCGAACAATCCATGAGCGCGGACGTTGGTGATCCCACATACAAATATCATCAGTTATTATAGTGTATGTCAATCATCTTCCTTAGATACATCCACTTAAGGTTCGACTTCTCTACGGACATGTTTAAAGCAAGATACAAGGCACAGTGTCACTTTCAATTAATTAATCAAAGAGAGCGAGACATCTCTAAGATTTGAGAACCAATGTATTCCAGTCAGTGAGTTAAGGATATGGTCATCAGCTTGGAGAGCACTTGTTCCCTACTTATACTGATCATGTGCCTAATCCACGTGATTGACAACCACTAGGCCTGCTTGTGATGTGAGAAAGGAAGACACCTTAGTAGATACAAAACTTGATAAATTTTCACAAATGAGAACGATGGCTATCAAAGAAGCTCATCGCGGCAAAGCCAACTCGGACAAAGGAAATGCTGTCCCTCCCCCTTACTGTATCCGGCGAACGTCTAACCCACTCAGTTACCTTCGCCGGTGGGTGTGCGGTAACTTCTGGGTGACATTGAGATCCGAGATCTGCGACTCGGGCGGGCTGTATGTTAGCGGAGACACTCCGTTCACGTCTGCACCATAGCCACCACGAGGAGCCCCGTAGGACTGCTGACGATGGCGATCAACCTCGGTCCTCGTGGCGTAGTGCCTCGCGTCCCTGGTCGGATGTTCCATTCTGTATCTATCGGGATGAGAGGCCGCACCCCTCCTTACTGTACTGTCCTGAAACTTCCGAGTCTCCTCATTGTAGTGAATACCTGCAGTGAAGGCCTCGTGGTGGACTGCGAACTGGACGTCTGACTTCAAGGCCGGATGATGCCGAAGATCTGGATAGACGGCATCGTGAAGATCAGCCGGCGTGACAGCGTGGCGGTGCTTGCTTAGGTTCAGAGGCGCTGGGTAGGCCGAGTTCATATTGCTGTTGCCATGGCGAAGACCCGAGGGCTCAGCGTGACGCTTTTCCTCCCTGGCTTTGGCAAGGGCTCGGGCGCGGATCTCGTCGACCTTGTCATTCTTCCCGGGAGTAACCGTCTTCTTGGTCTTCCTACTTACCTTCTCGGCCTCGCGAATCGTCTTCCTGACGTATTCCTCTGACTGCTTCCTTGCCGCCTTGTTGTCGGGCTCAACGGCATACTTGGTGCTGCGTGAAGGGCGAGGAGGTGGTTGTCTTGGGTTCTCGTACTTCGAAGGGCGTCGAGCCGGCTCCTGGTAGACCTGTGGTTGTTGCGTCTGAGTGTCATATCTCGACATCTGAGCCCGACCATGCCTCTCGTTGCTGTATGATGAAGAAGAAGACAGATGAGCCCTTGGTGGTGGAAGAGGAGCCAGCCCCTGCGCACCACCGGCTCGAGATGTCGAGCCTCCATCATAGTAGTATGCCTGTCCATCCAAATTGGCTTGAGGCTTCTGGATGGGAGTCGGTCCACTGAGGCGGTTCACAGTACCACCCTCTGCTTTGCACTCCCGGCAGGGCTCTGGGACACCGAATGAGTCTTCCTTCTTCTTCAGACAGTACCCCTTTCCGTCGAGTCTTGGGCCTGCAAAAGGCACAAAGCACCAAATCCGGCTAGACTTCTTCGCTTTCTCACATAGTTTAGGGGATCCGTTTTTCTCCCTGTGGCCGCAGATACAGCGTCGATAAATTTGGATGCACATCTTTGTGGTATTGGTTCTGCTGTTGGTAATTTGATGTAGAAGATGTGAGGAGGGAAGGACCTTCTGTCATAAAATATGAAGATGAGGTCTGGTTGGTACCGCCTCTCTTGGATCTCCCCGGGCAGGACTCACATATTAAGTATCCCTCGACCCAAGGACCCCATTACCCAGCAGATAAAGGAGAACAATGACACGGTGCGGGATGGTTTCCTTGACAACGACTCGGCATAAAGACCTTCGAAGGCTGATGAAAGGCCATGAGGCAACAATAGTCTTGTTTCGACACGGGTCCGGCCTAGACCACTAGCGACATCATTGCCACCTTGAAGCTCCTCATTCATCATGGTAGCATTGTTGGACGATAATGGCTTTGTATCATGGATGAATGCCATGAGCATTCTATTGTCGAGTAAAGCCACAGAGAACAGTCCTCTTGTTGCGCCACCTGGGTCCAGCCTAGATCATCAAGTGAGTCGTTGCCACTTGGAAGCGGCTTGTTTGTAAGTGCATTAGCATTGTTCGAAGTACAAAAGCATGATAACAGAGTTCCCAGTGGTAACCATATTTAATTGCAGTCGGCCTGGCCTCAGCCTGGCATTTTCTCTTGCCCTCTCACAACAACTTGACGTTGCTACAGTTCGACTACAGTGCTATCTACTAAGGCTCAAGCTAGGTTCACCGACAATGATTTTCACAGATAGACACAATCAAAAGATATCACTTCAAGATATATAATCAGGTAAGATACCCCTTGACAGCGAAAGACAAGATGCAATCCTTCTTCTCGAGACTGTTGCGTCCTCCTAGGGCACGTGGACCAATGCAGACCCCTCCTGCCTAGGGTCAAGCGCAAGTCAACGCTCTTCTAAATGCCAATGCCTTTGGTTCCGATGACTTGAATAACTTTTTACAGGCAATCCAGGCCGCAGACCCCCAGTCTCGACAGGGGCGAGACATTTTGAGTAGAGGGCGACCCTCTCCAGCACCCATCTCAACTGCCTCACCAGCTCAGAGCATCAATGTCACCTACCCCTTCACTCCAGAGACTGGGGGTACTGAGAACAACACTAAGCCTACCCATAGTACTGGTAATGTGTCAGACTCTGAATCCTCTTGGGCTCTCTCTCCTCCCGCGAGCCTTCTGATCGAGCGCGCAGCCAGAAACGAATCGTATGGCAACGTTATCACCCCTCCCAAGGGAGCGTTCATTCATCATGCGCATTGTCGTACAGCAACAGCCCAGGATCGCAGGAGTCGTATCATCCCCCTCAGTGGGATATCCTCCAGAACCTCGTGGCTGCAACCGCAGTTGCAGAGTATGATTCCGACGCGTCGACACTGGTCGGCAGCATGTATGCAAGTCCTATGTATGATCATGGCATCCCTGATGCTGACCTTGGTGACTCGGCAGCCAGTCTTCCTTTTTCACACCACAGCAGCATTTAGGGTAGTCCTGATTCTCCCTGGGCCGAGTCGAGTGGCTTATAGGCTCCAGGTCATGGAGGTGACCAGGCTAGCCAAGCGCAGCTGATGCTCAGCACGAGTGTGTTGAGCTTCTCTATCTTCCCTCCGGCCGCGAGCGTTGATTAATGGCTCCCCTGGATTTGGGCTCTTCATTGGATTAATCAAGAGCCCATCGTTCTTCCTGTTGCGGGAGCAGGCTCCTTACAAGGTGAGTCCTCTCACATTCCCCCCACATCTTATCACTCGGGCTCGAGCGATCCAAGCATGCAGCATACAATGCTCGAGGATAAGCCCGGAGTAGTTCCCAATTTCGTCCTGCTGGTTCTGGGCTAAGTATGGCGTTCTTTTTTTCCTGGTGGTCTTGTGTATTCCCAGTTTTGCATTTCCGTTCGAGTATAGTTATGAAACATCATAACAGATGGTTTCACACGAATCTAGAGTCCCCATCGCCCTATTTACGTGACGAGAGCATGTCCTAGTGCGCAATAAAAAATGATAATTGATAGTAATTTTTAGAACATTGCGGTCCTTCAAACTTGCAAATTCATAAGACGAAAGTAAAGTCCTGACAGTGCATTATCTGTCTGTACTACCCTCATGGCCCATCCGCCTTCTCCCAGAAGCCCAAAGTAGTCATCATGATGATAAAAACTCGTTGGCGTGCATGACGAAGAAGCTTGATAGCGACGTGCCGCTTTTTCAAATGCCTAGTGAGCCAAGAAGGCTAAGAGCCTGGTTGATGGTAGAAACAGGCACAGCGGTGCCTGGAAGAGTACCTGCGACTCCGGCGAGGGGAACAATGCCTGAAATGGAATTGAGGATAGAGGACAGCAGTCCAACAATGACAGTCTCTGGGCCAACAGCCAGCGAATGCGTGAGACCTGTAAGTGATTTTGTCAGCATTGGTCAGTAAAGTGCTCGCCTCATGTACTGGAAGAGCCTACCAGAGACACCGCTGAATTCGTTGACAATGTTGAGGAGGGAGGCCAAGAGGTCCACGATCAAGCTAACTACAGCAGAGACATTATTCAAAGAATCAAGGGAGCTCAGACCCGCGCTAGAAGCGGCGCTAGCAAGAGGATCCAGAATACTGGGAATAGCGCTGGTGACACCGCCGATGATACCAGGGACAGCGCCGGCGAGCCCGCTGATAGTTTCGGGGACAACAGAGGGAACAGCGCCTAGGACACCGCTCACAGCACCGGGAATAGCGCTAGTAATGCCGCCCAGACCGCTAATAATGCCAGCCAGACCAGGCAGCAGTTGGCGCTTGGTAGTAGGTGTGCCGCTGGGGCTCGAAGATGCGGAAACATCCCCGAAAAGGGAGTTGACGACCCCAAGAACGCTACCCACTGGGGACAGTGTCATGTTCAATGCACTGAGCTGTTTCGCGAGGCCTGGGAGAGCATCATTGAGCTGGGCGGGGGTTGTGATGCTTGCGAGAACTTTGGTGATGGCCTTTGACTGAATATTGACGGATTTGGTAATGTCCTGTGTTATTTCATTAGTAAGCGAACGGAATTTCTGTTTGTGTTTTTTTCTTTCTTTCTTTCTTTCAAAGTGTAGTATATCTCACCAGTAGACCGGGTAGGCCGCCAACAAGGTTCAAACCTGGGACGTCCGAGATGACGGGAGGGGTATAGACGGGGAATCCAGGGATGCCGATTTCTTGGGCGTACTGAGCAGATGCAACACCCTGAGCAGAGTTGGCGTATTGTGCATTCTGTGCAGCGCTCGCGTCCTGGGCAGACTGGGACTTCTGCATGGCATTCGTATCCTGAAAGTTCTGTGCAGAGCTCGCGTCCTGAGCACTATGCGCGGCGTTCGCGTCCTGAGCATTCTGCATAGCGTTCGCGTCCTGCGCAGAATTGGCGTTCTGTGCGGCATTGGCATCCATCGCAGCACCGTTGGCATTTGCGGCATTGGTATGCATCGCAGAATTGTCGTTCTGCTCGGCGTTGGCGTCTTGCGCGTTCTGTGCAGAGTTCATGTCCTGAGCAGTGTTGGCGTTTGCGGCGTTGGCATCCATCGCAGCACCATTGGCGTTTTGTGCGGCGTTTGCAGCATTGGTATCCATCGCAGAATTGTCGTTTTGCGCGGCGTTGGCGTCTTGCGCGTTCTGTGCAGAGTTCACATCCTGAGCAGTGTTGGCGTTTGCGGCATTGCTATCCATGGCAGCACCGTTGGCATCTGCGGCATTGCTATCCATCGCAGTGCCATTGGCGTTTTGTGCGGCATTGGCATCCATCGCAGAATTGTCGGCGCCGGCGGCGTTCATAGCGTTAGCAGCATCGGCGCCATTAGCAGCATTGACTGCGTTGGTACTATCGACGGCATTGGCAACATCAGTCCTCTCCTCGATGACGGGGGCCGCAAGGGCCGCCGCGGCGAAAGCGGCGGCGATAATGGAGTACTTCATCTTGAACGAAGAATGAAGCTAGTACTTCGTCACGAGGGAAAGATTGGTCTTCTGGGAATGGAGCCGGGGGGATTGGTAATGATGGGTGCCAGTTGAAGACCGAGAACTGAGGCGAACATGGCTGCTTCTTATAGACCTTGAATTTATATAGTCATCCCCAGGAATTAAAGGCATAATGAGTGGAATTAGCTATGTTTACACAGTTTGGAGATTGTCTTAGCCTGCTTCCCTTGGTTTTCAGCTCCTGCGATTGATCGTCAATAATGATCTACTGATATTGAGAGAGGCCGGGACAGGGAGATAATGACTGGAATGTATATCTAAGCAGATGATCCTGCAATATCTCAACTTCAAGGGTAGCTTGTGGTACGGCAAGTGTTGTTCCAGATACACAATTTCTGAAGCAGGCTAGAAACTTATCGTTTGGAAATTTGAGAGGCCGGACCTGTCCCGTTGTCTTGTCAGGTACCCGGCATATGGAGCATGGAATGCTTCAAAGGAATGGGAAGTGCGATCGAGATGAGATGTCCACTAGCATCTGAAACAACCTTGCAGGAATTTCCTGCTGAGGCCCTTAGGAACGTGATTCTCCTCAAACATCTTCCTATGTCCCGTTTCGGTATCGGGTTGATTCGGGACGCTTCTAAGCTTCTATCGGTGATGATTGGGGTTGATTGGGGTTGATTGGGGGATGTCAAATATCCTCAAGCTATGGCGATATTTCTTGTCTCGCCCACTCGACGGCAAAAGGGATGCTAGATTGGGGTTTGTTGCAAGGGGGGGGAGGGGTGAGGTTGCCTACCTCCCTTCCATGTTCGTAGCCCTAGTCAATTACGAGGACTTGGTGCAAGAGCTGTGCAGCTGAATCGAAGATCATCGATGCGAGCGTCCTGTACCAGCTTAATCACTCTCTTTACCCCCAAGTCAAGTGCCCGAGGACTCAGAACATCCTCGTCTTCAGGCAGTGCACCTCTGTCGATCGGCCCCTTTCTCGAGCCCTCCAACTCCCAAAGGTGGCCATCACCGGCCTTGACAAATGAGATGAAGTGATGTCCTTCACGGTGGCCAGATTCGGGTGAAGGGGCTCTAGTGTCACCAAGATTTGCAACAGATTTGTGGGCTGCCTCAAACGCCTCACTGTCGTAGAGCATCTGGGCTCGTTCTGACATCTTCAATGGTATTGCAGCACGGCGGATAGTCTCAAAGTCGCTGCCTGGAGCAATGTGCTTGGCAGCTGGTCCGTTGATGACTGAGTGGAGGAGACCAATCGAACCGCAGGCGTTGCCGATGGTCTGCTTGAACCAAATCACGGGTTCGTCCTCACCAAAGCCAGAGTAGTCTTCCTTTGCGGCATCTTCATGCTTTCGCTCCTCATCCCAGACCTTGGTGAGGGGGATTATGACGAGGAGGGCGTGGGCTGGTCGAGGGATATGAGCCAGGAGCTCAGGCTCATCCAATGAGTAGACGTCGTAAAATTGGAGATCATCCGACAGACCGAGCCGCTTCTTCAGGGCATTCATGACCTCAGGGTTGTTCTCTGTTTGCCGATCAGAAATCGTAGGTGGAAAGCGGGGTTTGGTCGGTGAGGCCACTATTGTGTGGCGGCCGAAGTTTGCTCACCCAATATCGTCCAGCACTTTCGCTCAGCCATCTTGATCTCCTGATGAAGCTGAGAGCCCGAGGTCGCCTGGAGAACTCAACTAGGTCTGATGTGATATTCACTCTTAAGCTCGAAGATCAAGGTCAGGTCAGCGGAAGCTTTCCATTGATGATGAGGTGAGGCTCGATTGCAGGCAGCAACTGCGTCGCACTTGGGTTTGGTCTACGTTCGTCTTGATTGACCGCTGTCCAGGTCGGTAATTGGAGAGTTGTAATCACCAACGTGATCACCTGCAAGTAGGCAGGATGGTTTGGGCTCTAGTTGAGAACTTCGACGATGTGTACTGCGGGTCGAGTGATGATTATAATGATGGCGGAAGGAGGCTACGACGTGCTGACGTTGCGGCATCAAGCAGGTGACACTTTCAGCCCCGCTAGCAGGTCTTGGCAGCTGGCAGCCACTTTCCAAGGTCATACTGTAACAACCAATCATATTACACCGTTACGGCAAAAAGGTGGGCCCCATTCAACATCAACATACATCTTCTGTTGTGCTTCTCTTCCTCTCCTACTTCCGTTTTCTAAACAAAATCTTATGCTAGGGCCGGCAGTTAAGCTTTTATAATGAGGTGGCGCCCAGAATTCTCGAGTTATGGCCCAATATGTATCGACTGAGATGGGGTCCAGCGCCTAATACCGTACCCCGGACCACCACCAGCCACAAACTAAGCTTATTCCCAGCCGGTCGGCCCTCTTAGTGCTTTGTAAGACAACAGGTGGACATCAACCTTACGGGATGTTTGCCTGGAGTCTGGACGGTAACGTTGTTTCCGTAGAATGGCCTGGCCATATCATCCATGCGTATTTCTGACACCTTGGAAAGGTGTCTCCGTATTCCTCCCAACCAGATAGGATCAACAAAAGAGGATACACATAGTCACATATCCGTACTACGGAGCTGGAGGGCGATATTAACCCGTATGCAGCAGCCAACACGCAGTAGCCAACTGCTTTGTACGTGAACATTGTCTTGTTCATGTAAACCGATATCCAAGACCGGGCATGAGCCTCGACGGACACCTACTTTCCAAGGGCTCCCGGGTGTCTTGTTGGGCACACCAGTACCCCGTGCTCTGCTCTCGTGTTCGCTTCACCAAGGAGGTTTCGGACCCTATCTAATCAACCATATCAGCAACCTATTGATGGAACTAACAAACCCTTGCATCAGGTTCTTGTAGGGCTTTGGTGTCTGCCTGGAGAACTCGCTGAATTCGGCATGAGATACATACTTGCCCTCTGAGCCCTCTTACCAACCCGCCAGCCATGGCTACACATGAGGACTCCAACCAGCTCGGATGACCATGATACATAAATCGTTTGCAGTAATCACCAATGTTGCACCGCAGCAACTGTAGCGTATGGCAGTAAGCCCGGGCGGCCGACGACGTGAGGGCTGAAGATAAAAAAGAAGACATCTTACGATGATCACGAAGATGATGCTGCCTCTCTTCCATCTACAAAAGGGAGTGGGTTCCTCTACTGGAAGCATAACCCGAGCCACCACCATCATCACCATCACCATATCAGCCCCAAGAAGCATCATCAAGCCGTACTTGCCAGTCTCTAAACCTTTCTACCCACCCAAGCTCCAAGTATCAAAATGAAATTCATCACTGCCACCGCTGCCCTCTTCGCCGGCCTCGCCGCCGCCGCTCCCTCCATCGAAAACGCCAGGACGGACTTCGTCGCCCTCACTTTCTGGGCTGCCGCGGAGAACACCTTCGACGTCATGGTGCCTATCGACGGTACCCTCACCGGCATCTATTCCGACCTGAGCTTCACCTCCATCTCCGCCAGGTCCCCGGGCGGCACGGTTTGCCGCGCCTACGGCGTTGATGGCTCGGATACTGTACTCTACGGCAGCGCCTCTGATATGCCAATCGGCACTCCTCAGGTGCAGGTCATCGCCACTTGCGAGTACTCTTAAAGGGTCCCTTGTGATGGACGGACTGAAGGATTGGGCTTGGTCGTACGCGGTGTTTGACGCTTCGTTCGGATCTTGGTGAGGGTTGGGGATTTGTTTGTTACCGGTCACATGCTATAGAAGCAGGGGTTATGGACTATATATACTCGCCAACCGTGCTAGGAGGGGGGAATACAGATACTTTCCGCGTTGATAGACCCAGGATGCACATACGTATTCAAGTACGGATCATGTACGTTACTTAAGTACTTACGAAGGTAACATTTGTACATATGTACTTACTTCTGTGATACATAAGTTATATCTCAATAGCTTCTTCTCTACATATCCATGACTACTTGTACTTACCTTTCTGACTTCAGGAAATCGAGTTCGCCCCGCCTGAACGGGATGTACCTCACCGGAAGCACCCGTACAGGATCTTGACGGGCCAATTAGAAGTAATCAAGGCCAGTCCTATTGGCATCAATGGTTCGCAACGAATGTATACCAGCTGCCACCTCGCCCTCTACGTCTCAAGGTTCCCACATTACAAGCATAATCTCCTCAAGATGGAGCCCTATCCTACATAGATCCCCGTTCCCTGACCACCCGGCAGTAGCACCCAATGCGGCACTCACTATCCAGCTTGAACTAAATTTTCTCGACCTCGAAAGTACTTCGAAGACGCAGCAGAATACTTAAAAGAACACCCGCGCGATCGAAATGAACTGCAATGCTGTCTATCACACATTCGACGGCGGAGGAAAGGGGGGATTGGGGGGGGGGGCAGACTCCACGGAAACGTCTGGTCAATACACGGGACCTACCTCGTGGAAGCACTCGAAAAGGCTTATCGGCCGATCCCGACGTTTGCATGGACGACTAGGAGGCTAGACCCGCCGACGTGGGATCATTCTTGTCGAGAAAAAGAATGCCATACGGATACTCAGCCAGTAATTATCCCTGAGGGTAAAATGTATAGCCAGTAGTGTCGTCGAGACCTGAAGATGGCGTCTTTCCTTTCCTTGCGACAGGGCCGGGAACGACCCAGTACTTCGTACACTTCGTACATGTAATATGTCATTGGGGAGATATGGAAATTCCGGGCTGCCCATCCGTGGGGTGCGTCAACTGGTGCGAGACTTACTTATGAGGTATAGCATAATGATGAGTTCTCCACCTGGAGCGGGAAACGATGAGGAATGTACATCATACACCGCGGTCTTTGGTAGAAGAATGATACTTCGACGTCGAAATAGAGTTGAAGCTAGCTGGATACTAATATGGGGTATGCCCCAGCCCAGGATCCCCTAGTGATGGTTCGCATTAGTAGGATCCACACTCTGGCAACCGAGATCCACTCGAGCCGGAGTTACGGTATAATAAGAGGCCCCAATATACCATGGGACGCACGTTGCTGGCAATAGGGTTTACATGAGATGTAATGTTTGGGAAGCGCAAAAGAAGTCCTGACGGTACTAGTAGACCCCCTCATGAAGTCATGATCTAACACCTGGGCACCGTCTAAGGGTTAAGCGGATGGATTATGTTCACCGTGTGAGGACAGATCATGATTCAATGAAGCTATGAAGACTAAGACAGAGTATCGTATTGTCAATTGACCACGATGTCGATGTCATGGAGTCACTATATAGCTGGTGCCAGATCCAGACAGGACACTCGTGTTCCAGAGAATCAACTATGTATGTACACGGTAAAGAAAAACACATCTCGATTCGTAAACCATCTATGGCTCAAATTGTCACAAGGCCAGAGCATTTGACAGGGGCCCACCAATTCCGCAGTTCGGAACGTACCCCAAGACTTGTTGATGCTTTGCATGTGAGTCATGATGGCTGCACATTGTAGATAAAAAGCCTTGGCTCGCCTCTACCTCTGTGTGCTGGTGGTTTTCCCTGGTGATAATTTAGTGCCAAAGATGGGTTCAGATCCCATCGTATTGGCATGGTAGAATGAATCGACACACCGAGCACGGCAATGGACCGGCCACCCAACCCTGTACAGTAACTGAGGTACGACACTCCACGTTTTCACCCGCCTCCCACATTTGTGGGGAATGACAAAACCTCTGTAATATGGCTACTATCCCTGATCCATCTGTCAATAAGTTCCAGTCATCCTTCGATGTTGCCTAGTGTGGTTGAGCATTTCCGAGATCTGCTGGTCTACGGCTGGAGACTCAGATCATTCCAGTGAGCGGAATACCTATGCCTAAAGTCTGCTGATCATTACATAAACGACACAAGAGGTAATTTGAAAGTTGGGGAGCTTGGATCATTCCAGAAAGTGAATTGTTTGGGTTCCGGCTTCTGTTTTCACCTACAATTGTGTACTTAAGTAAGAGTAGGACGAAGGTGCTCCTCACGTCCACGGGGTGGACAGAAGGTAACTGGGTTCCCACGTCCGTTCCATATATGTTCTATGCACTCATTAATGGCAGATGGTTGTTTGAGCAGTCCAGAATTTCAGTCTCAAGTAGCAGCAAGCTTGGAAAGACGGTAATTGTCGCATTCACCACTTCTTTCTGTTCCCGGCGCGGGACAACACAAGACCAATCATCTGACCTCGTCCACAATACCAGCCGCTGCCACTCTGATATTTTGTATGTCACCTGTGAATCGAAATGCAAACGCAAGGGTAAATTTTATATTGCTATAGGTGTGGAGTCCCGAGGTCACGCTTGACTACCTACCTAGGTAGGTAAAGGGTACTCTGCACTAGAGCCGGTCACTTCCTACCTAGTTGAGTCAGCCTCTCGTTTGAGCCGCAACTAATGTTTAAACCACTAGGTGTGGAAGTCTGACGATATTCGTCTACAGAATTGGGATCTCTTTTTACAGATGAACGCACGATACAGGAGCATCCTCCGCCACGGGCGAAGCAGTGTTCGATAGCCCACTTCAGTCAACGCCGAGGAACGAAGGATACTGATTCCTCCGAGAATGGAAATCTGCAGTAGAACCGACATCATAACTCAACTTGAAATCGAACATGTCACCGCAAGGCTCCGTTTCAGCAGCATCATCTTCGTTGATCTGTGTCCTCGTTAGTGCAGCTGGCTGGGAAGGCTTTCTTTCTCCTGGAGCCGGGAGGTTGTTCGAGAACTTGGCATGCGTCAGCGTAATGCTGATCATCGTAGACGACGAATCACTTGTACAGGAATTCCGTACTTCATTCGACTGCGCCATTACCGGAACCCAGCTTGCTATCCGCGGTCATCGCACCGCATATGAAGGAATGCACCCAAAAAAGGTGTTGGATGCGGACAGGATGGACGCCCTGGTGGTCAGTGGGATCGTCGTTGGTGGCGCACCATAGCCTTCGAGAAGGTTTCTAGCGCGAGCTGCGAGACTAGCCAGCTCCGTGTGGGTGGATGGCTGGACCTCGAGGCTTCCCGCCCGACTTACCGCTATCTGTGCTTCCCTGTCTCGCGAGGAGCTCCCGAAAATCGTTCCGAGATTCGGTTCAAACCCGACACGATGTGCGGATGTGCTTGCCCATTACGTGCTTGTTGGTATCTTGCGGCCTGATCACCGCACAACAATTAAAGTCTGGCCGCGTGGGGGACACCAGGACAACTCTCACCGCTATATTCCTCACAGAGCCTCGATTGCGGACTAGGAGCAAGCAGATAGATGTTTCAGGGCAGGGTAATCGAGCTGGTCGCGGAGGTCGGCCCACCTGAACGCCCCGCGCCTATGATCGGAATTTCCGTGGCCAATCTCGCGGGAGCATTGAGGCCAAGTAGAACCAGCTAGTTACATATCCGTCCGTCAGAATACATAGTGACGGTATGCGGTCCAAGCGGCGTAATGTCGTGATGGCATCTCAGCAATGACGCGGTGATCGCGGCTTGGGATAAGGGTTGTCAATATGGGTTTGACGTGCACATCATTGTGCGCCTTCCAAGGCTCTGTGTGGGGGAAAAGAGCCCCTGCATGTGTGGCTGTACATGTACTGCATGTGTAGTGTGTACTGTTCCGCACGCGGAATCCGTCTCCATATGGTCTCGCAATCGCCGGGGTGCTGTTACCCTGGTTTTCACACCTGGTTGACGCCAGTAGTAGGAAGGGACTAGACAGATGGATGTTATAGTCATGGTTGTATTATATCTACCAGTAGCGGATGCGTTTCGCGGCCCGCGGGAGTCCCTGCGTATCGAGAAATCAGAAGCGCACGTGAGTGAGACGAAGGAAGAGTGTCAAGACGATTTGAGCTTATCGTCCGGGCGGTCGGCCAAGACCGGTCCAAGTCACAGAGACGGATTGATGCCTTTTAGTTTAGTCAAGTTCGTGGTTGACCACGGACGGATCTGGGTGACAGTGGAAAAGCCAGTGCTCACCTTGTTTGGGCGACGGTGAATTCCAAGTCACTAAGCCGCATCGAGTAGCCACTTTTTTGATCTCAGTCCTAGCGCAGGAGACCACGGCCCTGGGCAAGTTTGGTCTGGAAATGACCCGGGTACACAGCCCCGAACACCCGCGGACCGAAGCGGTCTACGCTACTGTAGGTATCAGTGTATTTAGCTACCTACCTAGGTAAGTACCTAGGTACTTGAGTCCTGGTACAAGTGAGTAGGTAACCAGGCGGGGTGGGGAGACGAAGTTCATTTGTTTCAATTAGTGCCTCGTGGAGGTCCAAGGAGGCAGGTGAGCACATACATGGTAGCAGAGCGGGGATGGCAATAGAATTCATGGATGGTATGGTAACTATGTCCAGGCGAGGAAAAGAGAGAACAGAACCCAAATCAGCAAGAGGGGGATCGATCCACAGTGTTGGTTTCATACCCGTGGCTCTTTCACACCGTACTGAAAGCAAAGACCCCCAGGCGACTCCCCGCTGTGTTCCCGGGCCTCCTCAGGGGCCCCTCCATATTTCCACTTGCAAATGTCGACTTCCAGATGTCGGCATCGATGCCCTTGAACTTCTTCAACGGCCCATTGTAATCGTAGAAAAGCAAAACATGACAGCCGCACTTGAGAAGTGACCTGCCATGCATATATACAGAACAGGTACCTTACAGCGCTACTTTTTAGTGGACGTGCCTGACCTTTAGCGTACCTTGGTAGTAATGGGGGTGTTGCACCGCTTTTTCGCGTATCCTCCTCATCTCTTCCGGCTTGCCAGACATTGCCTGCCTGTACCTACAGTAGGTAGGTCCAGCAGCAAATCCCTGACACTCTAGGATGCAAAGGGTGGTTGGCTGCCAGTGAGTGACTAGGTGGGGTGTTGGAGATCAACAAGAATGGTTGGTGGTTTTTATTTTCGCATCACCTGGCATGCCCTTCCGAGAAATGATGTGCATTTTGTACATGCCTAGGTAGGTTTCCCTTGGGCCAGCTGGCAGGCCTCAGCCTTGAGACTGCGAAAGTCAGGGTACCAGCTAACTTACCCAGCTGCCCGACAGAAAACTTTTCATGCTTATCTGGACGAAAAGCAAGTTGGAATTGCAGATAGATGGCTTAGATACAAGATGAAGTGAGGCGGACATGGGACTCTCCATGTGGAGTTTAGGACTCCTCTCTATCTCACCGTTTCAAACTGCTTTCGAAGTCACCACGTTGAGATCGCTCACTGCTTAGTCTCGTAGCGTGGGGGCAAGGGGGGGGGGGGCAAATTCATATGCAGGACTATATCCCCGCGTATTATCCTGTCTTTAGTCACACAGCACTTCTCTGACTTTCACGGTCGAGTACCCATGAATGATACAGGAGATACCAAATGCGCACCCAAAATACCAGGTTCATTTGGAAGTGGTACAGTACACATGGTACAAGCCATGCGGTGGGATCTTCCGATCTTGTATACAAATTGAGGTTCTGACGGTCGTATGCTCTCTTTACTACTGTACATAGTGCCTTTTCTGACCTCTTCCGAACTTAGCCCCCCGGATGTTATCCCCGTCGTACTCATCCATGACAAACATGTATGTAAAAATGTGCGGGTGTTGGTTGACAGTTGGCAACAAGGGTTAGAGTCTAGTGTAGGCTTCTATGCAACCTCAAGTGATCGGTGGCACCTGGAGCAGACCTTCGAGAAACCTTCTAGCGTGCTCGGCCTGAAGCGTCAAACTACCTAGGTACTTAGGTAGGTAGTAAACGCAACGGTACACTGCTCCACGTCCGACGAGCCGGGCCTTCCAGAGACCTATGTAAGTAGGCTGCCCCTCTGCTGGGTGACGGCTGCCTATGTTTCCTCCGTGTAACGATCCTACCGGGGACGTCACTCCCTTTATTTTCTTCATGAAAAGTGCAGTTTGGGTCTGGCTCCACATAATGCAAAGCATCGAGAGAGGGAGAGAAAAAGAAAGAAAAAAAATATGTACGATCCTGATCCGACCTTGTTTCAGGACGAGTCCAGTCAACAAGATTGGCCCGCGGACTAGTATGTACTATGGCATGCACATGAACCCGAGGGGGTGAGTTGCTGAATTGTCCAACGCGTTGACGTCAAGCTGCATGATCATATCTAAGGCCGGGACAAGCAATGTTCAAGCGGTGTGATATAGGCAGAGCGGCGATTGGATCTCTATGCAAGCCAAGTACTTATACTTCAGTACGTAGATCGTTTGGGAAATTACAGCAGCCGCGATGCAATCCTGTTAGAGGTTATATGTGCCTTGACCAGATCGAGGAGTGCATGTATGTGTAGAAAAACCCACCAAGTATCGCCCAGGTGGTAATATCACACTTGGACATATAAAACTGTCAAATTAGCATTCTACTGATACAGCATTTGGTAAGGTGGCGCTTGGTGACATGCATAGAATAACGGCGTAAATTCCGGGTGCTCGTTCCGATACATTGATAATGGGTAAGACCGTTCGTCCATGTCAAATGGAAACTGCATCTAAGCTCCCGGGAGGGAGGGGGAGGGGGATTAGATGCAGCTAAAGTTCCACGGACTCAGTGAACATCCGGAGGCAAGGCAGGGGAAGTCTTTCGTGCAGCACATTGCTCCCAAATAAAAGACAGCGGTGCATCCTCGTGTGTACCCATGTGAAGAATTCAACCTCTCAGCCTGCGTATTAGAGCACAATCAATCGTAAAGGGACAAAGGTGTGTTTGGGAAGCTTGACCGACTTTACCTTCGCCTCTGGGCCATATCCGGGCAGTACATGCTACTGCTTGTGTGCTGTCCAGGTGCGTATAGGGTGTCTGTAAAGGAGGCCCCACCTAATCTGGACCCGCTATATTGGCTGTCTGCTGCCATACAGATAGAAACTTACCACTTCGAGTTTCAGTCCGTGTTTAAACTCATATCTACAAGCGCAACAATCACTGATGTTTGATTTGTGACATTGAGTCTGCTGTACGAATACGTACTTACGCCTATGAGCTGTCCATGCAGGTGGGTCCTACAATGTCAGTCATGTCCACCTTTTTGTTACACAGAACTCCAGTGCTCCGGCTCTGTTGGCCATCTTTACGTTGAGTCAACCATTGTGATTTCAGGGGTGTGGGACCAGGTCAGGAAAGTCCGCGCGCTTGTGGTCGGAGAATTGTGGGGATGAGTCTCGTCATACAGACAGGGCTGAGAGTCTAGAGATGCGAACTAGGTCCACTATATATGTAGTATAAAAGAGCACTGTTGACATCCGGTGATCTGCTGCATACGGTGATGTACATACATGTCTCCAGCGCAAAATGACATGCATTTACAACCCTTGGTATGTACGATGGCCTTACTCGGTGCGCGTAGTTTCTTTTGCACGTTGCACAGCCCGAACATCATGAACGAGTGATTCAGTGATACATCCAATCACCTGTGCTATCCTCTTCAATGCTACAAGACCCAGCTCCACGTATGTGCAGCTGAACATGGGAGTGACAACCACACGCCACACACATACCACACCAGTGGGGGATGCGGGGGGAATGGCAGTCTCCAATGTTGTTTCGTCCAAGATGTAATAAGTAAAAACTCTACACCCAACATCATATTCGACAGGAGATCGGCTGATGCCAAATCGAAACGGGGCAGGCGAGGTTACGCGGTGCGTAGTCAATGACTGGCGGTACAATGCCCCGGGCCCCCTTCTAAGGTTCCAGAGGGAAATCGATTCCCAACAGAAGTCAGTCGTCACAGACCAGGGTAGCTCGAGGTGTTTCTGCCACAATGCGACAGTCGAGTGACAGTACAAGCAGCGTCTCCTGTAAAAAGAACGCCCCGTTGCTGTTACGTGTACCTACCTAGGTACCTACTTTATCGCACCTGACATATCTGACATTATCAAATTAAGTTCCTGGTAGGTATGGTCTTCCACAGCCACACCAGACGACCACCTGCAGGCGTCGAACAAGGGTCAAGGAACATGTCTCTCAAGCTCCAGAGCCATGATCCGAACCTCGAGCGTCAACAATCGGTATCTTGGCAGTCTCCAGGAGTCTCCATTTCGAGCCAGGATCATGGTTGTTAAAGAGCCATGCAGTACGTACCCCGTACTGCCCTGCTGTATGCCCAGCCTGATAGAACGCCATTGTACCTGGGGGGAACACAGCGCATCCTTGCCTTTGGCCTTCCGGCCAGTCAGGCATTGCTACGGAACGCTTTTTTATTTAAGCATATATTCTTTTCTCCCTCGACTCTTCTCTGCCCGTTGCTCCTCAGACTGTGTCGCGTGCTTAGGGTTTGGCTAATGTGTGCCCAACAGTCTCCTTGATTCCTATTACATACCAAACCACTATATAAACCCTCATCTTTCCCGGGAGTTCAACACTCCAACGACTCTAACGCTTCCATTTTCCGAACACCCTCTTGAGCCGAGCCGAGTCGAGTCGAGCTCGAGCCCTGCTTGTAACGCTGGTGCCCCCTCAACAGGAGCACCCTGACGTCTTTACACTCCTTATTGTATACATACACGAAGGCCTGTGAGAGCCCCCCACGCTGCTGGCCTACTGCAAACATAGGCACTGACACTGAGTGTTCTGCCAGCCTACCCGCCTCAACCATCCTTTTACCCACCAACTACTACTCAACCTACGAGTTACCACTACAATAATATGATGGCTCCGTCATTCTGCAAGCCAGACCATACGCAGGAGGGGCACGAAGACTGGACCTTGGTGGGGGTGGTTGCCAACTCTGAGGAGCGCTCGCCCCAGTACAGGGATTGCAACGTCTCATCCTCCGAAAAGGGGACTTGCACTGCCGGGAATGGGCTCTCTGACTTCACCACCAAGGTTGATCACCCCCAACCAGACGAGGTCAAGGGCATTTACGTCCACCCTGTCAAGGTCGAGCACTCGGACTTCGGCGAGTCCACAACAACCGGGCCGACATCCAGCACACTTGACAACGGTCACCTACACTCTCCTTCACCTATCGCTCACCTGGAACCGTGCCCTTTGACGCTCGCCAGCCTCAATGACCACAACATTCCCGGGTCAACACGAGACATTCGGGCCTGGATCAACGGCGAGCCCAACTACTGGCGCCCTGCCGACGACCTTTCCAGCATACTGCCCTTGAAAAAGGGCACGACACGCCACAGCAGTGATGGCAGCTTTGGCTTCATCATGGCCCCTCTCCAGCCTTGCAACGTTGTGCAGGACCTCCTGGGCGCGGGTAGCAGCTTCGATGGCGCCGTCTCTTACAGCACCCAACTCGAGGTTGACTGAGCCCCGAGCTGTCTGTCTGCTCTGTGCTCTGCAGCGCACACTCCTCCACGGACACCATGACTTCCTCATGGTACCGCAACACCCACCTGGCACGCCGGTCCTTCCACGGTCAGCGGCCGGGCCAGGTTGTGGCGGCATTCCCCATTCATCCCTCGACACCCTTGGGCAAGGTCTCGCTTAGCTCAAGAAGTCACTCGCGTTGGTCTTTTGCTTTCTCTCATTACTCTCTTGATGATGGATTGGCTCTGTAAGACGCTTTTGTTGAGTTACTTGGGTACATGGGGTAGTCTGTGGTATCAACGAGAGCAGCCGTTCAGCCGTCGTCATCGTCGTCGCGACATCGCCACCACTGTATCAAGGGGATAAAAAGTATTTCTTTTTCTGCTTCTTGGTTAGGATCGTATTGATGTCCACTCTTGTCCGAGTGGACGTAGTTGAAACGCGGCAGGTTTCTTGGAGGAATGTCGGGTACAGTAAAACGGAGTATAAATGGAAAATAGAAAAAATAGAAAGCGACTTTTTGGGACAGTTGAGAGAGCACCTCACCCGTGCTGACTTTCACAAAAGCACTCATCTACGCATTGCATCGCACATTGCATTGCATGCATTGCAACAGAAGCTCACCCCAACTTCTCCACCCCTCTGCTGACGTCCACCCCACTCCCTATCACCACTCACGGCGAGATCCATACGCGGATTTTGCTTCTTGACCGGCAGCAGTGAGTGTGATGTGGGAGGTTGCTCTTGGCTGCAAGGAGTCATTTTCATCACAGTAGGCGAAAGCCAAGTTTCTTCAATATCACCACCCCTGACCTGCTCCTTGCTGTTTCCCCGCAGACGACCCCCCACGATATCGTCACTTTCTCCACGATCACACTTGGCAGCTTCTGCGTATACTTTAGCCTGATATTGCGCATGGGATGGGTGATTCTCTTTCCGTATTGCCGGTCCGTGGATCAGTCCTGGATGACTCGTGGTCGTTCCGGTGTTGATGTGAAGAGACAAAGTCGCCTACTTCCTCTTGGCATTGTTTGCCGCCATGGTGTAGCACCGCTCTCGCTTTTCATGTCTCTCTGCTCAACGGCCAGTGTTGCTGTGCAGATCTTCAATGGCTGTCTCGTTGGCCAGATCCGCCCTCGCGGCCCTCCTACTCTTCCAATCATGGACCGCAACGTACGTCAAACAGCAGAGACAAGGCCACTGGGTTGATATATGGGGTTCCATGCCCCAGCTCGTTGAGCCCGCCAACCTGCCACCTATTCCGTATGTAAGTCCTTCCCAGTCTCCCTGAAAGAAACATCGCTCTCATCTAGAGAGCTTCAGCGGACTGGGATCTGACAAGCTCACAGAATGCCACCGGCGTAGTCTTCCAGAACGCCACCCCCCGGCAGACCATCTCCGTCACCCAGTCAGCCCCGACGATCCGGCTCGTCATCTCCAACGCCTTTGGCGAATCCGACCTGCCCATCACAGCAGCAACCATCGCCGTCCCCCATGAATGGCTCGGCAGGGACGTCCGCCATATCGCCCAGCTCTCTCGCATCCTTGGCCTTCTCTGGCGGCCTGTCGAACTTCACCATCCCCAACGGCGCAAGGGCAATCTCAGACCCCATAGGGTACCCCGTGACGGCACAGCAGATCCTGACCATGTCCCTGTACCTGGAAACAGGACAAACGACCAACATCATCACAGGTCACCCAGGGAGCCGGACGACATCGTACTACTCCCCAGGCGACCAAGCAACCTCAGCCGACGTCCTCTCGGACCCAGGAACGCAGCAGAGCGAGCACTGGTACTTCATCTCCGCCGTGGAGGGCCACCTGCCCACGCCCACGACCCCACCCGGCTCACTGGCCATAAATAGACGACAGCATCACCAACGGCAGGGGGTCGACCACCAACCTCAACAACCGCTGGCCCGATAACCTCCTCCGGCGCCTCCAGTTCCCAAACTCCACCACCCCGCTGCACAAGACCGTCGCGGTGATCGACCAGGCCGCCGTTGGCAACCACGTGCCAGCCGACGGCCTAGGCCCCAGCGCCCTCGGCCGCGTCGAAAGGGACGCCCTGGCACACCTGGTCGTGTCCTACGTCCTGGTGTTCGAGGGGCGTCAACGACAATCGGCGTGGCGGCCGCCGAGATCACGTCCCAGACGGCCGTGGGCGACAGGCTGGTCGCGGCGTACGGCCAGACCATCGGCATTGTGCGCGCGCGGGGGTGGCCCATGTTCGGGGGCACCATCACGCCGTTCTCGGGGGCCCGACGGCAGCGTGCAGCCGTGCAGCGACCGGAGAAGGGAGGCGACGATGCGGAGGGTGAACGGGTGGACCCGCGGCACGGGGCGGTTCGACAAGGTTGCTGGCGTCGATGCTGCGGTGAGGGGCCCGGCGAAAGGGACGGTGCTGAATCCGCTGTATGATTCTGGGGATTACTTGCATCTGAATCCCGCTGGGTATGTGGCAATGGCGGGTGCGATTGATCTCGGTTTATTTAAGAGGTTTAGGGATGGAGTTGATGGGTAAAAATAGAACGAGAAGGCGTAGAGTGGGCTGGAAACTATGATTTAACAGACAGGACACAGAGGAGGAATAACGGAGGAAGGCCTAGAGGGGAAGGTCGGGGAAGACACGCCTGGGAACGTCGGGCATATATGACAAACAAGCAAGACAACAATCAAAAACGATGGCTGAGGCTGCACAGGGGGAGTACGAAGCTGCAACCAACCGTCACTCAGTTTCGAAATAATTGGGCGTCTCGATATGTTGGGCATCTCCAGATGCCGGTTTCCTGCCCAATAAGCTGTGAGAAGATATGAAACACAAGGACAGTCCACGAAGGAGGCTCACTCGAGCCATTGGTGAGCAAACAGTTTCCTCTTTCTATTGGTATATTAAACTTTTGCCGTCTCGTAACGCCACGCCCCATGCATACACATACGATCTGCCTGTGGTCCTTCAATCCCCCGTGTCCTCGCCCTAGCACTACATCCACAACCGGGCTGTTCCATCGCTACCAGCCGAAAACAACCACGGCTCCCTGGGGTGCCAATCAACATCCATGACACCCAGCGAGCTAACGACCTTGTGCCCACTCAGCGTCTTGAGCGGCACAATGGTTGCGTTTTCCATCAAATCGGTGACAACCTTGCCGTGGAAGATCTGCAGCGATCCATCATCGGAAGCATCGGCAAACAGGGGCAAGTCCTTGTGGTACTTGACCGCACGGATGGCCTTGGGGTGGAAACGCATCGTCTTGTACGGCCGCATGGAGAGCTCGAGATCGTGCCAGAGCAATCTGCGGTCGTAGGATCCCACGATCAGATTGTCACCACCGGAGTGGATGTCGAAGGACGAAATCCAGCGCGCACCCGGCTGGATGACCTTGATGAGCTCTAACTTTTGTAGGTCGTAACAGCGGATCATGCGCTGCGTCGCGACGAAGAACAGCGGCCGCGAGGGGTGGAAGTGTGCTGCCTGTGCCAATCCTGCCAATTTTCGGAAGGGGATCTGGGTCAGATGTTTTGATAGAGTGTGAATGGCAACGGAGCTTCGCTGGCCAGTCGGAGAGACGGTACAGAAATGGTCACCGCGTCGGTGCCAGCTGATTGACTTGACGTTAGATCGCACTGTAACCCTCACGAGCACGCCCTCGTCTTCTAATTTCGATCCTGGTCGTGCCCATTTCGCAGCTGGCTCCTTGGTCTTGTCGATTGCTGGGTTCGAGGCCTTGCCGCTGGCAGCGTAACCGAAACCAGCATCTAGAATAGCCCTACTAGCTTGCTCGAGCTGGGGGTCGATCACAGGAGGGATCATCAGGTAGATGTCCTCCTCTGCACCCGCAGCCAGGATGAAGGCATCCTTCGTAGGCCTCCACCTGACAACATTAACAGCCTCGTCGCTGCTGAGTCTGGCGCTCCAGACTTGTCGTCCCGTCAAGATCTCCCATACCCTAACCGTACCGTCATCGCCACCAGTCGCAAGCCAGCAACCACTTGGGTCCACAGATAATGTCCGCACGCGGCCCTCGTGACCTCGAAATATGGTTTGACAAACAGTGGGAAAGGGCTTGAGATCCTCGGGTCTGGGGAGTTTGGGTAGAAGCGAGTTGGGATCGATGTTGAGCCTGTTCTTCCGCACACGAGGCGCGAGATACAGATCCAGTGATCGTTCGAAACGCTCGCTGACAAACATTTCGTATCCGGGAACCTTTCGCAAGGAATCGTACTTCTTTGGCATGTACTCCTTCTCGCGGTCCTCCGGGTCCTGTTCCTCCCACGCCTTCCTCTCCTCTTCTGTCGGAAGGTACTCTGGTGGAGGGTTGTAACTGAGATCGAATCCCGGCGGGGCCAGCTTCGGCGCAGGGAGATGCATGGCATGTGGCTCTCTGGGGACCTCGTCCTTCCACAAATCGAAGTGGATCTCCTCTTGCTCCTCCTCTTCTCTCTCGCGCTCCTCCGGTGGCTTGTATGGCAATATCCTGCCTTCCCTTATGGCGCGGACCAGCTTCATGATCCTCTTCTGCTCATGCTTGGATGGGAGGAATCGGCGTTTCGGTTCTGGGGCGGCGCTCAGGGGCATGATCTCCTCGTGGCTGGTGAACCACTCGACAGTGTCCTAGAAAGTGTTAAAAGATCTGGCCATCCAGAATAATCAAGGCGATACATACAGGATACGGGTTGTAGCCATCAGGGAGCTCATTGGTTTGAATCTTCTTGATGAGCTCCAATTCATCCCGGGTGAGGTTCATAGGCTTTCCAGTGGCAGGGTCGATCAAGCCAGTCCATCCCTTGGGCACCTCAATACTCTCAAGAAGAGCATCCAGGGCTTCACCAGCCGCAGGTCGCATGATCTTCTTTCCATTGATGTCATAGCCGATGTGAGGGTATGAATCATAGAATTTGAGATCGATGTCGCCGATCGTGTTGACTGGCTCGTCCGCATCCGTATCGTCCGAGTCGTAGACAGGGTCAATTTCGTCATAAACGTATCGCTCGTTGCCATTGGCGTCGGTCTCAACACGGTAGTTGCGCAGGTCCTCGCCTCCATCGTCCAGGTCCGGTGGGTCAAGGCCGGGCTCCTGGCCATCTTTCAGTGGCGGGATCTTGAAGGAAGATTCGTCTTCATCGGAAGGTATATCGTCGCTGTGAAGTGCCTCGTCGTCATGTTCCTCCTCGCCAAATTCGTCGTCCTCCTTCTCGACGTCCTCCTCATCAGACTCATCTCCCTTTACTGAAGGTTCAGCGTCGGACTCCTCATCCTCGCTCGCAGACAGAGCTCCCTCGAGTTGGGCATCGCCGATCTCATCTGCAGAATCCTCATCTTCAGCTTGTGGCTCAGCCTGCTCAGCCTTCTCAGCCTCCTTCTCAGGCTCTTCCACGGGCGAGATCTTTCGCTTCAGAGGTGACGAGCTGCGCTTGGTGGGCGGACGGCCGCGTTTGGTGGGAGAGGCATTGTTGCTCTTCGGAGTTGAGGCTTTGCGAGGTGTATCAATAATCTCGGGCTCGGGCTGTACGCCCTCGGCCGATTCTGTCTTGATACCGGACCTCAGTCTCATATTGCTGGCAACCATTGGTAAAGATTTTGTAGGTAGTTGCAGTTCTGTACGACTTGTAGATCTTCTGGGTCCGAAGCTGGGAGCCTTAAGGGAACTTTTTTTCTTTTCTGCCGCTTGGATAAGAAGGCGGTGACAAACTGGGCTGGCGTGTGGTGCCGCGGTATCTCCCCCCTACAATGCCTTAGTCCGGTCCGGACTCCTACATCCATCACGAGAACCAGGGTACGAGTCGCCATTATCCATGGCCCAATTTTAGTATGGGGTTTTTGGTAGCATAGATGTACAAAATCCATCCCGTCCACCATGCGAGCACTTCCCATGTCCTACCTAGGTGATCCATTGGGAGCACGGAAATAGAGCTGCTCAGTGCCATCCTTTTCAGGACCAGAACTTGCTCATGCTCTTAAGTCCTCACATATCAGTTGATGCAGCTGGAAGTCTAACTGGTCTAGGTCAGTATGGATGAGTACTCCATCATGGTACCTAGGTAGCGTTTGCGGTATGCTATACCTTTGTTCTTAACTGGATGCTTATTAATTTCGACTAACTTCGCCGCGCATCTAATCGCCGGTGCCTGCTTGCCATCTTGCCCTCTTGCCATCATCCTTCATGTCATCCTTCATGTCATCCTTCATGTCATCCTAGGATTGTATTCCATCCAAGATTTGCAGTCTAGGTCCTTCTTACTCCGTAATCCCCAACTCCCCTCTCCACCCTTTCACAAATACACGGAAACCCGTCACTAGTCATTGTCCTGAGGAAGTCTTTGCACATAAGAAACAGTCTCACCAAGACGTGCTCGGGAACCACCATCATTATCCCACGCCCTCCACGATGGGCGCTCCATCAGCTCAACCAGTCCGGAGCGGAGTCGGGTTTGGTAATAGTATAGTCAAACGTCGGGCATGTGATGAGTGCCGTAAATGAAACCCCTCAGTCGTCTCTAATTCTGGCTCTGGTTTGTCTAACCCTTGTTAGGGTCTCGCAAGCTTGCATGTACCAAAGAATCAGATGGGTGCGGTCGATGTAAGCGAGACGGCATGGTCTGCCACTATTCACCTCAGAAGCAGATGGGCAGACCTAAGAAACGGCGCAGCGCTGAAAAGGCCCCTGATACCTTGTCAACCGCTCCGGCTGCACCTACACATGCACTTGTCGCTGCTCAAGAGGAGCCGGTCGTGGCAGTGCCTACCGCCGCCATGGATATTGATCCTGCATCGCTCATAGATCCAAGTCTAAGTGCAGCAGACATGAACTTCCTGGATTTCCTTGAGTCTGACTATGTCTCGACCACCTGCCCAGTCCAACCACCAGAACCCAAGGACGGCCCGTTAGGTCGAGATATTTGGAACTTCGACATCAACTTTGACCCTCATTATCCGCCTCCAGCCGGCACGGAAACAGCTTCATCTCAGTACCCACCTCGTCCCGGTCTGCCATCCCAGGGAGCCTCCACCCCTGAGCTGGCGTCCATCCCACCCTACAGCTGCAGCTGCCTCGCCAACCTCTACCTCGCGCTGGACTCCCTCGCCCGTCTGCCCACAGAAGTTGGACCTGCCATCCACGTGGCGCGGTCCGCTTCGAAAGCAGCCCACGATACCGTCCAATGTCAAGTATGCTCACCGCCGCTCACCGAGACCATGAAGATCCCCATCACGACCTTACAGAACTCCATGGTCCTCGGCGCGTTGCTGCCCTCAATAGCGGACGCTTACCAGCGCATCCTCGACAGGGTCGAGACCGAAACCGCCCGCGGCATCTGCGAGCAGCGGCAGCTCCGCTTCACCCTGCCCGAGTTCGGCGGCGTCTGGGGCCAGCTGGGGGCGTCCACCCGCACCTGTGGCCCAACACACCGGTATGACGACGAGTGGATGGAGCCGGCCATGTGGCGGCTGATGGTCCGCGCGCTGCTGAAGACGGACGTGTACGGCATCAGCCCCGAATCCAGTAACCCCAAGAGCGGCTGCTTGCGCTCCTCACATCTCGGGCTGAAGGACATCATTGCCCAGATGGACGAGAGGAGCAGGACGCGTCACGCGGAGATTGACGCCCTGATCGAGGCGGGAGTTCCGGTGCCGACAGGGCCGACCGGTATGGCTGTGCGTCATAGCAACGCGCATGGTGGGGAGGAGCCGCATTGTAGGCAGATCATCAAGATTGCTAGGGAGGCGGTAGATAGACTGGTGATTCCGTGAATGGGAGATCCTGTCATTATGCAATGACAAGCCAAATCGGAAATCATACCAGGGGCCGAGAGAAAGACGGTGCGAGACAACACCGCGAGGCCTGATCACGGCGACGACCGTCCCTTGTGTGATTCGACAAGGTGCAGCACACACCCCAGCAGCACTCAAAGCAGCATCTTGGTATTTCGTCCGGTGAACATGTCTGCATTTCTAACGAACGCCCTGGTCGGTGATTCATACTTTTACTACACATAGTCATCTACGCACCGTATACGGTCTAGGCAGAGACACGGCGAGGGACAATTGGCCATAACATATAATCTGCCACGAGACAGGCAGTGGAATTCAGGCTGAGGCTGTGACTCCTGGCGGGCAAATACTCCTGGAAGTGGCAGTGGTAATGGTAATTATCGTGAGGCTAGTAGAAAGCTTGGTGCATGGCCGGTCACCAGGCTGGTCAAGATGCAGCACATGTGGAATAGGCATTGGTACCGTTGGTGGCATAGGAAGACTAGGGAGCTGGGGGAATGAATTCATCACTAACCGCTCCCTTGCCCCCCTTCCCCCCGCCGAGTCCGTATGATTATTTCGTCATGTAGGACACATGACGAGTTAGCTAACGGTAAGGGACCCCGAAGTCTGTCTCTAACATAACAAAGTTTATCAAGGTGACCAGCTTGCTGTGGTTCCATTGTACCCGCTTTCTCCTGTTAGCTCCTGGACAAGCCTTCTCAAGGGTCCATCTCCAAGAGGACGTGGAAACTCGGCAAACCCGTCGTCCATGTTAGACCCAGCCCAACCCCTTTAGTCACTCCCATAAACAACCTGCAAGCCACTGGGGGCGTCACTATCGAATGTCAGACGGCGAGCTGGGCACTAGCTGTAGTATGAAGATTACGAAATCGGGACGCAATCTCATCTGACCGGCTCGGGCATCAGCTACGACGCATTTTCAACCCGTCACGTAGCAGAAGCTTCCCGAGATTGGCCTTGAAACTTCGTAACACTGTGCATGGTAAATTTGATTTTGCCAACAGAACCGTAGACGCCTTTTTTGGATGTTTCCTTGTCTGAACCCCGCTATCATGAGCCCATTCCCATCTCCCTGGTGAAACCAGTAATATCGCAGGATCCCGCACTCCTTGTTCATGTTTCTGCTCCCCCGGCTCACCTATCCCAGCTATAAGTATACAAGGCCCCGATAGGCTTAGTACACCTTCTTCTTCTCATCGATGCTGAATTGACCTGGTCCGCTGTTGACCAGGAGCAAGAGACCACCAACAATGGAGAGGATCTGGAAGAAGTCGTACTTGGCAAAGTCCTTGTGGGGGTGGTGCTCGTGAAGCTGCGAGGGCCCATGTTAGCATTTTCCTCCTCTCGAGCTTGCAGTATTCCGAGCTTTGGGAACTTACAGTCCAGAAGTTGTTGACCAGCACGTTGAAAACGCTGAGGATGACCACCAGCAGTGTCGCGCTCCACTTCGCCTTGAATCCAACGACGACCATGACGCACGCGACCAGGCCGACGATGGAGACGAGGATCCTCCCGATGGTCCATTGTCCACTGAACACAAAGCCCACAAACAGGAAGATGAGCAGCACGCGACCTGCGAACTGGAAGTACATCTTGCGGTCCTTCTCCTCCATCTGGGGAAGACCGGCAAACGCCTTGGTCTTCTTCATCCACGAATCGGATAGCACCATCAGAAGGCCGCCCATGACGGACAGGTTGCGCAGGAAAAAGTTGAGGTCAAAGATGAGGCCGTAGCCGAGGGCCTGCGTGACGACGACGCCAATGAGACCCACCACAGCGTATTCGGAGTGACGGCGGGCAATGACGAGCGTGGAGCAAGCCACCATTGCGATGACGTTGACGATGAGGAAGACGTGGGTAAGACCATTGGGGACTGACAAACGAAGTCAGCTGGTTGTCCAGAAGGCGCTGCCTCCTGGTGAGGGGGTCGGAGGACTCGAACTTACTATGACGGTAGTCGTGCAGGTAGAGAAGCTGGTCGCTCCATTGTGTTAATATGCGCAGGGCATCTTCGAGGAAAGTGACGACAATCAGGAATCGGCCGATTGCGGGCATGTATCTGTGATCAGCTGTCAGCATCGCGTCTTGCCCCCTTGCATGTGTGGAGAAAGAAGAGGTTGGACAGGCGAGGTTGGACGGGTAAAAGGGTTGCGTACGGCTTCACTGGCTCTGCAACAGAGTCAAGCATATCCTCAATCTTGCTGGTCTGCTGTCTGATTGCATCGAGAGCGTTGCCCTCGGAAGGGGCGTCATTCATGCCACCACCGTAAGCGGGAGCTCCCATGCCGTATCCACCTGCATTTCCTCGTAGTGTCGCCATTTTGACAGCTTGTCGATGCTAGGTATCGGGTTGGACGAGCCGATCGAAGCGAGGTTGTATAACTCGGAGCGGACCTGCTGGTGCGACGAGTCTTCGTGATCGTGATCAGGAAGGAGGGGTGTCGCAGGGGAATTGAAGCTCGTAGGAAGGGTCCAAAAATCAGACCTATCCCTTGGGTGAAGAGCTACAGACAAGATCCAGTCTGCGCTGCGATGCTCGAGGTAACAAAACTATGCAGGATAGTGATAAATGGTCTTGGGTTATCTGCCCATGGATGGAGTGGACGCGGTTGGAAGGGAAAAGAGCGGCTGTCCGTGGTGTTGGGTGTTGTGTCGAGAAGGAAAGAAGTTAAGGTTAAGAAGTCATTCGAAGTCGTCTCGAAGCTGTGGGTGGGTTTAAGGACACCTTGTCTCCTGCATTCAGTCTGGGACTAGCTCTGCCCAGGATCATTGGGTTTGGCATGGGATAGTGGATGGCTTACAAGAATTCTGTTAGAGAGGCCCGTGTAGAGCCCATGGAAGCACTATCACCTGAGTGGGGCTACTTTTTGAGCCCCCACTTTGGCCGCGGCCACGGGTGTTTTTTTAGCTTAAAAGTTCGGTCCACGGGATCTCAAGTCAATCGGCCGGCTGCCGAACCAACCACATCCGGTCAGCAACGTTGAGAATATTCGACCTCACTCTCACAATATTCAAGTGGTTATTTGAAGCCTCTTGTCGCGCTCTCCCGCGAGCGAGGAACACTGCCCCAAATTCTTACTGGAGAGAATTAGAAGTTTGCTTTGGGCTCCATCAGTTTTCGCCTTGCTCTGGGTCAGAAACTCGGCAGTCCAATATCGGTACTGTTGCTACACGACATCGACACCTTCCGAGGTAGGACGAGTTGCAACTTCACCCCTCGACTGCGCGTGCCATAAACATCTTTCTATACTCACATAGATATTTTAGCTTTCCAGAGCCAGTCAACAGTGGACGAACCCCAGGCTTGCTTTGAAAGGGCTGGACCACCAATCTGTAATATATCCTCAACACACATACCCATACTTTCAGGGCATCAGTAGTCTGATGCCCCTTCTTCGTCTTCCCAGTCTACTTATCAGCGAAAATAATTCTTGAAATACTGGCAAGCGGTCCGTCAGTTGTCAGTGGACAGGTTGGCTGGAGAAAGGCATCCCCACTTGAGTAGACCTGGGTGTTCTCAGGCAATTCTCAAAACAATTGCAACGACTAAGCGACGTGCCTCAGCAGGTTTTTACGGAGACCAGATCGCAAATACGAATCAAGTGGTTCCTTGAACCTGGCAGTTGTCGAGTTGTTCGTCTTGATACGTCCCAACTTGCCATCACTGACACTTACAGGAAATGGATGACACTGAGCCGTTCGTCTTTTGTGCGACCATTGCTTCATTCGCCTCGGCTTCTACCACGGGTCTATTCCAGGCGCAACCACAAGTGAATCATGGCGATATTCCAACCGCGCTAGCAACCTTGGAAGTCACTGAGGCTGACTGCTAGTTGTTTAGATCAATCCCCAGTCAGCCTTCGCTAGTTGTTGAACGCTGTTCATGTATCGTGACAAGCTCCTATGTGGAAGCAATGCTAGCAAGAGGACTATATAAACCTGGAGGGTCTCGATGTTTCGTTCAGGCTTTTTTTTTGGGGGGGGGGGCGGGAGGGGGAAGGTTGTTTTTTCCTCCAATACATCACAAACACACAAGTAAAAACTCTCTACCCGAGATAATCAACCCAGCACAGATCAAGCCTCGATCTTGACCCTAAGTGATCAAGATTTCTAGTAACAGCTCACCGCCCCGTTTCAGGACGTGCATAAACCTTCAAAATGCTATACAACTACTACAACGGCTCTCACACGGGCAGGGGCCCCTGTGGGGCTATAGTGGTAACCAGTAGGCACTTCCGGAAGTATACGACGTCGTCAACCGGCCGATAGGCCACTGGTCCGGCCAGCTCCACGTGCTGCGCCCCAAATATGAACCCAGGCAGCACCAGGCTTCGTCTTTGGTGGCGCAAATCGGCCTCCACCTCCACCTTTATTGCCACAACCGCAAGCATTTACTACCATGGGTCTTGGCGCTTGGAACACGTATAACAACGGCCAGTCTTTTGGCTGGCCTGCGAGATTCTAGTTTGGAAGCAGGACACTGTAAACCCATTCCTTACGTGTGGGTAATAAGCAAGATTGGTAGTAAACAATGCCATAGAGTGTGTCTATAGCTCATCTATAGAGTCAGTGCTACCAGTTCAGTACAAATTATGTTTTATTGCATTCGCATAGCGTGAAATGCTCTGCCACAGGTGGTACCCCCGGGGTGCCACCTCCAGTGAAGTTAACAGACCTAACGCCAAGTTGTGACTCGTCTCGTGTAAGTAAGCGTTCAGGAGATAGTGTAAATACAATTAAGACCCTCCCCCTTGCAGATGAATTTTGCTATTTGGTTGATCCCAGCTGGAATCTCGATCACCTCATGAATAACACTCAAATATCGTGTACTCGTGACCGAGACCCTCAACCATTGCTCACGAATGGTTAAAAGCATGGGAGCATCACCTTGCGAACTGGGCCTCACTTTCCAATGACAGACCCAACAACATACAGAACTTTCCAACCTTCTCAACACTCTTGGCGACCACTTCTTGCAGACATCGTACCATGCTATGTACACATGCAGGTGACTTCCCCAGGATGCTCAACGACCGACATCTATCATACGCGCAATGTCTCGACGACATGGATACGCGGTTGGAATCAACGAAAAGATTCATCCACCGTAGCCAGGGGTCCGTCTTTGGGAGCCTGGCCGGAGGGTAGGGAAAACCCGCGGTGAGCTCCGCCGGGGTCGTCCACGTTCTTGGTCTTTCCACCAGCGCGGAAGATCCTCCCCCAGGCCAAGACTCCTTCGAACATGACTGTCAGGCATTTCATGCTTGAACTTGCACTCCCTCTGTCTCTTGCCGTAAATGCAACGCCCACTGCGGATCCAGTCTAACCAGTACAGCTTTTCTTCCTGCCTTGGATGAGGAGGTGGCGTCTTGAGCGCTGTGGGGCCCTGTCGGGGCTGGACAGAGGCTGGCCGTTGAGCTTGGCCTGTGGGTTTGTCAAGTTCGGGCGACCGCAGTGAACTGCTGCCTCCTTGAAGGCTTGGTTGGATAACGATGGTCGTATCGACACTCGACGCCTCGCTTGAAGCAGCATGGCCGTGATCTTGGGTTCCAGGCACGGAACTGGCGACCTGCCCAACCATATCAGCCTCGGGCTGGGCAGCTTGTCTAAGGGCTCTCATCGCTACCAATCGCTTTCGAAAATTCACCGCGGCGATGCGGCCATGAGTTTCGACCTCATGACCACCAGGCTGGCGGTAGTCAGTATATCGAAGGTCTTTGGCGCCCACCCAGGCATAATGTCTCCCACCTGGAGGGGAGAATTCCCCTGTGAGCGGAACCTGGAAGTTCTCATCGAATAACAAACAAGGGAACTCGCGCTCAGACGCGCGGGAGCCAGAAACCTCGAAACTGTCCTTCCATCCTATGAAATTGAGTCCATTCTGATCGACCTCGTAGCAGGATGGGTTTGTATGTATGAGGTTTAGGCTTCTCAGGTGGCCGGTGATCCCGATCTCATCGAATGCCCCGAGAGGCAGTACAGTCGTAATGTACCAGGTTTTGAATTCGTCCCAGTACGCTTGATAAAGCTCACCGGCCACAGGTTCCACAACGCCCAAGGATGGCTCGATCTGTCGTTCGTCCTCGGGTATTGACTCATAGACTTCTTCGTCCGAAGGCACATATTCGTTGTCCATAGGGTCCGTCTTGTCTTTTGGCAGGTCGTCTTCACCATCTTGTCTACCATGATTGGAGGTAAATTTCTGGTGGCAACTGACATTCGAAGCCCGAGGCCGACGCTGGGCTAGCTTCCGCTCATACTGGTGCCCTTGCTTGAATGCCTCTTCAAGTGCAGCGTTGTTGCGTCTTGCTTCCTCTTCACCACAGTCGACAACTTGAATACCCAGCTCCTCGACTGCCCGGTCCCATTTTCCATTTGCACCATGCATCTTCCCAGTCAGGTGTTTTGAGGCCCCATTCACTGTAAAAAAAATCAGGTCGCATGTCTGACAACGGAGTATGTACCACTTGTTTGACTTGGCAGGGTACTCGATGATAATATAAATGTCCTCGATTCTCCAGTCTTTATTCTCGGCATTGACTTCATCGAAGAGTATTGTTTTCTTTATTTTTTGCTTCTTTGCCACGGGCCCATCCGGCTCTGATGAAGGACTTCCACTTCTGTAGTAGTATGCACGCTTGCTAGTTTCTGGCTCAGCTTGAGCCTCTCCGTTCAATGGGGTCATGGATCGAGATTCCGGGTGTTCGACACTGAAGCTCTCAGATTGTCCCTCTTCGGTCGACTGTGGCTCCCCAAAATGATGCTGCGGAGGCTGGGCCGGATCGTCCACCGGAACGGAAGAGGGCAGGGTTGGCGTAGTGGGGTCTGCTGTACTTGGCTCAGGGAATGTCGCTCGCAATGGTCACCCCGTTGCCTGTCACTCACCTCCTGTCACTCGGTTCGCCGGTCCCAGCTCTGGTCTAAACGTGTGCCATCGCCCTTGCCGGTCTCTAAACGGCACATTAGCGGATGGGCGTTTGCGTTTGCGCGGATGGAGCCTTAGCAGCGGTTGGCGTTGAAGGAGGCTGAAGTTGTTGTTGTTGCTGAGAAGGAGCCGGATCTCCGAACTGAGGTCCTAGGCCTTCGGTTCTCCCTGAGGAGTGTCGAGACCTATCACTTCGGCCCGGTTGCTCGAGGTTCTTCTCTTGGTTTGAAAGAGACCTCGCTGCCGAAGACCCTTCCGCTGGTAATCCTTGTGTGGTATTTTCTTCCAGACTTAGTCCTTGAGAAATAGGTCGCTTACTCGGGGTGCTGTGCTGGAGGCTCTGTCAGGTATTGTTAGCCAAAGACAAGGGAGATCTAAGGACATTGACATACACTCTCTGCAGGATATTCTTGGCTTCTGTGTCGCTTGAACTCCTTGAGCCTTCCCATGTATCGCTGATCTTCTTCCTCCATCGCAGCGGTCTGTTCTGCTAGACACCTTGAACCCCATTGACCCAATTCGTCCATCTGCTTTTGGACTTTCGTCATTTTACTCTCAAAATCGCGGTTTAGATCTTTCAGCCGTCTCTTATGTTCCGTTCTCATCCTTTGGAATGCCTCGAACAGTTTCGTCTCTTCTGCTTCCATTTCCTCGATGGTGGGATTGTGCTCCAACCGCGCCCCCAGGCCACTTAGTCGTCTGTCTTCCTTCAACTCTGTATGATATCGTCGGCCCTCATCCTTGACGGCGACGGCGTATCCTTTGTGATGCTCTTCACGCTGCGTCTTCAGCTGATCCTCCACATCTTGCTTTCCATTTTGAATCCGCCTCTGTTCTCTCTCCAAGGTGCGCTTCAGTTCATCCTTGCGTCGTTCATGCTCTGTCTTGATAGCTTGGTATGATTCAAATCGGCTTATTGAATCAGCTTCTAGGTCCTCGTTGCTGGGCGAGTACACCGGCTCCGCGTACTCCATAATGGTGAGAGATGTCGACCAAAACCAGGCCGAGCTACGTGGACTGGCAGTGAAATAAATTTTATGAGGCTGTCTTCAAACTGTTGAACTTACAATGTCGATTTGTTTGTGGCTACAGGACTCCAAATAAAAAAGGGGTGACGATAGCTGAGAACATAGAAAGGAACATGAGGAGGTTGGAAAGGACGCTACAAATGCAAGTCTTCAACGTGAACAACTCCTTCAACGGTCTGTCTTCTGACGTATCAGATTTGTATCACGGTTACATACATGACCCCAAGCTACCATTCCTTAGTCTTGTTCCAAGACACTCTTCAGAATTCTAACGTTTACTCGGCTACCAGCATCTTTATTACCTGGCCGGCAGTGTATCAAACAGGTGGAGTGAGTGTTGAGGAAAAGCGGTCTGCGCTCCTTTGTCGTAGCCTACTCCGTCTTGCCCTCCTTCCTCCACACCCCCTTAACCTCTTTGACACCCTCACATGGAATTATTGCTATGCTCTTGGTCCGGCTAAAGCATGTGATATGTTCCAACTCAAGGATAGATAAGAACTCAAAGTGATTGATATCTCGCGTGTTGACAGAGGAGTCTTGTCCGTACGACTTCCCCTGGACCACTTCCATTTGCGTCTTTGTCTGCTTGTCTCACTCCCGCCCCTCCCCTCCTTCTCCCAATGGTCATCACTTGCCTGGTCTCTGAGATATTACAGGGTTGGTTGCAAACATTGCTGCAACCAGGCAACGATCCTGCATTGCATATACGAGTAGATATAATAGGAAATCACTGTCTCAATGCAAATCACTGCTCTCAACATCAAGGGTACACAATCAGGTTATCTAGACAGCTTTTAGCTACCAGATACTCAACATATGCCAGCATCATTTCTGATGGCTAGGTACTCAGGTCTCGGCACCTTCGTCATGTATAAGTGTCTACTTTCCAAACGAGCTTTGCTGATAGCACGCCCAGCACCGGTACTACTGAAGGGGAAAGCCATTGGCACTTGATGTCTCGATCCCGATCCAGATTTTCCTTATATTCTCTTTTGATGATGGAAATACCCTGAAAGGAGAAGGTCTAAATCACAAGTGCCTCGTCCTGCCTCGTCAACCCCCATCATCCGTGACGATGTGATTGCAATATTCTGAATCCAAAGAACTGGGGCAACCCATATTTTCTGTTTGGCCGCGATGAGGGCATCATCACCGTGAAGAAGGTCAGGTCTACACTTAACTGTTAATGAAATTTGGTTCGGTACGTCACATTATAAGAGCGAAATCACCCCAAAACTCCCGAGGTCCCCTAACCCTGCGGCTCACGCCCCTGTCTCAGCACTCCGACCGTACAAACCAACCCCACCTTTGAAGATTCCAAGGTTGGAGACCCTGGAAGCTTGCAAGGTTCTAGGCCTGCGCGCCTGTCACGCAAACTTTGGGGCGGAAATTGAGCCGCATTTGGGCATTTCATCAACGTTAACCTTCCCCGCCACCAACCTCACACGTCTGCCGCCAGCTCGGCCACCGCGACTATATTGACAACAAGCCAACGGTGACGCGACTGGCGCAGAGAATAGCGAGTCCGACGACCAGTTTAGAAGCAGAAGCAACCATCCTACTTCGTCCTTCTACCGACCACTGCTTTGCCGACGTCAAGCCTAAGCCTCACAAGCTTCAGTACAGCCACGGAAATTGCAACAACGAGCCCACAACTGTCGACGACAGAACACCCCGCAGCCATGGAGGACTATGTTTCTGAGAGCGAGAGCGACTATACCAGCTACTGGCGTGATTGGGTAGGTCAATCATACATCCACCTCATGTCAAAGCGATGTTGTGACAAACCCGTTTTGTTTCCCTTGTTGCGATCCATCGCATGCACTGCAATGGGACAAACACCCCACCACCCACAGCAGCATCCCCATTCGTTTTCTGCCCTGCACCTTCTCAATACAACCCCTTCAACTCTCAGTGTGGCTTTATATGAGACTGTCACTATGGAGCCAAACAAGAAAGCAAGGACGTCGGGACTGACACGCTACTACCTTGACCAGTTCATCTCCTCCCGAGGCAACGAATACTTTTGCGAGATCGACGAGGAATACCTGACTGATAGGTTCAATCTGACGGGTCTGAACACCGAGGTTCAGTACTACCAGTATGCTCTCGACCTGATCACCGATGTTTTCGACCTCGACTGCGACGATGCGATGCGCGAGGCCATTGAGAAATCCGCGCGCCATCTGTACGGCCTCGTCCACGCTCGTTACACCGTCACTACTAGGGGTCTGGCGAAGATGGTACGTCTATATGTCGACCGTATTGATCTGGCACGGTGAATTGACTCGATGGAAAACAGCTCGAGAAGTACAAAAAGGCCGACTTTGGAAAGTGCCCGCGCGTCCACTGCAACTCGCATCCCCTGCTGCCCGTGGGCCTGACCGACGTTCCCAACCAGAAGCCCGTCAAGCTCTGGTGCGCTCGCTGCGAGGACATCTACAACCCCAAGTCCAGTCGCCACGCTACCATCGATGGCGCCTATTTCGGCACGTCGTTCGCTCAGATCTTGTTCCAGGTCTACCCCTCCCTGACGCCCACCAAGTCTACCGAGCGTCATGTCCCCCGCTGCTACGGCTTTAAGGTACACGCACCCGCGGCTCTGGAGCGCTGGCAGGCTGAGGAGCGCGAGAAGATGCGTCGCCGTCTTAAGCGTCAGGAGATCGAGCCCGGCTTCAAGGATGATGGCGAGGCCGAGGATGATGATGACGACGACGACGACGATGATGACGAGGAGATTGAGCTCCAGGAGGGTGGTGCTGCCGGTGCTGCCCTCGCCGGTGTTGAGGCTGGTGGCCAGGGTGTGGTGGTCTAGGCTTCACCTCCGCCGTACTCGGATTTCCCTCGCCCCTTACCCCAGAAGGCGTATCCGACCGCATCTCAGGGCAAGAGGGGTGAAACTTTGAATTGAACTTGGCGTTATGGGAGGATTACGGTTCATGACAATACCTCAATGCATGGCAGGGTAGGCAGTTTACGGTTGTGCTTCAGGTTTAGGCATCATGGTTGCCTCATCCATACCAGGTACATAATACGAGAATTGTGCCTATTACGATGAGTCCACGCATTGCTTCAAACGAAACTGTCCTGAGTAAATATACGGAGAGGTGAATCAAGAGAGATGCAAGGCGAGTAACTTGAAGGGGGATAAACTGTGGAAGTATGCAAGAGGCTGGGCAACATCATCTAAAAATGTTGTCCGCAACAAGAATGTTTTAATGTCCAGAACTCCATAGATTCCTTGCGGTTTCTTTGCTATTGCCGTTGGCGCCGGTCAGGTTCGAGTTGCCGCGAAGCAGTCAGCAGCACTACGAGACTACAATTCAAGAAGTATTGGCGCAGTCGCGATAGAGAAGGCCATTAGGTCACCACCTCATGGTTGACCTATCCTGATAGCCTCACGCTCCTTGCTTCAAGGTATTTGGAGTTGATGAGTGTGGGAATGCCTCTACCCATACTCTGCCAATAAAAGGGTTTAACCCTGACGTTAGGTGCTAGGGCTGCGCCACTCGAGTGACAATCTTCATTTGCAACTGCAGCAGTTGTTTCGGGATCGAATAGGGACTGCGTAAAGACCCCGAGATACCTAGGTAGTGAGAGCGCAAACGTGTCTTCTTCAGGCTTCGTGCTCGCCGACTGCTCGGCTCTCGGAGCACGCTGAAATCAAGCAAAAATTGGGAATTACGGAACAACCAAGGTCTATGGGACTGCTATTACATGAGCGAATGCCGGGATTCCGACCGAGGTGGAATACGGGCTACTATGTAGAGAAAGCCAAGACGACTACGTATGTATGCGTACGGCGTGCCCTTGCCTATCCCAAACCCACTCTAACTTTTGACGTTTAAAGGTCGGGGTCATGTTGTTAAGGCAGGATGATAGGCAGACAGGCATCCATCAGTATCACTTCCACAGCAATGAGGCCATCACCAGACAATATGGACCAAAGGTTGGGGAGGGAGCCCATGCCAATCGAGGTTCCAAGTTGGTGGTTCATCTGGTTAATCTAAGCGGGCCCCCACGTCTGCAGGGGGTTTACTGTAACTTTTACTGGGCACCAAAAGCCTGAGTAGCCTATTGGCGAAAATCTGACACGCGGATGGTACCTGATACAGGAGCACGGACCCACTGAGCGGCAGCCCTTGCAGGGGATACGAGATGCGTGTACGGATCCGTAGTGTACAAGGTGCAAGGTGCAGCAAGTGGGAAGTCTTCAAGGGATGGATGATGGACGACAATTCCATGTGAAGGGGGACCTTGCACTCACTTTCATATGCTCTCAACCAAAGACTTACGAATCAATCAATCGGTCCATCAATTCGAAGATCAAGCACCCATCAGCGACAAAAACGCTGCGTGCCGTCCTCCGTACCCTTGCGCTCTTTCAATACGACGCACCAAAGTCCTAATCTCTCCAGCTAGCCACCACTATCTGACGTCGAAACGCCCTCGACTAGATAACACGACAACGACACGACAACACCAACGACCACCGACCACCGACGACGACGACGCTCGTGACTGCGCAGCTACTGCCTGTCACCTCTCTACCAAAGTAGCTCCTTACTCAGGCCATGCTCGCACCTTGATTGCAACACCCCATCAACTGAGGGCGCTGAAGGCGCATCTCGTGTCCCTGATTTACCAGTCTATGCCACAGCAATCATCCGTTAAACCATACGAATCCTGACGACGACACTCCTTCGCGGCGACCTGCCGCGACTGGCACGATGGCGGATCAGTCGAATGACCCTTCCAAGAATGGGAACCGAGCCCCTCCGCCCCCGCCGATACTTCTAACAAACCTCGATTCTTCATCCGGCGAATCTGGGAACTCGTCTGGAGGAGGAGGACAATTACTCGGGGCACATGTGGATAAGGATGATGCTAGGTCACGATACGAGAGTCTGTCACCGACGACGGCACAGATGGCTGCGAATCTACCCGGGATCTCGACATATTGGGACAACCCTTACCAGCAACAACAGCAACAACAACAGCCGCGACCACAAGGACTAAGTATCGAACCTGAGTCGCCAATGGATCCCGCTTTCCAGTATGCCATCCCGCCGGAATTCTCGCAACCCATGACACCTCAACAACATCCACGTGCGCTTTCAGAGATCAACGCGACTCCGAATGCCGCCTACGAGGTACCATCCTACTTCGCCGAGCGCAATCCCAAAGACTCAGACCGTGTACCTCTGACACAGACCGCCCAGCCGATCGACGGGCTTAGTGTTTCCGGCGACTCTCAGGCGAGGGATAGTTTCCAGACGGTCCGGGATCTCGATGCAGGCCCAAGCCAGGTTCGCAACGAGGACAGGCTGGGCTACGACTTGGAGTCCGGGGTCGGGTCCAGGAAGCACAGGAGCTTTGGCAAGAGTCTGACGCCAGATGGGAGCCGGCGATCCAGATCACCCTCATCCGGTGCCTTCTTGAAAGCGGGTTCGATTGTACGCGCCATGTCCCAGCGTGTGGTGAACATCAGTGGTGAGGGTGAGGTCTTGGAAAACCAGAAACGTCGCGAGCGATCACGGTCACCGAGCAAAGATGCCACCACGCGTGAATCTGCCCCATCGATGCCTGATCTTACAGACACCTCCTACACGTCGCAGCTCTATCAAAATCAGAGCCCAGTCGAGAAACATGGGCAAACTGAGTACATCTTCCCGTCGGATCCCGGCCCCCTCTCTTCTGTGCCGGGGATGCAGGGGCGTATGCCAAATCCCTTGAAGGGGAAGTCATTAGGGATATTCTCACCGGATAATGCTATACGGACAAGGCTATGCGATATCCTGGTCCAGCCGTGGACGGAGCCTTTAATTCTCATCCTGATCGTGCTTCAAACGGTCCTCCTCTGTGTCGAAGCCGCGCCGAGTGTGTTTGAGCATGGCGATGGCAGACCAGATCGATGGGGTAGGACTCCGATCGACTGGACCATCTTCGTTTTGTTTGTCATCTTCACTATGGAGATCATTGCCAGGATTATCGTCTCTGGTTTCATACTCAACGCACCCGAATTCAGCACTATAGATCGACAGAAAGGTGTGAGGGCTGCCGTTGTGGACAGGTACCGGACAGTCTTCCAGCCTCAAAGACAGAGATCGGTCAAGAAGCCGCCACAAGAGTATGGCCCGACGACCTTTCAACGCTCTGTCACTTTCCTCGGTGGCAATCCGCGACCGGAGACGTTAGAAGAGCAGCAGAGATACCAACTGGCGCGGAGAGCCTTCTTGCGACATGGTTTCAACCGACTCGATTTTGTGGCGGTAGTGTCGTTTTGGATATCCTTTGTGATCGGTATCACGGGTTTGGAGAAAGAGCACCATCTCTACGTCTTCAGAATGCTTAGCTGTCTCCGTATCTTGAGACTTCTGGCTTTGACGAAGGGCAATGCGGTAAGTTATCCTCTTATCATTGTGGATGTCAAGATACTTACTACGGAAATAGGTCATTCTTCGAAGCTTGAAAAGAGCAGCTCCATTGCTCCTTCGGGTCTCGTTCCTGATCGGCTTCTTCTGGCTAATTTTTGCCATCATTGGTGTGCAAAGCTTCAAGTCCAGTTTCAAACGACAATGCATCTGGATCGACCCTGACGACCCGCTGAATATCACTTCGGCATATGTGAACGATTTTCAATTCTGTGGTGGCTACAAAAACGACACTACTGGCCATGATATGCCATGGGTCATTGCCGAGCCACCAGACAACTTGGCTAACCTCAACCCCGGCACGCCCGACGCTAAGGGTTACATATGTCCTCGAGGTTCACTTTGTCTCCAGCACGCAAACCCGTACAACGACACTTTTCATTTCGACGATATCCTCCATTCACTGGAGTTGGTCTTCGTCGTTATGAGTGCGAATACATTCTCGGACCTCATGTACTACACGATCGATTCGGACTACACGCCATCAGCACTCTTCTTCGGTGCCGGGATCATGATCATGTTACTCTGGCTGGTCAACTTGCTTATTGCAGTCATTACCTCATCCTTCCAGGTCATCCGTGAAGAGAGTAAAGCCAGTGCATTCACAGACACCGAGGACAAATTCATACCGGCCCCGGCTGAGGAGCCGCCGAAGCGAGTCACGGCCATGCAAAAGATTTACTCCAAGTCGACGACGTTTTGGGTTCTGTGTATCTCATTCGACTTGCTTGCTCAGGCATGCAAAAGCGCTAGGATGTCAGACGACCGCAAGGAATTTATCGAGAACGTCGAAATCGTGATCACGCTTCTCCTTGACATCGAAATGGGCATACGGCTTGTCGCAAACTTCCGAGGTTTCTTTCGTAGCAAACGAAACCTGGTCGATCTTGTGCTTGCTGTCGTGACGTCTGCCATCCTTTTGCCTCCGATCCACAATGCGGACGAGGTTTACGCCTGGTTGACGGTCTTCCAAATTATGAGGGTCTACCGCGTCGTCCTTGCGGTTCCGATGACGAGAGACCTGATTTACATGGTGCTGGGTGATGCGACAGGTATCAGCAACCTTATGCTGTTTGTCTACTTGATTACACTGCTTATGGCCATCTTCGCATCGCAGCTCTTCCGCGGAGAAATACCGCTGACCGACGACGGCGGAGACAATATCTACATCAACTTCTACACGATATGGAACTCGTTCCTGGGCATGTACCAGGTTCTATCTAGCGAAAACTGGACGACGATCTTGTACACTGTCACCTCTTACACGACAGCATGGCATACGTCGTGGATTGGGGCCATGTTCCTGGTTGGATGGTTCATTCTGGCCTTCTTCATTCTCGTCAACATGTTCATTGCTGTCATTCAGGAAAATTTTGACGTTGGCGAGGATGTGAAGCGACTTGAGCAGGTCCGGGCATTCTTGCAAAGAAAGGAACTCGGTGGCAGTTCTAGTAACCTGGCTTTGTCGACCATATTCTCTCTAGGAAGAACGCGAAAGCAAAAAGACCCCCTTGACTATGGCCCGGCCATGATGGAGATGTTATTGAAGGAGGCGGTAGTCCGCGACTTTCTCGACGACGTCGACCCCTTGCACGAGGCACCTCCCGCTGGCAGCCAGTCGCCACCAGAAGCGAACGACGCGGCAGCTGGGAATGTTAAACCTGGGTTCATGTCCATGTTATGGGGAAAAACTGTTGTGGCATTCAGTAGCAAGGATCCCAACCCATTCTACTCGAACGTCAATACCAAAGCCCGCAACGAAACGTCGGATCCACGTCAAATGGCCCGTCAAGCTGTCTCGGCCACCGCTGAGCGGCGCAAGGCTCAACGAGCATATCTTGCACGTCATCCGATGTACAACAAGTCCTTGTTCATCTTCTCCACGCGGAATCCAATTCGGCACCTGTGTCAGAGACTGGTCGGTCCTGGTCGAGGCACCGAGCGTTTTGACGGCGTTGAACCCCACAAGGTTGCGTGGTACACATTCTCAGCTTTCATCTACGCTGCTATCGTCGCCATGGTGGTCCTGGCCTGCGTCACCACGCCGCTTTACCAAAAGGAATATTTCCAAACCCATGCCTTCAGCGTCAAGAACTGGTTTGTCTGGACTGACATGGCCTTCGCGACCGTCTTCAGCGTTGAAGCGCTCATCAAGGTCATTGCAGACGGATTTTTCTGGACACCTAACGCGTACTTCCGCAGCTCCTGGGGAATCATCGATGCCGTAGTTCTGATCACTCTGTGGATCAACGTCATCACTCTGTTCACCAATGAAGGCGCCGTATCTCGGGCTGTTGGTGCTTTCAAAGCGCTGAGAGCCCTACGGTTGCTGAACGTGAGCGATAGTGCGAGGGAAACCTTCCACTCCTTGATCGTCATCGGATGGTGGAAGATTGCCAGTGCGGCCTTTGTGTCCTTGTCTTTGATCCTTCCATTCGCCATCTACGGAACCAACTTATTCATGGGCAAGCTGGTGACCTGCAACGATGCTGACGCGGGAGATTACCTCTTTGATTGCTTCGGCGAGTACAACAGCACACCGTACAACTGGGATGTGTTGGCTCCTCGTGTCGCCGCCAACCCTTACTACAGTTTCGACGATTTTGGCTCTTCACTTTTCATTCTCTTCCAGATTGTAAGTCAAGAGGGCTGGGTCGACGTGTCGTTCTCGGCGCAATCAATCACCGGAATCGGCAAGCAGCCAAAGTTTGGCGTTTCAGAGGGCTATGCCGTCTTCTTCGTGATATACAACCTCTTGGGAACAGTCTTCGTGCTCACGCTGTTCATCTCGGTCTTCATGCGGAATTACACTGAGCAGACTGGCGTGGCGTACCTGACGGCAGAGCAGCGTTCTTGGCTTGAGTTGCGCAAGCTCTTGCGCCAAATCTCCCCCTCCAAGACGTCTTACGATGACTCTAAGCAGAAGTGGAAGAAATGGTGCCACAAACGCGCAATTGAAAAGAAGGGCAAGTGGTATACCACTATCACGATTGTCCTTGTGCTTCACTTATTGCTGCTTCTTGTCGAATACTATGATGAGCCTGACTGGTGGACAAACGCTAGAGACGGGCTGTTCTTCCTTTTCACGCTGACCTACTTGGCGAATTCTGGCATCCGAATCATCGGTCTGGGCTGGCCACGCTTCAGGAAGAGTTCATGGGACATGTACTCACTGATCGTCGTATCTGGTGCTTTCGCAACCACGATCCTATTCTTCACCCGGCCAAATGTGGGCGCGTTCATACAGCTGCACAAGTTCTTTCTTGTTGCCGTCGTCTTCCTCCTCATTCCCCGCAACGACGCCCTGGACCAGCTCTTCAAGACTGCGGCGGCTAGTCTGACAACCATCGGTAACTTGCTGGCGACATGGCTGGTCTTCTTCCTGGTCTTCGCCATTGCCTTGACACAAACATTTAGCTTGACCCGATTCGGTGACTCAGAAACCACCACCATCAATTTCCGTACGGTCCCCCACGCGCTCCTCCTGCTGTTCCGCATGTCTGTCGGCGAGGGTTGGAACCAGATCATGGAGGACTTTGCGGGCATCGAGCCGCCACTATGCGTCGAGAGTGATAACTTCTACTATACCGACTGCGGAAGCAGTGCGTGGGCCAGAGTGCTGTTCATATTGTGGAACATCCTCAGCATGTATATCTTTGTCAACTTGTTCGTCTCACTCATCTACGAGAGTTTCTCGTATGTGTACCAGCGCTCGAGCGGGCTGGCCGCGGTGGACCGAGACGAACTTCGCCGATTCAAGGAGGCGTGGAGGTCCGTGGACCCCCACGGCACGGGCTACATCAGCAAGGACACCTTCCCGCGGCTTCTGGGAGAGTTGTCGGGTGTATTTGAGATGCGCATCTACCCCCCTGAGGACTCGGTCCACCAGGTCCTGGATGATGTCCGGGAGGAACGACCGTCGTCGAGGCATGCCTCGGTCTCTACGGCGAACCAGTATGGTCGCGTCAATCTGCACAGGTTGAACCGCAGGCTTAGCGAGATCGATATCAAGGCTGTGCAAGAACGGCGTCGGCGATATAACATATTTTACGAGGAGGTCATGGTCTCGTCGGATCCGGACAAGGGCATCTCGTTCACGACTGTGCTTATGATCCTGGCTCACTACAACATCATCAACGATAGCAAGAGTCTTCGGTAAGCTGCGCAGCGCGTGCAACACCGTCACTTTGGATGTAGGCTAACAGATCGATAGGCTCGAAGAATTCCTGCGTCGCCGGGCACGTCTGCAGCGTATTGAGGAGGAGGTTCGCCGCCGTGTGGTTGTCGGCTTCTTTGACACCATGTAAGTCTATTATACAAAGGCCTGTCTCTGCCCTACCGCTTGATTAGCATGCTGACATGTCCCCTTCGCAGGTACTATTCACGACAATTCAAGCGGCACAAGGAACGGAAGAACTCTGCCCGTATGACGGGAGTTCCTCAGCTAGGCGTGCCTGACATCCTCGTGGACGACGAGGAACAGCGAGCCAAGAGGAAGCAATCCCTCGCAGCACCACAAAACCCCTACTCCCCACGAGCATCCGCGGGAGCAAGCTCTGGACGGCTGCGCTCATCGACGGCAACGTTCCTGAGCCCGCACGAGGCCCGCAACAGCGGCGGCCCCAGCAGCCACCACCAGAAGGCGTGGCCCGGCGCGTCGGCGGACCTGACGATCCAGACGAAGTTTGACAGCTCCGGGGTGCACCCGCTGAGCAGGCCGCGGTCCGGGGACTCGACGACGAGCGCGGGCCGGAACAGCGAGACGCACCAGAGCACGCACTCGGCCTTCAGCTTCGAGCTGCAGCCGAGCGGGTCGGCGGCCAGCTCGGCGCCGGGAAGCAGGCGGGGCAGCAGGAGCAACAGCGCCGTGAGCCCGATCCAGATGAGCCAGATCCTGGACGACTCCATCTGGATGGCTACCATCAGGAGGAGTGCCACGTCGTCGAAGAAGAAGCCCGGGTGGTGATCTTGTCGTTATTGCAGCTTTGCGGCGGGGGGGGGGGTGGGGTCGGTTTGGTTAATGGCTGTAATGATCCGGGGGGTGGGTATAAGGAGGAAATGGAAAGGAGAGGGGATGGAGGGAGGTACAGCACCTGCCAAAACTACTGCATCAGACCGGCGTTTTTTGTTTTTTTCTTGTATGTTTTTTTCTTCATCAAAGTCGGAGGACAGGACACAGAGAGTCAAAAGTTCTCTAGATGGGGCGTTTTTGACCTGATTGGTTGTCTGTCCTTGCTGATGTTGTACAAGTCTGCATCGAGCGAGCGAGCGAGAATGTCTTTACCCTCTGTTGTCTATAGGTCGGTTTCTACGGGGGAAGTAATCTATAGAGCAAGGTGCTTTAAAGGCAACTCCTAATACGCTCACGTACAATGTTCGGAGGAAAGGGGCTGGTGGCGTTATGGAAAGGAAAGTCCGTGATACTTGATAAAGTCTTGAAGAGCAGATCTGAGTAGTCCATCAGGACAAAAAATACATACACCTGACCGATAACCAGGTCCGTAGTCCCATCGGTTTGTTCCGTGTCTCACGATGCTGCTGCGGATTGCATCCTCTCCATGAAATGCAGGTACACTGCATATGTAGTGTAGAGTAATGCGGCAAGGGGGCGCCGGTTATGAAATGGAACCCCGGACCTGGCTGGATGCTGCGGACGTTTCATGCTCCCTTTATTATAGTACAAAGTTTGTGGAAAGAAGGAGATCCGGTTTGGTTTGGTTTGGTTTGGTTGCTTATTGTAATAGTGGCATTGAGTAATAGGAAGCACCTTTCATGAAGATGGCAAATGGATCATCCAAGTAGACACGGCCAGCGTTGGCCGTTTCTCCTGATAACCAAATGTGTGCCTGAAGATTGGTGTAGGTAACAGATTTCAGCTCGCATCATGATAACATGACGTTGAAGAACCTCCAAGAGGTTGCCTAGGATGACTGGTTTGTCTCAAAATGTTCCAGAAGGCTTCGATCTGGGTGGGCCGCGCTGTGTACTTATTTATGTATGTACTTATGTAATGGAGGGAAATGTTGTCAGTGAGTGTCAGGGAGAATAATGAGTTGCTATCGGTTCGATGAAAAAGTGAAACACAGGCTCTACCAAGAACGACCCCACGGCCCGTCCATTGCCCCTAGCACTGCCTAGCACGGCCTAGCACGACCTAGCGCCGCTAGCTCCCGGGCTGCTGCATCCTATCCTCTCTGTCTCCTGACTAACCGAATTGGGGGAATGTGGCTGTCCATCAGGACCCAGACCTTCAACTTCACCACCTTCGGCAATTCACAAGCAATCAAATCCCCGGTCCCTGTCAGGCCTCTAACGTCCACCACACTCGCCCGTCCGTCAATGCCCGCTAATCTATGAGGACAAACATGGAAGGAATCTCTGATGGTCAGTTGGCTGGCTGCTCAGTACAGCCTGGCGTTAGATACGAAGCATGAAGCATGAAGCATGAAGCATGAAGCACAAAGCATGAAGCACAAAGCATGAAGCATCTTGTACACCATGACATGATGGACAGGGCCAGGGCCGGGACAAGAGCTTGTTTCACCGCGATAAAACCTCCGATCCACTCACCTTGCGGCTCTCTTGACGGCCGCAGCTTGTCTGACCACACCCGTTCCAGCTCTGCGGGTTCAAAGGTTCCAAGGTTTGACTGACTGTCTGACAGATTACTCGTCAATCGCCCCTCGTCACCATTGTTTGGTCCCTTCCTATACCTAGGTAGTTCCTGATCCCGGTTATGGCGACATAACTTGCTCGCATTGAGGTCCGGGAAGGCGCGTTGCATCGGCCGTCGCTTCGCATCAGAAGAGAAGTCATGAGTTCTGGTTCTCCCGACATACGAAGCCATTCAGGGCCAGCCGGAGATGTCGTGTCATCATCGTCACACTTGGAAGCCCCTGACCAGAGTGGAAGTGACCAGGGCGGGCGGGCCACACACCACCCGCCACAGTGACCACAACCACCACCACCAGATATATTGTCTGCCTCACCAAGACATCGGATCAATTGAGTGCTGATGCAGAATTGTGAGGGAGGTATTCCGTACAGTACAGTACAGTACAGTACATGCTCTGTTGTCGAATTCCTCTTGTTTGTCGGCTCTTCCGGGGACAGTACTTTGTACGTGCCAACAGACACTCCCTGCCTGCAACTCTTCCCGGGTCGCAGTCCGCCGTCGTCCTCTGCGGTCTCCAGTCTCAAGTCTCCAGTCTTACTCTACTATGTAAGGACTGGACCAGACGAGACCCACTTTCCCGTGGTTTTAGGACCACCGATCTCCCCTGGCTTTTCCTTGCCAAACTTGCAAGTCGCAAGTCGCCCTTGTCTTGATAGATCGACCGTCCCTCCCGCACTCCTTGGCTCATATAATATTAATACTTAAGGTCTCACCTGGCATCTTGTCGGCTCTGCGAGCCTACCCTACTTCACTTGTCTCTCCATCTACACTATTTTCTTCCCCCACCATCAAGGCTCCGCCCCACCTCTCGTCGTGCAGGTTCGCGCATATTTGTTGACGACGGCTTGATATCTCGGATACCCACTGTCTTTTCCTTCTCGCCAACCTCCCCACTCTGCCCAGTTCATCATCTGCACACGGACCAGTTCATCCACTCGCTTCTGCTAGATAACGTCTGCCACGATACCAGTCCACTCGCTCCCACCGAACTGCCAGCAAATAAGCAATTCCGCATATATAAATATTCCGGGGCTGGGCCTTCTCACGATAACCATACCTTGATACTCCTTCCACCCCATTGTCAAAACCAAGCCGCCGACCTGACAGCATCTCTCCGACCTCTTGCTCCTACCTACCGGAGCTCTCGACACCTCGGAACACCTTCACGCTTCCACACGGGCAGATCCACCTCTCTCAGTAGCACCTTCACCGCCTCAATATCTGTCACAATGGACTCCTTCGGCTTCCAACCCGTCCACCCTCGCTTTGCTCCCTCCTCGAGCTTCCCGGCGCCCTCCATCTTCCGTCGGACGTCAACAAGCTCAAGCAGGAACTCCTACGCCTCATACACGTCCTCGACGTCTGCGGTCTCCACCATAAACTCCGTGATTTTCCGCCAACCGTCGATCATGGACTTGGAGGAGGAGCACAAGACCTTTGGTTCCGAGCTGAAGATTCTCGAGCCGCGACCTGTCGTCTTTTACGGCAGCATGGAGGAGCGTTTCGCCTCTCTGTAAATGGCAGCACCACCACCTGCATTAACAAAAGAAAACAAAACAAAACACCAAAACCCCACGCCTGTCACTACCACCTGACCGGCAGAGCGCGGCTGAGCCTCGACTCTTCATTCTTCTCTTCAGCCAAGCCATTTTACCCACCGCTTTTTTGACGCCGTTTCACACTATGAGACACTTATGACACCAATCGATGAACCGAGGACGATGTGCACTTTTTTACATTCGTATGCGACCGATGGTCAGCGGCGCGGGACATTTCCACGAAGCACAGTCATTTTGGGGATCGCCATGAGGATCACGAATGGCCTACCAGCTTCAAACCCTTTTCCAATGAGCTTTGGGTTCAGTGCACCCCACTGAACCCATCCCTCACTTCACGAACTTTGACACCGGGGGAGGAGCGGAGGTCTTGATAGCTGTAAAACTTCGTTTGCGGACACAGAAGACGGGCAGTCAACGGCGTACCAGGCGTTTCTACTGTTTTTCAAACGCTCATGAAGGAGGCCGGTCACGAGGCTTTGATGGGATTGAGTGAGAGGCATTCCGTCGTGGGAGACAAATGGCAAGGGTTTCTACGGCAGAAGAAGATAGGGAAATTCAACAAGAGCCTAGCAGCTTTCGGGCTGCTCCCACCTATCTGCCAACTACGAACATCCAATTACTGACAGATTAAAGCCAAATCGCGTGCTGTCTGTGATCCTATGCGGGTGGGTCTTTGCTGACAGCTTCTGAGATGGTTTGATGCACAAGTGCCTACTGCTTTGCTGATATCTATATCAGATCAACACCCAGTACCTGATAACATTTGCCTCGATCCATAGCACTGAAATTCCCCGCCTGATGCTGATAAGGCGTCACACAACCGTATCAATTCGACGAAATGACGATGGTTTTACCCAGGCATCGCTCCCTCAATTCCCTCCTGTCGGAACGGCGTTTCAGACTTATCAATTGAGTGACGATCCGGGGCCCCGGGCTTACCCCCGTCACGGCCGTGACGAGCTGGATGGGGAATGCTAGCTCTCTTCCTCTCCGTCGGGATGGGTAAGTCAATGCACACCCCCTCCCTGTCTCATTCAAAACTTCGTCTCTTCTTCATGACGACTGTTGTTGGCTTCGCCACAATGGACCGGGGGTTTGTCTGTCTCGAGTGAAGTGGATAGGTGTCTGGCTCTTCCCGTTCACCAGCTTTCTTGCTCTCGTGAGCCATGTCACCTCGGCGATTTTGTCATGAGTGGGCCAGTTGATAGCAGGAGAGCCGAGCGAGTCCCGGGAGTTGCCCCATGAGTGAGACAAATGGTTTGCCGGCAGCACTCCGTGACGAAGGGTACTCTCCAGTGTGGATAGACGTGTATTACCAACACGACACGCTTGCTTTTCCGGAACGTCTTCTTCCGTTAGAAGGTGGTGCCTGGGGTCGCCTGAGCTGTATGTGGCATCCTCAGTGCTACCTATGTACTGCCTGGGTAAGAGGACTCTAATTGTTGTCTTCCGTGCTCGCATCTCAATTCCATGATGAACCCATCAGTGCGAACACGCATAACCCAAGAGCTTGAAACTTCCCCCATCTATGACTTGTCCATGTTTCCGAGTGCCCTTGAGTGGAAGGGGAGTGAGCAATTCCCGGAAAGCTTGAGATATATCCAACGCCCGAGGCTGCCCCCTCACTCACGGTTCCCAGCGAGGGAGTTTGGCTCTCGCCACTTGTGGGCGAAGTTGACTGTGATGATGTTTCTCAAGATGAAGAAACAAGATGGGTGAGTGGCTGGCCGGCTTGTGTTCGAGTGACTCGTAGAATAAGCCAACCAGCCCCCTTACCCAGAGCCAGACTTCAACCTCTCAAGACGCCCTCGCACCCCGGGCACGCCTCTCTGTATTGCCATAGACATACTTTGCCAGTAGTTGAGACCAATACCTACCTATCAAGCACTCAACAGGAATAATCGCGCTCTTGTTTGCCACCTGATTACTCAGGAAACCCACCCTCAAGAAGAAACAATTCAGCTCCAACACCACCCAGATGTCTAACAACAAAGACAACGACAACGACCCATCCAACCCCACCTCACGCCTCTCCTCCAAAGCCCGCCTAGCCTACTTCCTGACCGGCGGCACAAGACGCGGCCCGGCCACCATGACCAGCCTCCTCAAGCTGTCCCAGGACAGGAACGACGTCAAGAAGGGCCACAAGGCATGGGCCGCCGCCAGGAAGACGGACCTCGACAGACACCAGGGCCAGTGGGGCCAGTCCGGGCTGGCGGGGAAGCTGGAGGGGGCGAGGGGGGTGGGGCCGAAGCCGAGGGGGATGGCCTTGGTCCGGTGGTATAGGGAGAACGACGGAGGAGGAGAAGGAGGAGGGGCGGCGGGCCGGCCTGTGCAGCCTGCGCGGGAGCAGCCGCCCGAGGACGACATTTATGGCGCGAGTGATGATGAGCAGGGGCGCGGGAATGTGAAAGGAAACGGGGGCGGTGACGGTCAAGATGGAGCAGGCGAGGCTCACCCACTCCAGCAACAGAGTGGTGGTAGCGGCGAAGGTCAGCAAGGACATGATCCAAGTCCCCCAGCCGAACATCAAGGCAATGACTGAACAGCCCATCAGCTATAAGAATCTTCGTTCATCAGGTGGCATCAACTCACAGCCAGACATTAACACTGCCACCTGGCAGACCCAGACTCAGGCGGTAGGTCACATGGCCGATTACTGTCGAGGATAGTTGCAGGAGATTAGAATGATACCTTTTTGATTTCCCCATCTACCGCAAAAAACACAAAGCTGATATCCCTTAGTCCAACACAGCAAACAATAGTATGTACAATGCAATGCAACCCGTCCATCGTTGCTTCGTTCAGGCAAACCACCGGTAGGGGAATAAACCAAGAGCCCTCAATATGCTGCCATACCGTCCTGGCCATCCAAACATTAATAGTGGCCCTTCTCGTTCAGCGAAGCCAGAGAGCAAGTTTGATGGGTGCCAGCGCTGCCGGACAGAAATCAATACAGCAGCAACAGCAACTTGAGGGTGTTGATGCAAGAAGCATTTCCCACTCATCTTCCAGTAAGAATAGAACAGTAATCAACAGCCGATGGGTCCTCATATGCCCAAACACCCCTTCCGTTCCAGTTCCCCTTGTAGACCATTAAACACCCGTACGCCGCCGCAATGACCGAGTAGCGAAATCTGAGGAAGGTATAATCAGAACCTCTCTGTTTGGCGCGCAATCCAAATACAGAATGGGGTTGAGGAGTGCGATGTTGACATAAAACTTCGTTTTTGGTCTATGAAATCATGCGTTGTCGTAAACTTGGGTATATGTCCACTTCCTGAATGGTCAGGGACTGTCATGGTCCAAGGCCCGAGACGATGTCTCCGCGAAAAAATTGTGCGACTTTAGCCAGTGCGTAATCATCTTTTACTCATCAAGGGGTTGGTCCAAGTCATGAAGGTCGAACGCAATGGCGTTCTTCTTGGCCCACTGGCGGGTTAGGATGGACGCCTTTAGAAACTTCTTGCTGGCGTACTTCTTGAAGAAGGCCTCGTGAGCCACGGGACGGGCCAGGTAGTCAACCATGAGCAGAAGGCAGGGCTCGATCTCTTGCTCGGTGTAACCGGCGTAGAAGGACAGCGTCGCGTCCCAGTCACCTCGGTCCAGTATCAGTCGTGCCAAGTACATAGCTGTGGCAGCGATGTGAGAGGGACGGTACGACATGAAACGGTGGTCGACAACACTGATCTCCAACAGGTACTTGGCGACAGTACGGGTCTGGATGTCGTAATTGTCGGCCTTGGAGATGCGACGGAGGAAGTTCATGGGGTTGGGGTAGCTAAGATCGTACTGGAGGGTCTGGAGGATGAAGCGTTCAGCAGACAGAATCTCGGACTCAGAGAAGCCGTTGTCTGCAACGTGCTTGAAGTTCCCGACATGAGGCGATAGGACCTCTTCGTACTTGGACGCGATGAACATGGCAGTGATGCCAACCAGCTGCACGCGGTCAAGCTGTACAACCTTCTCCGACAGGAACCGATCAATGATGTTGATACCCAGGAATAGGGTCTCTGGCAGGAGGTGGAACCGAGTGTGGACCTCGATGAGCCAGTCGACCAAGATGCTTCGAGTCTTCCACTCAAGCTCATCCTGGTGGTCCATGTAATCCGGGTTGGGGAGCGAGCTGGGTTCGATGGTCAGGAGATAGTCGAAGATCTCGTGCACGTACTCGGAGACCATGAGAGGGTCATCGTCATCCTCAGCGTCCAAATCTTTCACGCCATCCGGGAAGATAAAGCCTGACTCGAGGTCTGCTTCGTATGGTTCGAGGACGGGCTCAAGAACGGGCTCAGGGACGGGCTCGACAATCTCTACCGCTGGCTTAGGGCGTTTCTGGTTCTCCTTCTCCGCGGTGTGCACCTTCTTACGAACGGGCTCGCCTTCCTCCACCGGGGTCTTTTGCTCCAGGGCCGCAGGCGCTGCAGGCGCTGCAGGACGGGCCTTCCTCTTGGCGCCTATCTCGCCGGGGCCCGAAGCCCTTGTGGTCTTCTTGGGGATGTTGGGCTCCTTGGATGCAAGTGGTCCTGCGCGGGCGCGCGAAGTCGAAGCTATAGTGCTCTTTTGTACTCGGTTCGGTTGTGCGATCTTCGAAACAATACCGGACTTGGCGGCGGTGACCTTCTTTCCTTCGGCAGCGTCGACCTTGGTGACATTGGAGACATCACCAAGGGCAGCACGCTTTTTCGTTACGCCACCGACATTGGCATTGACGGCAGACTTCTTGGACTGCAGAGGCTTGGAGGGCTGGGACAGTTCGTCGACATTCAAGGCGGCAGCCTTAGCACGCGTAAGACGTGTCGAGTTGTTGGTCACGCTGTTCTCGTCGTTCTCGGCCGCGATAACGCGTGCGCGAGTGGTACGTACCTATGAAAGTCAGATACCAGGTCATGACGTGAGGGACCCATTGTGTCATGAGGTCAATGTTTGGAGGAACAGCTTACAGTAGGCATGTCGTCGATTGAGGTATTAGATTACCCAAACACTGAAGGGGTAGCTGGATGGCAAGTTAATTGCTGATCACGTTGTCATGACATGGCAGAAGTCGTGGGCTGGGAGTGTGTGCATGTAAAGTGGGTTGCGGACAGCTGGAGGCGTTGGACGGTGCTCAGCGCGGTGGAGCTACAGGCATCCGGCGCGTCTGGTGAAAAATTGCAACGTGGGCGGTGGAGGACCTTGAAGACTCACATTGAATTCTCGACAACAAAATGCAGAGACACAAATTATGTCTGGACGCGTAGAAGAACAGTGTCAACAAGAGTGTATAAGGGACGCGATATCGAGCTCGGGGGGTTCTGGACGTCAAGCCGCAGAGAGGCCACCGGGCGGGATAATGGTCGGGATGGAATAAGGTACGTGGACTGGCTGGCAATTGAATGTTGGTATGCCGCTCATAAGTGGATGTTTGGTATTGACTTGGAGGTGGATGATGGGGTAAAAGTATGACCTACTAGACCCAGGGAAAGATCAACATGAGAGGTGAAGGTGATGATGGGGATGGGAGATGATGGGTGAGTGCGGACGAGATGCAGCAGAAGGTGTGTTTATTATGCCAAAGTGCAGCGGACCGACCTTGTTTTGAAGGTCTACGGTACAGTGTGTGGGTCTAGAAGGCTCAGGACCGGCAGGACCTGACTTGACTGGCTTGACTTGACAGGACTGGGCGTCGTCGGGTGGGTTTTTGGGAAGGAGCGTGTTCTGTGGTCCGAGCTCGAGACGAGACGAGACGTGGACCCCTGCAATTGCACTTGCACTTTGCTTTGCTGCTGAGTGGTACGGAGAAATACTTCCAGACCGCGACGAGGTGAGCAACTACCAGCTGATGGGCCGCCCCCTCTCGTCAGGCCCGCTTTCGACGCGTCTGGTCTGCTCCGGGATGAAGATGATGATGAAAGATTGCGCGAACGGTGAAGGGCACGGGAGGAATGAACTGCAAGAATGAATCAATAATACTCACAAGTAAATGCAATACAATGCTTTGGATGCCGAATTGAAGGCCCAAAAAGTGCCGACTGAGGTCGCTTGGTGATGGGATGTTTGGTGGAAGAAGGTTGATGGAAGGAAGACAAGGTTGATGATGGACAGTTTGTTAAGGAGCTTGGGACATCGGCAACCCTGGCAACCCTGACATCAGGATGCGCAGCTCAGTGTGGGGTCGTGCAGCTCGACGCGACGGAGAGACATCTGGATTGTTTATATTGACGGGGCCTCGCTATGCTACCACAGCAACGAGCTGCTGACATGCATTCTCACCCGTTATCATTGGCCAATCTACTCGTTGCTGCTCAACCCTCCGGCATTATTTGCCATTTCATCATGACAGGTGCCCTGGATGTTCTGGATCCTTCATGCCTCTCTAGTGACAGAAAGTCAACATTCCTACAATGCCTACATGTAATCCTTATATAGTACCTAGGTACCTACATAGGTAGGCTGATGCTGCCCAGGTGACCTCTACTGCATACCTAGGTAGTGCTGGTATCAGCATGACCCTAACCCTTGAGAGAGACATGCCTCACCTCACTTCCACTAAGAGTGAGATGAATTCAAGTTTGCCACAGTAGATCAAAACTATTATACAACTGTCCTATAATATTGCGATTTCGTATCCATCACTACTTGCCCATGTGGTTTTGGTGTACCTAGGTAAGTAAGTATTGGACATCCCAAGGGGTGGTGATGGGAACCACCTCCAGAGGTACGTACCTGTGCATGTATTTTTAGGTACCTAGGTACCTACCTAGGTAGGTAGTGGGTATAACACATGCTTAGTCACCCCCCAATCCAGACCCCTGCTTAGGCGTCGGCCAACTTTGAATTTTCCCCAGAAGACGGTGCATCACGATAACGGAAAGTGTCTCTCAGTCGACCATTTCGGCTTCCCTGGTCCACTCGCCCCATACGAAGCCCTTCGAGAACTCGATCGATGGCTTCGTGCGCCAATTGACCGCCTACCAGAATCCGAGAAGCTCCGTCTTGAGCTTCATTGTCCCTCGGCCGCAGAGGCCGTCATCTCACAATGCTCCAGCCGAGCATAAGGCCGCTGGCCTCTTCCTTCCGGTCGCTCTTCAACTTCTCGAACGTCGCCCGAGCTTATGCCAGCAAAGGAGGCGCCAGCCGAGGATCCAGCCGCGCCGTCGCCGTGCCCACGCCCGCATTTAAGGCAGAGGAGCTTATCCGGAAAGATGAGGAACAGACCGTCATCCTCCGGACCTACAAGCCCCGGACCCCCGGTGTGCGACATCTGAAGCGCCCCATCAACGACCACCTGTGGAAGGGCCGGCCGTACATGAAACTCACCTTCCCCAAGAAGGGACAAGCAAGAGGAGGAAGAAACAACACCGGTAGGGTCACCGTCCGACACCGCGGTGGCGGACACAAGAGGCGCATCCGGACCGTGGACTTTGACAGGTGGGCGCCGGGAGCGCACGTCGTCGACAGGATCGAGTACGACCCGAACCGCACCGCGCACATCGCCCTGCTCTCGAACAAGGCCACTGGCAAGAAGAGCTACATCGTCGCCGCCGATGGCATGAGGGCTGGCGATGTCATCCACAGCTACCGGTCCGGCATCCCCAAGGATCTGCTCGACAGCATGGGTGGTATCATCGATCCGGGTATCTTGGCCTCCAAGACGGCGCATCGCGGCAACTGTCTGCCCATGCACATGATTCCCGTGGGCACCATGATCTACTGCATCGGCTCGAGGAAGGACGGCCCGGCTAGGTTTTGCCGGAGTGCAGGTACATACGGTGTCATTGCATCCAAGGAGGAGGAGACGAGGGATGATGGTACCAAGATCGTGGTCGGAAAGCACGTCAATGTGCGGTTACAGAGTGGTGAAATCCGCAAGGTTGACAAGGACGCTGTTGCGACAATTGGCATTTCCAGTAACGTTCATTACAACTACACGTCCCTCGGAAAGGCTGGTCGAAAGCGATGGATGGGTATCCGGCCGACAGTCAGAGGTGTTGCCATGAACTCAGGTATGTATAGCTCCCAACCCGACAGTCAATGTTTGCGTATCTGTCAGCAGATGAGGCTAACACTCCTGGCCAGTCGATCACCCCCTCGGTGGTGGTCGTGGAAAGTCCAAGGGAAACAGGCCCCCGGTGAGTCCTTGGGGCACGCCAGCCAAGGGTGGTTACAAGACCCGCAGGAAACACAACATCAACAGATTCATTGTCACACCTCGTGTGCGCAACATGGGCAAGAGGAGAGACAGGAAGGGTTCTTAAGCGGTGTAGTGGTCTTGCCTGTACATATAGAAACCATTTGTGTTGGAATAATCGTGCAGTGTGCCTTCCCATCCGCATATGAGAAGCAAGCTCTGGCATCCATCCTCGCTGACAGTCATGTCGACTGTTCCGGGCAAGATGTGCGCTCGTGATCGAAAATAATCAGTTCCAAAGACCAGTCAACCCAGCCGGATCCAATCCCAGCACAGGATCGTGGCTAGGCTTCGGCACACTCCAGACCTCTTCATACTTGCCCTGATGCTCACCACCAACAGCAAAGTCCCACATGCCCCCCTCAGGATACGCGCCGATCATGGTGAACCCGGATAACTCGACCCTTTCCAGACTCTTGGCCACATCCTTACCAGCAACATGATGACCATCCCCTGCGGTGAGCAGCTGAAACTCCGCCACGGGCTCCGTATCAAATGTCTTGTGCGCCACACCAGCCGGCAACACGAACACATCCCCCGCCCTCGCCTTCACCTCCACGCCACCATCCTCCTCTGCCTGGCCATGAGTACTCTCCTCGAGATCAGCACCTGGCTCATCAGCGGCACCGAATCGGATGGTCGCCTCTCCACTCAGTACGGCCATGCACTCATGGGCAGCGCTGTGATAGTGGCTCTGCTGCGTCGGGCCGTAGCGATAGATCCATTGCACCTGCCACCCGTTGCGGGAGAAGATCTCATGGACCTTGGTCGGATCGCGAGATGAGGGTGAGGATAGGAAGTTAGGGTAGTGCAGGAGGGGAAGGGGTGAGTTTGGAATCAGGGGCGTGGGAGAGAGATTGTATGTCTTGAGTTGGGCCATGGATAATGATTTCGTATGTCTAGTATTGACCGTTCGGCGTTGGGGTCCAAGCTGTCAACATCGATGTCGCTTACTTGAGTAGAGTTCATGATCCATTGAGGATGACCTCTCCGCCCCCTACATACCTAGGTACCCCCGTCCCGGGAACCCCGCCTTCTACGTATCCGTACATTATCAGCACACAAAACTCAAATCCCAAAGACCCAACCATGCAGCTAGTAACCTTCAGCCTCACCAACATCACTTGCCCGCAGGTATAACCCCTCTCGACACCGGAATAAATTGCCCTGGAGTGACAGAGCCTAATTGAGGGAATGGGCAAATAAAGAGAAAATACAAAATGGATCAGACCGCTGCCCTCTCTTTGCATATGTAACATACAACGAAACGGCCTGTCACAAAAACAAGTGGGTCGTCCCAAGCAATTCTGGCAATGCCAGCATGCCCAATCACTCCAAGACACCCAGACAACCAAGACTCTCGGCCTTACCTCATCGCAATCTACCGCTGAGGGAAGCCAAGCCAGGCCGCCAACCGCAGCCAACACATCGACGTATAAGCTGGTCCGTGTTGCTTTTAATGCCGAGAACTGTCCTGGGGTTGGTTGTTGATCGCGCACATCAATAGCAACTGTTGTGGCTGTGCCGACTCCTTTTACCGAACCTTTTCTTCCTGATCTCCCCAACGCGCGCTACACCAGTGACCAGTGACTGATGACTGCAGAAGCTGCGGCGGATCCTTACGTATCACCAAGGCGCTATAAGTGAGCACGCGAGCTAGGCTCACTCCTTTTGGTTTCGTATTCTCTCGCCAGCCTTCGACGACAGCTTGCGACGACAGTTGGTCAGCCAAGCAAACGGACACGCCTGACCTGGGTGACTAAAGCCTCTAAGTGTGCATCATTCCCAGCGAAGCGCAGAAATTCTGCCGCGACAATTGAGTCAGGACGTCAAACAAGACGTCCAAGCAAGGACAGATATTGGGGCTGACACTGAAAACGGGTGCTCAACCCCAACACAACCTCCGTCCATCCCGTGCCTACTCAACTTAGTAGCTTTGAACCACTTGTTTAGCCGCCATGGCAGAGGAGGACACTAATGGGTCTGTGCCCCTTATTGCATTACAGAGTCGACGCCAGTATTCTCAAGTCAGAGACAACCACAACTTCGACTCAGACATCAATGTCGATACTTCATATCCTGGCACTGGATATCCAAACATGTCCCGGACACACATAGCAGCGCAGGCGCGCCCGCGCCATCGGTCTATGAGGTCCAAGGTCATAGTCGCCTCCTCATACGCCTTTGACTGGGCAATCATTCTGGTCATTTTGGGTATAGCCTTCTATATGGGAAACCGCCCACCGAATAGGCGCCCTTTCTTCCTCGAGGATCCAAACATATCGTAAGTTTATTGCTTCACCGTGCGTGGCGGCTCCTCTGAGGCTAACCTGCCGCCCAGATTCCCCTTCACTGAGCACGAGGCCGTCCCCTCCTGGCTGCTCATGGTCTGCAACTCCATTATTCCGGTATTTGTCGTCCTCGTCGTCGCGCTCATATTCGTGCCCGGCAACACCGTGCCCAAAGGCACGCCGACGTCGCTCGTCTGGAAGCGCCGCCTGTGGGAGCTTCACGTCGGATGGCTTGGACTCGCGCTCTCGCTAGCCTCGGCTTGGTTCATCACCAACGGCATGAAGAACCTGTTCGGCAAGCCGCGTCCAGATCTCCTCTCGCGGTGCAACCCGGACATAGCAAACTTCTCAAAGTACGTTGTGGGCGGTGAGAACGTCGCGGACGGTTTCCAGCGCCTGGTGAGGGCAGCGATCTGCCAGGGCATGGCAGACAGAGAAGACGCGCAGGACATCCTGGAGGATGGATTCCGGAGCTATCCGTCAGGGCACGCGAGCTCCGCGGCGGCTGGTCTGATCTACCTGTCGCTTTTCATCTCCAGCAAGTTTGCCATCACCTTCCCCTTCCTCGCATCGGGGCCAGGGGTCAGTCCGGCCACCCACTTCTCGGCGTTTCCCTCGCGGAATCCTCGAGTCGCCGCCCAGCGAGACCAGCAACTTCACGCCCCTCACCACGACCCAGTTACGAGCCGTCTCTTGTCACAGCACAATGCCGAATTAGCCTCCGCGAGACGACAGGCTGCCGCGCCGCCGCTCTATCTCCTCATCTTCGCCACGGCACCTTTCTTCACGGCTATCTTCATCGCCTCGACGCGGTGGTACGACTTCCGACACCACGGCTTCGATATCTTATTCGGATTCATCATCGGGACGATCTGCGCATTCTTTGCTTTCCGATGGTATCATCTGCCCATGTCGCAGGGAGCGGGCTGGGCTTGGGGCCCGAGGTGCAGCGACAAGGCGTTCTGGGCCGGAATGGGAAGCTTCAGCTATGCTATGGACTGGGAAAAGTTTGATGACGAGCTGCCGGGGGGTGAGGAGGGTGCTATGGAGGAGGGCAATGCTGACAAGGTCCACTCGACGGAGAGCACTGGCAGTGGTGGGGTTTATGGTCTGGATGGTGAGGCCGCATCGAGGAGACGAGCGCTTTAATGTCAGAGTGTTCTGGTTTGATATTTTCAAAAGATCACGAGTCGGCGTTTTGCGCAGACTGGAAAGGATGGGCAAGACAGGGGATACTGTGCAATGGGTTGTAAAATGCTAGATTTCAAGAGCATTCTAAGGAGTAGCGTAGGATCCCGGTATATGGTTTACAGTACCCTAATAATGTCCATCACTCATCTCAGGATCTGCTCACCCGCCTTCGATATCACCAGCTTTCCATTTACACAGTTGCAGTTGCTAGCCTTGACGATATACCGGCATTCCCCGAGGTCATGACAAGAAAAGACCATCAGGTCACTGAACTAACTTCCTCCTCCCGCATCAGGCCAGTAGAACTCTGACGACGGGCAGGCCTGATACCAAAGCCTCGCCGTACATAGCACCCTGGGCAAAACACCAGCTCACAAGGGTGTGCTCCAACTCTTTTTCACATTCCGGGTCCTCCAGGGCTGTCTAAGGCCAGAATCAATATGACTCGGCCAAACTACCTAGGATGTCCCTATCAAGAACCTACCATGTATTAATATCAGAACTGACATTATTTCCGTCTTATGTGACTGGATGCCTTAGGTCAGTGCGAAACGCAAGCAATTAAGACCTCCCCCAGGGGCCGTCCACGGGCAACTTATATCATTTCGACGAGAAGCTGTATGAGGTCAAAACGATGGCCGACGGCCTCCCCACTGGTGGCCCCCCACCTATATTTGTTTTGCCTTCCCTTTTGCTTATGTGGTAACAAGGGTCGACAGAACCTGTTGAGGCCCTGGATTTAATGCGAAAATATGCCCGTCACACATAGGATAGCAAGTAACGGTGAGGGCTGCTCGCATTACCGGTGTTGTTAGCAGGACCTCACCAAGCAGCCTCTGCAAGCGCCCCTGGGTCTGGCCAGTCTTTCTTGGATGTAGTATCCATTTCGACCAGGATGGCACCGACATCGTAACTTGCTCCATTACCCTTCTTCATCTTTGGTCTCCTAAATTAACTGGCGTGGAGTTGCAATGCGGTATCTCGCCGGCTATGTTTATTGTCGCCCAGGTCACTTGGAAGCCCCTAGGAGACTCTGTTTCGACTTTGCAACAGGACGTCGACTTCAGCTCTGGATCCCGAATACAATTGATCTCGAACTGAGCCTTACAAAACGTATACCATCGGAAGAGAGATTCCAACAAGTCCGACCTGACAAGGTCAATGAGGCGAATCTCACCGAAGCTGCTTTCGCACCGAAGACCTACAGGTTGGAGCTGGTCAAGGGCAAATTCAATTCCGCTGACTGGTATAGCGAAAATCCCCAACTCATTCCGTATGACAACGACTACTGGCACGGACTTCGTTTTCGGTTCGATGAACCTCCTCATCCACCGCTGGATGAATGGGCTAAGGAGCCGCCCGCAAGGAGGGCAGCCATACAAGCAAAATTTTGGAACTTCAAGGACTTCTATATATTTACGGAGAAAAGCACCGAGAAAGCCCGCAAGGAAGGATTAGAAAAAGAAAAGGTGGGCAGAGAAGAGGCATCAGGTTTTAGGACCGTGATATGGTTGTTAGAGCCTCAGGGACCGGAGGGGGGGACGCACGAGAACGTCTTGAACACGGCACAAAGCTCTCTGCAACTTCTCATCGTCTGTGCTCACTCCGGTCACCTCCTCATGTGCTTCAAGATAAACCAAAAATACTTCTTTATAATGCGAGCATAACCTGTTCAGGATGAGGAAGATTGCTATGGGGAAAGGCCGCTATGAAGCCGATAATTTTGGAGAGAGTTCTCATCGTACTCCCAGTCCGTCTCGGACAACCCTCGGAGCCGGCGCCGACTAACTCCAAGCTTGACCTAGGCAGCAAAACAAAAGTTGAGCCTCAAATTGCCTGACCATAACGACACTACACTCATACCTGAACGGTATTTCCGCCTGACCTAGTCTCGAGAAGTATTCTCCGCCAGGGCAGGGACCAAGATGCGTGAGATGTGGTCTTCCAAAACAAAAACAAATAGCTGGGGCTCGCAACACCCAAACTGTTATTTTGGAAGCCGTTGGTTGGTGACCTGGATTCCATGGCGAGGACACCCCAGCTCTTATTGTTTTCCCCGAGCAGTATCAAGTTTCAGCTTGTGCAGGGCTGATGCCCCTGGGCTGTCTGATCGAATCCTAGTATTCTCAGGCTTGAGGTCGCCGTGGATGCACCCACGAGAGTGTAGGAACTACAGGCCGAGCAGGGCTTCATCGAGTAGCCCTGCGTTCGCAAATGACATAACGGCGGCGGACCTTTGACGATATGGCAGCTCGGGCTCTGCTGGGAGCGAAGAGCCTCATCCACGACACTGCTGTAGGTATGTTTGGACAAGGATATTTGCAGGCGTGAAGGTTGCAAAAGGCTCTCCACTCTTGTCTATACTGTGGAAAGGACCTTCTAGGCTTCTATTTTTTTTTCCATATATGAGGCGTCCAGAGGTGTAGAAACAATGTCGGAGAGCGAGACTGGGCCAGGAAAGAATGGGCAGTATACAACCTGTCTGCCCAGGATGACTGGCTAACTTGGCATAGACAGCCGCCGAGTTCCAACATCAATGCTTCCCCATCATCGATACACGAGCCTTACCAAGGCGCATACAAGCAGCCGTCCATGGGTCAAACAGGTGAAGCACAGATCGTAGTGGGACCGGGACGTTAGCGGTCCAAAACCCTACCCGAATAGGCAACTGACAGCTGCCACTGACCAATAGCAGTAGGGCCGTCCCCCTTCCCGAGGTCTGCCAATTAAGGTCTGAGTGGGTCCTCACGTCAACAATGATGACACTGCTAACAAGAAATACATTTCCTTTTACTGACCCCCAAGGATCTGTACCTGGGTGATCATTCAGCCCCAGCACTATCATTATGTCGATATCGTAATGTTGGGCCCTCCACAAAGTGACTCAACGGTCTGGTGATGGCAACTTCTCTCAGACACCCATCATGTGCCCTGAAAGTGAGACCCCGGTATAGCAGATATGCAGGAAGTTGACACGTGCATTATGCAGCAAATGGCCCCTCTTCTGCCTGTTCGATATTTCCTCAAGATAAACCTGATGAGGTAGGTCTTGCAGATAAGAATTTCAAAAAGGCAACGCAGGTGAAACGAACTCGACACAATAACTATGCGTCACCAACCCCCTCTCGGGTGAAATTTTCAGCAGACCTTGGGGCTATAAAGACCCGGAGTGATATATACCTCTCTGCCAAACAGTTGACAGCTAATAAATTGAGACTTCGTCTGACTTCACATCTGGCATTACTAACTGTCCCCTTGAAAAAGCATGGCCCCGAAGCAAGAAGTCTTCCACCTACACCCATACGGTTGGGAGGATGACCCGGAGGAAGAGAGGTTCAAAGTCACTACGCTTGACTACTTGACAGCCTGCACTTACAACAACTACGCCATTTTCTTCAAGCTAGAAGATTCAGACAAGGCTAAGGCTATCGACATCCTGAAGGCCGGCCTTGAGCGGACGCTCGCCCAAGCCCGACAGTATTGCTGCATTATCGAAAGGGATCCTGACTGCGGCCACTCGTTCGTTAAGAAGAGGGACTATACGGCTCGGCTCTTTGTGCAGTACCTCGACGATCCGAAGGATGGTCACCCTACCCTCCAGGACTTCGAGAAGTCCAATTTCAGCGCCGTCACTATGAACGATCTCAAGCTCTGGAGTGTTGACCCGATGACCTACGGCGAAAAGCCGGAAGCCCATCCTGATAATACACCAGTCGCGTCAGCCTTCAAAGCAAACCTCATCCGCGGCGGAATGGTCCTGCACATCCACCATCATCACTACTGCAACGACGTAATGGGATGGGCTGGCTTCATCCATCAGCTGGCCGAGAACTGCTATGCCTTTGCCAACAAGACCATGTACCCGTCTTGGGACCCGAAGAATCTGGACCTCTCGTGGTTTTGCAAGCCAGACCCGTCAGTGGAGTCCAAAATCGACGGCCCTCTGCCACAAAGCAGACACCCTGACCACACAACAGGGCAATGTATCCTATTCCACCTGCCCAAGAGCAAAGCTGCTGAGCTGAAGAAGCTCGCAAGGCCCGAGGATAGCACGTGGATCTCGACATATGACGCCTTTTCCGCTTTCATATGGCGCACACTATCCCGCGTCCGCGCGCCCGTCTTCAAGACCGACTTGTCATCCAAGCTGTTCTGGGCTGAGGCCATTGACATGCGAAGACGGATGCATGTACCGGCGCGCATCCAACACAACGTCATGTACGCGGCCTTATCGGTCACAGCTCCTGTAGAGCAGCCTACCGCTGGCGAAGTCATCTCGGAGTGGCCGCTGTGGAAGGTGGCCCGCTACATCCGCCAGATGACTGACAGCGTGACGGAGGAAAATCTCTCCGAGACGCTGAACATGGTGGCCACTGTCCGCGACAAGACGAGCTTGAATATGCAGATCGGCGCCCAGCCGCCACTGTCCATCCTTCAGTCGGACCACCGCGATGCGAAGGTTGCCGAAACAGATTGGGGCTTTGCAAGGCCAATCACATATCGTCATGTCATTGATCATGTTGGCATTGGTGCTATTGTCATTTACCCGCCTCGTGACATCTTACCTGATTCGGATGAAGGGCCTGAGTATTCTATCTTCTATGAGAAGAGGTTGGCACAAACACTAATATATGACCCGGAGTGGAACAAGTACTTTGAGTATAGGGGTGTTGATGCCGAGGATGCTTCGGCTGCTGTCACTAAGGAGGTTGAATCGGTTCCCGCTGTGGTGTAAGTACAGTGAAAATCTATAATCTCGCAAGTGTAGTAGATAAATTCGTCCATGTCTGTGATAATCACATGCTCGTTTCCCTCCCCAGACTTCGTGGCCAATTATCACCTTGCTGTATTGCCTCGTCCTCCCATGATAATACTGAACTCTCATATGAATATCCTCAGTACATCCACCCACTAAGGTCACCCGAGTTCCAGGAAACTTTTGGATCTGTGTCTCTTTCAATGTCTACTGAAGTTACATAAATTTGAATCCCTTGCCAACTCCTAGGTGACTGGTGGGCAGGAATTGTTTGCGACAGTCGTCATCTTTACGCGAGAGATCCCAAACCCTTTCATATCGAGGCTTTGTGCATGCTGCAAGTGATATCCTTAGCTCAAACACGAACAATCCAATACGTCCTTTCGAATCTCATATCCGCCATGAACCAATCATCTCCTTGCCTCCTCCAAATTTCATGATAGTGCCCGCCGCCAGTCCCATGGTACTTGATATCAGTGCTCCCTTTTGGTCCACAATGATAGATGACCGTCCAGATAGCCTTGACCTCATCCGGGCCAGTCTGTTCCAGCTCTCCCGGGCCGATGCTGTGAATGCTCTGAATACCCTTGAACGCATTGGTGAAGAATGTACAGAAGTCTTCCCTGCTTGACCAAGAGTAGTCGACTCCGCCTTCGCTGACGACGGTGCCGTCTAGTTCGACAAACTTGAAGGTTGCATCGGGAAGGGCGATCTTGTCGAAGAGATGAAATTGATTGGAATCTGCGAAGCGGCAGTATTGGGTTTTCTTGTGGCGAATGATCTCTGCCGCGTTTGGAGAGACGACCATGGTGAAGACTATGGAAAAACTGCGGAAAGGTGAGGGTGCTGAAAGACTGCTTCAGAGTAGACGAGCTGGGAGCACTGATAAAGCAAGCTATCTCTAGAATCCTGAAATTGAAAAAGGGCAAAATCTTTCCCATTATATATCTACAGAAGTACCTAACGTCGTTTCCAGGCACAGCTGATGGGCGTCTACTTGACATCCATCATGTATTGCTTACACAGTAAGCATGGGTCCATTTGGACAAATGTAGAAACAATTCCCAAGGAGTCCACGTCAGCAGGTCAGGTCAGGCTTTCGAGGAAACCCTACTCGTCTTGTAACAAATGACCAAAGGGTGAGTTTTGCCAGAGTGTCAGTAGAGTATTCTGGTGAAGCCAGTAAACATGAGTATCATTCGTAATATATCACAACAGGGGGTACAGGCATCTATAGGTGAGCAAGGAAAGATCGCGATAGGAGAACAATTATACCATCCCTATATGTCGTTTAAATATCTGTCCGTGATACCTCTTGTCATTTCTGAAAGCATCAAACTGACATTGGGATTCCACGATATCCTGATATGTTTTAAGCGGGAGTTGGGCATGATGAGAGGGATGGCCGTGACTCCAAACCCTGACGCAGACCCTGAGCTGCAATTCTTAGTAAGCGATGCCGGTTTCGGTTAGCGTCGGGACTAAGCAGGGATACAGAAGCGACCGCTCAAACTCCTCTGCGAAAAAGTGACAGGAGGTCGGTCGCGTCTTCTGTACCGCGTAATCCGTATGTGCACTGGCATTTGCATCATCCTCGTCGCATTGTCAGGAGCCAACAACCATACCATACCACCGAAAGGCTTCACGCCTTACCTTCGACATTCAAAAAAGCCAAATCCCTGTCGACGCACTTGATTCTGTAATGCGACAACTTTGTGACAACTCGAATTAGTCTCCCACTGCTCTCTGTTAACCATAGGCGCGTTTGCCAGTCGCTGTGCCCCTCGAAAGAGCTCCTTTACGATGACCTCAACTAGAAGAAAGCGGTCTCACCGCGAGGCCGAAATTGCCCCCCAGCCAGAGCCTGAGCAACCTAAAGAGAACTCTCTGGTTCACCAGCTGAGGAACTCTTTCTTCTTTGCAAACCTCTACCAATGGATCTGTATATTTGGGAAGGTTGTCAAAATCGACGACAATCTCGATATCGAGGTACGCCCTTGTTTCCATTCAACTGTTCAGCTGGCGCCCACATAGTCCGTACTAATCGCCCTCTCCACAGGACCTCGAGACGGAATGTCTTAAGCCTGGCTCTATGGCCTTGCAAGACATTGGCCTGTCCATGCTGAAGCATCTCTCGTCGCATCGCGGATTGAGGTATGTGCCCGAAGCCATTATAATACTTTCCACGACGACTGACCCCTGCTAGACATGAGCTCTTTGACGAGTATACCCGGAGACAATTTGCTGCTAAAATGGCAAACAAGAAGAACCCTTTTGGCAACGGCGAGACCGCACTTAGGTTTTCCGACTTTGACGTTATCAAAAAGGTTCGTGGTGCCCGAGTCCCTCTCCTTTCTCCCTGGCCATCACCCTCTGACGCAGATTGCAACAACAGCTTCGCACACTATGGCAGATGACCCAACTTATCATGATGAAACCCGAGAACATCCGACCAAATATGGACGAGCAGAGAGTTGATGATCAAACAAGCTGGGTTTGTTTATCCCCACCCGACTGTTGAGGCCATGCCTGGTCTGACATGTCTACAGAGAATTGAACCCTACGGTTGGGATCGAAAGGACCGCGAATACTACGTGCTCGACGACAACCGCCTATACTGTCTAACAGCTGCGCCTCCCCCGACAGCGCCTTCCAAAAGGAGCTCCCAGAAGGCCAAAGCCTCCGCTCGAGCTGCGAAGCGCAGGCGTCTCGCTACAGAAGCAAGTAGCAACGACGGCGATGCCGAGAATGCTAGTGGTTCAGACGACAATGATGGACCTGATCAAGTCGAAGACGAAGATCCGCTTGAGGGATCTACCTGGGAGTGCATCGCCATCACCCTCGATGAAGTCCGCAGATTCCTTGAGCCATTACAAAAGACGAAAGATGCCAACGAGAAGATCCTCAGGGATCAAATTGAGGAGCATCTCTTGCCGATGCTCGAAAAACAAGAGGAGTCTCGGAAGCGCAAGACATTACAAAGGGAGCGAGAGCTCCTTGCCTTGGAAAAGATGGCCCATGCCAAGAGATCGAGCCGGATTGCTGGAAGGGCAGAGCAGCGCAAACATGAAGAGGTTGAGCGCCACGAGCGGGAGAAGAGGCGGGCAGAGGAAGCTGCTTTACGGAAGGAAGAAGAGAAGAGGCTGAAGATAGAGAAGGAGCGAGACGTCCGTATGGTATCCAGAGAGAAGCGCCTCCGCGAGCGCGAAGCTCGGCGCATTCAGCACGAGGAAGAGCTTGCTCAACTTTCAGAAGGTAGCAAGTCCCAAGAAGCCGGACGTTTGTCAGAGCGCCGTTTGAAGGCGGAGATCGAGAAGAACAAACAAGCCCTCAAAGATTTGGAGGAAGAAGAAGCTTGGACATTCGACTGCGTCTGCGGGCTGTATGGACAAGTTGACGACGGGGAACACAGTGTTGCCTGCGAAAGGTGCAACGTCTGGCAACATAGCCGGTGTCTAGGCATCGGCGAAGAGGAGGCCGAGCGAGATGACTTCCACCTCATCTGCAATCACTGCCAACGGGCCGAGCGGGAGAAGGACAAGCCGCAGCAGAAGCCTCCCCAGAAGATCAAGATCAAGGTCAAAGAGCCTGCTTCTACTGCATCCACGCCCACAGCTAAGCCCATCTCCACGACACCTATCCCTCTGCCTCAAATACCTGGTATGAACTCCAAGATCTATGTCGACATAAGGGCAAGAAAAGCGTCGCAGGCAGGTGCTTCGCAGCTGAATGGGGTAGCACTGCCATCGACAAGCGTATCTGGCGCCGCCAAATCACCCGAGCCTTCACCACAAAAGCACTCATCACCTCTAGGGGACAACAACGCCACGGTACCCCGGTCCTCTGCCACCATAGCCCCGGAGCCATTGTGGGCATTCCCTCCACGAAAGCCATCCATCAACAATTCTTCGCATAATCCTTTCTCGTCTCCCCACCCGAACCTGCTCCCTCCAGATCAGTCGCCAGACAAGTCTCGTGCGTATGGCAGCATCTACAACTCTTCCGGCCCGGTGGCCCAGAACGAGCGTGAAACGGGATCTTCGTCAATTGACCGGCCCCCTATCTTGCAGCCGGCTGCAAACGCCAATGCATCAGGTCACGGGTCACCCGCGAGAGAGACAAAGGAAGCCGCGGCCGTCTCCTCTCCGCAGAAACCCTCCCAAACCCCAAAGAGCTCCGCGAGCAACACAAAAGTCCTCGATCAATCGAGATCATCCCCAGCATCAATGGCAACGCCACGGTTGAGCCCAAGCCGACCTGAAGATCATGATCCCCTGCCCTCGTCCCGTGGCGGCATCAGCCCCACAAAGAATTCGCCGTCGTTTCGACGTTCTGGCTCGATCAGCTTCGCCGATGCACAGTCTAGTCCTGCGCCTGCCATTCTGCCACCGGTTGCAGCCCTTTCCCCTACATCACCCAAGGTCGACCCGACCCCACCTATCAAGCATGATAGCTCGCCAGCACGTCCCGTGTCACAACATGGCTTGCATCCGCTACAGTCATCACCAGTGCAATCAAAGACTTACGACGCCTCATCCCAGTGAGCTTGAAATGCCAACTTTCCAAGGGATCAGGGGACAAAGATGCAAGTAATTGCCACGTGCAGCCTGACACAGCCCCCAGGGGCACTGTCCTCTCTTTTTATCGGCAAGGCCGAACTTCACACCATGAATGAGAAGCTACCATGTTTCATTGCTATCTGAATACGCAGAGTGCTGTAACAAATGATGACCCATGCAATTCTGATTCCTAGCGCCATGGAGGAACTAGCGTCTGTGATTGAGGTCGGCGCGTTGACTGATGGTTTTCAGGATGAGAGGCCTTCCATGGCGAAGTTATGGGATCTGGGAGGAAATACCAGTTTAGAAGGCATGGCGTACATTAGCATAGAAGGAAGGGTAGATGTTAGTCTACCTTGTTTAGAATACATTGAGTCGATCATGATCATGGACTTGGGCCGAGACACAAGCATAATTTTCTTTCTAATCTCGACCGTACTTACTAGTGAGGAGACCGAGGCGTTCGTTCGCACAAGCCTCACGGCACGTTTCTCACCTGCTGCGAACCCACAATTTCCGCTGCTGCTCGACCGGGATAGCGGCAAGCCCTATGGGAGCCACGTCTACCTACGCCTCGTTCTAGAAGGACTTTCGAAGGTGGCTTCCTGAGGCTGAGAAGGGAGACAATGCCAACAACTAGCAACCTGGCCACTCACGCATAAGACGAACATGACACTCCGGAGACTGATCAAATTCATCACGTAACCGACCTCAGCCGCAGCAGTTATTTGAGATGGCGGCCAGTCTCATTTAAAGCCACACCTGCCACGTCAGTCCCAGCAAGCCGCCCTTCTAGAAGGACCTTCGTCGTGGTGTGCTCCCTGTCTTGTCCCAATACAAAGTGACCGGCTGGGATATACAAGAAGATTAGCCATTCCTGACATGATGACAACTCCCTTACATCCCAATTGAACACCAGCCGACATGGATCTAGCCAGATCAGAATTTCCTTGACAGGACATCTCGCTGCCCGGCGGACATGGTGAGGGATTGCGGGAGGAAGTATCCATACAGTTAGGCAGCCAGGCACGCATATAGCTAGTAACAGGGCGGCCCTGGCATGATAGGATGGAGATCTCACGCTTCTGGTAGCGCCACTCGTCACTTTCAAGGGTCTATCTCATCGTGTTTGATGATAGCCAGCTCTGCAAGAGTGCTCCATGCCCATGCTCATGCCCACGTACATGGCCCGTGTACCGTAGATGTCAATCTGCACACCCAATTGTCAGAAGTTCCCTCCTCCCATTGTCATTGTGGCGTCGACGACACAGATATGATATAAAGATTCAAAACAAGGAAAAAACAAGGAGAAAACAAGGAGAAAAAACAAAAAAGGGGGGAAACCAACCAAGACCAGCCAGCCCGATAATACAAGGGTGAACCAAGATCACGGATTCCCAACAGGACCCACGCCAGCCCGGCTGCCGCCGTCTTATGTGACTCGTCATAAACAAAAATAGTCGAGCATGGCGTCCCTCCCCGGAACGAACTGTTGGCCAAAGCTCCTTTGCGGGAAAAGCTGGTAGAGACGGGGGGGGGGAGGAAGAGAGAAACACAGACTGTTGAGTGCCTGAGTGGGTAACTAAGATCTGAGACACTGGGAGGCTACATCTGGAACGAACGCCTGGGGAGAAACACAGAGAGGCAGAGACACGCACAACTGCGGGAAGGCATTGAGGAGAGACATCAGGAACCACGTTCCTGCTGGACGGTAACTAGTAAGTCTCGGTTGGAGATGAGGTCTGACATAGGTAGTTGGGAGAGGCTCGAGGTGTGTCTCGGGAAAAGCAGAGGGGTGTGGTGACTTCTTAGTTGCAGAAGCGAAACAGCACGGGCGACGAGCAGTGAGTAGACATGGCCGCCTCTAGCAATATTGTGGATTTAAGCGTATATGGGAGAGGAGAAAAAGAGGAAGGTCCCCAGAAGTAGATCATGAAGTGACCAGACAATTTTTTTGCCAAGGAGAAAATGGCCCACGGCCCCGAATTCATCTCGGCCAGCTTTGATTGTCTTGCGCCAAATGGCATCAAAGGCCTCCAAACAGAAGATGAGGTGGGGGACTTGGGCAAAGCCGTGATGGAATATTGTCTTCTGGGTCAAAAGGCATCAAAGCCTCTTTGATATTGAGTGTTGAAAGCAAGCACGCATGTATAAATTCCAGCAAACAATCACCTGTGAAATCCGTCTGAGCCATCGCGAGAAACGTAGCATCGCCGCGCAGTTTTGCAACTTCTGCAAGATGCATCTTCATATGAGGAAACAGCCTGCATATCGTCTTGTGGGATCTTGAGGACTTCTGCCCACCTCTAGCCGGCCTAGAGTTCTCAACGTCATGCTTATCTCATCTGCCTCACCTTACTCGGTCGGCATGCTCCGCGTGAGCAACTCACTCCCGTCAACTCGACCACAGTGGTTCCCATCCCCACCCCTTCTCTCTTGGCCTCCTATTCGTTAGTTTCACCCCTAGCCCATTAGTTCCTTTCCCCTTCCGCCTTTCCGTACGACTGCTGTTCAAACAGACATACGCTAATGTAAATACCCGTTAGGGCGTCCAGGCATCTGGCGTTTCAACCTCTCAACATTGAAGATGATACTACCTGCAAGGTCTGTTCACGCCGCAGGCTTCAGCAGTGCATGCAGTATTGCAGAAAATGGAGGAATAATGCAAGCAGATGTGCGCATTCGCCGCTCGACGATTGTCAGCTGTGATGTCGGACGAGCCGTGTGGCCTGGCATGGCCAAGCCTGACAGGCCTGCCAAACCGGACTGACAGCCTTGTGCCGTGTACCCCACCACAATTCAACCTCACCTCCCGATCGGCAAGCTGCCATGAAAAGATAATCGAAAAGGACATCGTAAAGAACGGTCCTTGTGCCGCAGTCCGCATTGGGTTCGAACCCAACCGTTGCGGGTTAGCTCAAGTCCCCCCTGATCTCAAATCGATCTCAAAAGAACCATGCCAAAGGAACACGGGAAGACATTGGCGCGGGCCAATCACCACCCGCGAACGTTTCCGGTTACCGATCAGTTCCCCCGTTGCCCATTCCAACGACCAGCAGAAATAAGCATAAAGACGCAACTTATTTGTTTCAGGTACTACCTGGAGCCAGGAACCGCGGTCAGGTACCATGCGGCATGGCTTCTCTTACCGATGGTGGGCTGCAAGCCGACGGTTGCGAGCCGATAGTTACAGATGAGCCGACAGTTATGGGCCGAGAGGAGAGTCATGAGCCGTAATCTGGAAAGGTGAGGTGAGGGCGCAACGATCTTGGTGTGTGTTACACCCGCGCCCTAACAGAAGGCCCAGTTCAGTGTCGAGTCTCCTCGCCCCCCTCCCTCCCACCTCCATCTGCCAGTCTGGGTATTTTCGGCGCAACCGGAATGATGTTGGTTGGTCCAATTACCCGCACTTGCCCTCGGTGGAGGAGACGGTTAGATGCGTGAACAGGTGGAGCGAACTTGGTGCCCATCCCTCCAACCTTGAGCCTGCAAACTGGGGTTCAATAGGGGTTGTTTGCAGTTCCCATGCCTTCCGATCGGACGTCCAGCTCCAGCCTCCGAGCCTCTCCGATTCCAAGTCCTTTGCTGGCTTCGGCCGGCGAGGTGAGTGACGCGGCCGGGTATCAAGGGTCTAGATTGCAGAGAAAGTCCAGTGCCAATTCCCACCGTGACATGACCCATAAAGTGAACAGCAGTAGTCTAGACTGTCCAGTACTCCGGAAGCCGCTAGAAATACCGGGCGTGGCGCTGGATTATGTACGTTTGTGAGGACTTTTAGTATGGCGTGTCCGTGTGTGCCCGTTATCAGGATGCGGTGATGGACGCCGAGCTAACAACCCCAACTGAATGCGGTAACCGGCAACACCGCTACCAGCAACACGCACATGGCCCATCTGCCCAAACCTTCTCCCGCACCACACTCGAAGTGATGACGGTAAAAACGCTCTGGAAAATACAAATACAACGTTCCTTCTAGCTTTATTTTCTTCTTTCCTTCCCAATCAGAAAGAGCCTTTTCTCTGAAAGAACAGCTCAGACAACAAAGGCCACCTCAAAGTGTCCTTTGCCAGACGTCACCCCCTGGCTGTACACCCCCTGTTCGGATCTCTCAGCAAAGGACGGACAAAGAACCCAAAAATAAACCCACCAGGCTTGCAGGACATAGGAAAGGCAGCCGTTTATCCACACTAATGCAGGCTTGAGGAAAGACACCTCAGTAGTCAACACACAGGAACTAAGACTGCTGTTCCGGAATAGCAACGGTCTTGTTCTGCCGCCAAAGAAAGGCGGTATACCCCTGCCACTCGGCTCTTTGCAACAGGTTCATACCAAACATTTGAAGCCGCATGCAGCTGCTTCTCATGCTGCCATCCAGGTCGATGAGAGACAAACCAACCCCTGACAAGTTCTCAGCCGCATACACACAGTACACACAGAAAGATCCACTAGGATAGCGTAGCAAATACACCCTGCTGCAGCACTTGCCACAGAAATCAGACCAGTCAGTCACTAGAGAGCTTCCAGAAGACCTTGCGTCTCGGACTGTTTAAGAAACCATTCCCCTTGCTGTCAAGCCATATACCCAGCAGGTCCTGAGGTCTGAGCACCATCAGTGACAGACACTACTTGCTTGAAACTGGGCCAAGCTTCCAACACATATCAACCAAAGCCCACGTCGTCTCAATCCTTCCAGGAAAGTGAGAGGAAGGGATCCAAAAGCAAGCACTTGTCAGTCAGCCCTTCAGGTCTGACCTTCGCCTCGCCTCGTTGCCTTCCAGCCTCTCAACTTCCTCTCAGAGCCTGAGGCTCCAAGGGCCTACCAGGTCACCCAATTCAGCTCCAGATTTCCTTTTAATACAGCTGGGCTCAGCCAAAACCACCACAGCTGCCACTAATATGCTCAAATCTGAGATATCAGCCGACAAAATGGACCCCGCAATCCCTCTCTCTCCCACCTCATCCAATGACGGACATCTGCCACAGGGGTTCAACGACTTGGTACAACACAACAGCAACCCGACATCGTTATCTCGTGAGCAACAGAGTACGATAGAAGCGGCCAGAATGCAGAGCGCTTCTCATCAAGCCTCGAGGATGTCAACTCCCGCGCCGTCAGCGGGCATGAGTCCCCAGCCCGAATATCATGGCCTTCCACAGTACAATGCACAGGGGATGTACAATAATCAGTACTACCCGCCAGCGTATGGTCCCGACAGTTCCTATCCATCACTGCCCGACGATTCCGTAAGTTCTCCCATGTGGATTGGCGAGTGGCGCCACAGCTCACATGTATCAGATGCAGCCCGGATACACAACCCCCGCATCATCACCATCGCAAAGGTCCGATGTGATCAGCCTGCGGAACGGCGCTGTCCCCAGATCTTCGAGCATGCGACCGCTCGCATCCAAGGGCCAGGCAGAGAAGCCTGCGTCGAAGAAAAAGAAGGCCGCCAAGGGTGTGAAGAGAGTCCCAAAAGTTGACAGGCCCCTCAGTGAGCTGACGAAAGACTGGCACGAGCCCATGATCAACATTGAGGCGTACGTCAACCGGTCAGCCGAGGAGCGAACGAGGGAGGTGCAGACCGGAAAGAACCCCGGGAAGGTCAAGCGACCTATGAACGCCTTCATGTTGTACAGGAAGGCGTACCAGAACCGCACCAGGGAATGGTGCACGCACAACAACCATCAAGTTGTCTCGCAGGTCTGCGGCGATAGCTGGCCATTGGAACCCGAGCAGATCCGGAATCAGTTTACCGAGTGGGCCAGACTCGAGCGTGAGAACCACGCCAAGGCGCACCCGAACTACAAGTTCGCCCCCCAAAAGCCCAAAGCCCAGAAGCGGAAGGCTGAGTCGGATGAAGAGGTGGAGCCTGAGGAGCCATTCGAAGACTGGTACGGGGCGCAAGGTCGAACAATCAAGAGGCCGCGGTCGAACAGGCACACGCCCGTGCCGGAACAAGAGACGCTCTATGCTCAACATATGCCGCAGTACTATCCAGAATATGCCCAACAGCAAGGGATGATGATGCCAGGCCGTGGGCAGGTGAACATGTCCACCTTCCATTACAGCAACCCCAACAAGCCAATGCCAGCGCCATACAACTCCATATCGTTGCAAGCACAGTCGCATTACTTCCAGTCGCAGGCCATGCCGACCCGGCACCAGCAAATGAGCCATTTCCCAGTGGAGGACGTCGCGTTCCACAAAACTCCCTCACCCGGCAATCCCTACCACTCGCCACAACAGAGCATGATGGATTCGTACGGACAAGCCCCACAGCATCATTCCATGGAGCACACGCCCCCACCTGGACGAATGTTCGAGGCCCAGCTTGACGCCTCAATGTATTCGGGGAATGACGGCTCGTTCGATGCTAACGACCCACTGCTACTCCAGTCGAACTCCCTCGAGGCAGCGGCGGAGTTTTATTATGCTGGCCAGAGTGGACAACAAGTGGTCGACGACTTCCTCGGCGAGGTCGGTGGAAATTCATTGGGAGAACAGCAGTTCAAAGATATTCTGCAAGGGTCCGGTTCTGATGAGAACTGGCAGATTCAACAACTCCCCGATGGGCAGAATGAAGATCATTTTGACGCGAGCTGGTCGCAGGTGGACCCCTCGCTTTCTGAGCCATTTACAGCCACAGCACATGACTGAAGCGTTGACATTTGGTTTCGGAGCGTGGATGAGTGGTCAGACTGTACTGGAATCGAGTTTTCCTGGGTTGGCGTTTTTTTAGACTCAACCATTACCTGCAAAGGTGGCGTTTATTCATTTGGAGGACATACTGTATTTGGTGTTAGCACGATCGTCAGAAGGAATCCACTGGGGGGGAGATGTCTCGGTGGTGCAAGGGAAAGGGGACCTGGCGGCTTACTTACGTGCACGGTAGATTCTTAATCTCAACTTGTTCAAAACTGCATCGTAAACGTGTACTCCGTAGACTTATTCGCTCAAATTCTGGTGCCTTTGTCCATTTCGGCGTTGCATCTTGATCGCAGAAAGAAGCTTGTTGTGAAATTGGTCCTATCGCAATGACAGTGGACTCGAGGCAGAGACAATGCTATTGTTCGTCGAGCCCAAGTAGCCCCCTGTTCTGACAGCTCAGGAGTGAGAAAGATGTGTCAACGTGATAAAAGTTGATGCCTGCGACTTGTTCCATGCATGTGAACCGCAAATGAGGAGAGTCGGTGGTCTCCTTGTGGTTTGCATGGGAGGAAGGGTCGGTCTTGCCTCTTGAGATGAGGTCGGCCGCCCTCCCCGATAAACTGATAATTGCATATCAGCTAGATCCACTGAATGTGGCCCAAGCTCCTACTGCAACCTTGCCGCCTTTGACATGATGCGGAATCCCACCTAAGCTTCCAGATGTCACCAAAAACAGCTGCCCAGATCTTCCTGTAAACACTACGCTCCCACTGCCATCCTCCAAAATGACCTGGATATCGAAGACCATTACAACCTTTGGCCTCGTGCTCGTAGCACACGCGTAAGTTGCCGTCGAAACAAAACAAGCTTGCCACTTTGTTCCGCAGACTGACTGGAATTCAAACAACAGCTGCTACTCGGCCCAAGAGCACTCCGCCCTACAGTCCCTCCGGGCCACCAGCGCCACCCTCACAGCCTCGTCGGCCTCAACATCCCTGCCCCTCGACATCTCCATCGAGACGATAGTAGGCCTCTTCATCACCGTACTCGGACTGGTCTCGGGGACACCCAACCTGCGACCGATCCAATGGCGGGTGTGGGCGGGCAAAGTCGAGCGCGAGGGGGAGCAGGGCTTCCTGAAGAGCAACGGAGAGGTGGAGAAGGACTTTGTGGGCAATCCGTTCCGGGTTCTGGAGACGAGGCCGGGCTTTGTGGACATTCGGTCCCAGAGGAAGGATTTTGCGGAGTGGGTGAGGACGGGCGGGAGATAGGATGACGCCGGAAGCTCTACACAGGCTGGCTGGAACGCTACAAATTCGAGCGCGGTTGCTACGACGGAGCTGCCATGTTAGGGGATATGACTGGGACACTGGAACACTGGGCCATCGTTTGGGCTTCAATTGGTCATGTCAGGCAAGAAAAGAGGCAGACACCCTAGTATCTCCTCCCCCCAAGCCTCACCATGTTCAAACAAAATGAGTACCTTCGGTCCATTTGGAAGACATCACTGTGGATTTCACGTCGATTCCAGGTCTACTTTGCTAGGTACTTGGGCAGTGCCACACCGTCCAGGCTGCGCGATAGGCCAAGTCCGGCAAGCACGTGAGCATCAGGCTCACTCGACGAAGGTGCTCCCTGGCCCTGCCTCCAAGCCGCACCTTCCTCAGTTTCGCCTAATCTCGAATAGATGCCTAGAAAGTTCGCAGGGGAGGACTAGCGTGTACAATATGAGTGAACTTCATCTTCTGCTGCATGATCATCGTTTCTGCAACCCCGTTCCTGACCTCGTATTTCGTCCCTTTTTAACAGATGGACATACAACTGAACGAGACGCACAGTCTATCCCGCGCGACGCAAAGTCAGTTGAACAACTCCCCGGAATCTTCCTTGTCCAGGGACTTAACTAGCCAATTCCTACCGGAGCGTGTCGCTCCAGCATTCTGGTACCTCGTCTCCCTGCACTGCCTCTCATTGAAGCGCCACATTTCGATACGCAAGAGAACAGAGGGTACCTAGGTAGCCATGGCGAGTCGAGACGGGCGCAGGCCAACTCCTGCCGCTCGAACACCGTCTTCCATCTCGTCCACGTCCTCCAACCGGAATGTTCCCAGCCGCTTAAGCAACTCCTCTCATTCGGTCCACGTCCGTTCGACTCCGCCTATTTTCTCATCCCCCTTGGCACACTCAAGAAAAGAACTCAACAGAGCTCTCAGCTCGACTCAGAGTCCAGCATCGGGTTTTTCGGTGCGCTCCTCGCCGTCGCTGCCATCATACCCACAAGCCAGAACAGGACGGGTTTCCTTGGCCTCCCGCTCCGAAGCATCGTCCACGCCATTCAGACACGAAGGATATTCCCTTAATCACCCAGACGACAGTGAGCCGGATGTCGTGAACGAGATTATTATGGCCATCGATTTGAAAGAAAATGGAACTGTTGGCTGTGCTTACTATGTAGCCGTTGATGAGGCCCTGTTCCTCCTCCAAGATATCCCATTGGCCGGTATCGAACTTGTCGAAATGCTCAATCTGCATGTCGAACCAACCACTGTGCTCGTCTCACTCCGCGGTCCCGACAATCTGGTAGAGTTCCTTGAAGCCGGTGCCCAGGACTCAATGGGGAATCGAAACCAAGAAGGTTGGTCGCTCGATTCCTTGCCCTCCTTCACTCGGCTAACACATTTCTCAGGCGGCATCCGTGGTGCATATATTCTACGAACTGTGGGCTCAGTGGAATTCAGCTACGAGAGTGCGAAGAGCCATCTTTTGAGTCTCAATCTCGATTCTTTGAGCCCACGAACTATGCATTTCAACACTGTATCGGGAAACGAGGCAGAAGGGGAAGGGAATATGAATGGCCAAAGACAGGGAAAGCTTATGCGACTCGCGACTTGGATCGACCTGGACAGCCGGTTCTCGGTGAGTCTGGAGAAGCCATTCGAGTTATTCATATCTCGTCTGACCGGTGATAGATTGGCTGCGCCGGAGCAGTCCTCGGTGATGTGCAACGCAGAAAGGCCGCCGAGTATCTGCCCAACGACCAAGACGCAAGATTTGCTTTCAGGGTCCGCTCAATCGAAATGTTCACGTTGCAGAACTCGATGTTTATCAATACCGATACCATGGCCTCCCTACAAGTTCTCGGAACCGAGAATCACCCGAATTGGGTGAACGAGGGCGACAAGTCCAAGTCCGGAGCAAAGGAGAGCTTGTCTCTATATGGACTTTTCCACGTCTTGACACATACAGCTCAAGGCAAGATCAAACTGCGACAGATGTTTCTGCGGCCTACTACCGACCTCGATCTGATATATGAACGGCAACGAACTATTGCGATTTTACTTCGTCTGGAGAACAGTGCAGGTGTCGGCCATGTTGGGAAGTTGCTGAGGAAAATCAAGAACATCAAACCCTATCTCCACCAACTCAAAAAGGGCATCAGTCTCTCTTCGGGACGAGTAGCTATTGAAAGGGGCACTTGGGCATCATTGCAGAAGTTCTGTGCCTATACTATTGAGCTCCGTGAAGCCGTCCAGAAGATACAAGGCGCTGAGGATCTTTCAATCACTACGAGGGTAAGGCAGAAGAAAGATCCCCTATCTTTTACGCTGTGCTCAATGCTAACCCTGTTGGTCCAGATTATGGATGGCATACGGCAGCGAGATCTTATCCCTATTGGGGAACTGATTGCTGGTACTGTTGATTTCCAGCAGTCTAAAGAAGCTCGCAGGACCTGCGTCATGCCGGGTATCGACGCTGAGTTAGACGAACTCAAGCGCAACTATGATGGCCTGGAGTCTTTCTTGAACGAGGTCGCCGCACATTTGATTACGGAAATCCCGGAATGGGCGCAGCAGTACGTCAAGAACTGCATCTTCTACCCCCAGATCGGCTTCCTTACGGTTGTGAGCCTAGACCCTGAGACAGGTCGGGGCAACTACGAAGGTGAAGGCCTGGTCGATGATTCCTGGGAGCGAATGTTTGTAACAGGTGGGGACATCTATTATAAGAATCGACGGATGAAGGAGCTTGACGGGCAGTACGGAGATCTTTACTGCATGATCGTCGGTATAGTACCTATTGTTTTCCTTCGCTACGACCCGCTGACACTAGCATCACAGATAAGGAGATCGAGATCATCTATGAGTTGGGAGTCAGAATTCTCGAGTACGAGGAAGCCTTAGAAGAGGCTTCTGATCTTTGCGGGGAACTTGACAGCCTGCTTGCTCTGGCCTTAGGCGCTGACAAGTACAAGTTGACGGTGCCACAGATGACCACTACCAACATGATCCAGATCGAGGGTGGTCGCAATCTTCTGCAAGAGCTTGTTGTTCCTTCCTTTATACCCAACGGGACACTCCTCCTTGGGGGCTCCGGTAATGCGGCTGAGGACGAAACGATCGTATCCGAGATGATGGGTGATGTCCCAAGTCTCCTGGTTGTAACGGGCCCAAACCATTCAGGCAAGAGCGTCTACCTGAAGCAGGTAGCTTTAATCGTATACCTTGCTCATATCGGAAGCTTTGTGCCGGCGGATCAGGCCTGCCTTGGGCTGACTGACCGCATCTTGACCCGAATCGCCACAAGGGAAAGCGTATCCCGCAACGAGAGCGCGTTCGCGATCGACCTGAAGCAGGCGGCCTTCTCAGTCAACTTCGCTACGCGGCGAAGCCTTATTCTAGTCGACGAGTTTGGCAAGGGAACCAACGCGATGGACGGGGCGGGTCTAGTCACTGCACTGCTCAATCATTTCGCTAACCTGGGTGACGAAGCGCCAAAGGTCCTTGCAGCAACCCACTTCCACGAGATCTTCGAGAACAATTTTCTCCAAAGTAGTCCTCGAGTTGCATTCGCGCATTTGGATGTCCGTGTAGACCTCGAAACCGACAACGTGGAAGACCAAGTCACATACCTCTTCCAGCTCAAACCGGGCCGAAGTACTTCCAGCTTCGGGAGCAGATGCGCGGCAATGAATGGGGTCGATTCCGCCGTCGTAGGAAGAGCGGAGGCCCTCGTCCTGCTTCAAGCCTATGGAGAGGACCTGCGAGCTGCCTGTGCGCGGCTTTCAGAAGCTGAGACCGCGAGACTTGAAGAGGCGGAAGACGATGCTCGTGGGTTCTTGGAGATAGAACTGGATGATGCACCTCAGGGCACTCATAGGTCGGAGCAAGGTGGGCCGTCCTTGCGGGAGCAGCTGCGTGAGGATCTGCGCAGTTCGAGTTCTGTATTCTCCTTCAACTGATGGCGGCATGAAGGGTCTCCGGCATGATTGCTCTGTGGATCTTGGGGAGCTGCTTAATATGGCTTACAGGTTGCGTTGGCTTGTGTGTTTGACTTGATCTGGCATGAGGGCCATGGTCCCATTTGAGCCACCTATGTCGTTTTGATCTCGAAGTTATGGCTGCGCATGTAACCGTCTACCCAAGTAGCCAAGCTTAATACTAAAGAGGTTCTCTCATCAGCCCTCGTAGTCAGGGCGATTCTTCTAGGCTGTCTCAGCGGTGCCCTGGAGGCGCTACATTGTGGCGGCAGCGGCTCAGGAGATGCTAAGGCCGGTAAAGTTTCGTAGTAGAAACCTAGTAAGAAAAGAGACTCTTGGGTCGTAGGGGTGGTGGAGGATGGACAGAAGCAGATGGGTAAGCTGTGGTAAGAAATGCGTGGAGGGCCATATAGACACAAGAAACTGTCTCTCCTCTCCAAAAGGACCCTGCAAGCCAGTTATGATCGACATGTTTCTTCATTTTTTGCTGTCAATTTGGTAGTTGACGGCGGAGATCAACGGGATATTTTTGGATATCGATCAACTATCTTGGTACGACATACCATCCGAAAGTCTACCTTGGTTTATTCGGATGCGAACTTCGGACGATCGAAACTGCGCCGTCATAATGCGGGATTGTTTTATCAAGGTTCCATCGAGAGCTCCTGATTACGCGCAGTTGACAGAAACGTCAAAGCGTATCGATACTCTAAAGCATAATCCTGGTCAACTTTGTTTCAAACAATGCAAACAATGCTCCCAACCACTTCCGTTCTAGGAAGTACGAAACCATCCTCCCCATCACGCTCGCCCATCAGACATTCCCAAAACACTACCGAGGGCCGAGATGCGCTCGAAAGGGGAAATCATGTCCGCGTGAGGTGCCTCGAGCCCAGGCTCAACACCACGCTGACGACACACGACCGCAGGGGCCCCCTTTCCCACGCAGGGTATATGAGTCTCCCGGATTAGGGGGCACACGTGGACTTTTGCATGGTAGGATGAGGTTCGGGTCATGGCGGGTATCTAGTGTACCGGGAAGGAGAAAACCTTCTTCGTGGGGGAAGGGGAAACATCTGGAGTACCCAGAATTTTCCACTCCTCACTTCTCGAGCGAGTTGTGACGATCTCTTCTCATTCCCTTCCTACAACCTGTTGATTGCAGTGCTTCAGCAGTGCTTTCACTACGGCTGCTGGGCAGCGTTTTTGTCCTTTGTTTGCCGTCTGTCACTCTTTTACCCTTCCTCCCCTCCTTCTCCTAACAGTCATTCATTTTCAAAGAGGAGTTGAGCCCATCATGCTCTTCTCAGCTACGAGCAATGCGCTCCTGTTCGTCGCCATCCTCTTTCCGGCCCACGTGTACGCGGACGATGACGATGACAGTGTCACGTTCGGGTTCTCAGATTGTGTATATACATGTCTTTCGACGACGGGATATAGCACAGACAGTGAAGACAACCAGAAGAGCATGTGCAAGGCCTCAAGAGACGGTTTGCTAGAGACTATCATGGCCTACATGATTGAGGAATGCTCGGACGGACTCTCCAACGTGGAATCGGATCTCCTGGTGCCAATGCAGACCGGCTGTAAGGAGCTTGAGAAGCCAGTCTCGGACGATGACATCGAGGAGGCAGCGAGTGCCGCTGCTAGCATTGAGGCAACGTCTGTGGTCGCTACTTCTACCCCCTATACTCCCTCCGCGTCCTCCACATCCGTCGAGTTGCCGCAGACAACGTTCGCAACGCCAACCTTCGAACCGGAGACGAGTGCGGCTGGTCTCCCTACCTCTCTGGCTCCAGTCGTCGAGTCTACTTCGGCTCGATCAACAATCGCGTCGGAGCCAAGCACCCAGCAACAGTCGACTCAAGCAGTCACCTCAATGGCCGAGCCGAGTACGACGTCTGCTGTGGCAGTCATTCCGGTGGAACAAATAACCTCTGTCTCTTCAGCGGAATCGACCCTCGAGGCAACAACTGCTGCCGCCGAGACTACTTCGATTCCAACAAAAAGCGGGATCATAACTCCAGTGACGTCGACAGTCAGCTATGTGAGTGTGATTCAAGAGGGGACAACAACCGCCGAGGGGACAACCACCGCCGAGGAGACAACAACCGCCGTGGAGACAACGACCGCCGAGGAGACAACGCAGGCAACCACGATGGCTATACCAAGCAGCACCGCCGAGAGCAAATCATCAGTCAAAGCAAACCCCACTGAGAAGGACGATTCCAAGGCTCAAACAACAGCCTCGACCGAGGAGATTGCCAAGACCACCAAGACCGAATATTCCAAGACCACGGACGTGACGGCAAAGGCTACAAGCACAGACTCGGGTGACTTGAACTCGCAGAACTCCTCACCAACCTCCACGGCGTCATCGGATACCAGCGGCGCGTTGGAAATGGCCACAGGCGGTCCCACCACGTCGTCCGGCTTCGCCACGGCGACAAGCACAGGAGTTAAAACTAGCAGCAGTTCGAGCTCGGAGGAGACGGATTCGTCGGACGGCGTTGGTGGGGGCAGTCCTTTTTCGTTTGTCGAGAGCTCTGCGGCGGCCACGCCAGGGGAGATGCCTCTGTTGTTCCCTGCTGTGTTGGTAGCGATGGCGGTGTTGGCCTGGGTGCTGTGAGCTGGTTTCTTTTCCCCCCTCACGAGGTTCACGATGACGAATATACCCGGGATGCTTCCCGTACATGGAAGCTGTGCTTTGTGAGGAAAGTGCGTTGGAGGCCTTGGTATATGAAAGGTTGGAATGGGTTGTATAATAGTGTCAAGGCGGAAGACGTTCGTGTCGGGAAGCAGTTCGTGTTATAGGGATCAAGTGGAGGGCGTATAACAAAGTGACATATTCGATTCTCAGGCGAGCAGCCTCCCGATATGGTTGTATTTTATCTTCAGTCAATTCTGGTCACACGAGAGAAGCTCCAAGTTCTTCCATTCTACCTAGTTTTGTGACCACTCCACCGATTTTGAAGTCATCCGATGCTCCCAAGAACCTACCCATTGACCACTGCCCTCAGGCCAGACACTCGGTGACTTCCCGGTGCTCGCTTCCAAAGTATGAGCACAGGTCATAGTTCCCCCCTCCCCAAAAGCCTTTCACCACGCCATTGTCCTCAGTGACCCGGCCGTTGGGTGGGACAGCTCGTGTCCGTCGGGGCGTAGAAGGGTTCTCCCACCGGCGGAACGAAGTTCTCGTCCAGCCCGGGCTTTCCATTGAGTTGGAGGGTGGAACCCTCGCGGGTGACGGGTAGGTCACGGCTGTCCACTTTGGTCCTGAACTTGTGGCTGTTGCAGTCTGGGCAGTCGCCTGCAGTAGCCGTTGCCGTGAGGACACAGAGGACAGGAGCCAATATCAACTTCGTAGTGAGCACGGAGTGATAAGGGGATGTTCATTTGGCTAAGTACTTGAGTAGAAGGTGGTGGGAGTATATGCGGGACTCTCGAGAACTGGGGTTATATGGCTCTTGTATTAGCGAATGACCTCTCCACGGTTGTCATCGATGAGCCACTCGGGTAACAGCGCGCCGAGTTGTATCTGAGTTCCCCAATCGGGATGGGACCGCAAACAGGCAAGCCGGAAAATTCGGTGGGCTAATATCCGTGGCTTCGGACGACGTTCAAAAAGTGATAGAGCCTCGTGGCAACTGAAGGTTGGTTGCATAGCCAGGCCCCAGATCCCCGGGTTTTGACTCAGCGGTGGAGACAACACAGGCTATTGTTGTATTCGAGGGAAGAATATGGATAGTGGCTGTTGGGGGGGGGGGGGGCGGAAAGGACTTGTCCGGGACTGAGTTCGGACCATTCAGGGATACAGTATATGCGTCATGCATGAAAGCCATTATCGATTTCTTCCTTGTGTGAATGAATTCTATGAACCTGGCAGATACTCCAATCAGAAGTACAACTCATCAGCGAAAGATGGGCTTCTTAACCATGAAGATCAACAATCGCTCACACGCTGCGCCGAATACCCAAGAGCGTCCAAGAGACAATACCCAAGCTTACTGCAAATCAATCTGCTCAAGAACCTCAGCTCATAGCGAACCTTTCGGTAGATACCCCCAGTTCCCACCACAGGAACACTTCCTCTGCTGGCTGAGCACGAAGGTGAACCCCGGCTTCGAGCCAACAACATCCTCCATAACCGCACAGCATCTCACGCATCTGCGCCAGTCTGGCCCCGATTCGTCGCGGCTCGACTGCGGTTCATGTGCTTGCAAACTCTCACCATTCACGGACTTGGGCGGTTTGGGAGCTGTCAGCTCCACCCGCTTGAACGTATCAACGTACTTCCTCTCAACCTTTCTGGCGGCTAGCCTTTTAGGCTCGTCGTCGACGTCCAACAGCTCAAAGTCCGTGAAGAACAGATCCGACCGCTTGGTCGAGGCCATCAGGTTCTTGAGGTCAGTGTCGAAGAGCTTCTTGATCAGAGGCAGGAAACTCGATGGCGGGTTCTCGGCAAGGAGCATCATCAACTCGCAGTGCGCCTGGGCTTTCTTGACGGCTGCATCTGGTGGCAGTTGGTTTGGCTTTCCTGTCTGCTGCTGCTGCTTCTGTGCCAGACTGGCCAGCGAGGCCTGGTACGTCTGCCTGATATCGCCGCTCAGCGTGCTGAGCAGCTTGTCGATTTCTTCGACTTTGATAAGTGTCGTGGTAGTGTATCGCTGCATTTTCAGGTAGGCTTGATGAACAGGAGTGATCCCACGATTCGTTGCGTTAGAATCCGTTGAATTGTGCGGGGAGGTCTTCTCCCAGTACTGAATGGCCTTGTTGCTAAGAGTCTGCAGATGGTTCAAACGTCGGCATGTCGCGGAGAGGAAACCTCTCGTTGACGAGCAAAGTAGTAGGTGCAGGGAGACTTCGTTCTTGGATTTGAGGTACGTAGTCATTTCCGAGAATCGGTTGGTACTGAGAAGCTCCATGAATTTCGGGTCGTCACGCAGGGCGAAGAGACTATCTGCCAACCAAGACAGGAGGTCCAGCGCCCACCTTGCGCATCCAGCAAGGGCGTCCACAACCTCTGGTCATAGGATCAGCATTAGAACTGCATTGGAATGCATCAAAGCAGGGAATACTTACCAGCCTCATCTAGAGGAGTCCACTTCTCCTTGGCCATATTCATGGGCGAGTTGCTAGCCACCGTAATAAGAATGACAATATTTCGCAGATTTAAGCCCAGCATTGCAAACTTGCTGCTAAACGTCCTCGGTTTGAATTCTCCCTTGAAGCCGAAATGGTTTAGGAGACTCATGACGAATTGCAACTGAACATTTCTGACCAGTTGGTCGTGGTGGGCCTCTTCGGAATAGTCTACGTTGATATTCAACATCATGACCAATGTTGACACTAAGTCGGTGAGGAATCGAGAGTGCTTCTCAACAAAGGGCCGGGCAACAGCCAGGATGTCGTCGTAGTTTGTGCTTTGGTGAGTAGCGTTTGCCGCAGCCAATGTCAGTCCCGCAAGTACGGATTCGTAGAGAGGATCTTGCCTGGTTGATCCAATCTGCGCCACTGGGTACTTCAGGCTGTTCCACTTGAGCTTGCCGTTCTCACATACCTGGGTGAAAGAACAGTTGTTTGGGGAAACGGCCATTTGCAGGCAAGGTTTTTCTTCGTCAAAATGGAAACCAGCCTGCTGAAGTGTCGTGATCTGATTCTGATGCTCCTCGTGGTAGATCTCTGCCATTGTAATGCGGTCACGATACTGAACGGTACCATCGCTGAAACCAAGGCAGATGATCTTCCCAAACTGAGTAGTTTCAACGGAGAGGATGATTTTGTTGATGATGATCGAGTCACGCTTTTGAAGCCGCGTCATGGGACTAGGAGTCGATCCGGTTCCAGCCTTAGGCCCGCGCTGCTCAAACGCAGGATGCAGTTGCTGCGGGAGGTCCATAACGATATTCCAGCGGTCGATAATACTTTGGTACTCGACGTTGTAAGGAGTTTGCGGCGTGGGTACATGCGACCTAACAGCTAATATAGTAGCAGGCAGGGATGTCTTCGTCTTCATATCAGTAACAGGCGGTAAGACTTCCAGGTGGGATATCTGGCCCATTGATACGTCCAAGTGTGATTCGACCAAGCCTGGCTGTAGCCAGCTCGTCGTGACCAGGCGTTCTGCTTTAAGTGAAGGGTTGAGGGGGAGGCTTCCGGGCGGTATCTGCTTATCCGCGCGTTGTGACATGCCCCATTGTATCTCGGCTTGAAGGACTTTCAACTGTTTGGATGCGGTGGCGAGGACAACGAGGAGTTTGCCTGGGCATATGTCAGCACAGAAAATGACAGCTATAGAATCATGTCTTACCGCGGTCAGGACAGATGGCAGCATGTGTAATGAGGTCATCAGATGAAGTTATACTCTCCATCTCCAATTGCGTCTCCAGAACTTGATTGGAATTCTGAGAAAAGAACAGTTTAAGGAATCCGTTGGCTGTCACACAAACCAAGGCACTCTTTTGCGGGTTAGGATGCCATGGACCAAGAGCTCCGGTAATACTATTACCGTATTGGTATTTCTCGTTCTCACGAACCGCAGGCCCGTATGTGATGTTGTACTAGATATGGTCAGTATCCCAGGCGATAATGTCATCGAAGGATACTCACCTGTCTGGCTTGGAACAGAGGTAGCCAGTGGCAGCCAACTATAGAATGGAGATCATCTGGTGCATCTGAGTCCCATTTCCTCGCAGTGAAAGATGCCTTGTTGAGGGTTAGAGGGAAGGTAAGGAGGCAGACTCTCCCAAAAGCATCGACGATAGCGAGCTCCAGGCTGTTGGTAGGAGCCCAAGCCAGATGGACGATAGGTCCTCCGGGAAGAGGGGCGGAGAAAATAGAGCATGCCGTGGGCTCGCCCAGCTCCCAAGTGCCATCAGTCGGATTGGTCCGGGGACATTGCAGATTAATGTAGGTGCCATCGGGGGAGATTGATGCAATTGTGCCCTGCTTTGAGCAAGCGATGCTCCTGCTAGCTACGTCAGAAACAACCGACTCAGAACAGAAAAGAAGTAAAGAACTGTAGGTGAATATAAGTTACCGGCAACATCCACGACCTCGCATCTCATCGACACGCTGCTGCAACTGCTTGCTTGGAGGTCGGGGAGCCATAGGCATGACTTCGTCTCCGAATAGATCATCGTCCATGTTGGGTAAGGCACCACCCAACGGGTCCATGTGGTCCTCCAACATCATGGGCATTTTGGAAGCGGTCATTCGAAACCATGAAATTCAGATATGCGTGGCAAGCGGCCGGCACATAGGACTAAGCTCCGGTTAGATTTTGAGCGAATCTTGGCAGTAAGAGTGCTTCATGCAGCTATGAAGAGATCATTTCCGACGTGTAAGGCATGGTTTCATTCTAGACTTGGGATATCAAGTGTCATGAGAATGTTTGCTTGTTGGTGAGTGAGGGGATTAGTTGGTGTTGGTAGGATGTATGCTCCGTTGCTCAACACCGCCTCACCAATTGACGATTAAGGCAGCGCGGCCGTCCGTGAGTACGGATCCGTTACGAAATACTGGGGTACTTCTGTACCTGGAGTAGTTGCTGACTAAGACAACCTTGGGGAAACCCCTTGCCCACACAGCCTTGCGTCAAGAGACCCACACGGCTGCCGAAGCGAACATGTCTCCCTTCCCTGCATTTTTGCCTGCCAAAAATGGAGATGCGCGTTTCCGAGCAACGCGACGCAGATACTTGGGTAATTTGTGTAATTTGTGTAAAATGACCGCCTAGGTAGTAAATACTCGACACGGTCTAATTTTCCGGGAGTTGCAAGACACAATCAACCGTAGATCTGTATACTGATAGAGATTCGCCCTCTGTTGTTGTGTTTGACCTTGATATAAACGTGTCCCTCTGCTTAGTCTTAACCTGCGAGGGTCCGCCTAGTATCTAGGATATCTTACCGTTCACTCCCTTGAGTGTCTTAGATATTGCCGTTTTAGGCTAGAGTGGCCAATCCTGCAGGTACTCCAAGCCGAATACAAAGCGCTGTGACCATGCCCTGAATCAAATCTACTTTCTGTCCAAATGATATAATGTTAGCACTCTAAAGAAACAAGATGCTTTGAATTGCAGAGAGATCAAAGTCCACATATCAGGACCTGTATATACAGTAACAAGTGTTACTGTGATATAGTAGATACACATTATTGCAATCACCTAGAAGACTAGACCTCAATACCATCCCAACTCTAATAGCTGATAAATTCATTGATAATGAGTTGTCGTCACCATCTGGTATATGACTTTTGCTCCGTGGCAATAGTCCAATAGCCCAGTAGCCCCAATACCAAATATGTCCTGCCGGGCTACCGGGCTGCCGGGCTGTTGCCCTGTTCCTTTACCATATTAGCCTGACCTCACATCAGTAAAGGCAGGCAAGGCAGTGGGCCAAAAAAGCCTAGCGCTACCGGGCCTTGGGTACCTGTGTCACGCCCCAATCGCCGCTCCGGGCTTATTTTCACTTCTATTCACCCTTTCTTCCTCTTTCTGTACTCGACGACTCAACGTCGCCGACCCAACGAAACCCTTTATCCTGCAACAACCCAGGAGACCACAAACAAGAGGCACAATAGACAAAGCCCTGCCTCCATCCTAACACAATGTTATGAAGAAAGAGCGACCACCTGCGACCAACTTTACAGCCTCTCCTTCCTCCCTTCCTTCCTAAGGTACTTTGTACTACCGCAAAGTCTCAACACCCTTAGTCGTCTTTCGCAGTTCAGAGAAGCAACTACAACACATGTGCGATGGACACGCCAGACCGTAAAGCCTCTTTGCCCCCTTCCTCACCCCTCTCAGACCTGTCGTCGACACCTTCAGCCTCGTCGCCTCTGTCTGCCCTATCCAAGTCGCCGTCATTATCTCCTCAACCTCCTATAATCATGGACGCGTCGAGTAGATACCCTTCCCCTAGCTCCACCGCAACCCAGTCGAGCTGCATATCGCCCTCCAAATTACGAGACAGCGAAGAGATTCAGGTACGCACCGACAACCAGCCTCCAGCCAAGAGGCGCAAGATCGCAGAGTACAAGCCTCGAACCACCGAGCACCTAGAGCTCGACAACCGAGGTGATGATAGCGACGCTCAACTGGATCGGTTGCTCAATGCTTTGCGCCGCAAGAAGAAGATTGTTGTGATCGCTGGAGCGGGAATCTCAGTCTCAGCAGGAAGTGAGTATACCCTGCCCTAAAATACCAAGTCCCTACCTACTCTACGAGTTCGAAACTAATTGCCCCACCAGTACCCGATTTCCGGTCAAGCGAGGGCCTGTTCAAGACCCTGAAGGACAAGCACAAAATCAAGGGCGGTGGCAAGTCCCTATTCGACGCCTCGGTTTACAAGGATGATAAGTCTACGGAAGAATTCCATAAGATGGTTCGCGACCTGTCCCGCCTGACGAAGGAGGCCAAGCCCACCGCATTCCACCATATGCTGGCAACCATTGCGCAGGAGGGCCGCTTGATGCGCCTGTACTCCCAGAATGTCGACTGTCTCGACACCGCCCTGAAACCTCTGGCGACCGAAATACCGCTGAATACGAAGGCCCCCTGGCCAGCTACGATTCAACTCCACGGTGGTTTGGAGAAGATGCAGTGCACAAAGTGCAGCCACGTCGACAGCTTCGATGGCTCACTCTTCCAGGGACCCGAACCCCCGTTGTGCGAGAGGTGCAAGGAGGCAGATTACGTTCGCACCGAGTTTGGCGGGAAGCGAAGTCACGGAATCGGGCGTCTCCGGCCACGAATGGTTTTATACAACGAATACAATCCCGACGAAGATGCCATTGGAAAGGTCTCCCAGGCCGATCTGCGACGAGTCCCTGACGCTGTACTTGTTGTCGGCACAAGCCTCAAGGTACCAGGCGTCAAGCGGATTGTCAGGGAGCTGTGCCAGGCGACACGTTCGAAGCGAGACGGATTCACAGCTTGGATCAATCTGGATCCCGCACCTCAGGCCCCGGACATGAGGAATTTGTGGGACCTTGTGGTTCGTGGAAAGTGTGACGACATCGCAGGCCTGCTGAACCTGCCCCACTGGGACTGCGACACTCAAGATATCGGCCCCCAGGAGGAGTACATGGTATCTGGTTCGACTGAGAAGGAAGTGGAGTACGAACAGCGCCGCAGTCGCGATAGGATCGACGTGCTTCTGGCCAACCGGAAGCACTCTATCGACCGGTCTAGCGATGTGGAATTTGGACCAGGTGACATTCTCGATGTCAAGTCCAAGCTTGTGGACAAGGTTCAGGAGATACTACCAACTCCCAGTGCGAGCCCAAGGAATGGTACACCGCAACCACGAAAGCCGCTGCCCAAGGGCAAGACGAAGCAAAGCACGCTCAGTTTCGGCGCACAGAACGCCAGCGCGACGACTGAGACGAAGCCGGCCAAGGCTACTAAGACAAGGAAGCCTCGACAGGCGAAGAAGGAGTCGAAGCCTAAGAATGAAATCACCAAGACGTTCAAGGCCACAAAGAGCAGCACAAAGGCTGGCAGGACGACAAAAGCTGCCCTAGGGCCAGTCAAAATTGAGCCCAACTCGCCTAATCCGTCATCGCCCCAAACGTCTGGCGATAGTTTACGTAAAGGTCTCCCTTCTCTACGTCCAGAGTCCGAGCAGAACGACTCATTTCGCTACAAGCTGGAGAACACATCCTCCAGCGACCTGAGCGAGTTAAGCTTCACCAGCGCCACGAGCGGCTGGGCGACGATCGTCCCGAACTCGAAGCCGCGGGGAATGGAAAAGCTAGTGGACTAGAGATCTTCTCAGGATGCCTTTCTCCTCCCTCCTGCGCGCCCTGACCCTGAGTTTGTGGCTGCTGGTTAGGGACAGCCTCCAATACGTCAGTTATCCAGCGAGTCGGACCAGCAAGATGTGTCCAATGATCCGAGAAGCCCATCAGCAAGTCTGTCAGACAGCTCTACCATCCAGGCATCGGAAAACCTGCTGGACGAGCAGTACTATCCTTGGGCCTTGCCGAAGGTCACCTAGGGGTCTACTCACGACCCACTCATTGGACCCAAAAGAATGCCTACTACCAACCAGCAATGCATTAATCGGCAGAATTTGCAACATACGCACCATTACCAACCTGAGTGGTACATTATCCCAAAAGCACACATACACTGTTTCCCACAAAACATCCCGTTATGGCTCGCGATACCCCCTTCATTTCCCGTAAAGGGCAGGGCAGGATGAGCTACGGGGGCTTTGCTCACTAGCGAGGCGTTCTGTCGGGCGGTGTGTTGGTTGGCACAACTACAAGGTGTCAACGTGAAAGGGTTTTTTGCTATTCACATAGACACACATAGCTCTCAAGATACCCAAGAGGATTGACCACTTGCTGCAGCAGTGTCTTAATCTGCTGTGTAGTGCCTAAATGAAAAATTACATTTGACTACACACCTTGTCCCATGCCATTATATCCTTGTGACCAGTCTCAAGCATCTGGTCTGCTGGCCGCCGTACTGTAATAACTAATTTATCCGTATCCGGAGCAGAAATGGGGCAGCAACTGCTCGATGGCCGGAGTGCGTTCTCTGACAAGCCAACACCGACTGCTACGTGAACGAAATTAGATGGTCTCTGGCCCTGGCCAGCCAACATGCCTAAGCCAACAATTCCCAAGGCCTGTCCCAATTGATTAGCTGCACTGAGAGCGGTGCAGAAGTACATGGGTGAGGTGCAACCTAATGCTTCTTTGTGGTTTGAGAGATTCACTCAATGTCTTGCTTGCAGGGCCATCCTCCAAGCTGAATACCATGCTTCCTCATTCTCATGTCACTTGTCCAGAGCTGGTCTTGTGTGCTTGACATCCAACAGTTTCAGTTTATCAGACTTCTTGTTTGTTCATCTTGTTTCATTCAAGTATAATGTATGTGACACTACGTAACCTGGATGGTGGCTAGCAAAACCCTACTTCAAAGCCACCGGGCATAGACACCAATTCCATTGTCCCCTTCATTGATCCCTTTACCTGAATATCGGCAAGACCTAATCCAGCCTCATCTGGAGGCCTTCGTGATAACTGCATAGTCTCGGAGCCGGTCTAATGTTTTGTGTAATACATAACTCCCCAATATTGTTTTTGGTTGCCGCTGACGAGGGTACCGTCACCCCCCGGCCACCAGGCCATTCTACGCGAGCAGCGCCCACCATGGGTCAAAAAGGGCCCGAAAAATCGTATGCCTCATCCATGCAACTCTCTGGGTATGAGTCAGTTAAAAAGAACTCCGCACAACCGAAAACGCCAGAAAGACACATTTCCAGTACGCCTGAGCAATGCTGCTGGTCATTAGTCTGAAGAGGTATCGAGTCGTCCAAATGTAGACTGCTGGATGGACTCTGAGTGATGAGTCGATGAATCGACAAGGATAGACATCAGTACCTAGTCGGAGGCGCGGTGGCAGCGACGAATTGGACGAATTCCCCTTCAGATGGCCAGTCTCAGGCCACGTATTCTCGGTCTGATCACTTCGCCCGCTCAGTACGGGCTCTGCCGATGTTGATTATCCGGTGACCATGATGGCCTGCCACGATCAGCAAGACTTCGATCGTTCGAAGGCCGGTCGCGGTCCCTCCGGAAGCTTAGGCGGTCTCCGTTCTCGTAGGCTCGATGCCTGTAGTCGTCTCGACGATAGTCCCGTCGCACATCCTCGCTCGACTCGCGTCGCATCTCCTTACGAGCTCGGCGACGGGCTTCCTCCTCATCATCGATCTCTCCGTCCTCAAGATCATCTCGTTTCTTAGACTGCTTCTTCTCTACCCCTTCCCTTCTTTCCTTTCCCTTGTCCTTCTCAGCCAGGGTCCGGTACATCTTGGCGAGCTTGTCGCCCGTTACCTCGATCTCGCCAATAGGCCAGACAGTGGATAGGAAATCCCTGAGACATTGTTAATAGGACTGCTAAAAATGTTGGAGATTTTCAAACTCACCAGAATTGAGGCATGAGGCCATCGAGTTGCTCAGCAGGAAGTCCAGCATCCTTAAGACCTGTGAGGTGGTTGCCGATCTGTCGAAGCTCAGAGCCCATGATCTTGGCTCGCTCCTTTGCTGACGCAATGTTGTCCTGAGTTGTATACATAATACGCTTGAAATTTACACGCACTGGCTTCAGCAATGACCAAATGAGCTGTTCGTTGTCCCGGATGTCAAGTTTGTTGTCGTCGAGCTCCATCAGACGATTGAAACGTTGTACAGCCTCATCGCGTCTTCTGTTAAGACGATCCAGGGCCTCAGAGTCCAGTTTCGTGCGGTTGTCTTTTGCATTTTTGTCGAGGGACCCGTGCCGAGTGTCACCATGGCTATGCTCCATGCGTCGATGCTTGATATGACGGTCGTCGTGATCGTCTGTGTGCTTCCTCTTGTGCTCAGGTCGGGGAGTACCACGTTCGTCTGCGATGCTCCGAGATCTGTGGTGGTCATTGTGCAGGCGGTCCCTGTTACGATCTCTATTCTGTCCTGACTTCTTGGCGAGTTGAGGTGCTGGTGACCCGGATGCAGAATTGACGTCGCTGCGGCGGTGCCCATTGAGCACTAGATTCTTCTTGCTACGGTGATGGTTCTCCACAGCTTTCTTGGCCGCGATGTCATCTGAATATTTCGCCATCAGAACAGAAAGAAGGTATTCAGCGCGACGGACTAGGTGCACAGCGCCAGGAGATTGGATGCTCTTGTCGTCAGTCTTCTTGCGTTCTTCCTTCTTGTCCACACGATGCTCTTCCAGGAAGAACTTCTCCTGCATCTGCAATGCCGAGTCATCTCGAATTTGGGTCCAAGCACCGAAGCCGTACTTGTCGATGCCGATGAGAAGCATGCCGTCCTCGCGGGCTCCCCAATCGCAGGAGTAGTGGGCGGCCTTCGCAGCTTCAGGCAAGCGGAAATTGAGAGGATTTTCCTGTTCGGCGAGGATGTTACGGAGAAGTCTGAGTTGGGGTGGCCTCTCCAGAACCGTTTCGGCGTTGACCTTCCTGACTTCACCAAAGTCGACGAGGACGGCCTTCTTGTCTTTCTTGGCAAGTGTCTTCCCTGTCTTTTCCTCTTCTTCACGGACCTTCTCGTTGCTGGCATCCACTGCAGTTTGACTAATATTAATAAGATCGTCGATGATTGCGTGGAGGAAGTCGCGGTTCCGGTCAGAGAGACGAGCTTCGTGGACAACCTCGTCACCGCGATCGTCCATAGAACCATAACGGAAAAAGGCCCGGATGAGGTTGCGAGTCTCCTTCTCGTTCAACGGGCGCCGTGGGTCAGACAGAAGAGCTCGCTGCTCCTCGAGTTCTTCGAGTTCTTGCTGCTCCCGCTCTCGCTTCTTCGCCATTCGCTCTGCTCTGTCAGCCTCTGTGCCCTTCTTGACGTTCTTCAAAGTAACCTTTCGGGGTGCGTTCTCTTCCATGGCCTTGGCGAGATAGGCGTCATTCTTTTTCTTGTCTTCGTCAGCTTTGATAACGGCGAGCTGGTCGGCAGGGATGATCTGATCCCAATCCAGAGCCATCTCGTCGACCTTGACATCGGTGACCTGCATCCAGTTGTCCCAGTCAATTCCTCCAGAACTGAGGTTGAGCTTGTCATCGACGGCGGTCTTTGTTTCTTCCGCTTGTTCCAGGATCGCATCGATGTCAAGTTTCTCGAGCTTCTCCTGATTGCCAGACTGTTCGAATAGGTTCTGAGACCGCATCTTGAGGATCATCTGGATGTCTTCAGCTGTCTTGGCCTCGTCCACTTTTAGACCCTTATCTTGGAATTTCTCACGCAGGGCTTTTCCTTCATCGGTCACGCCTGCTTGGATTGTAAGATACTCCAAAAACAGCTTGTTGCGGGCTCTCTTGACTACCTCCTCCTCGATGGTCTGTTTTGCAACAAGCCGGTACACGCTGACAGGCTTCTTTTGACCAATACGATGAGCTCGAGCCATAGCTTGAAGGTCAGCCTGCGGGTTCCAGTCCGAATCGTAGATGATCACGGTGTCAGCCGTCATGAGGTTGATACCCAAGCCACCAGCCCGTGTCGAGAGTAGGAAGCAGAAGTCATCACTACCCTCAGAATTGAAATGGTTTATGGCCAAGCGCCGGGGCCCGGCTGGAATGGTGCCATCGAGTCTCTGGAATGGGTAGCCGCGTATACGGAGATAGTCCCCGAGAATGTCCAGCATCTTGACCATTTGGCTGAAGATCAACACTCGGTGGTTGTCTCTCTTCAGCTTGGTCAAGAGCTGGTCAAGGAGCATCATCTTGCCACTGCTCGCAATGAGGCCTTTGATTTGGTCCTCTCGACGCGTGCTGCCATTCAACACCCTCTCCTCGGCTCCATGAAACATATACGGATGATTGCTGATCTTCTTCAGCTCCATCATGATGTTGAGGAGAGACTGCTTTTGACCGCTAGCATCCCTCAGCGCCGCATAGTTGCGTGTCAAGATGTTCTTGTAGTAATCCAATTGGACGTCGGAGAGCTCCACACGAATGATCTTCTCAGTCTTGGGCGGCAGATCAGATTCGACAGTCTCTTTAGTCCGACGGAGGATGAATGGTGCAATGGCCGTGTGCAGGTGTCGGAGCTTCTCCTGAGTTTGTCGGCGCTGCTCTTCATCCTTCACCTCATCCAAGATCTCGTCCTTCTTATCCTCCTGCCCGAGGAGCTCCAACTCCTCGTCAATAAGAACCTTGCCTGGATTGAGGAAGTCAAGCAAGGCCGACAGCTCGGCCAAATTGTTCTGAATCGGGGTACCGGTGATCAAAACCTTGCATGGAATGTTGAAGCCAACGAGCTTGCCGTACAGCTGTGACTCCCGATTCTTCAGTCGATGGGCTTCGTCCACAGCGAGCACTTGCCACTTGATAGTCTTCATGAAGTCGGCGTCAAGGAGGATGTAATCATAGGAGGTGACGAGCACATTGAACTTGGTCTTTCTGGGATTGCCATTGATCAAAAGTTCATGTTCCCGGATGGTAGATCGTGCGGCTTCGGGGCCTAGATAAGTAACGTAATTGATATCAGGAGCCCAGTTGTTGAAAGTATCGCACCAGGCCGGAATGACGCTCAAAGGAGCCACGACGAGGAACGGGCCTTCCTGGTCGCGTGCGTTTCGCAGCCAACTGAGGAACGACACAGTCTGCACGGTCTTGCCAAGACCCATTTCGTCGGCCAGAATAACGTTGTTGCCTCGAGTCCAGTTGAGTGCAAGGAAATTTAGACCCTTCAGCTGAAATTCTCGCAATTCGCCGTTCACAATGTAGTCGGGCTGCGTGTCCAGCTTGGTCATTCGCCCTCGGCTTTCAAGATTTGTCTCCTTCCGATCTGATAGCCAGTTTCGTTTTGAACGGTCCAGGAATTGATCGATCTGGTCCTGTGCACGCTCGCTAATCTCATACCCGGATTCCCAGGTGCACTCGTCGTATTGCAGGCCCTTCCATTTGATCAGGTACTCGGTGCCATCGTCGCCGTCACGTACGGCTACGACGCGCTCGACTTTGGTGTAATCTTCGATAGCTTCCTTCTCACGCTCGCGATCGAGATTGTACTGCTCCTTTTGCTCTGGGGTAATATCTTCGTCGTCGAATTTCATGCTTAGCTCAAACTCGATCGACCTCCTGTAGTAGTTCTCCAGTCGACGAAAGCCTCGGAAGCCAGCCACACTCTCGGTAGTTTCCCATGTATTGTGCATATGGGATTTGCCTTGCCATTTGATCAAGTAATTGAAGTCATGACGAGTGACGTCTGGGCTCCATTCGACGCCCTCTTGGAGCTCGTGTCTGAGGATCTTTTCGATGTAGGGCGAGTTGTCCTCGGCTTCAGCACCAGCCCAGTAGGCTGGAGTAGTTTCTGAGTCATCGTCTTGCTCGGCGTCGCTCTCTTGATAGGCGCCTGCTGAGACTTGGGCAGCTCTCCGATTGTTCCACCTCTTCTCGTTGAATACCAATGTTGGTTGAGCTACCGCTTGCCGACGAGCTTTTTTCTGAAGCGCGCGAGCGCGAGCGCCGCCATACGTGTCGGAGTCCGAATCATTCATCGATGTCTGGCGGAGGGGAGTCTCTCTCTTGGAGGCTAGTGGGGGCGGTTGTTAGGTGTGGACGACGAGGCTAAGACGGTACAAAAGCTTACAGGGTAAAGACCGATCCACCCGCCGCTTCTTAACAGCTCTTCGATTGACGACAACAGAATCTGATTCTGAGTCGTCTTCGTCTTCGTCGACCTGTACAGAGACGCGTCAGCTATCAGGCTCGAGGGAGTGGCGAACGGAGGAACTCACGATCATTTTACGTTGTTGTGGCCGAGACTAACGTGCTGGTCAGTATAACAGTATGTAACGCATCGATTGACAGACTTACACTTCGCCTCAGACCATAGAGCTCAGGGTTCTCCCTAATGTATTCCTCCTCCAGAGTAAGACCTGCTTTTCGCTTCGGGGCCGCCCGAGAATCGTCGGAAGCAGACGCGGCAGCCTCGTCGTTCTGACCATGATTGCTGCGGGGGGAGGCAGGACTATCTGCCACGTCATCAAAGTCGCCATCATCGGAGGCATCATTCTCGCTGGGGCTTGACGCCTCGTCGGAATCCTCGACCGGTCCATCGAGAGCGTTCGAATTGAGGTTATTCGCAGAGTCGGAAGAGGGAGAAGCGACGTCGGGAGCCTGGACGTCGGACAGATCGCTGTCGCTGGGGTCGGGATCGAGGAGTTGGACGGCAACGGGACTTGCGACCGGCGACACATGCCCATTGGCTGGACTAGATTCTGGTGAAGCAGACATGGTCACCGAGGCCCACGAGGCTGCCTGCTATGAGACGACGATGTCAGTCAAGGCTCTCTAGAGGGAGAGCAATGTGGCCAGAGGACACGGTAGCTGTGCCGTAGGCGACCGCGATGCGAAGCTTTTCGCAAGAAAAGAGCCATGTATTAGTGAGATATGGGGCTTGTCGCATCTCCTGGACGTCAGTGATGGAGACGAGGCTGATGGATGATGGCAGTCAATTGACGCCGCCTGGCAGGCCGGACAGCAGTTGTGAGGCAATAGATGCATCCGCATCATCAGCGACGTGCTATTCCATCGGTTTTCATCACTCCGAAGGCATCTCACATGGATATATGGTCGAATATCAGAGGTCAGGTACCCGTATTGGATGGCGATTTGGATGGCGAGGCACGAGGCAGACGATGCAGACACCGCGGTTCAACAGCAACGGGGACAAGCACCGAGGGACTTACAAGTCATGAACGGATGACCCTCAGGCAGCAGAAAAGTATAAAGCGAACAAATGGCTTGAAAACGGTATGACGGATGGATGGTGTTGTGGGCAGGGAGCTCTATTGAGAGGTCCCAGATGTCCGGGTGGATGAGACTGGAAGAGAGCTGAGGCAGAAGACGGACCGTATTTTTCGAGAGTGCAAGAGCAGTGGGCGGAATGCAGTGGAGGTTCCTGGAGGTTCCTCAAGGTTAGCTACCACCGCTGACTGGCGAGTCGGGGGTCTCTGGGCCAAGCTAGTGGTCTGAGCTGACCGTGGAGACGTGTCATTCTAACAGGGTCACAGCCACAGCCTGCCCACAGTCTGTTAGCTTTTGGAGTCACTCATAAAGAGCCTTTCCTTTGTTCACCCGAACCCCAGCAATAAAGTCCCGGGAGCGCCTCCCTACATTGAACCTCAGATGCTCTCTTAACTAAAAAACAACAACATTAGAGTAGGCGCTCATACATAAGTATTAAGTAGGTATTTCAGTTCCAAGGCTCATACTCAAGTAGGGTAATCGAAGATATCAGAGGAAAGTCACATCACGAGGGATCCGCATTTTTTACCTATTTGCGGGCGAGGCACCGGACGCGCTTTTTGCAGCTGCCAATAGTATTACCTACGGTTTTGGCTGTCCAGGCTGTGCCTCATGTTGGCACATTCTTAAACGCTCCTTTGGGCCATTGTAGCCAACACATCCGATCGTTGACTGGAGACAGGCCGCATCCACGTATTGCATTGTTGGAAAACTGAGAACATCATACTTGTGGCAGGATACATGGTGCCGATGCTACAGCCATGTAAGCCTGAGAGGGGTCATCGTTAGATGAATGGCCTGATTGATGTACATGCATACTTACCTAGGTAAGTACATAGATGCCGAAGTTATATGAGTGCAAAAAAGACGCAAGGCAGGCAATAAAGCTGGACTGGGTTTCCTGTGCCAACCGATCCATTTCAGCCTATTCCCTGCATGTAATCTGTAAATGAGGAGGAGAACCGTTTGCAGTGTGATGGGTATCATCTAGTTCTCTTCTCAGACATCCGTGTGATATCTTAAGTGTTGGACCGAAGTTCCAAGAGGTATACCATTTGCTTTGACCCTTCTCAACATCTCTATCTCTGAAGATGCCACGTTTTATACGTGCAACTCATTTTGAAGAGCAGCCAAGCAGCCCAAATAGTCGACTGGCTTAGATCCAAATATCTAAAAATTGCAGATCAAGGTATACCAAGGTATGTATATACGGGCATCGGGGTAGGAAAGACGCTGTATAGTGTGGGTTCGAGACTTTCTAAAAATAAGATGGAGGCTTGGATTCCTACAGTAAGATCGGCAATCCTCTGCACTCCAAGTTGATACATAAGGTCCTAGGTAGATATATACGTAGATGGTTCAGAAGTCGAACATGCAAAGACAATACAGCCATTATCAGAAGCCAAGTTATCTCTAGGCTAAGTCTCAATTGATAGTCCACCCAGAACTACCTTCTAGGCAAGTGGGTAAAGAGATTATTGAGTGCCTTGGTGAAGGATGAGTGGTCTTCCAGCCATTGCTGCAGCGCCCCTCCGGTAAGGCTGTGCTGGTCCGAAAGGCTACCATAGTAAGATGCCTGCCCCCAGCCAGTTGTACCAGCCTATCAGTGGTAACCTGATTATGACCAATTCACCAAGGTGCACGGCTCACCCCGCTACTCCGTGCCACAAATTCGGCGCGGGTGGGAAAAAAGACCTTGGTCAGGATTTCGTGCACTGGGTTTGTCGATTCCCCGTAGCCCAACCAAAACACAACCTTGACTTGTCTTTGTTCCTCTTCCATTTCCTGCAGCACCCAGCCTACCCGTCGTCTCCCTTTCAACACACCACAAGGACCGGAAGGACGCGACCTCAAGCCCTGCCAGAACCGACGACCACTGGCCTCGAAAACCTCAGACCCATTCAGGGTGCGACGGCAACAACAAGAACTTTTCAATCAACTCGACCACGGTCGCATCATCCAACAACATGTCCGACAGACTTACTCGGTATGCCAACCCTTGAGCCGTATACCGTTACCCGCAAGAGCCGGAGCTGGATATTTTCAGAAGGACAAATGCTAACATGTGGCTTCTAGTATTGCTATTGTCAATAGCGACAAGGTTCGCCAATTGCCCCGCTACCCCGCCAATAAACGTATCATGATGGTGTTGGACTGACATTAGATGCTCTCGCGCAATAGTGCAAGCCGAAGGTGTGTTTCTGTACATTGTATCTACACTTCTACTGGAGGTGAGCTGACAGTGGTTATCAGAAATGTCGACAAGAATGCAAGAAGTCGTGTCCTGTCGTGCGAAGCGGCAAGCTCTGTCAGTTCTCCTTCCCGAGCCAGAACACTCTGCTCAGCTTACTGACCCGTCATTCTACTCCAGGCATCGAAGTGGCTCCCGACTCCCGACTTGCCTTCATTTCCGAGTCCCTTTGCATAGGATGCGGTATCTGCCCCAAGAAGTGCCCCTTCAGCGCCATCACCATCATCAACCTGCCAACGAACCTCGAGAGCCAGGTGACCCATCGATACTCGGCCAACAGCTTCAAGCTCCACAGACTGCCCATGCCCCGACCAGGACAAGTATTGGGTCTCGTTGGAACAAACGGTATCGGAAAGAGTACGGCGCTCAAGATTCTCAGTGGCAAGCTGAAGCCCAATCTGGGAAGATTCGACAACCCACCGGACTGGGAGGACGTCATCAAGTATTTCAGAGGCTCAGAGCTGCAGAACTACTTCACCAAGCTTTTGGAGGATGACCTGACCTCTGTGGTGAAGCCGCAATATGTTGACCAGCTTCCTAGGGCCATCAGAGGTCCCGAGAAGTCTGTGGATTTCCTCTTGAACAAGGCTAAGCAACTCGACAACCTTGAGGAGATCCTAGATGTTCTCGAGCTGCGTCATATCTATGATCGCGATGTCCCTCTGCTGTCTGGTGGTGAGCTCCAACGGTTCGCCATCGGTGTCACCTGTGTAAGTAATTACTGCTGTTTGATCATTTGGGGCAAAATACTGATCTTGGGATCCAACTACAGGTGCAAAAGAAAGACGTCTACATGTTTGACGAGCCTTCTTCCTACTTGGATGTCAAGCAGCGTCTGGCCGCTGCCAGGATGATCAGATCCCTTTCCAAGCATGACAACTACATTATCGGTAGGTCACTTCTGTCCACTTAGCTGGCGAGGCGATGAACTTCCCATGTTTCCGGAACATCGATTGTGCTACAATGCTGACTTCGTTCTCAGTTGTCGAGCACGATCTCAGTGTGTTGGACTACCTCTCAGATTACGTCTGCGTTCTTTACGGTAAACCCGCCGTCTACGGTGTTGTGACTCTCCCGCACAGTGTTCGTGAGGGTATCAACATTTTCCTGGATGGCCACATCCCGACCGAAAACTTGCGATTCCGTGACGAATCCCTCACCTTCCGGATCGCGGAAGTCGCAGATATGTTCGACGCAGACCAGACCCGTGCCTTCAACTACCCATCCATGGAGAAGACGCTGGGCAACTTCAGCTTGAAGATTGATGGCGGTTCCTTCACCGATTCCGAAATTCTCGTCATGATGGGTGAGAACGGTACTGGAAAGACCACATTCTGTCGTCTGCTCGCCGGTGCCATCAAGCCCGACGGAAACAAGAAGGTTCCGGAGATGAGAATCAGCATGAAGCCCCAGACAATCACACCCAAGTTCGAGGGAACTGTGCGACAACTGTTCTTCAAGAAGATCCGTGCTTCCTGTGAGTGTCAAACAACACCTTCCAAGTCTACTGAGCGCCGTTGCTGACCTGCTCCAAAAGTCCTGTCTCCTCAATTCCAAACTGATGTTGTGAAGCCTCTGAAGCTGTAAGTTTGACCAAAACCACACCATACGCGCATCCGTGAGACTAATTAGACCACAGTGATGATTTTATCGATCAGGAAGTCAAGCATCTGTCTGGTGGTGAATTGCAGCGAGTGGCCATCGTTTTGGCTCTGGGTTTGCCCGCTGATATCTACGTTATCGATGAGCCGTCCGCCTACCTCGACTCCGAGCAGCGTATTATTGCCGCCCGTGTCATCAAGCGCTTCATCATGCACGCCAAGAAGACCGCCTTCATCGTCGAGCACGACTTTATCATGGCCACCTACCTCGCCGACCGAGTCATTGTCTTCGACGGAAAGCCGGGTATTGACTCCCACGCCAACGAGCCAGAGTCCCTCCTGTCAGGCTGCAACGCCTTCCTCAAGAACCTGGACGTTACCTTCCGACGCGACCCCGGCAACTACCGCCCTCGTATCAACAAGTACAGGTCTCAGCTCGACCAGGAGCAGAAGCTGAACGGCAACTACTTCTTCCTCGAGGACAACGCGGACAAGACCGCTTGAAACATCCACTCCAGACAAGGAGATTTTTCCACCACCACATCATCGTTGGTACAATGATTCGGGTTCAGGCGTTCTAGGCGTGCAAAAGAACGGCAGGAATAAGCGTCGGACGGGCGGCTCTTCGGATGATTTGGGCTTGGAGGAGAGCGCTTCCAACGAGGACGACGATCCCGACATCTAACGATGGCGACGGCAGTCTATCCCCTGTTGCCTGGTCCTACGAAGGGTAGATGGTCTGGTTCCATTCTGCTCGAGGTATACTGCTTTTTCTCGTTATGATCTTTCACCGATGGTTTCTGATTTGGAAAGAGCGGGAGGAAGGCTACCTACCATCACTGCGTAGAATGAGGGGCAATGGGCCAAGAGGATGACTGCCGTCAAGTCACATCTATTGATGTGGATGTGACATATGGAGATACATAAAGACAAGTTGGGCAACACCACTTCATGGGGATGGGAGTCTAGTAGATGCATTTGCACATAATTGAAGAGAACATTACATTCAACGGAATTGGCATTCGTCTGAATTATTGAATGTATATTATATTGACTACTCTACCAACCAACACCGAAGAGAAGGGAAACGAATAGGCCTGTGGTCAAGATATCTATGATGCAGCGGCTTCTGTAGGGTGCTAGAGCGAGTGAGATTCGACGGGGTAAGGTAGGTACACGTACGCAACCAGACACCAGTCGTCCAGATCCCAACCATCATGCGTTGGCTGTAAAATGTCGATCGATATCGGTGTTCTTAAGGTTCCCGAGTTGAGCTGGATGCTATGTGTCGAAAGGAGTGTTGTCGCGGATTTTCAAGTAAGCACTCGGCAGAACAAAGGCCGGGCGAAAGTGTGTGATTGATAGACGGCCTGCTGGTCCGGTGTGTCATCTTGCCCAAACCACAGTACCAAGTCGGGTATGAAGCCGTACGTACTAGTGGCGACACGGTAATGCCTCTCAACGATACCCGTCTTGCCTCCTCCCAACACTCTGTCCTCCGTCCATCTGTTACGCTTGTCTCTCGAGCACGGCGCTCAACGTGACGAAAATCTAATCCTCCTCGATCTCGCCCTCTTCGCTGCCGGAGTGAACGCCAGCGGGTTCCTCTTTCGGTGCTGGTGCTGGTACTGGTGGCGGCGCGGCTTGAGGAGACCTAGTTCTCAGACGACCATCACGACGGGGGGTACGCTCACGAGGTGGTGAAATATCTCTCTTCAATCTCTGTAGATAGACTATTAGTATCACTTCAAGAGATATACAAACTGATCGGTGACCACATACCTTCGAGTCCCTAGACTCTGGACGACGCTCGTCTTCATCATCGGCGCGTCGCCTCCTGGTGGGCACGGTGGGTTTCTCGTCGCCATAGTTGAGATCGTCGACATCCCGTTCGACGATGCGGCGGCGGTATGAACGCTCACGCTCCTCCTCGCGATCACGGCGCTCGCGCTCATAATGACTGAGCGGCTCGTCACGGCGTGAACGAGGCGGGCGGTCCTCATCGCGGTAACGATCCCGGTCCCGATCTCGTTCACGTTCCCTGTACCGGTCACGGTCTCGCTCACGTTCCCTGTCTCTGTCGCGATGGTGGTCATGTCCATCTGACGACCTACGGTCTGACAACAAGGTCTCGGCCATGCTGGTCTTGCGGTAGTTCCGCTCTCGCTCCGCAATTGCTTTGCGACGATCGGCTTCGTATAGATCTGGTTCCGGACTGCGACTGGACCTGCGGGGAGTACGTCCACTGCGATGAGATCGCTCACCTCTGTCTCTACTGCGCTCCCGTTCCCTCTCCCGGAAGCGGTCGCGCGACCGATCACGGCGTCGTCGGTCCTTTTCGAGCTCTTCTTCCTTGTCTCGCAGACGCCGCATGTGCTTATCAAATGCGCTGCGGCGACCTTCATCGGAAGTGACCGATTGGAATTCAGGAGTCTTTTGGAGGCGAGACTTGACTTTCTCGTACGTGTCACTCAACGTGATCGAGGGATCCAAACGTTTCATGTAGGAGCGTAGGTCATCGACAGCCCGGCGTTGCTGGCGCTCGGTATGCCGGTCCTCTTCTGAAGGCTTGGATTTCTTCTCCTGAAGCTGTAATCGTCTTGTAAGCAGAAAGAAACATTGATGGGGAAAACGGAGCACCTACTCGCTCGAAGATGAACTTCAAAGTGTCTCGATCAACGTTAGCAGTACGACGGTCTTCTTTCATTATCGCAAGGAAGTCTTGGAAGTCGGTCTTGGGGGTAACTTCGAATCGCTTGTCCTGTGGAGTCGTTAGACGGCTTCCTAACGCATAGATTCTTCGGCACTTACGTAGACAACGTCCGTCACGTCGTTGCGCGTCCCTCTAAGACCTCGCTCCTCTTCCTCAACAATGTCCCAGAACAACTCCTGTGGAGTTGAGCCATTCTGACCGAGCATGGCTGTATAACGGGAATCCTTCTCGACCAAGGGGAAGATTTGATTCCATTTCGTACCGACTTTGATCTTGCCATCCTTCTTCAACTCACCGAGCAGGCTCAAGAACGCATCACGAGCCCGTCGCTCTTTGCGCTGTTTCTTGGCCTTTTGAGCCTGTCTCGTGTCGTTGAAGGTGCGCTCCACTGCTTTCATGTGATTTTGGAAAACGGTTAGGATATCAAATTTGCTCAGGGTCTTGTACTTCTCGTCGTCTTGGAACGGCTGAGTGGCGGAGATGGTTTCCTGGGCCTCGGACCATCGTGTGTATGGTTCCAGGTTCAGCTTGGGCAGAAGGTCAATCAAACCATCCATGGCGCTCTTCCGCAGAGCGGCTTGCTCCTCCCTGTGTCGCTTCTTCAGTTCAATGATGTAGTCTTCGAAGAGCTGGCGCCGCTCATTATCGTCATTCGTGGAGCGGAATATGGTCTCGCCCTCGATGATCTGTCGCGCTGTCTTCCATCGAGTGTAATGCTTGATCTCGGGATGGCTCTTCAGCATGGTACCAAAATCAGAACGGAGCTTAGCCAGCCTCTCTTTCGCTCGCTCCTTGTCTTGCGCGACAACATCTTGGCAGTACTTCTCAAAAGCCGCCTTTCTGTCCCTGGGATCTTTGATAGCGCGGTACTGAGGATCCTTCACGATGGCTCGAAGCGCCTGTTCCCAAGTCCAATCAGGCTGGACACCACTTCGCTTCAGGAGCTTCACATAAGCAGCTTCGGCCTCTTCGCGTGTGGCGTAGTCGGGCTCGTCGCTTGCGGGAACAAACTGCTGAGCTCGTAAATCGTTGCCAAAGGTCAATTGTCGCGATTCTCCGAGTGGTTCGCGTTGGTCCCGGTGGTCGCGATGGTCCCGTTGGTCCCGTTGGTCCCGTTGGTCCCGTTGGTCCCGTTGGTCCCGTTGGTCGCGATAATCCCGCTGGTCGCGCTGGTCTCGTTGATCGCGGTGGTCACGGGACTGGTCACGAGAGTGGTCAAACCCCCCCATGCCACCAGGCGTAGGGAACGCGCTCGGCGTGGCAGGGGTTGTTGGTGTACCAGTGGAAGTTGTCCCAAGAGCTCGCTTGTAAACATCCGGCATCTCCCATGAGCTCGTTTTCGTGTCGGTGTTATACCAATATTTCCTGCCGCCCTCGGCGGTGTACTCCTTCCAGGGCTGATTCGCAAGAGCGCGCTGCGTAGCTAGTCAGTACAAATCTTTGGCCACACAGACGTTGACAAGCTGCACTAACCTCAGCCGGAGACATTATGTCCTCGGGCTTCGTCCACTGTGTCACCTTGGTGGCGGAATTGTAGTAGTATGTGCGGCCATCAGCAGTGCGATGCTCCTGCCAGATGGCAGCCCCAGGCAGGGGAATCTGTCCGTTGATGCCGTTCATCGTGAGTACCGCGTGTCGTGTCTACCACGGCGCAAGTCTATCGAGGAAGTCAATCAGAAAGAGAAAGACCATGCGCCTTAGCTGTCTCCGGGAATAAGGAAGACTAAAGTCAAGTTATAGATGCTGGGACATAAAGGCCAAAGCAAACTGCGCTTCCGGGATCCAGAAGACGTGTGGATGAGGAAAGCAAATCAAGCCCCTGGAAAACTTGAGAGTATGTCAAGCGGCAAATCTATTCCATACCCAGCTGTCGTGCACAGACCACGTCCACCTGGTGCTGCAATTCCCAGCCCCACTACGGATCTCGACCCGCTGGAGCTTGCAGCCTTGTCAGTGTTGTCTACCGCCGCCCACTCTGCCACTGCCCACCGCGTGCCACCGCGGGCCCACGCCCACTTGAGTGGACCCTGTGAATTGTGGCCAATGTCAACTGGTGCCGAGCAATTCGTCGGGATCGAGACAGATAACCAGCGGCATGCTTCCTTAACTCTCTCATAATCCTCAAGTTGCCACCAAGGTTCCCGACAAGCCAAAGTCCTCGATGATGATATAGCTGGACATATTACGAGCACTGCAAGATGGCAGTCCCCAACCAGATCGAAGACGTCTTGGAAAGTCGAGGAGATTCCGCCTTCTTGGACCACTCGTACTTGACCTACACGATACCTTTTGGGACCGGTGTCGATATTGAGGAGGAGATCAAGACTGCCATTGAAAGGAAGCAACCGCTGGAGGAGATAGAAACTCGGCCATGGTTATTCTTTGGTAAGGAATCCTGCGTATTGCTACTCCCCGGAAGTTCCTCCATCTCACAATACTCATCCATAGATGCCAGATGAAACCGTCGACGTCTTCTTGATACTGCGAACACGTGGCCTGGACGATACGATACTTGAACAATACTTGAAGAGACTCACCATCTCTGTGCAAGCGCAAATAGTCAACAGCCCGGCGACAGATCGAGTGGAAATTGCGCCAGCATCCGAGATAATACACAGTGCAGACGTCGAGGATGTGACAAGCCCCCTGGCTGTGATTGAGGGAGGAAATGTGGACGACGACGCTGGTGACCATGCGGAGTCTATGAAATACACCGTCTGGAAAGCGTCAATCTTCTTGACGAGGCCGCGGATACGACTTTATGGACCATCCATCGTCTTCTCCGCATCCGCGAGTTTGAAGCCCGACCCAGAACTATCTGGGGAGCAGCAAAATGGTTATCTCGAAAGCGGAATACCCTCGGGGCTTAACCTGCTCGAGTCTTTCGCACGAGATCCTCTGCTCGGCGGCGTCAAGCCTCGGCTATCAGCAATGCGCGTGTCCCGAGTTGCACCGGTTACTCAGAACAAAGATTCCTTCCCAATTCTGAAGGGCCTAACTAGGTTCTCCGAGAAGATATATCCAGCAGTTCACACGCGTGTGCGCTTTGCACGGCCGAACACCATACCACCCAGCCCGGCGATAATAGCACTGCTAGAGATCGATTTCACGTCCTACTTTGACTGCGAGGTCGCCGTTGACGCGGTTACCCTCTCTATTCCCGAAGGCCAGGTTGAAGACCTGAACGACGTCCTTGGCTTGTCTCTCCCACTCAACTGCGTGGCACACGACCACGTCACCTTCATGTACAGGCTCGCTCCCGAGGAAAGCGACGTCCCGGCCAAGGCACAAACTCGCGAACTCTCCATCTCCATTGAGTGCTCCGCGCTGGTCCGGCCGGGATCCTGTACCCCCAAGCTCCGCATGGCTTGGTCCACCATCCTGGACTTCACCCTCCCCGTGAACCCCGTCTTCGGCACGGGTGTCAACAAGCCCTTCCAGCGTTCCCACAAGCCCGCGCAGCTCTCCATCAGCGATGGCACGAGCTTCGTGTCCCCCTCGGTATCGAGACCCGACTCCCTCCCCAGCCTCGAAGCCCTCGCCATGCGCTCCGCCGAGACCAGCATCCCGGAGTTCGGAATCACCATGACCTTCACTGCTCCCGAGGGGCCCATCTATCCGGGCGACGAGTTCGTCTGGACGGTCTATGTCGTCAACCGCAACACCCAGGCGACCAGCCCGTCCAAGCCGCCACCCGAGGCCGTCCCGCCCCCGCGCAAGCTCACCCTCCTCGCCGTGCCCAAGCGGCGCCGGAACGACATGCGCGTCATCCGGCCCCCCTCGACGGCCGGTCTCGACCACATGCTGGCCCGGCGCAAGTCCGCCACCGCCACTGCCATTGAGGGCCCCGAGACGGAGATCGCGGATGCGGTGCTCGACGAGAACATTGTGCATGCCATGCAGCGGAGCAGTCTCGTGGACAGCACCGAGGTCGTGTGTCTCTCTGCGGACGTGCGCGTGGGCCCGCTGGCGCCGGACGCGTGCCACGTGGTCGAGCTGCGGTTCCTGGCGCTGAAGGAGGGCATTGTCGGTGTGGAGTGCATCCGGGTGATTGACCTCGGGAGCCAGGAGCATGTTGATGTTAGGGACCTGCCGGTCATGGTGGTTGAGAGGCGGAAGGACTAATGGATGAAGCGAGACCCAGGCCCGGGGAGTAATAGTACCTAGGTACAGTAATCACAGGGTGCAACGAGCGAGCGCATTTTGGGTGTGTATTTTTAACCACTGTACTTCTGACTTTAGATGATAAAACAACAGCAAGATCAGAAGCGTCTCCATGAGCCCTGCTCCTGAACGGTTGCGGAAAATGGTACTCAATTGTCTCATGCTCTCATGCCAGGGGTATCGTATCGTATGCCAATGCACTATATATGCTCTGAATCTAACCAACCACCAATGCCTCCCACCCTCCTGGATGCTAGTGGTGGTTTGTGTGCCCAAAACGTTGTGGCCAAGCGAGTGAGCAGTGTGTTCGTGGCTCAATTCCATACTCCAACGCAATACAATGTAAGATGCTGCAACGTGCCAGTCCAGTGCTCCAGGTCGAAGGAGCCGTTCCTTCATTCTCATAAGCCCGACGCATCATTTGCGGGTTTGCCTACTATTTTGTAATTTGGCGCACAAACGATTCGTCCAGTCAACATCACCTTGCAGGCGTTTCTTGTTAATGTCCGCAGCCCATACTCCATCCCATGCAAATGCAAGCCGCTGGCAGGTTCCGTCTTCGTAGGCCAGAGCGTTAATTCGCCTCGAAAGCGACACGACTCTGGGTGCTCCAAGTTATCCCTGGTAGCCCATGGCCCAGAGCAACTCAAGACACCGAGCTATCCTGTCTTCTCGCCTCCGGCTGCTTTCAAACAGCGGCAGACAGGTATCCCAATCGCGTTTCAGGCAAGGCCTTGCAATATTCTGCTGGTCCTCTCGTTTGCATGCAAAGTATCAGAACGCCAACGAAACAAAATATCAAGTAGTCCTTCAATCATTAAGCAAGGTCATCAACGTCATAATCATCCCAACCCAGCTGCTGGTATATACTCAGGGCTGGTTCGCCTGTTGCAGCAGTGCCTGCGGCCGTAGGGGCAGAGGTAGGAGCTTTCTTGACAGGGGTGGCGAAGAGGTTTGTCGCACGGCGAGGTTCAGGAGGGGTGGACTTGCATATGTCGTCCGTGAAAGTCGTAGTTATGGATGATCTCTGCTTGGTAGGAGTCTCAAACAGACGAGAGAGAACAGGAGATGACGGCGAGTTGTCAGCTCCTGGGGCGGTGAGATATGACTGGCTAACCGGCGCAGTCTTCCGGGACATCAGAGGTGAAGAAGGCTGTACAAACCCGTCGTTTGGAAGAGGAATTGAAAATCGAGGTGCCACTGCTGAATCTAGCACAGTATTCGCTTGCAACCTGCTTGCGACAGGCGTGCTAGCGAGATGGAATGCTTCGAGGTCATGCTGGAGGGCCTTTCTAGGTGCTGTGGATGGAACGATGGAGCTGGACGGAATCATATACGAATCTGACCTTGATGGTGGAAGGTTGAAACTTCTGTAACTCCCCCCGTCTGCTGCCGGCATTGCGTCCTTGAAGCGGTAGTTGGCCGGGGTTGCCTTGACCTGGACCTGGATCTGCGATTTACTTGCAGCGTTGAATCGTGGTACAGGCTTCCTCGACTCTGAAGTTTGAGGTCAGTATAATTGTACTCCCCTGCAACAAAAATGGGAGGACTCACTTCGTGGATGGGGCGAGCTAGACGACCCTACCCGTTTCTCGGCTTCTTCAGTGATAGAAATGCCCGCAAGTTGTCTGTTTGGCTTCTTGAGCGCTAAGATGGCCTCCTTCAGCTCAGCCTCCGTCTTCGCCTTCTTTTCTGCCTTGGAATTCTCGACGCTAGCGATGGAGGCGCTCCTTGAGATGATATTGCGAGACCTCTCCTGCAGAGACCTGTCTCCATTGGGGATGTTCCCCAGGGCAACTGGCTCACTTGCTTCACGCTTCAGGCCCGGAATGGTAGCAGGGGTAGCAGATCGCATCCTTGCCAACACATCATTCGGCCGACGAGTCGGTTTCCGCCTCAATTGGTCGTTGGAAAGCACTTTTTCAAGCGACCTGGGTACACTTGCAGGCGCATGTCTCTTTGCGACCGATCCGGGTTTTGCTGGCGCCTTTGGAGCGGCGGTAGCTTCATGTTTCTTAGGTTTTGGCGGAGAGATGACGATTGGACCTCCAAACTTGTGGTTCAGTGATTCACACAGCTCCGGGAGTCGGCCAGCGAAGCTACCATGGTCAGCCTTTCATACCGCGTGGTTTATATGGGGTTCCCACTTACAAGGGTAGTAGTATATCTATGCAGAAGTCTTTCAAGGGGTCCGAGTTCACCCTATCTGGCTTCTGGTTTTCCGGTCCATTATTCGCCTGAGACTCCGCAGCTATCATTTTCATTTCGTCTAAAGTAGTTGACTGCCAAATACACAGTCTGTCTGCGTGGATGTCCACCAAAGTCGGGTAATTGTGTTTGTCCCGTTTCTTTGGGAGCGGATCAACCATCTCCTTCGGTTTGTCTTCAGTAGGCATGCCAGGAAGCTGACTGTCATCGGCGTTTTCAGCTGGATGCACGGCTTCCAGTGCGAGTATCTCGAGGATGATGACCATCTGCAACTGTGTTTCTCGCGTTCGGAGGTAGGTGATATGATACTTGGCCTCCTGTGGGTTGACTGTAGCATCGTCATCCCCTATTCTGGGCTTATTAGCTCTCCGCCATCTTTTTACATGATCAGTCTCGCCCGGGTAAAGTCCGTCTTTGCCCAGCTTCATCTTCTTGGGCCTTCTTCGCTTTGGTTTGGCTTCATCGTCATCGGAGCTGAGTATCTTCATGTTGTTAACCAGCTCAGGTAAGGTCGCGCGGTATTTCTTGTCGATCTGCGAAGTGGTCATGACAAGACTCTTCAGGAATTCTACCAGTTCATTCATCTCCAAATTCGCGTCATAATCCAAATGGAACGCTGCACGAGCACGAGACAACGGCCCCTTTGCGAAGTATGCCAAAGAACCCTACCGAAGTCAGCATCAGTAGTAGCATTATCAGGCGAAAGGCTCCATACCTTTGAATGGTAAAGGGCTTCGAAATATTGAGACCTGATGTTCTGGAAAATATCTTCGGCGGAGGCTTGCACATCAGTGGTTGGATCCAACAGACCACCTTGGAGTCCTTGTGCCACGGGTTGGCTTCCCTGGCCTTCCTGTTGCGATTTCTGAAACATGGTGCTTGGAGAGACTCCGCCAGCTGCAGTCGGTGGTGCAGCCTGGGGCTGGCTCTGAGATTGTTGTAATTCGGTAGGCGGTACGGACATGGCTCGTGGACGTTTCCGGACCATGGATTGGAGTTCTTCGATGGCAAGCCTCTTCCTCTTGTTCTCCTTATGCAACTGAGGAGTGATTGAAGGAGCTTCAGCAAATTGGGCCTGCGTAGTCCGGATTGGACGGCATCTCTGTTCATAACAGGCTCCGGCCAGGTAGCTGAGCTTTTCAATGTTCACCCAGGCACCAAGTTTGCAGACGACATAGAGGCCGTTTTGGTGGCGTTCGATTGCGTAGACATTGCGAGTGTTTTCCGAACGGGCAATGAGTATGCTTGGTGCTTGCTGCAGTCGTCCTTCCAGGTCCAAGACCCGGATATGTGATTCGAAAAAGCGGCCGGGGCCGGCTGGGAACTCTCCACTTGGAGCTGACAGGTCCAGACTAGATAGTGCAAGATGCTCCCGTGACAATAGCATGAGTGGTTTCAAAATCGAGGGCCTTTCTGAGGCAGAGCCCAGTAGGAATTGGGGCTGCTTGGAAGTCAGCATCGAAATAGCGTAAAGCGACTGGGGACATGCTAACCTTGATGGATATGGCAGGTCTGAGCAGCTCCTTAAGGGAAAAGGGGGCAGAGTCGCGTTTCCTCTTGCGAGATTCGGAGGACAAGGTATCATGTTCGAGGTTGTTGCGCGAGCTGCCAATGCCCGAAGACGAAGGGGGAACTACAGACTTAGATCTGGAAGGGGGACGCGACGCGTCCGAGCCTCTGATCGACATAGCTGCGACGGGAAGGACTTGTCCATGAAATGAGGTTGAAAAGGAGATATGTAGGAGATAGACATCCGTAACTGAATATGAATTGGATCGCCTGGGTGTGGTCAAGACCTACTACATGAAGGTGAAACCCAACCTTGCGAATCGGCGATGCTGCTGCATGTGGTTCAAGGTGTGGCAGTCAGTGGCACAAGCAGGGAACATTTGGACGCGTCTGGAAAACGCGGTGGGAAGGGTTTGAGTGCACAAGTAGCCTGCACAAGCAGGGGGTGCACTTAGCGTTGCCGAGGCTTGGTACCCGAGTACCTCAGTAGCGTGAGCAATACCTATAGGTACCTACCTACCTACCTAGGTACTCCGTACTAGGTAAGTCATACCTAACCTCCAGGGCTTCCAAGGTTCGGAGGCCCCTGAAGACCATATGCTTCTTTAGGATTGGAGATCCCGGGTTGAAATTTCAAGGTTGTCTTCGACAGCGGTGTCCTCCTTTCCATGTCCACCCAGGTGTGGCTGGTGAGTATCTCGATATCAGATATCTCCTGTGCTCGGGTGGACCTCAGGAGGTCAGGAGATTGCACGCGCGATAGCAGCTCATTGTAGCCACGCAGGTACATACGTATATGTATGCATCATGTCATGAAAATCCTCCCATGCCCATCGCAAAGCTGCAGCCACTTTGGAATATGCATCTGTATATCTGACTACCTAAAGTTTGTCCGTCACCGTTGCAAATGATGAATATCCAGAGGCCAGTGGCGCTAAACATGCAAAAGGCTCACGGTATCGCGGCAATATTTATATCTTCGCACAGGATATCAAGTAGAGGACACAGGACTAAAGTGTCCCATATCAATGTGAGATTCGATCTCTCTGGTGAGGTCAGATCCGAGCATCGACGCTTGTCTTCTGTCGGACTAGATGGTCCGCATATCAAAAATCTGTGCAACGAACCCAAATGGGGAAACGTAACCCACCTAGGTAATTATGCTAATGCACCCGGCCATTTCTTCAACATGCAGACATCTTTCCGACCTGCTCTCTACATTGGATTGTGATGCCAAAAATCAGGGTTTTCCCAGTCTTGGTGGTCAGTGAGCGGGAGTGAGTGCAAGGACGCCACAGATAGCAACACGTCACTAGGTACCTACGTCAATGCGGGAGTAGGAGGGTGCGATACTGTACAGTGTACTTAAGCGCAACACAGAGACACGCCTGGGCATACACACCTGGGCATCTGGGCACGTGCACGGCCCCCCGAAACTCCTCCCGCCTGCAGTGCTGGAGCGCTGTCTGCCGCTGTGCAGCAGTACTGCACCCATCATTCGAGCTCTCTCGCCACAGTTGGCCTCCACCTCCCAACGTCTGCCCGGCTTTCAAGCCTCAACCTGCCATCACCCGTCGATTTCAATTGGATACCACCCACCCCCATCCTTGGTCTAGACCACCATACGGCCATCATCACCCAGTTTTTATGATATAGCCCGTGCCGATTCCCTCATCTTCCTCTTCGTCCTCATGGGCACTTCAGACTCGCCCTGAGTCTTGTCGCGTGTCGCCCCTGGAAACAATCCTTCAACCTCTTTATCTCCCCTTCTCATCGTTCCCCTTCATTATCGCACGTCTTCCAACCTTGTCGCTTCGCCAGCCAGTCTGCTCTGGCCTCTGCTTTTGTTTGCGCCCGAGCCATTTGAGTCGGAACGGCAGATCGCGAGATTCGCCTTCCAGGCTCGTTCGACATCTGCGCTTTTGTCATTGTCCCTTGCAACTTGGTCCGAGAGCGAACGCCTGACTCCCATCGCCCCCCAGAATGTCGGCAGAGACATCCCCCAGAGCCGTGCGCTTCTCCGACGGTGACGACGATTCTTCGAGGCCAGACATGACCAAAATATTCCGTCCTCTTGCTGTTAACAACGACTCTGGCGACTCCGTTTCGTCAGTCGACTCACGCCCGGAGCCGAATGGTTTCGACGGTTTCGAACAGCACGATGAGCTAGGCTCTCTCAGTCGATATGCCGACCCGGCGGCCACTCATACCGGCTCTATGGCATCGCTCGCCCCCGAAGCGATGGCAAACGGTGTTGCTGGTCGTCACCGATCAGTTACGGATCTTACCTCTGTGCATCCCAACGGGACGTCTACGAGGCCGCAGCGACCCACCGGCCCTGCACGGCAGCCTTCAAATACATACAGGCCAGTGCGCCGTCCACAGCCAACACCCACGGGTTATCCCGACCCCCGCTCGGCCTCAAAGTCGCGAAACGTACCCTCCAATTCGACCTTTGCGCGACAAGAAAGAGCATACGTCCAGCGCCTGAATAACGCGCGGAAGCAAGACTACCCCTTCCCTCCCGAGTACGATCCTATAAGCTTCAATACGCAAGGCGATCCAGACAGCGATTCTGAAGGCGAGACCCCTGGGTCGGAAGCTCCTTACGGTACTGAGCAAGACGATGATGCCAGGAGACTGTTCGAAGGAGATGACGACGAGGACATCGAACCGACCGAGGAAGATCTGGATGACCCAGATAACCGAGAGAGACTAGAATGGCATGGCATGCTGGCGGCCGTGCTCACCGGTGATGTCGTTCGACAGGAAAAGAAGCGTCTGATCGGTTCATCTGAACAAGAGGTGGGAAAGACAGCCCAGAAGGCGGAATTGTGGCTCGGCATACGAGCACGAATATGTGGCAGGCATCTGCCGGTGCAGCGGAGGATGGTTGAAGATGCTCGTGGAACACTGGACCGGACCATCGAGGAGATTATCAACTTCCAAATAGCTGGCGAGACCGAGGCCGGCAAGCCTCCGGCGGATCAAGTTCGCGATATGGTTGAGAAGATCGAGAAACTGGAAAGCTTGTACCCATCGAGGGAGGCCATGCAGACGGTGCATGCCCCGGCCAGGTCTGCTCTCTTCTCGGAAGCTTGCGACGCCATCATATCCTGGTACAACGTCAACGAGCTCATCAACACCGAGCTTACCGTTCTGAGGAGATGGGTTGGGAATCACGAGCTCGACTTTCTGCGCACCAGAGAACGGTCTCCGATCGGGAACGGAATCGGCGACGAGTCGTCTTTCCTCGATAAACTGTTGAAGGAGGACGGCTTGAAGTCGTTGCACGATCACATTGAAGAGGACGTTGGCGGGATGAAAAGCCACCGGAACAGCATGCTGAGGGGCATCTCGAGTACGATATTGAAGGCCAAGGAGACGCTCATCCTCAATGCGGAAGACTTCAGGAAACGACATCTTCCACCTTATATCGAGGACCTCCTCACGCTGATCAGCTTTCCTTCGCGCTTGATTGAGGAAATCATCAAGGTTCGTCTTGCATATGCAAAGAAGATGAAGGAGACGGCACAGCAAAATCCAATGCTGCAGGATCAGATGATCTCACAGTTTCAAGTGCTGCTGAATCTGGCAATCGGCATCAAGCTTGAATACCTCGAGATATCCCAACCTGAGCCAGGTTGGGAGCTCCCTCCCTGCATTGATGAGGCTTTCGACCAGGCTGTTCTAGACGCCTTGAAGTATTACTTTAAGATGTTAAACTGGAAACTGAGTGGCAACAAGAACACCTTCAAGGAGGCCGAGCTCTTGTTTCAGGAGTGGGAGTTCATCAACGAAATTGGAAGTCATCTGGATCATGGTGATGTGGAAGTTGCGGAGCAGTTCAGCAACTTGACTTTTAAAGCTATTAGGCGCCTTAGCGACACTTTCGAGAGGGAACTTCAACGGAAACCCAGAGAAAGTCCTGCTGAGATGAGCAAACGGTACAAACAAATCCTGGACTCCGTTCGAGTACGTCAAAGAATGCTGCAGCGTTTCTCCAGGATGCTGAGCGGCAACTACGAAAACGCTGCGGACTTCAGCATCGCATTTAATCCTGACCGGCTCCACGACTTGTTCGCGAGACTGGTGGAATCTGGCCACTTCCAGATTTATACCGCAAGTATTGAACATGAGGGCGTCATTCTAGTTGCTTCGCCATCATTGCACGGACGGCCGGAAGAGATACAGTCTATTATCGGCACGGCGTCGTACGAGCATGTCTCTGAGGACCCAACTGACCCTTATATCCTGATGATCCGAGCCGAGAATGCACCGCATTGGTACGGGCCCAAAGTGTCCATGACCGTGCGGGAAGAACCTCTGGATCTCAAGGTGGGCCACCTCAGAATCATCGCTGGCGGGTCTCAGAATCGACTTATGAATGCCAGAAGAGCATTCCTGGATCTCATTGACATGCACCTGGACCTTGTTGTCGAGCAGCGCTCGAATCTCAAAAGAGTTAATCAAAAACTGGGCGACATCAAAAAAGTCGCATACAAGTTGTCCAACACTTTCATGGACAGTGTGGAGGTTATTCGACAACAGACGAAGGGTCTCGAGGTGCAGGATCTCATTCAGACCTGTTTCATATTTGCAACGGAGTTTGGCCAACGGTCTTTGCTATTCATGGACAGCAATCGCCGGCAAATGAACAACATCAAGCTGACCAAGCTTGCACTGGACTGGGTCAGCTTCATTTGCGACGACTGTGTGTCTTCTGATCGAAAGACCTTCCGATGGGCGGTCCTAGCTCTGGAATTCGGCATGGGCATGACCCGTGGCAGGCACATCCTGGCTTTAGGAGACGACGAATATGCAAAATTGAGAGAAAAGGTCGCCGGATGCATGTCTTTGCTTATCTCGCACTTTGACATCATGGGCGCTAGATCGAGTGTTGCTGCGCAAGCGGAAAAGCAGCGACTAGAAGCCCTCGTTGGGCAGTTTCGGAGACTGGACCAGGGCAAGAACCTCGACGATCAGATGGCCTCCAAGTTTGTGCTGGACCACCGTCTTCAAGAACTATCTAGGATTGATGAGTCCAGGAAGCAAATCCTGGCGGAGAGGTCTGCTCTGGGCCGCGTACTGGAGGCTTCGAACGAGGTCGATCGCTCTCTGGCATATCTCTCGTCAACTGCTACCAACTTCACGATGAGATGGCAGCAGGGTCACTTCGTTGGTGGAGGAACGTTCGGTAATGTTTACGCAGCCATGAATCTGGACACTGGACACCTCATGGCTGTCAAGGAGATCCGTTTGCAGGATCCGAAGTTGATCCCCACGATCGCTACGCAGATCAAGGATGAAATGCGTGTGCTAGAGGCCGTCGACCACCCCAACGTCGTTTCGTACTATGGTATTGAGGTTCACAGGGACAGAGTCTATATCTTCATGGAATTCTGTTCGGGAGGCTCATTGGCCAACCTGTTGGAGCATGGCCGCATCGAGGACGAACAAGTCATCATGGTTTATGCGCTGCAGCTTCTTGAAGGTCTTGCCTATCTCCACGAAGTCCACATCGCTCACCGCGACATCAAACCAGAAAGTAAGTCACGTTCCTCTCTATTTGCTAAATCGAGGTCTAACAAATATCCTTAGATGTTCTCCTCGACCACAACGGTATCATCAAGTACGTCGACTTCGGCGCAGCCAAGGTCATTGCTCGCCAGGGACGGACCCTCATGCAAGACATGTCGGCTACCAAACCAAACAAGTCCATGACGGGAACGCCCATGTACATGTCTCCAGAAGTCATTAAGGGCGAGAATCCCGGCCACTTTGGCGCCGTCGATGTCTGGTCCCTCGGCTGCGTAATCCTCGAAATGGCCACAGGACGACGGCCGTGGGCGAACCTCGACAACGAATGGGCTATCATGTATAACATCGCACAGGGCAACCCACCACAGCTACCGACCCCGGACCAACTCAGCCCGGAGGGTATTGACTTCCTGAAACGCTGCTTCCTCCGCGACTCCAAGAAGAGGGCCAGTGCTGTGGAATTGCTACAGCATGAGTGGATCATGACCATCCGCAACCGAGTTGTCGAACCTTCCACCCCTAGCGACACGAGCGCTTCATCTCAAACAACGCCGACTACCATGGGAACTAGTGGTGGAAGGGGTAGCATGGGCCAGGATGGGTTCTATTGATTCAATAAGCATTAGCCCCTCATCTTCTAGCATCGACCACACCTGTCTTCCATCACTGTCGACGGCCGCTCTCACACACCAATATGGCCACGATCTCTCTCACACCATCGCTTAATTCATCTACTTGCTCACCCGAGCATGCGTTCTCTCACCAACCCACCGAGAGGAGACAGCATTATGCGGCGAGTTTTGGAGTTAACTCCCGAGCAAATTCTCTCGTTATTGCATTGCAACATTATCTGCTTCCATACGGAGTACATTCATCATGCCTTGGGTTTTTCTGTCCGATAGGCTTCTTCTCTTGATCTTTTTTTTAGTTTCGGCTTTCTTCTTGGGAGTTCATTGACGGCCGCTCACGACGGAATGAATGACCACCAGCAGGCAACACTAGGGAACTGGGCATACATACACATAGTTCAGGCGGCGGCGGCGGCATAGAAATCTTGCTCTTGAAGATTGCGAGACAAACTGTATTCATACATGAGCTCGAGGAGAACAGGACTGGAAGGAGACAAAAGACACGGGGGCCACTGGCGTATATATTCTGGCTCTTAGAAAGTAAATTATAATACCTAAACATCCGTGTGCCTTCTAGAGGTAAATCGCGTTTGGTGTATAGAGGTATTCTGAAGTATATATACTCCTGTCTTGATTTTCCATACCGCCTCTTCGCCATCGATGTGCAAACTTACTTTGCTAGGAGAAGTCCATGTGCTGTTGTTAGCCGCTTCAGCTATTGTTTCTACTGGACTATCTGTAAACACAGTTACTAGAAGCCACTCGGATGAATTCATAGTAATTTCCAATCCCATGTCAACAGCGGCCGGGGCTGTCATTCGTAAATCTAGATAGCTATCGGTCCCGACGCATCGACATTTGAAGAATCTGAACGTACTCCAGCCTCCAGTATAGAAAACTCATCCTTCTCGGAATCCAGCCTAGCCAGTGCATCCATCGGCAACGTGATCATAGGACTCGTGTGCCCAATATCCACATTCATCAGCACCGGGAAGTCCCCGTACGCCTCGTTGTCAATACACTCGTTCTCAATGACCGTCTTCCTCACGACCTTCTCCACCTCGGCCCTCTGCTCCTCGGTGTTATACCCGAAGAACCTGCCCAGCACCAGCCCCGCCACCTTGTCAAACACGCCCTGCGCGATGAGGTCCCCGAGGGCCTGCCGGATCCGCTCCAGGCGGAACCCCTCGTCGAGGCTCCCCTCGGCCGCCTGCGTCTCGAGGAAGACGATGCGGCCCCTCCAGTCGGGCACGAGCGGCGCGATCCCGCCCAGCCGCACCACCACGGACATGCAGCCGCCGAAGATCCGGCCCTCGGCCCTTCCGCCCCTCAGCCAGCGCCACCCCGGCGTCGGGTAGTACCGCGACGGCACGACGGACGCCGCGTCGCCGAAGAAGAAGTCCGGCAGCTCCGGCCTCCACTCGCTCGACCGGGGCACGGGGCCGAGCGGCTCGCCGGCGTGCTGCAGGGCTATCGCCCGGAAGAGGTTCTCGGCCGTGAAGCCCATGGCCGCGGGGTACTCGCCCAGCTCCGGGACGACCGTGGGGCCGTAGAAGGACCTGAGCCCGGTGGTGGCGCGCAGGAGCCAGTGCAGGAAGGTGATGTCGCTGATGCCGACGACGACCTTGGGGTTCGCCCTCAGCACGGCCAGCGCGGACTCGTCCTTGAGGAATGCGGGCACGAGCTCGCACATGGTGCTGCCGCCGACCATGCACACGATGGCCTGGACTTCGGGGTCCGCGAAGGCGGCGAGGAGCTCGGCCTTGCGGACGGAAATGTGACTATTGACCGTCCGGGTGGACGGGTCCTCGTGCGTCCAGAAGATCTTCACCTTGTAGCCGTTGGCCTCGAACAAGGCCTTCCCCCGCGCGGTAGGGTCTGGCATGGCCTCGTGCAGGCGCTCCGAGGGGGACACGAAGGCTACGGTTCCGCCGGGGCGGAGGGCCTTGGGGATGACGATGTCAGGTGGGGACATTACTGTGTACCGGTACTTATGTACCTTGGAAGAGGTATAGAAAATTGTAAAAGACTGGTTGGGGTGATTGGGGTGTATGTAGTATTGGAGCTTAAAAATTAGAAGGTCTCTCTCACGAGGTGTAATGGCTACTTTGGGGTGACTTTTAGATTAGGTTGGGAGTGAAACGTGCCTTTACTTGTTCATAGAGTATTTATCTAGTATCCGGACATACATCAATGATGCCAGGCACAACTCCAACATCGTCGTCATTTGACCCGCACGGGAACCAGAACACTAAGTCGGGAGGCGCTGTTTCTTCAGAGCAAAATGTCACCCCCCCCCTGTCAATTCGATTTCTCACACACCAACTTAGAACTTCAAATTTCAACTTAAATCATACCTTTTTTACAATAACTCAACGAAACTATAATATTATAACATATAATATATATTAATATACTCCTTATAGTATAGCGAGTATAATAATCTATATATATTTATAGTATATAGTATAGCTAGCTAGTAAAGTCGACCTTTACCGTTAAAAGTAAGGTTTTTACTAAATTTCTAACGTTTCTACTATACTTATAATATATATTCCTAAGTATTATATCTATAGAAATAATGTATATAGTATACTTCTAGATTTATATAATATAAAGTCTTAATAATAAAGATATAAAAGAATATTTATAGTTTTATAGCTTAAAGATACTATAAATACTAATAGAAAGTATTAAAGAGTACTAAGTTTACATATATTAAGATATATATTAGCCCTTATATAGGGCTATTAAATAATATAAGTTATATACCTGTAGCTAGTAAAATGGTAGAGAAATAGGTGAAAGTATATAGATTTAGAGAAGTTTGAAATTCGGTTTGAAGTTCTAAGTTGGTGTGTGAGAAATCGAATTGACAGGGGGGGGGTGACATTTTGCTCTGAAGAAACAGCGGCATTGTTGCTATTACCTATTACTAAAGGAGTGGATACCAAAGTAGTTTTCTGGCGAATTCCGCGGAGCAATACATGACGAAGTTGTCGAAGCCCACTCGTCTACGATATATCCTTCAATTCATTAGGTATTTGGGTTGCGACGCAGTCTTTTGTCACCCGCAAAGGCGTAGAAGACCAGGGTGTAACTGTGGTGGTCAATAGGGGGGTCTCCGTAGCCACAGCAGTACGTACGGGAAACGCTTGGGTAAGCAGACATGTTGGTGCCCTGCGCCCTTCCATAGCTTTGAATGACACACGCACACACAACTATCACTTGATACCCTAGATGGCTCCTCCAGGTAACAGTAAGTCTGGCCCGCTCTACAATGTACATTACGCCCTGCAAGGCATGTCGATATGCAGTTGGCTGCTCGCCGTGTGACTCAATTGTTATGATGAACAACCTTGGAAAATGGCCCGTTCATGAGGATTGTATCTCTAAATCCGTTTAATGTGATTATGTATTAAGTATGTAGTCTCTCATGCCCCTGGCCCCCCCCCCCTCAGTTCCCAAACACAGCCAAGGAATTCTGTATCATCCAGTTGATACCCTCCGCGCGGTATGAATCCGAAACCACAGAGCTGCCATTTGTATCAAAAGTGACAGTCTTGCCCATGCCGCCGCCATCCGTAGCATTGTAGACGGGCCATGCACCGACGCCTTCAATCCCTATCCCTGCGGCACCGTTAGGGTCCAGGCCTACGACAAAGTTGACCCATGCGTTCGACATCGACTTGGCTAGTGCAGGGTATGCTGCAGGTTGGTTCCCAAAGGGGTTGGTAGTGTAACCTTCGCCGTTGGTATTGTCGAAGACGAAGGCCACCTCCTGGAAGTGTGTTGCGCCGACATAACCTGCCATTCGGTGTTAGTCCTGGTTTCAGGGGTTGTTGTCGTTGCGCTGGTGGTGGGAGCACAATTCTTACCTGGTACACCGTTCGTGACCACATTGAACACATAACTGTAGGACGGTAGACCAGCGTTGGACCAGGCCAGATTCGCCCTGCGTCTGAGATATTGCATCATGCTGTCCGACAGCTGGTTAGCCAAGTTCCCAGATTCTAGAAAATCGAGTGGGCAAATTAAATCAAAGAAACTCACAAATCACCAAACACAGCTGCGGTTCTCCGGTATTGCAACCCACGCGTCGTCGCAACCTCGTCACCCGGAACGATCGCGGGGAACTTATCGAGTGACGGGATACCAACAGCCTGGACGTCCGGATACACAGCCAACAGCTCGTCCACCAGCTCGTCCACCGACTTCCCCGTCCACCGCGGCGCATCCGCGCCAATGATCCCCTCCAAGGCATATCTCATATCAGCATCCGTGTCCACCACGGTCCCGTTCGGGCCCTTGCCCGTACCGAACGCGGAGCCCTCGTCGGCGTTGGCGCCAATGAGGACGGGGACCTTGGGGAACCGCCCCTCGCGCAGCTGGTTGGCCGGGTAGTCCGCGATGATGTCGCCGTCCAGCATTGGCGGCCACGGGGATGCTCCCGTCCCGTTCAGGACTGCGTTGATCTCGCCGAAGGGAAGGGAACGGAGACAGTCCAAGGAGGCAGAGGTACCAACAGTCGGGGCGCAAGAGGTGTTGGATACCAGCCTGTTGTAGACTGCCTGCATGCCTCCTGTGGCATTGGCACCGCCGGGGTAGCGGGCGAGCACGCCGCCGAAGCCACTTTGGCCAATGGCTGCCCGGAAGAGGCCATCGTCACGTCCTGGTCGTGAAGGTTAATTATCTATCATCTTGCACATGCAGACTTAGGAGGTGTCTGTGTGGCTATCTCTTACCGTTGTAAGCTAGAACCTGCGCACTCACGGATTCCGCTCCTGAACTCTCACCCCAGATGGCCACCTTGGTTGGGTCGCCACCGAAGCTGGCAATGTTCTCGTTGACCCACCGCAGTGCAAGCCGCTGGTCACGGAAGCCATTGTTGGCGATGCCGGCCTCCAGGGCCTCGCTGCCGCAGAGGAAACCAAAGGCAGACAGTCGATAGTTGAGGCTGACTCCGATCATGGGTGTACCCAGTTCAACGGAGTTCTCGACAATGAAGGAGAGATTATACCGCCTGTCGGAGCTTCCTCCCATGCGCTGGATTTGACACGGGTTAGTACCAGTGGCTTAGGTGATGGTGCCGTTGCTAATAAGGGGGGTGGGGCGGTCATTACCAAACCACCTCCATGGATCCAAACTGCGACTGGCAGCTCTGCCGTATCGTCAATACCAGCTGGGCGGACGACGTTTAGGAACAGGCAGTCCTCAGACAGCTCATATCCGTTATCATCACTGCCGTAGCCTATACAAGAGGGCGGATACGATGTAGCAGCCTGCGTTCCGTTCCATGTCGAGTCCAGGGGCTGGGCCAGACTGAATCGTTCCGCTGGCTGTAATTATATGCATTAGCGATGATGGTTACCCAGTAGTGGTTCAGTTCAGTCATAGGTGGACAAACCTGCGCGTATCTAATCCCCAAGAAGAAGTCCTGGCTATACTCGGAGCTATAGATACCTTCATACGACCCATTCTTGACGGCCACGACAGGGCTCGACCTAGGACGTAGCTCAGAATCTCTGAAGTAACCCCTATGCGTAGCTACCCCAGCGTGGGCAAGAGCGAAGAGAAACAGCGCACAGGCCAGAAACGGCTTGAGGAACGAGGCCATCCTGATTATGACTGAGGGAGAAGGAGGTTGGTGAGAGGGTAACGGGGGGGTGATCTCTCCCCGTGCATGGCTTGGAGTTAGGCAGCGGCCCTGTTCCAGCCCTTTTATATCCTGGAGCTCGTCACCACCTCCTCCTCCTTCTCCCCCTCCACCGCTTGAACTCTTGCTTTGTTGCCTTGGCGATAGACTAGAGCAGCTCCACTTGTCGTCGAACTCGGGACCAGTAGTCCCCATGTCGGCTTCCCCGCAACACGCATCCCAAGGACAGGGATGCCCTCTTGGCGGCTGCGATATCCGATCTAAACTCGCTGCCGACCGGGAAGTATGTTCGTCCCATGAATCGTTCTTCTCCATCCACGCCATTGCCTCGGTAGGACGCGACCAGCGGTACCTAGGCCACAGACTAGAGCGGGAGATCCGTCCGTCTATATGTGGTAGATCGAGGGTACTCCGCACGGGCATGAGCTGGTTTCCGCTGGCTCTCTTCAACCCCTGGCCTTGTGGGGAGTTGAACACTAGGATCCCCGTGGATCTCGTGTGTCGAGTGTCCCTATGACCCCAAGGTCTGCCGATCTTTCGTAGTTCGTCCCGGCGATATGGTCCACCTTTGGCATTAGGCTGGCGGGTTATCCGCGCTGTTCCTGGCCCTCCTACCAGACTACCACCAAGCTACTGACTGCCCAGGTGAATGGAAGAGCTTGATCAGTAACGGCAAGCTGTGAGGGGCGGTGCTCTCGAGTCAATTGGTTTGAGTGATAATAAGGAAAAGGTGAGAGGGGTCCCACTTTGTAGATCACCGCTGTTATCAGAAACTCGGCAACTCACGCAGAGCACGTAGATAGATGTGTGATGTCAGATCCAGTCCTGTCGCTGTTCCCTGTTTCCCCAGTTCTTTTCCCGCAAAGTCTACTGCTAAAAGTTCCCAAACTCTGGTGGGGTTGGGGGGAAGAACATGTGGTGCGAGGAACACAGTAAACCAAAGTAGATTTGTTGGTAGTAGGCCTACATCATGAGAGGTTGAGTTGGAGGTCCGGCATCATTCGGCTATGTTTGTGACCTTGAGCACAACTACCACACGCGTGTGCAATCTACAGATCCGCATTAACGCAGAATCGGTGTCATATTATAAGATACAGAATATTAATCACAGATGCTTGATCAACAGGTGAACAATTAGCTATAATATAAGTGACAAGTCCCTCTTGGAATGTGGTGAAACCTGATGGCTACTTTGTGCTAAGTTCTGAACCAAGGTATGTACCCGGCATGATAGAGGATGCGGCACTTATCATTCGATCAAGTCGCACGATTTTATGCGCAAGTGTTGCTTATATCGAGGACGGACATGCACGGGGAGATGTGTCTTATATTTACTGACTGCCGTGTTTTAATATTAACGCATCGCGCCGTGCTCTCGCGCCTGCCCTGTTGTCCTTCCTCACATCTCCTGGTTTTGTGACCCCCTTACTCCGTATATGACTCCACGTCTTCCCTGGTGTCTGGATATCACCTTCCGTATCCTATGGGTATTCCACCTCCCCTTATCCTATCCAAACCCGATGCTAGCACTATGTATGCTTACAGAAACAATTACAGTAAGTGATGGGGTATGAATTAGGACATGACATCCTTTGCTTGAACACAGGACATTTTGAGGGTATACTCGCTTGTTATCCAAAAACAGTGAAAGAAAAACAAAGAAAGGAAAAGGCTTGCTAATATACATGAATGTTTGGTGATAGATGGTATTGAGGAGATTATCGAGGCCGCAACACATTATGGCCGTATTTGGCTTGGGCCATCACATTATTGGGTGGAATCCACGGGATTTAGTAGCAATCCACGGGTCTCAGCCCCGTCCGGGGGAGTTAAAGTTTTGTGGTGTGATATTCGGCTGGAATTGGAAGCTTTGCGACTGGGTCTCACTCAGCTGCCCGAGAGAGCTCTTCCACATTGGAAGCTGTTGATCTGGGGACCTCGACCATGGGAAGATGTCGCCTTGTGGTGGTGAGTCGAGCTTGAACGCGGGGAACGTTTGTGACTGCATCACAGAGGTTCCCCTTACAGCTCCTGGTATGTATGAAGGTGTTGCTGGCTCACTCTCGACGTACTTGGGCGCTGACAGCGACATGGGGAATTCGACTTCAGATCCAAACTGAGACAGACCCGGAGTCGTGAGAGCCTCGTCCGACGAGGGTCCGTAGCTGGTGTCCAATGGGAAGCCGGGATGGTGGAAGGACTGGAAGCCCTGCGTCGAGGCACCACTGAGAGCGATCTCATGGGCAAAGTCCGATGTGCTCGGAGACACAGCTGCATTTTCTCCAATGCTGCTGGTTGAGATCGAGGACCGCTGGAGGCTTAGGTGTGGAGCATCGGCTGACAAGTACTGCTGCTCGAAGTTGGACCTTTCTGGTGATGCGTCAGACGCGTCTCTGAAAGCACTCGAGGTTGACGCCAACGTCGAAGTCCTAGCAAACTGCTCTAGGAAATTTGGATCGAAGGATCGAGGAGAGAGCGGAGATGCGGGAGTATATGACTTGAGGATTTTGCCAGACAGCGGACCGTTGGCTGACGCGGCCCGTCTCATCGTCCCGTATATTTCAGGCCGTCTGGAGCCATCTATGCCTGTCTTTGGTCCGTTGGGGTAGTTGCGCAAGGCGGTCTGATTGAGCCGTTGAGGAGGCCGAATCTTCCTTCGCGAGGCAATGCTTGGGTTCGGGGACGTCTGGTCATTGGTCGAGCCTGACTGATGTGGCGATGGGGTTACTTGAGGGATCATATCCGGAGACAACGCGTCAAAATTGGAGAATCCTGAGGCCTCACTCTGGCGCCGGCTGGAATCATCTTCAGCATGATCATGTCCCATCATGTCAATGCTAAAGGCCTCTGTGTTCGGGGTCATGAATGACGCAGCCGATGCAAAAGAGTCGGACCGTTTGACCCCCGTATCGAATGTCGGTAGACAACGCAACTCGTCAGTCGTAAAGTTGGATGTAAAAGGGTCACGAAGCGAATGAAAAGATGACTGATCCTGGTAATCGGTGTATGTGTCTGGCGACGATGAGATGACTCCTTGCCGGTCTTCCAGGCTTGTGGCGATCAAAGGAACATTGGAGCTGGAAAAGATGCCTGTCTGGTTTGAAGGTAGGAGCTGAGATTGATGTAGGGATTGGTATCCAGCTATATCGTTCTCGTGGGCTTGATTCTGAGCCTCAACAGGACTCATTTCGGATGACCCCATACCGGTTTCTTCACCGTCATGGCCGTTTCCAGAGTCGGAAGATGCGGCATGGCGTTCGGAAGAACCATCAGTATCTGAGAATGGGGCCGAGGATGGCTGTAGAGGCTGGCTGCGATGGCTCAGGCTGTAGAACTCGCTGCTCGCGGTGATATCGGCTTCTTCCTCTTTGATGTCAACAGCCTCAGTTTCGGAGGCCACAGAATCTGCTGCTTGCCTAGCTTCATAGGCTTGGACTCTGTGCAGCTGTTTCTCCCTCGCTCGTCGGTTTTGGAACCAGTTCTGTAGTTTGATGTCAGCACAATCTCTAGATGATTGGTGGTTCGCTAACATACATTGACTTTCGGGATAGGACAACCCAACTCCTCGGCCAACTGCCGCTTGCGGTTCGTGCTCGGCTTCTGAGTCTCGTCCGTAAAGACTTTCTCGAGTTTTTGTTTCTCGTCCTCAGAAAAGCGCTTGCTACAGGCAATACTGGCGTGGAAGAGTTGCGAACCCTGTGCCTGCTGTAGTGCCTGGTGAAGCATCTTCATAGGAGCCTGATAATAACGCTGGCCTTGTGACTGCAGCATCATGGAATATGCAGCTGGATTGTGTTGATGATTGGGCGACTGTGCCATCATCGACATAGCATTCAGACCGGGTTGTTGGGTTTGAGACTGAGGCCACATCGTCACAGGGCCATGGAAGTGCTGCATGGCCGCCATGGTGTCCAAGCAGTGTTGATGTGTGGGATCCATAATCGACGATGCCCGTCCAGCATAGTTGCGATTCGCTTGGCCATTGAAAGACTGCGGGTAGTTACTGTCGTCCATTTTCGGTTGTGTTTTTTTGCACTTCAAAGTGCCAGGAGTCACAGGATTGTGTAGATGGAACGAGCCGACGTAAGGCTTGCAGAGTGAAATTTGTAAGAAGACAAACCACCAGATTTCAGTGGCAGCAGAATGCGAGCGACACGAGCGACCCAGTGCCCATAAAGGAGGAGTAAGGGAGGAGTAGGTAGTTTGGTTCAAAAGTATTCGGCGTCGAGGAACAATAGTGGTCAAGGAAGAGGTGGAAGATCGGGAAGTTATCTTAGCCCGAAGGACGATGTGACCTCAGCAATATACCTTGCAATTCTCGAGTTTGCGAAATGAGGGTACTTGGGTGATCCGCAATAGGCGAGCAGGGCATAAAGATGAAATGTCCGAGACTCGAGTCGAACAGGTCGGGAAAGGCTGTGGACGAAAGATGAGGGATCAATGGAACTTGAAGGCCGCACAAGATAACCAAAATGTCGGAGTGAGAGGGTCGAAGACGTCTGAGACAAGGCCAGCCGAAATTGTACAACTATATGTGCAAGACTGGGGGGGGGGGAGACGTGAAGGGGGTGGTGGACGGGCGGGCGGTGCGGGAGAGAAGTACTTTCACGGAGATGCTGTGCGCCCACAATTGTAATTGGACCTGCACTCGAGCAAGGAGGCCTTGAAGCGTGTAATCTCTGTGGATTGGAGCTGGGGCTAAGACAGCCGGTGCAAGGAGGATATCAAATCTGGAAGGGGGGGGGGCCACTCGGCCACTCGGGCCACTCGAGCCACCCAGTCTCGGAGCGGACTGGACCACTTGGTCTGCGTTTTCTCCGCAGTCATCAGCCTGGATTTTGTACCTTGTACTTTGCGGCTCGATGTTGTATGTACGTGCAGGGGCACAGTTATTGATTGGGTGGGTGAGTGAGTGCGTCCTGAAGTCCATATCTTGATTCCCTCCCGCCACGGACTCGCTCGGCTGAACGCACGACACACACACGCACCCAAAGCTGCGGCTGTAGGATGCTTCTAAGGACAAATGACCAAGGGCCCAAAGAAAACTTTAGGGGGTGGCTTGTGGATTCAACAGGTGGAAGAGGCAGAGGCAGGTTGATGACGGAGCAGCAGGCGAGTTGCAGCTTTGATTAAAGGGCGTCTAGGGATTCAGCGCTGGTTCAAAGCGCAGTTGAGGGCGAAAGCAAGGGTGAAGCGGGTGATGATGGAGTTGCGTAGCGGGCGTAGCGGGCGTAGTGCATATCACCATGGGTACAGAATACTGTAGGAGTGGAGTACCATGTATCGGACTGCAGCCGTGCGCGCGAAAGCTGAAGCACCAGCGGAAGTTTTGGTGTGGTGTTTGCCGGTCTGAGAGGGAGATGATGACCTGGGATGGTGTGGGAAGAAGGTGTGGGAAAAAACTGGCAGGGAGGGTTTTGCAGGTGCAGGGGAGTCTTTTGGTGTGGTAAGCTTTGACCAGCGGGGCACCGGGGCGGGACAGTACGGAGAGGAGTATCATGTACCTGGATACTTTGGAGTACTTACGGTACGGAACTACAAGATGGTACCCGTCCGTGCTGCCGTCTGGCGGAACCTTGGAACCTTGGAAATCCAAGCGTGAAAGGGCTACCCTGGCTACCTGGTACGGACCCGTACTATCACCAGGTACCAGATATAACCCAGGAACACCCATGAACACTCTGCCTCTGGTCCGCATCTGTCCCTGGATCGGCCTAACAGTAGCGTGCCGCCGAAGTGACGGGCCCCAAATTTTCGGGATTTACATCGTACATAACTTGTGTGACGAACTGATGAACATCAACTTCATCATAGGCAGTGCTCAGTCGAACCGAACCTTGACTCTTCTTTTCAGAGGGCGTCAGCGGCGTCAGGGAATCAGCATATTGTCCAGTACACAGACAGAATCATGTCGATCTGTACCGTCCTGGAGTACTGTTCAATCACGGAACGACTCCGTACACTACAAATCCGTACACAAAACATGCATGCATTTTCGATGCTCCTCGTCCATCAGACATGCATCCCACGATGTTCCAGAAGGCTGCCTGCTCAAGAAGATTTACTCTCCGATGCTGCCCTTCTTCCCAAGAAGCAAGATCTTCGGCAGTTCAAACTCTCCCGGGTGCCAGCTGCGCGACGCCTTTCTCGTTTCTCTTCAGCAGCTTGCAGCAGGGCGACTGGCCGGCCGTTCCTTGTGCTAACGCAGGTTCAGGAAATGGCTTGCCGGGTAGCTGAATCCAGCCATGGACTCACTCTTCTTGCAGAGCCCGCACAGCCCAAAAGAATCAACCCTGTGCTGTGTATGCATATTCGGCACACGCCCAATACGCAATCTGCATGGGTTCAACCACCCTGGGACACTGCCACGCGTTACGGTAATTGCTTTATGCATACATAATGTCTTGGTGCTGCTTATGAAGATACGACAAATCCGACAGACAGTACTGTGTATGGCATCCATGGATCCTTTTGGCCCGCGTTGACCGCAGCAAACGGGCAGACGGGCAGGGCAGCTGGTGGGCGATCTTTCGGACACGGGGCCGGCGGGTGCGGCTGCGGGTGGGGTTACTGTTACACTGCTTCTGCTGTGCATGAGCGAGTGTCTATTTATGGGCCAAACTTTAATTTGTATCTGCAAGTGCTAGGAGCTATGGCGAAGGGCTGGGAGGGGGCCATCCTGTGGCCCATGCCTTCCTCCGCTTGCTCTGTGCCGGATGGATCTCCTTCCTACCTATCACAACGGTACGAATCCGTACGTCAACTGGTCTCGCTCCAATTTTGTAACCGCGGCGATGGTGGGTTCTAAATAGCCCTCCCGCGGACGGCTGCGGACCCGCTCTGACCAACCAGCAAACAATCATCACCCTTCACAAAAGGTCCAAAGATCTTGAGACTGCGACCATCACCAAAACCTCACCGCCACTGGCCATCGCAAACACGCGTTATGGACACTTCCATCCCGTGCCTAGCTGACCGACATCTTTATCCAGGGCTTGGATTTGTGAAGACACCAAATATGCAGTCAGCTGGCCCCCATGACGGGATCTCTATAATATGTTCAATATTGGTTCAGCTGGTAAGAAGGTAGAACGCATACCTACAAGGCGGAGGTGTGCGCTGCGGGGGCACCGAGCCATCCCGACCTCACCATGGCCTTCAACTTTTGCGCTGTCAATTTCGCTATTGATGACCTAAGGAATACCAGCTTCAAGTCGCATGTACGGATCTGTACCGACAACATGCCCCCCCCCCCCATGACAGTGGGTTGTCGGTTGATCAGCTAGATCCCCCGGAGAGGACTCTACCCGGAATCTTCGCAGCATTGCCTTCTGGACCGCAATTTGTCATATGGCATCATCGGTATACTGAATACTCGGGTCTATGTCGCGTTGCCGTTCACAGCCGGCAAGTTTGACCTTGGCAAGTCGCAAGCCGTGCAGCAACATTTGAGGTGACCATCGGTGAAACACCGAGCCTCGCGATTCGTGAAACAGATCTAACGGTGCGCAGAGCCCTTCCGAGATGACGGAATATATCGGTTTCCTGCCAGGGCCTGGAGCTCATGGAGAACAAAAGCCCTGTCTCCTGCCCTCCATCCGGATATTGACTATGTACACAGTACTGAGGCCTCAAAGCGGCAAAGAAGCATCATCCGGACTATCCCACCTACCGATCCGCAACCAGAGTACGCATGTTTACTACATCTTGTAACACCTTGGCGTGCATATTCCCCCGCCTGATTGGGCCCTTTACGGATCCGTACGGCTGGCTACTATCTCAACCTGGAAGGTCCCATCGGCAAAAACTACCGGTTTTCCGGCCATGCACGATCTCCTGTCCCCTTTTGTCATATAGATCCTATCGCGGAATCATCAAAGTCCGTTTATGGGAACTGCAGCTGCACAGTCTTGATGAGCCTGGCAGTCTGGGTGCCTAGCTGGGGTCCATGTTTGACACCCCAGAATCCTCAAAAATGCTTAGTTCGTTCGCCGAGATCTCGTCCGACACTCAGCAGCAGGGATCTCGAGATCCCAGAATCGTTGAAGCCGTTATTAGCCAGCGATAACACCCACACCCACCGGCTCGGAGCAATCAGAGACGATATGCTGATTGGGGGGGAGGGGGGTTTCTGTCAGAGCCTCATCAAGTAGGTATCACGAGGCATAACCCTGTTGATCTTTCTTTTAGCCTGTCCATTCGGCTCTACCCGATTCCGCGCCCTGGGGCTGACCCCGATAGTCCGGATCACCTATCATATCATCAGCCGTTAGTGCTGGCTTCTTAAGGTTTGCCACCAAACCCCGCGGGCTCGAGTATCGCATTCCAACTACCGCTTGCCGAACAAGAGGTTGCTGTAATCAAAGCTGCTCATTTGTGGTACGCTCGATCTCGATTCGTTTGGGATCATTTAGCTCGCCGGCACGACTGAGACGATCGACCCGTCAGCACCCAATCCGAACTCTTCTCCGTTGTGTCCAAGATCTCCATGATTTCGATCTGCCCAGGGATACGGTTAATTTTTGTATGTAAGGAAATATCAGCCGAGGGACGATGTATGTAGTGTGAAGATTAAGTTCTCCACCAGCCCGGCGGGGACCTGTCGTCAACTCGTGCTCGCGAAGAGAACCAAGCTCGGCCGAACTCATCAACATCATCAGGGGGTGGGTGGGGGGCAAGGAAATTAATTAGGGCCTGGCCGGGGAGATGCCACGTGTGTCTAGTGCGCACTGCGGGCTAGCGCTGTGAGGGTTGCCGCCTATTCGCTGTGCCCAGGGCAGCGGGTGGGCCCCTCGACGGCAAATGTAGAGTACTTTTGGGATACATTGCTGCCCGAGCAGGGCTGCCTGTGGGGGGCCAAGGGTCGGAGAGACAGTGCCAGAGCACCGTCCCTCGAGCGAACGGGCACTACCTAGGTACTCATTCAACTCAACTACTACCCTCCGGGGCTGTTTCTGGTAGCGACCTCGGGAGATCCAGACTGCAAGGTAGGCTCACCCACCCACCCAGCATTTCAAACCTACATACATATGACCATCTTGGGGCGCAGCGCTTGGAGCACGGTCGTAGCAGCAGCAGCAGTGCATGTAGCAGCTCATTGGGTCCCGAAAGCGTTGAACTGCAGAGGCTCAAATGGAGACAACCCATCATCGAGGAAGCTGATCTTCGAATTCGGGTAAGGCATCCACTTTCATTGGCAGAAGCACGACAGCGCCCGGCCGGACCCTACGGTACCTGTCATGACAATTCGGGAAAACGACGACTGGCCGGCCGGGTCGCATCTGCTACTACCTTCCACGCGTCTCGCCGTGTGCGTCTGCTATCGCCATATTCAGGGTAACATCACGGGCCACTTGTCACGCCAGCCGTCTGGCTCCTTCGAGAGCGCGGTTCGAGACCGAAAACGAAAGATAGAGCAGCCTCTCAGGATCATCGTCATCGACTCGCTTTCCTAAGTGAATAAGTGCGTGTGGCCAGGCTATCTGCAAGGGGGGGGCGCTGCAGGAGAGTGAGGCTGGTCTTCCCTGCTTCTTAGTTACGCTATCACCATGCAGGTTGTGACTGGCTGGTCCAGTTTCCTGACGGCGGTATGTGACACTTCTGGCCATGGGGTCGATTGGCCATTGCCAATTCGGGATCTCAGCTTCCCGCAACCAGGATCGGCAAACTACCCCAGTAGCGGTCGTTCGTGCGCTGTCAACCGCTTCGGATAAATCCAGGCAAGTTTCGTGGTTGAGGGATCAGGCGGTCAAGTGAGTAGTGTACACATGTTTGGCTCCGTGTTGACGGGGGGCATCGGGGACCTGAAATACCACTTCACGTCACACACGTCGGCGACCACCCTCGCGTGGGAGGCTCGCCTCTGTCGTTAGTGTCACAACGCCGCTGCGCTTGTTGTGTTGTGTCCTGCGATCAACAACTGCTTGACTTCATCTGGCAGAGAGGAACACAGCCCAGGAGGCAGGGAAGGCGCATGTTCTTCGCTTTGCAGACCGTCGTATTCCCCTCGGAGATTCTCTGCCGTGCAAGTGTCTGGGCTTACGTCTTATCAATGTGCTTCCGTCGGGACCTTGCAGCCATGGCTGGGTCTGGCGATCCACACTCCACACGGTCGATGACGGCGGATGTGGATGTTCTCCCTCGACAATGGGTTCTTGGCTCGTAAAAGGTCCGCCGCCACATCCAGGGAGTCGGTAAAGGAAAAGGGCTTGGTGAAGGGATGGAGAAAAAGGCTAGCCACCTACTGTCCTCTCTCGCCCCTGACATTGGCGACTTCTGCGCGACCCTGTTCCCGGCTCATGTCTTGTGGGATGGTCGCACGGTTCCCCAAGGATAGGAGCGGGAACCCCTCCCCCCCTCTCCGCCCGGCGGTGGAAATGCTTGTCTAGCATGTCGAGGGTGACAATCCAAGACCGGGCGCGAACAGGCGCTCTGTTGACAAGCCCTTGTACGCGCGCGCACCGTAGGCTCGGTATCGTCGACGTCGGACAAGGTCATCTCGCGAGCACTGCGGAATTGGGACCGGAGTCTGTCTATCTTTGTTGATGCCCAAATCTCACACAGATGCTCATTGTCATCTCGGCTACCGGTGAGTCGGGTCCAGTGGCCACTTAGACAGCCCGTTCCCTCTGTGCTTTGCTGTTGTGTTCATACTTCAATGGCGATCTGCTGCAAAGCCTGACTCTCTGCTCATCTATCCTGCATCAACCACGTCAAGGGATGTTACACGGATGGAGGATTGTAAGCCACTTGCCCTCGTAAAGTTGGGCGTTCCTGGTAAGGCGTTTGTTGATCCCCGTTCAGGCTTCCTTTTTCCTAGATCCGATCTGAGCACAACATACACTACGGTCCAAGTGGCAGCGAGCTTTTGCATTAGCAGCAGCAGAGGAGTGGCCTACAGAGTCATACAGTCTCTGGCAGATGGGGGGCCCTCCTGGGCCGCTGTTGTCGATGTGCCTCAAGACATCTCTCCCTCACGATCTACAAGACTGAAGCCGAACAGTCTATCTGATTTTATGGAAAACGGCATTTTAATGGTCGCGGGTTAGACTCCGCTTTACTGGCCAGACCTCTTGTTTTGTTGGGCGCGGAGTGAAGAAGCACCCCGAGAAGCAAGGAGAAACAAATAATGCAGGTCAGGCGACGCAGGAAGAAGCAATATCTAGGGGGTCATGTAACGTGACAATTTTGCGACGTCATGATTCTGTGAAGCTCAATGAAGAAGATAAGGCAGTCTTCAGCGTACAATGCCCTGGCCCCCAGGGTAGCTTGCGATGAAAGTTGCCTCTTAGGGAGGGGGATGCTAAGGTCCGTCGCTGCATTGAGACCTGGCCTGCCTCTGTCTTGTGTGTCAATTTACAAGTCTCATGCTGTATAAAATTTGTCTATAGATCTAAGTTATGACGCCGTGTCTCGGGGCGATCGTGTCTCAAGGACGATATGGCACGGTCGTTATTGAGCTGCCCCATTGCAATTATCCTTCGTTGTCTCCACCAGACCGTTTGAAAACTCCAAAGTCACCAAGCCGTCCTTATAGTCGACAACCTTTACGGACTTTAAGTCCTTCACGATCCAGTCCGGCTGAGCGCTTTTCACTTGCTCCGCGGTGTGGCTCGTCACCAGCCCCAAGACCTTACAGCCGGCTGCCTTGCCCGCCTTGATCCCAGCAGGGGCGTCCTCCAACACCAGCACGCTCTTGTCATCTCCCTCTAGAGAAATCCGCTCCCGTCCCAAGAGGTAGCAAGCTGGGTCAGGCTTCCCGTTCTGGACAGACTCGGCCGTCACGAGGTGCTCTGGGCTTGGTAGGTCAAGTCTTTTCAGCCAGCCGGTAACTAGAGGCACGGTTCCGGACGTGACGATGGCCCAGGAAATGTTGCGGTTGCCAACTTCCTTCAGGAGAGCGCGGGCTCCGGGGATCTCGACGGCGTCATCTCCGTGGAGTTTAGGGAGAAGGCCTTCCATGTGCTGGACATCTGGGATGGTAGTTAGTATCATGTGCTTCTAACAGGTTGCTCCTAATGCTCCCTAAGGGCCCTCATGGAAGGGAACCAGGTAAGGGAGTATGCCTAAAGGACATAAGGACGAGCGCTACAATGCCATATGTCCCGTTCCACTATAATACTTTCGGCGTCTTATCCCCAGAACCATGATGAGAATCTTCCCAAGAGCAGTGATGTGGGCGTCATTTGTTGTCCACTATAAGTTGATACCCTCATGGTTGACATCGAATATCCTCAAGAGCATCCCGCTTTCTTCGCGCCCCTTGCCCCAGCTCCCTTCTGTCTCACACAAGCTTCACGGCGCCGGATTCCTTCGTATATGGTACTCACACTCCCAGTTTGCCTTCTCAGGGGCCAAGACCTTGAGCATGTCTATGCTTCTCCGGCCGTGAGATGTCTGAAGGATGACTTCGGGGTCAACGCCAATTTCCTTCCCCACACTTCAGAGCCTCACGACTCGACGTCAGCGATTGACAAGGGAAATTGAGATCTGGAGACCTGGCTGTGTGGGCAGGCAGTACTCACTTTTCCCAATGCTTTTCGACGGCCGCTGTCGAGTCTATTATTGTGCCGTCCATATCGAAGAGGAAGCCATGGAAAGAGGCCCGCACTGGCGGCGCTGAGAAACTCATTGTAAATGTTTCAAAGATTTTTGAAACAGACTTTATGAGGAGGTTTAGTAGTTGGAATTTTCAAGAATTGTGAACGGTTAGGAGAAAATGAGTTTTGTTATATATCGTTGTCGTTGACCGACCGGAGCATGACTGGCCATTCCAAGGATTATACCGGAACTACCAGAATGAGTTAGCGTCATATGAGCGACCCTGAAATGATTGAGGGTTAGGGTCTTTATCGATAAACAGGGCGGTGAACTTTACTTGGCTTTCTGCCGCCTTACTTTTTGCCGCTCGCTTTTTTCCTCATCCCAACCCGCAGCCATCACTTGCTACATACACACACACACACATACACTCGATCCAAATCATTGAATTGGAATTTTGAGTTATAATGGCCGGCTCAATCAACAAACCCAAGAGTAAGCTGCTAGGTTAATCATGTGGTTACAACGACAAACCGACTAATTGTTTGCCCCTAGAGCCGAAGTCCAAGCGTGGCACTACCAGGTTACGCCACAAGATCGAGAAGAAGTCCGCGGCCAAGCAAAGGAAAGATAGGAAGACTGCCAAGAAGAACCCAGAATGGCGCTCCAAGCTGAAGAAGGATCCCGGTATCCCTAACCTCTTCCCATACAAGGAGAAGCTGCTCCAGGAGATCGAGGAGAAGAAGGCACGCAAGTTGGAAGAGGCACAAAAGCGAAGGGAAGCCACCAAGGCTGCAAGGACCGGACAGGTCAAGCAGGGCGATGATGCCGAGGGCGATATGGAAGACATCGAAGGCGAGGACTCTGAGCTGGACGACGACGACATGATGGACGACGACGACGACGTCGACGAGTCAAACCCAATGGCAGCGCTGTTGGCAAGCGCAAGGCGCGCGGCCGAGAAATACGAGCAAGATCTAGAGAGCGGCGACGACATGGACGAGGACGATGACGACTATGACAGCGACGAGGAGGAGTCTGGCGCCGTCGCAGTGGCAGGCAATGCTACATCACGGAGAGCCTACGACAAAGTATTCAAGCAGGTTGTCGAGCAAGCTGATGTTGTCCTCTACGTCCTGGATGCCAGAGATCCTGAGGGAACACGGTCAAGAGAAGTCGAGAGGTCCGTTTTGGCGGCAGCTGAGAGCGGAAAGCGACTCATCTTGGTCCTGAACAAGATCGATCTGATCCCACCGCCCGTCCTCAAGGCCTGGCTCACCAACCTCCGCCGAGAATTCCCTACACTTCCTATCCGGGCATCGAACGCCTCTCCCAACGCTTCCACGTTCAACCACAAGGAACTCACAGTTCAGAGCACCAGCGCAACACTGTTCCGTGCCCTGAAGGCGTTCGCCGCTGGTCGCAACCTCAAGCGCTCCATATCCGTCGGTGTCATCGGTTACCCCAATGTCGGAAAGTCCTCCGTGATTAACTCTCTCCTGGCCCGTCTCGGCGGCAGCCGTCAGAGATCAGCTTGCCCCGCCGGCGCAGAGGCTGGTGTCACGACGTCCATCCGCGCCGTGAAGATCGACAGCAAGCTCACTCTTCTCGACTCCCCCGGTATCGTTTTCCCTTCGACTACGGACCCCTCGACATCCACATTCGTCCCCAAGAACACCAGTGAGGCGCACGCACACCTCGTGCTGCTCAACGCCGTCCCACCCAGGCTCATCGAGGACCCCAGGCCCGCGGTTACGCTCCTGCTCAAGCGGTTGTCGACTTCGCCAGCCCTGATGGAGAAGCTGACGGGCGTGTACGACCTTCCTGCTTTGCTGCCAAGCGGCGGTGACGCAACGACGGACTTCCTGGTCCAGGTTGCGCGGAAGCGTGGTCGTCTGGGCAGGGGCGGAATACCCAACCTCCAGGCGGCGGCCATGACGGTTGTCACCGATTGGAGGGACGGCAGGATTCAGGGCTGGGTGGACCCACCGGCAGAGGATGTTGCTGCCGCTGCCACCCCAGCCGACGCTAATGTTGCCGGCATCAAGTCTACTGCTCCTGCGGTGAATGCGAGTGGAGACCAGAAGCAGATCGTCACGGAGTGGGCGGCGGAGTTTAAGCTCGACGGGCTGTGGGGCGACGAGTCTACGGAGATTAAGGAGGTTGAGATGCAGGGCTGATTACGGACACAGAAAGGAAAAAATTGATCCCGATGGCCGCGATTGTTCTTATTCGCTGGCAAAAGGGGATGTGACATCTATGACAGTTCAGGCGTTTGGCGTCACGATATCAGGTAGACTATATTGCTCCAGACCTGGAGCGATCATCAATGGATATTATTAGGCTTTCTATGTCAATTTTTCTGTCTCATAATTGCTTAGAGCCTCGCATTTTGACATTCCCTACCTTGTTTCAACTCGAAACATGGGAAAGTCAGGCCTTCGGGGGGGGGGGGTTATCTTGAAAGAATTGAATCTGTTTTCGACAAGCTAGATAATTGTGGAACGTAGCTATCGAGTCAGACGTCCCACGAGTTCTCCAGCACCAGGCGTCCATGTAAATATGTGGCAAGCACACTTCTAGCCAGGACAAAAATATTAGTAACTTAGTCCATATCCAAGTCGTGGCGGCACAACTGAGCCTTCCAACTCATCCGCTTATCATGGCCTGTGTTTCTTAGCGGACGTCCACGAATATAACCTCAAATTTCATTGCTTGGGGAGAGGGAAAGTACTGGACAGGTCTATATCAACGGTCCCAATCACCGGTCAATACCATTCCCGAGTACATATTCGTACGATACGGAGAAGCAAGGGAAAGAAGGCAAAGTCCTGGGACAGACGATCGTTTGATCACGGCTATTGAGCCATTGTATTTTTGATGGCGTGCATCGAGCCTGAAACCTCCGAAACCCTGGAGGCGATATACCTAGACATCCTCCCCAATCACTACTACTACTGTCACTACATACACTTAACAGCCTAGAACCAACCCTCTAAGCCGGCGAGATCAGCTCCATCTTTACCCCCCGCTTGCCCGTGGTCTCATCCTTCTGGTCACTGATCCTGACCCTGACCTTCTGGAACAGCTCCAGGGTGACCTCCTTGCTGCCCGTGACGGCGAGGACGTAGTTCTCGGCATCGTACGTGGCCTGGGGCTCCGGGTCCGCGAGGTCCCTGAGGCGGATGACGCTCTCGATGCCGAAGCGCGGGACGAGAACGACGAAGCCGTTGCTGAAGATCTTCATGACGAAGCCGTCCTCCTCCGTGACCCGGCCCCGCACCGCCTGCCCGACGTAGTAGGCGATCGAGGACCGGCCGGCCAGCTGCGCGTTGCGGTGCCGCACGTTGATGTTCTTGCACACGGCCTCGAGCCGGCCCCTGCTGCGCACCGACGGCGCCACCGGCTCGTACTCGATGGCCGCCGCGAGCTGCCTGTGCGCCACGAGGTCGGCGTACCGCCGGATCGGCGACGTGAAGTGAGTGTAGATCTCCGACGCCAGCCCGTAGTGGCGGAACTCCGGGTACGACTGCGTGCCCGAGCAGAAGTACTCGGCCGACATCATGCACCGCGTGGCCATGATGCGCACGAGCGTGTTGAAGAAGGGCTCGCTGGGCTCGACGCACGCGTCCAGGCTGTCGGCCAGGGCGCGCGAGGAGTCGGTGTGCAGCTCGAGGCCCTTCTTGACCTTGAGCTGGTTTGAGAGCTCGTCGAAGTTGGTCTTGGGAGGTGCGGCGTGGCGACGGAGGATGGCGGTCTGGGGGAATGCTTCGTAGATCTTGCCGGCCACGCTGATGTTGGCGAGAAGCATGAATTCCTCGACGAGGGAGTTGGTGTCGAGAAGTTGTTTTGTCTTGACGTCGATGGGGTCTGAGGTTTCCGATTCCATCTGCACCTTGACTTCAGGTGATGACAGGCTTAGTGCTCCAGCATCCATACGCTTTTGCTTCAGCTTCTTTGACAGCATGAGTAGCGTCCGGATGCCCTGGGTGAGGTCATCTTGTTGGGACGCATCGTCGATCCTGAGCTGAGCTTCCTCGTAACTGAATGCTTCTCGCGACTTGATGACCGACTTGGTAAACCGGACGTTGACAATATCAGCATTGGAGTTCATCTCCCATAATACTGAAAATGCATATCGTTCAACGTAAGGCTTTAGCGAGCATAGATCCGTGCCAAGAAGCATGGGAAGCATGTCGATACGCTTGTCCACCAAGTATACCGTTGTGCCGCGGATACTAGCTTCTGTATCCATAGCATTGTTCGGCTTGACGAAATGTGACACGTCGGCGATATGTACTCCGACCTCAAAATTGCCGTTTGGCAACGCTCTCGCGTGCAGTGCATCGTCGATATCTTGACAACCGATGGGATCGATACTGCAGATAAGGAGCGGTCGGAGGTCTTCTCTGTCCCTCCACCCTGGGTCCTCCGTGCTAGCGGGGACCTTCCAGTCATGCCCTTCTTTCGGCAGGCAATCCAGTACGGTCTTTGGGAATGGACGGTACTGCACATCGTATTCCAGAAGCAGTGCCTCGGTCTCTGCAGCTTTGGTCTCCATTTCACCCAGAGCTCGTACCAGATGGCCTACAGGATGCCGAGAGTCTCGGTCCCAGGCGTCCATAGTGACCAGTATCCTCTTGCCCAACAACTCTCCAACCTGTCGTGTTCGAAGTCGAATCTTCGGGATCTTCTTGTCCATAGGAACAATGAAGACAGTATCTTGCTTTCTCCCTTGAGTAGAAGACTGGCTAGTCGACGATTGATCAATGTGACCGACATATTGACGCCAGTTGCGCTTAATGACGCCCACCACCTTCGCCGTTGGCTGGGCGTGGCCCTCTCCTGTCTTAGCTTGTGTCCTCTTGGCTTCTGCCTGGAGGGCTTTCCTCTCTTTTTCTGAAATGACATCCTCTCCCTCATCGCCATCCGCGTTCTCGTTTTTTGTAAGAGCCTCTTCCTCGAGAATCTGTGTAGATGGCTCCTTCCACTGGTCTTTAGGCAGAACCTCCACGACGACCACATCACCATCGACTGCCCGGTTCATGCTCTCTCTGCCAAGGATGATCAATGCTTTCGGGAAAGCTGGCACCCGTACCGATCCCTCCAGGTAGTTGTAAGCCGACATGTTGAAAATGCCCTGGTGGAGGAGCCCGTTCTTGACGCCCGTCATCATCTTCGACAAGGTGTAATACTCCGGGTAGATATGCCCACCGGGCCCCCTCTCCCTCGCAACTTCCGCCTGTGACTCGGGGATCATATCCATCAGCTCATCCGCGTTCTCCAGCCCCTTGACATACTCGCCCAGCGAGCACGCCGCGCTGCCCTCCTCCCTCGCCTTCCTCAAGTTCTCCCTGTCGTTGCTGAGCATGACCACGGTCGGCACCTTCTTCGCCTTCGTCTTGGCGAGGTGCTCGCTATACCACTGGACGGCCCTCCTCACGGCGCGGTCATTGCGGTCGTTGACCGACTCTCCTGCCTCTCGCGTCACGTACGTCTCCAGGCGGAACTCGTTGAAGAAGACGTAGAAGCGCTTGTCCTCGCTCCTGGTCAGGCCGATGAGCCGATTGTACAGCGGCAGGGAGCGGTTCCGCAGCTCCTCCAGCACGACCTGCAACACGATGACGTCGTAGAAGGCCGAGCTCTGCTCGAAGAGGTCCATGGCGTTCAGAAACGCGTTGGTGTCGGGGACCAGGTAGTGGCCCCTGGTGAAGGCCTTGGTGCCCGCTGGCTCTTTCGCGAGCACAAAAGGCGCGACTGTGAGGGCGTATGAGCATCTGCTGGGAGTTTTTGGGTTGTAGAGTGAGTTGACTGACCTTTACCAGCTGCATCTCGAGGGGCAGTCTTAAGGCAGCTCGAGCACAGGTTGGATGAGCATGGTATGTCTTGGCGCAGGTAAACCTCCCTCACGATCTTCTGAACCTTGCCACTCTTGGTTGAGCGCACATAGACCTTGCTCGAGATATTGGCGGCCACAGGATCAAAATCCTGAGTTCTCTTGATACTTGCCATATTTGCAACGTCGACTCTGTGAATGTGGATGGCGACCGTTTGCTGTCTCACCTGTCGTTGAGAGGTGATGGATGTATGTACATCTGTAGTCTGAAATTTCGGTGGGGCCTTCTCTTATCGATAAGCACTATGAAGCTTGAAGGTTGGTGACGCCACTATAGCACTACAGTTTACTCTATAAAAGCCTGGAGTTTTGATGTATTACCAATCAACTCGAACCCTCTTATGGGTTTCTCTGTTGGATATCGGACTTGTTATGCCCCTGTCTCAGTAATCGATCCTACGGTGGGTTCCAAACTGTATAACTGATATCATGTGACTGGCTGAGTCAGCTCTGCCAGCCGGGTTATTACGGTACAAGTATTCTTCTGCTGTGACATTTTCGGCTGCGAGTCGGAGCTTACACAGCATTGATTAGATTGCCAGAAGCTCGGAGAGTTGCCCCAAGGGTATTTACTCTGTACGAGGCTCGAGGTAGCCGCGTGACCGAATTTACAATCAATTATTTGCGCCCGTTTGAAGTGGCTGTGGTCGGGCGCACGCCATGGTGGCATACAGATAGATCACTTGGGAGTTGTCCGAAGGCGGTCTTCGGGCGACAAGGGGCGTGACAGTCCAGCCCACTGTTTTTGTAAGCCCATGAGAATACGAGGAATGATCACCATCTGATGTGGAGAGTATATCTACCGGAGATCCATCTCGATGTTGACCGGAATATTTCTGCTGCTATACATACGTACTTATCGTCGTCGTGAAACTGTACCTGCCTCCCGGATAACACCATACACTATATGGTACACCACATCCTGTCCATGCCCGAGCTTTGATCGACGCATCCGGGTGGGCGCTGCTGTAACCTTACGGCCTCCAACGATCGAAGCAGTTTGCCTACTTCTCACCGAACAGCGGCGGCGGGTTGATGAGAATAGATCCACTTCCCTTTGTAGGGCCTTGGAAACAGCCGAGGCAATCACCTGCATGCTGTACTGTGTACAGTACGGATAAGCAAAAGAATGCGCAGAGGCCGCCATGAGCGCCGTGAACCTTTTTTTCCTTCCTTTTCTACCTTCCATCTCAACCCCATATTTTTTACTTCTACTTTTAGCCACCGCGCGGGAACCATGTCTTATGATAAGATAAGTTGCCGACGATGGGGAGGTGTCGATCCATCACGACGATCCATCCAGATGTCAGCGTCTTGTCTCCCACGGGCCACGAGATGATGGGGTTCACCCCACTGTTCCCCCTTCCCCCGCCCCCCGTCCACAGCCGCGCTGGCCTGTGCTTCAGAGCTTTCCAGACCTCATCTCTCCACATAGATACCTGACAAGGGCAAACAGATCTCGTGCATTGTACAACTCTCTTGTTGGTAAAATTTGGGGGCCAGCATGATCAAACAAACCGCATGATTGACATCATCGGGTCTCAGACTGTATCTGCCGTCTCGGCGAAATGCTCCGTAGTGTTTTTAACAAGACAAGGAACCTTGGAAGAAAGTGTTGGCTGGAACGTGCCCAAAAGCCGAAAGCTCAAGCCCAGAACGGGGAGGCAAATGCATCCCTGGCACCCTCATCACGGGGTCCATAATAGCTGGGCCTTGTACTCGCTTGCTGCTGCTTGCTTGTTGCAAAGGGCCGGGCCCCCTGGCCTGGTGAGGGGTCAGATGCTGCGTCTCTTGCGTCAGTGTGCTGCCCTTGTCGATCCTTCTTGGGGGACCTGGCCAGTTTGGAATTCCCAACCTGACTGTCCCGAAAAAAGGTGCCGGACAGGTGCCGGACCACACACCCACCCCTCCAGCCCTCAGAAAAAAAAAGGGGGGGAGAGGGTGGTTGTCGCTCGCGGATCCCTCGGGTTGCAGTGCATCTGCCACTGCGAACGCCTTTTGGGATCCGCATCAGCCAGCATTAGCAGCGACAGAGACGAGATCTCAGTAATTGCTGTTTGCTCTAGGGCTTATATTTTGGGAAAGCCATGCCCCAAGTTCTGGGATCGCAACGGCTGCTTTCCCAAACCGTCGTCGTCTGCTATTTAGTCTTGCGCGATGTCGAACTAGAGCCCCCTCTGTCGTGGACTGGCGCACGGCGCCACGGGAACACGGCGACTGCCTTGAGTTGTAGCTTTCCGCGCTTTTGTGTGACTGGGCCGTCGTCTTACGTGAGGCAGTCTAACGGACAAATCGCATCCGAGGAAAACCAGCCGGCGACGTGGGAAAATGCGTAACCGTCACTCGGGTTTAAAGTCGCTAACTAGGTATACAAAAAGAGCAAAGGGCCTTTTTGTGACGTCTTACAGACAATAACGACTAGCGCGGCCTTGTCAGGTTGGGCGTGATCCTGCATCTTGCAATCTTTCCGAGTATCGACTTGCTTCTTGAGAGCGTAGCAAAATCTGGGGAAACCCATGGTGGTGTGGCGGATGTAAGCAGACACATTATGACTTACAGGATTGACACATGGCATCGGATCTGTCAGTGGGAATGTGGTCCACCACACGATCTTTCATAGAGCAAAGTCAAAATTGAAGGAGTGCGATGCAGATGGAGACACCTTCTCCTGAGGCTGCAGAGCGGGAAACAAGGATTCGCCCATGCTACAAGAGCACGTCTCCCTGTCCTTGTGGATGGCGCCTCTCAGATCGACCACGGAAAGTGTGGTGTGGTCACTGCTGCGGCCATCCTCCGTCCTGGTGGGTCCCGTTTTTGTTGAAGATTGCGGTAGTGGACGCTGTTCCAGTCAGTTGGCTCAAATTTGCCCAAGCTTCTACCTAGGTATGTAGCACATACCATGGTCACTCACAGGTTGTCATGCCAGGTCAGGCTCACATATCCCCCAGCGACTACTATGCCGTACGTGTGAGTCGGCGACTTGCAGAGACTTTGGGGGGGGGGGGGGGGTTTGAACAAGATTCAACTCCCACACCGTGGTGTTCCCGGATCACATCTTTCGAACCCGTCTGGTAAAATGTCGAGGTTTGCGATCGGTTGATGATTCGACGATTCATATCGAACCTGGCCTGTCAGGCTCCATGGGTTTTTTGAATGTCAGCTGGCCGGGTCGATGCTACGCTGCGCAAACCAATCAGGTGTTGTACTGATAACCAAGTCCTCTCACCATCTATGGATGTTCACCCCTGTAGCGCCCGTCTGCACTTGGCTGGCTACGCGCCAGGCTCAATCCTGGTCCATCACACCCTTTTCTTTGTCGTGCTTTGACTCTCACTCTCATTCACACCCTCTCGTTGCGTCGAAGGGGGGGGGGGGCGCTCCTGGAGCCCTAGGACCCGGGGTTTCCCATGGTCTCTGCGAGTCTGGACCATCGCACAGCACCGTCCTGGTAGTGCGCTATGTCAACGACCGTGACGGTTACAAGCGCCGCCTTGTCATGCGGGCCGGTTTTTAGAAAGCTAGAAGACATTATGCTTCTCAAAGCCGTTCCAGAACAATTTGCTGGGCCGCTTGACGTTGTTGAACCTGCTGCCCATCACCATTCCAGCAGAGCTGCGAATTGGCTGCCCAGTAACGATTGTGGCGTGGGAGACATATTCAGAGTAACGCCGCTTGAAAATCTGGCGGCCATCGTCTTCCCATAGTTCCCAGCTGATTCACAGTAGCCGGTAGACAGTCCGTGCAAGATGTCGTAGCATATTATTGAACATTCAATGACCTTGCTATTGTTGTCCCCGGCAAGCTTCACTTGATAGCTGCTCAACCCTGCGGTCGAGCCATCTCTTCATTCCACATATGTAGGATCGGGGCTAGTTAGATCCGTGATTATAGGTTAACTCTTGCTCTGATGAGAAGCGTGAAACGACGAACGGCGTTATCAAATGGGCGTCAGCCGTGGCGTAACTCGCTACGTCGCCCATTGCCAGGATAAAAAACCACTTGCCCAATCGTTGAAGGAGAAATGAGTGATTCCTTCCCGTGAATCCGGTCAGCATCACGACATGCGACCCTTCAGTCTTCTCGTGGCGCTCGCTTGACACAGCCCGCGAGCCTGTATTACGCTTGCGAGTCGCAATTTCACCGTTTGGCAGTCAGGCAGTGCTCTCACAGCCTCCCTAAGGGCTTTGTGCCGCCGCCGCCCACCTCCGAAGGACCTCTGGTGGTCGTGGTCGCATATGTGACATTCCATAGTGAGAAACGGTGTTTGTTCATTCTGCAGCATGGGTATACCCCTCCAAATGCAAGACTCGTGACAGACGGCAAGGGAACTTGAACTTGGGGTTGATGGAGCATGGGTCAGTCCCCTCTCCCCTTCCTCCATCGTCAGGGATGGGTAGGAGTAGGAGCTATGGCCTGGCCTGTACAGATGTACAGTACATGCAGCTTTCACACCTGAAAGAAAATGAAAACTCGTCCCGACCTACCCTTTTCGGCTAGTAGAAAAAGGACCAGTCACAAGTGTCCGAGTTATGGACGGGCTTCCCTTCCCGAACCGGTTTCTCACATGTAGTGTACTATGGTGAATAGATGCAAGCCGTCAGACCAGGATGTGCTATCGGTCTAATGGGGACCATGAGAGTGGTCGTGCTGCATCCGTGTCGGTGCTGGCCATGCTTTGAGATGCAATCTGGCTTCCGTAGCACGGCGGCACCGTGAAGCATCTCGGGCATAAGCCAGGTACTGACCAATGTCAGTGTTTTGTCAGCGCCATAGTGCTGCAAATGGAAGAGGGTTGAATCATACGTGATGAGAAAATTTCGCGGCCCGCTTGAATGCTTGCGAAGATGCCAGGAGAGGGGCTTGTGACTAGACAACTGCGACATGCAGACAGGATGCTGTGGCGGGAAATCTGGTGGAAGGCGCGGATAATTGTAGAGTACCGGTAGCTGCAGCCTGATCTCACCTATGTCTCATAAATAGTGTAGTAGATGAAATCATGGCTTGCTAGCCGTGCAAGTTTCATGATGCAAGCCGAATCTGGAGGGAGCCTCGGCCCTCAAGCTGTGCGTCGTCTCCTGCGGCTGGGACCTCATCAAGCCGTGCCCGTCCTATCAAGGCCTCTGTTTTGGAAGACCGAGCCAGCGGATGTGGGGAAATGATGATCTCGTGATTGAAGAGTTCCGGAATGGCGTCTTTGTTTGAGTCTTCCCGTATGCGAAATTGTCTAAAAGATCGAATCCATCAAGCACGACTGGGTCCTGGTAGACCATATGTGCTACCAAGACTTACTGTGGCAGGAGGAGGTTCGCTCATCAGGTGGATCAGCTTATTGGAACAACTTGGGCATATTCCTTCTGCCATACGGCGTCAGTAATAACACGGTAGCTCAACCTTGGAAGCAGGGCTGCCAGGTTAATTGATACTCTTGGGCAGGGAGCGGGTAGCGCGGGGGAGTGCCAAAGTTGGGAAGGCCCGGCCCTGATGAAGCTGACTGGGCTCGCAGTAAATATCCTATCGAGGTCTAGACGGCGCACACGGGCCGTCGAGGATATTGAAATGTGTGAACGGTGTCTGTGCGGAGCCAAGTTGGTTTCAACTCGGTGGAAAAAGAGCCTGCGTTCCGACGTTCACCGGCCGGCGATCTTTTGTGTGCAGAAGTCCGTGGACACGGCAAGCATGCTTCTACCAACACGTGTGAACCGTAGTCTGTTCATGTAGTGTAAGATCAATTTACATAATGGATGTGCCGAACGAGGAGCGGGTCTTTCAGCCCAAACAGCCAAATCGACATCAATGATCTTGATTCGTCACGAGGTTGAGGCCGACTGGTGAAGTAGGAAGAAGTGGAGTCTGTGATGTCGATGGCTCCATTCCAGATGTCCCATGGATGTCTTGATTGAGGGAGTTCCATTCCAAGGTGCACCGTGTCGGTTGAATCTTGAAACGCCATCACATATCTGCAGGGTGATAAGATTTGAAATGGAAGACAGAGCGGATGGTCGCTTCCTCGATGAGTCTAGCACGCGCAGTCTGCAGCCGTACAAAAGCAGACATATTATACCTGGGCACCTAGGTATGTACACCGTACTGTCGTACTGTGAGATGTACGTACTATGTGCTGCAGCTGCTGACCTGCAGCTGGGCTGCACAGCACTGCAGATGGAGATGGAAATAGAGAACGTACGTACTCCATACAGTGTGCCATTCAAAAAATACCGTGCTTTGCTTCAGCCTAATCGGGTACTTGTACATCCGTACCAACATGTACCTACAGCCTCGTGTAAGCCTTTTGAGCCATGACCAGGGCTAGATACCTAGGTAGTTATCGGCCCCCGCGATATGAGCAGGTTCTATACCTACCTAGTTAGGAGGTTGGGAATACTGGAAATCCACACAAGACTCGGAACGCCTCATCTGCATCCCCATTGTCCTAGTGTAGGAACCCCTTGAAGAAGCAGACAGGCAGAGCAGTAGATAGGACTCATGATGAACTGCCAGGGACTTCGAACCGGTGCTTTCGATTTCGAATTATTACTTATTAGGCCGCGACTAATGCTGTGCGCACCAAAATCAGCTACTGACAGAAGTATTAGATTTATGAGCTGAGAATTATTATTTGACTTTGCTGTACGTTCTACCCTTTGCGGAAGCTGGTCGTGAGCTGGGACACGTATCTTATGGGGTATCGACGGTGACAACGTCAGCGTCAGCAATATTGACCTTAACCTGAGAATAATCTCCGGCTGATATCACAACCACATGCACCTGGGCATTCTTGAAGCACAGGTGCCCCCCGCCGTAGAAAAAACTAAAACTAGGAACCTTGGAACCTAGCAAGTACTGATGTACATATGTAGGATCCCTTTGTGTGCAGATGGAAAGAGGTCTGGTCTGCCTGTTCCTTCCATCTTTCCCACGTATGATCCAGTCAGCAACCAACCACCTAGACAGTTGCTTGTGCGGAAACCCCTGCATTCCTTCCTGAACCGTGACTATTTATGTACCTAGGTACTCCGTCATGTCACAATCCCAAGGTTACAAGGTTCGTAGTATATTTAGGTACGTGCTCGAGTACTTACGACAGCGTCAGGCATTGCATCAACAATCGGGTATGCTCATCGAACAATCGTACTCGGGTTGAACATAAACCATAAACCTTGAAATCTTGATTAGAATCCAACAGATTAGCCTGAAGGGGAAATACTCCGTCAATCGGGCACAAAGCGTCTCCAACCAACCGCCTTTGAATGGCGTTTGCAGCGTTATTGTCATCATTGGCTGCCTTGTTCGCCACAGTACTGTAACCGGTTTACTGGGGTCGTCCCGTACTGTACAAATACGGAAGTACATGTAGACTACGAAGTACCTGCTGCCTGGGTAGGTATCTCCGTACTGCCGACGACTCTGTTGATAACCTTCTTCTCTCGCCGCAAAGCGCGCATGTGTCTGTCTTTCTCATCTTGTTTGCCGCCATCTCGACCGTATATACCCAGGACAACGCTGTGCTATCTGACAATTCTGAAAGGTCGTACTGCGTCACTCGCCAGAGTGGAAATTTGACTTTCACCTTGCAGGCTTTTCAAACCCTCTTTGCCTGTCGTCGCGATTCGAAGGCTCCACTCCACCAATCCTCCTCCGCTCACACGCATCGATTTTAGTACACACACCCCTAGCTGTATACTGACCTACGCCACGACAGGGATACTTACGCTGTACGCAGTCGCTGTACGCACGCAGTAATCCTTCCGTCCTGCCAGTGCGGAATGCATTGTACAGACCGCTCCGTACGTCCTATGCTGTACGCAGTATTGTCCTGAGAAGCATCTCCTTCATCAAAGGCGTTGTCTACGGGATACAGAAGCAAGACCGCCGCCGCCGCATCAGTTCAATATCAGTATTGACGCCATCAGTCGCATTCATCGTTCGTCAAAGGTCATTTCAAAAGGCTTTTGAGCGATCCTTCCTTCTTCTAGCTTCAAATCGGCATCCTTCGTTATCAGCCTAGAGTCCGAGGCCACATATTCTGGGCTGGAGCACCCGCCCTCCTCCACCAGTTTACCTGGGCCAGAAAGGAACTTCTGTGTTTCGTTTACGCCTTGTTGTTGCCGTGGTGCAGCCCGGCCCCAGCTGTCCCGCCTCTTCGCATGGTGGGCCTTGTCCACTGTCGCTGTCACTGCTTGCCACCGACCAAGCCGCAACGGGGTCTCCACAATACACCATCATCAATCACTTTGCAGTCCACACTGTACTTTTGGTAGCTTAGCAGCCGGTACCAAGGATCCTGTACCGTACTATACGTACTAGTATTGAGGTACTAACCGGGAAGCGAAGCGAACGGGTCCCTCTCCCACGGTCCCCCAGGCGGACGGACTGACCAAATCCCCGTCCAGCGAGACGAAAGGCGACGATTGCCATCTTCCCTTCTTATTATTCGATACATCTTCCCGCAAGGCACTGGGATTTGCGCCAACCATACGCACGCAGAGTGCCCTGCCTGCATCAAATCGCTGCGCACATTCCAGGTCAAGCTTCGACGTCTTTGCATCCACCTCATCACAACCCTCCAACTATATCAAGACACGTTGTTTCGCAGACCTGTGCACCTTTGGTCATTAACAGTGTCGCAGCTGCGCTCATGTACTCCGCACAGCCTAACGGCGCTGATAGTGCGACAATCAATCCTGCTGCTCTCGCATCGCCTGGTAAGTTGGCCGCCACCCCCCTAAATGTCATACATGAACCATCGCGACCCCTCCTGCTGGGCCCGGGCGTGCCCTGTCCTGCACCCGCACCACGACGCGTCCACCGCACCGCACCGCACTGCACTGCACCGCGCTGCACCGCAACCACAGCGCACCAAGCCGCACCTCATTGCCTCGCAGCGCATTGCATTGCAAGTTGCGACGACCTGCTCTCATCTACGACTGCAGGCCGATACGCGCGTTTGCGCCGTCTTTTCTTCGCGTCGCGCAATATGGCGACAGGCACCTGTTCACAGCCGATCATGACTCGATGATACTAATGCGCCGCCTGGCTTAGATCTACTCAACTCCAACTCCCGAGGTGTCAAGAGGAGTCGGTCGCCCGACACGTACGAAGCGCCGCCGCCTGGTTCGGCTGGGGATGACGGTATGTTGTGGTCAAATTCCTCTGTGTAGCTGTACCTGGTCGACATCTACATGTCTCATGTTACATGTTCAGGGCAGTGCGACGCGGCGTGAGGAACACGGGCTGATGGCGTTGTCGCGCAAGCAGATCAAAATCCTAGGAAACGCGGAAGACCCATGAAATCAAACCGTCCCGGAGCTATCTCAGAGAGTCCTACCCAGGCGTCCGCTCCCATGCAACAATCAATCCCGCCGCAGACCCCTCAGTCTCAAAATGCACGTCTCCCGGGGCCGCAACCTGGCTACACGCCGTCCCAAGCGTCGGCCTCCTCGCCACCAAAGCCCACACCGACCAAGTCGACCCTGAAGGCATTGCCTACTGTTCGCGACCACACTACGGACCAGCTTGGCCCCGGGGGAGACGAGTATCTACCCCGGGAGGTCGACGAGAATGGAGAGAAGAAGGTCATGTCAAATGGACAGCTACTCGGCGGTCGCGAATACCGCTGCCGGACGTTCCTTGTCCCGAACCGAGGAGACAAACTCTTCATGCTGGCTACTGAGTGTGCGAGGGTCCTTGGATACAGGGATTCGTACCTTCTTTTCAACAAAAATCGATCCCTTTTCAAGATCATTGCCAACCAGACAGAGAAGGATGACCTTGTCAGCCAGGAGATCCTCCCTTTCTCCTACAGGTCCAGGCAAATAGCGATCGTTACGGCACGCAGTATGTTCCGTCAGTTTGGCAGTCGTGTGATCGTCAACGGCCGCAGGGTTCGTGACGACTATTGGGAGACAAAGGCCCGAAAGCAGGGCTTCACAGAGGCCGACTTAGCTGGGGAGAAGAGACCCGGTGCATCCAAGGCTCGAGAAGCGGCCGCAGCCGCGGAGCAGAATGCGTCCTTGCTTGGCGGTCCTCAAGGAGAGATCGTCTACAGCAACAGCCCAGCGCAATTTGGTGGAGCTCCGCATCCCCAGCTCATTCAACCAGGTATGACTGGAACGATATCTCCCCGAAACAGCAATAGAACACAAAGATTAACGTTACCAGAATATCCCGATGCGCGACGGACCGACTATTCTTCTATTCTCAAGACTGGGCCTCGGCAAGAGATCACCGGGCCCCCTTACCAGGACAGAACTCAGCCAACGGCCATGCCTGAGATTCATGCGCAAGCACATCATACAGCAGAGTTCAATCGCTCAGTCAACCAACAGCGTGAAATGCGCACCGATTACATGAACAACATGTGGCGGAGGCCTCACGAACAGCCAGTATCCGCCGCTATGAGCCAACCTGTCACTGTTGGAACCACTGATGCAAGCATTCCGGTGTCTCGTGCTACGCAGTCACCCCACACTACCACAGCTGGGCTTTCGCAGCAACAATCTGGTGTGGTTCCGAGCCAAAGTCCCCAATTGATGATGACAGCGCCGCCGTATTCCAACCCGATTCAAGCTCAGAACCCTATAAGCCAGTCAGCGACAATGAGAGGTATGGCCCAAGTTCCAAGTCAGCCGCATTCCAAGCCAACAAGTTTGTCTTCAGGGTCTACAGCAAGTATGCCGCAGACGGCTCAAAGCTATGGCTACCAACCCTCAGGCCAGATGTGGCCACCTACGCCACAGACTCCGCAGTATGGGTATACTCATACCCAGCAACCGCAGCAATCCCCTCACCCCCAACAGAGCTCTACGTCTCAAATGCGGCACTCAAGCAGCTCTGGCCCAGTGCAGCCAGCTGCCATGCCTTACTCTGGTATGCCAGGAGTGACGCAAGGCTATGCTGCCCCATCACCATATGACCACCAAACGCCACGGCAATACATGCATCAGCAATCGACTCCTTCGCCAGCCGTTACGCAGGCATGGTCAGGCCAACAGCAACAGCCACAGCAATGGTGGACACAGCAACCACCTCAGTAGGCTAAACGAGAAGTCCATGGACGGACTATATGTGTGTATGGGCTCTTGAGTCCGTGCAGTTGGAGGAAACCCCGAAGGTTCTCTATACGCTGTCCCAACAGCGCTTACTGGTTACAAGATACCCGTGGTGTGAAGGCAGCTGGGTTCCTTCTCGCTGCAGAGGGCGGCGTGGTTCCCTCCATCAGATTTTACCCCATGGTCAAGTCTAGAGCAGCGGTGAAGAGTGATGTTGACCCTTCGGCATTATCTCGAGTCCCACATATTGCAATACCTTCGACGACAGACCGCGTTATGAGTATACGATCGACCCATCCTTGACACCTTCGACGCCTTTAACACCTTGCTTTCGTATTTACTCTTCCTCGCCTGGGCCAATTCCGAATGTACATACGCTTGGTTTCATAACCCATGGGCACATTTTCTTCTTGATTTTCTGGCTCCGATAGACGCCAAATTCGACCCAAAACCAGCTCTACTTGCGGTCGAGCTGATCATCTAGCGCACGGTGACGAGAATCTGTTGTCGGAAATACATAAATTTTGCTTGCGGAAGACGCCAGCACTTCGAGTTGGTTGATGAACTGGAGAATAGACACTGAGTCGGGCCGCTGCTGATGTTGCTTATACCCTGTTGCTATTATCATTGTATGACAGGTTGGCATTTGCAATTGGCGGATACATGGGTTTCATTTCTTGCTGGTCAGGTGGCAATCTTTGGTTTTGGAACATTGGATATCCCTGGGTTTGTGTGGTGATTCCCCCGATTTGCAACACGGCGGCGGCATATGGATGGTGGGATGTCTGGAGGCCGAGGGCTGGTTTTCGCTTCCGGCGTTGTTTTCTCATTGCTCGATATGCTCATACCCAGCCCCGTCCTGGCTTCGTGTTTACATATCGATGTCGTGGATTACGAACGACTACATTACCAGCATTGGAGGAGTCCATTTGTCATGGCTATCTTGCTGTTTCTTTCGAACCAGTCGTCTTAGTACACTTTGTTACATGTTGCTAGTCGCTTCTGTCACGCGCAGTCTCTGCGCAGTCTCACTGGTTGGGGAGTAGCGAAGCCCTGTCTTTGTTTGACCGCGTTGGATCTTTTGCTGTTGATGTTACCCAACACATGCATGGCATGCTTGTTGCAGGAGGGAGGGGGAGGTTAGTTTTGCTGATATCGCTTCGATTCCCTTACATCGGAGGTGCGTGGAGGACTGCAGTTTGCTTTAATACACATTCCCACTTTCCTTGCGATATCTGACCTCCTGGCCCCTCTGGCATCGTGCGCGACATGTGCCATCGCTTCGGTGGTCTTGAATACATGCGGATGTATACCCTGGACAAACCCAGGCACGAGATGGGAGACCATATAACGACGGGACATTCCGTCCGAAGAAAGGCACTCTTACATGTGACCCGATCCCCCGCAACACACACCGTACTAAATATAAAAGACAGAAGTATCTAGGCAAAACTGGAAGGCAGAGGAGGCGAAATGGAAGACTATGGTGAAAGACGAAAAGGCAAGGGCTCCCATGAAGAGATAGAACGAGAGCTCGCTGGCCTAAGCTGCAGACATGATTCGTCTGCTGCAAGGTTGAGGAGGAAGTCGGGCGGGCAGGCAAGGTCGGTATCCCTGGTCATACCATGAGGACTTAACACGGTTGGTGGGCTGCCGGATACTCTAGTACTAAGTCAACCGCGTCTATTCTTACTTATTTCAACTTGCATACCCGGGAACACCGACGGTCTTGAGAGTCCAATTGTGACGTTCTTAATTGACGACCCGGCATGTTATGTAGTTCGGAAGGTCTCACCTCGCTGATAGAATTGGCTAGGTGTAGAGGTGGACACTACAGGCCAAGATTACGCTCAAGGCCCGTTGGACTTCTGAACGCAGCGTACGGCTTTGGTCTCGAGAATACCACAGCCCGAGACCGAAATCACCATTGGCGGTCTAGTTTCGATATCCCTCTGTGGTTTCGAGAAGACAACCGAACTCTCCAGGGTCTCCTGGATTACCTCGTTTGATGGAGCAACTTTACAGGCACCTGTACCGATGCCATCGCGGCGGACCCTGATTGCCGGATACCCCCATGTCGGCATTGTCCGGTGTGTCGGACCGCTTCCATCGAAACCGATGGCCTTCTGACATCCGTGGAATTTGTCGTAATAATCTCAGCGAGGCAGGAACCGGACAGGGGTTCAATTTCAAAGGGCGGCTGGTAGTGAAGGCTCACTTCTCAGTTCGAGATTAATAACGGTCTTCGAGCGGTGTGACGGCGCCTAATCGCTGTTGTTCCCATCGTCCAAGGCCTCATCTTCATCCGGCCTGTCCTCGCGCTCCTCCAACTCGTCGCGCTCCTCGTCGTTCTCGTCCTGTCCGTCTTCCTCCTCTTCCGGGGCCTCCTCCTCGTCGTCCTCGTCCTCGTCCTCGTCCGGCACAGACTCCGGGTCGCTGGCGTCCTCCACGTCGTCGTCGACGTCCATCTTCTCGTCGTTCCCGTCCGTCCTGGCCTTCTTGGACCGGTGTTGGCCCCCCGCCGTACTCGAGCCCGCAGCCGAGTTCGTGGTCGTGTCGGCGCCCGCCATCGTGGTGTCACCCTCTGTCCCCGCCATGGACGTGTCGGCGCCCGCGTCGCCACCTGAAGGCTTGGTCGCCTTCTTAGCGGCGGACACTTTCTTGCGGTAGGCTGACCGTTTCGTAGTCTGTGTCTCGTTGAACTCTGTGAAAGCCGCGTTAGCATCTCTCGCCTCGGAGCGTACGTAATGACTCGCTCGGGAGCAACCCAGGGGAGAGGGTTGTTGGCTTAGCGTACTGGAAAACTCAGCCTCTACGCGCTCGCGCATGACGCCGAACTCTATGTCATCTAGCGCCCGGAAGACATCAGCCGGCATGATGGTCTTTTTGTTCTGGAGTGAGGTGACCTCGTTGGCCCTGTGTGCAGTCCAGCCCCTGTCAGTCTGTTTTCGTTCCAAAGGCGTCGCTTTGAGTTGTGTAAGGAATGGAGGGGAGCATACGCATTGGCCAGGTGATTTATGAAGACCGTTGCACTCTTGGTCATAGCAAGGATGGCATTGGCCTGGATCTGGGTGTTCGGCGGGAGCACTCCCTTGGCTAGACGGGTGATGATGGACTTGGGCAGTTGTAACTCCTGTAGACATGGACATGATCAGCAAACAGTTTCGAATAGGGGACCATCAGCCGTGCCGTGAGCTGTTATACCTCGATCGGGATCGTCACTGCCTCCTTCGGGTGACCACCGCCAGACTTCTTCTCGTCATCCTTGCTCTTCTCGGATGGCGTCGACTGCGAAGGACCCACGGCGAATGAGGGCAACGAGGCCGCCGAGCCCGACCTTCGGGGTATAACGGCCTCGGGGGTCTGTGCGAGTCCTGGGGGAGGTAGGCTCGGGGGCGGCATCGAGGTGTCCATAGCTGGTCTGGCGAGACCTGCCGGGGACGGCGCGGGAGGGGAGGCGGTTGGTGGAACTGTGGTGGGAGCTGGGGTGAGAGCTGGCGAGTCGTCTTCTATGGGGGCGAACGTCGCGACTGAGGTCGAGGCGTCGCTCCTGCGGGCCGGGTCGCTCTTGCGCGACGGCATGGTGTGTGGATTTAGGAGGCTGGCGTTGTGTGGTGGATGTGGAGGTGGAGGACAGCACACGAGATTGAGCTCAATGATGTAGGTATTTCAACGGAGAACGGCACTGTCAATGCGAGGCGCGCGGTGGGTTGAGGAGACGGCAAGTGAATTGCTAGTTGATATGTGAAATAGAAGTATTCAGTGTTCAGTCTTGCGAAACGTGCGGTTGCGCTTGCGTTGTGTGTTGTCTTGCGCTTGTCGACGTCGCCGTCGTGAATTGTGGGGAAGTTACCGAGTACGGAAATTTTGCGAGTTCGGCGCGGGAGAACGCGATTTGGTGTTGTCGAGTGTCACTGTACGCGTAGAGTGCAGACTGCCACCCATATACATACATATACATATATGTACATCACCAACCAACAACCTGGATTACATTCGTTGATTCGGATTCAGACTGCGACCAACTTCATTCTATCATTCTCTTGCCAGTCTTCCAATCATATCTATTACGGAATTAGATAGTATATCGCAACCATCACGACGAACACGGCCACTGCCCATGCACTTCCTACAAAACCGTTATCAATCTGTAACGAGGCCATGAGTTAACAGCGATTTTCCCCCGTACAGCTATGTATGAAGAGGTATCAATTTTCAACTGTACTCATCATTTTATAAATCCCCCTACCCACACGGGCCTCTTGACCGATTACTTACACGGGCGAACCGGCGGGCGTATATTCCTCTCAGTAGACATAAAAGACGATGGTGAAGATTAAGAAATGGTACAAGTGAACTCAGTCTCAATGGCGGAACCTGGACCGACGTGTAAGATGTAGAAGTAGGACTGAAGGCAACGGAGCAATGAACGCTTTAGAAGTGACGTCGCTTGCACGCTTCCTACCGCGCGTCTTGAACGGAAACAAATATTGCCTCCAAACCGAGAACATGAGGTAACAATGTCCTGGTGGTGTATCAAAAATTGAGGTCCGAGTAGTTGGCTTCTTCACGTCACCACTCCGGGTATGAAAAGAAAGATGAAAAGAAAGAGGCCCATGTTCGCCATGCTCGTAATCTTCCTCTGCGGAGTGTCTGTTACGGTCTACCTGACCATGTAACACCATGGCTTCGACTCCATTGCTAGCTACTGCGAGTGTTACCTTCGCACTCGCTCTGGGTAACCGGTGCAGCGACATTCAGGTAGTTACATCGTTTTGCCATGGGCTCGCGTGAAACTCAGAAGCCTCCTGGGCCATAGTGTTCTCATTATATGCCATACAATATCAAGACTAAATGATTCGTCGGCATCACCGAAGACTTCATAGTACTGAGTCTAATATTAGTATTGTCTTGCCGTGAACGACCTCCACTCTGAGCATCATTCGAGATGTTGCAATAAGCGCCGCCAGAATGCCCAGAAAAGAGTTTACACGAGTCCACGATTACCTCCAAAATTCTTCCAAAGTTCCTCAGAGCTACTCAGCCGGTGGTGCATACCAGCCCTGTCAAGTGACCAGATTCATGCCCAGGTGCCGCCAAAAGCAAGGTTGTCACTCCAAACCACTTGCGTACACCGCCAACGATCGACGGATACACGGGAAGCCCATCGAACAAGCCGGCCTCCTTAGCTTGAGCAATAATGTATCGACCAATGAAGGCCCCATTGGCCTCATCATGAGGCTCTTTGCTACACTGGCTCGAACTGCAGCGTTGAGTATCGTGAACACTCGTTCAGAAGATAACAAGGGAGAGTACCTCGGTGAAGACAACTACAGGGACACAGCCAGAACCCATGTCTCATCCCGTCATCGACACTGACCGGAGACTTGAGGGACTCGAGAGACTCAATACCAGACACAGACGGCAGAGAAGACGCGCTGATGGCAACATGGTCCCGAAGGTGCAATGCCATCATCGGCACACCGAAAGTATGTCAACCAGGAGACTTACACCCAAAACACCGGGTATAAAGCCATAGCAAGGCGGCTCGGAGTTCGGCAGAAAGTGGCTCGGCGTCTCGAATAGATTGCTTTCTACCATATAGATTGTCTTCCACCATACCTGCCAGATAACCTGTCACCGGTATGACAGACGTCCGACATACTTGACACGCGCTTCACTTGCTTCTATTGACAAGGAAGTCGTGATAATTGATTAGTCGGAGTGCGCATCGCGACCTCATAGACAACCAACCACCCCCCCCCCCATCCTTCCCTGCCTTGGACATCGTGAAGGTTTCAAATATTCGTTGGAGCCAGCTTTGTGGCCTCAATACCGGGGAATGTACGAGCTGACGACGGTATTTCGTCAGCTTCTTGAATCCTCTCGTCTTGAAGAAATGTGAGAAGTGACATGGACAGAATCCTTCGAGGACAATACCGTGTATCCGGGGCTTCAGGACGTGGCGAAAGGCCCCGGGATATCATGACATCGATTAAACTTCACGCGAATCTCGGATCGGCTGCCCCCAGAGCTTATTAGGAGATAGGCATCTGCCCGTTGGTCACCATGCCCACTTGGAGATGAATCGAGGTGACGGGGCCGCATGAACTTTCCTCGACTTCAAGCCCACGACACGATTCAGCCGTGGTGCATCAAAAGATGTCGTATACCCGGCACTTGCGCAGATTGATATACATGTACATTCCTTTAGTAACGAGTGATAAGCTGGCCCGTCAGCCCGTTTCATCACTGTGCGTACGAGTGTAGTTGCCAGTGAGAAAGAAGAAAAAGGAGGCTCGAGGCCCACAGACCCGCTGTGAGTACGCCGTCCCTGCATGCTTGCGTGATCGAGGGCTTCTGCAAGTCATGCCTAAGCGGAAGTGGGGATAGCCTCATGTGAGCTCACTCCCACGCCTAGCGCTTGCAGTGCATGAGATACTGCAAAGGTGTGCCACCCACATCCACCAAGAATCGCTGATCTCATTGGTTGCCGAGTCGAGACAACTGTGGTATCCAGCGGTCGAATCAAGGCCAGCAATTTCCTCGGGGCTTCGAATGAAATGGGTGTGCCAGTGCCTATAATCGGAGCATCTAGACTGTTCCGAAGGAACCAAAGGAACAACTGAAGGGTTTTCTGCTGACACCAAAGAGCGGTGAATATCAGAGGATAGGTGATTGACACGAGGTGGTGTGAAAGCGTCCAGGGTTCAGACCTACGTAGTAGGGAGGGCTTGTAGCAGGTCAACATATTGACGTCCGGAAGTCCAGCGATACTACTTGTATGCGCTTGTTTCGGTCGTGCATTGGTGCCACTGCACATATGCAAGCCTAGGCCGGAGGCCGCCTCGAACATATGTATGTAATCGAGGAGGAACGCCTCTAATAGCCTGCAGTGGCAAGACAACTCTGATTTGTGCAAATATCAGAAGCGCGGAGACCGAGTGAGCTGAATGGATGCAACTGATACACATCCTCACGTATCACCAACCGAGTAGCCAGAACGGCTGCACACGTTGTAGTAGTACGATCGTAAATTGGGGTGATATCGTCGGAGGGTGCGTCTTGCGTCTTGCGTCTTGCGTACAGGCGTCGGGATAAACCGATATTTGCAGCATTTGCAGCGATGTGGGCCGGAGGTATATCTTGCATGATACAGTAGCACCGATACCGCCTGCAACCCGATGAGACAGACAGGCCGACCAAGACACGGAGAGACATACCTTGAGGCAAGCGCGGCCTACTCAGGATAATTGGCGAATTCTGCCGACGGGTTTCAAGGACATTGGTCACCTGACAAGGATAGGTTGGTAGTACTTGAGCAGCCAGACACTGCTGGAGCCGGTTCGGTATACAAACATTTCCGCCGTGTTGCCGTCGATGGTTAAAGACAATGCCGGGCTTTCCGTTTCATCCCCGTCGTAGGCGAAAGGCGGGGCCGTGGAGGATTCGATGATACTGTAGTCTACCACCGTACGGATCCATAGTAGTGTTGCTTGTATAGGTCCACGGAAACCCACGGCGTGACTCTCCCACCCCGTATGAACTTATTTGAAGAAGCAAAAGGCGAGACAAGCGGGAATAAAGGGAAAAGGCAGTGTTTGATCGACACCTAGTCCTGACTTTGGAGATTCATGATGTTGGTTATGTACGGTTCGAGGTCGCGGCATCGTGAGTCCGAAGGCCTTGGAAGATGCTTGGACGCCCTGGGCGCCAGTTCCCGGTCTCTGCAAAGCAGGGGTCTTTTAAAGTACGGATTTACTATTTGGTGTAGGTAGTGGAATTCGTACACTGGGATCACCTTGTGACCGACCAGGCAAGCATGCTCCGCTTGGCGCCTTTCCCGCAGTCATTTTCATCATCGCATCATCGTCATCCACAACATCCATCATCCATCATCATCATCATCACCACCACCAATCAATCGATCAATCGGCCCGTCAAGTTCCTCCATACTTATCTTATACTCTACCGGTGCTACTATCACAATGCTACACAGTCAGACAGTCTAGGAGAGTAGAGTGCTTGCAGCTCCACCTCACGGCATCTCTTGATGCCGATCACGACTAAAGGAATCAGTCGCAGTCGCAGTCGCAGTCTCGACCGCTGAAGTCTGGTCCTTTCTATCGTCCGGTGATACTTTCATCGGACCATCAAAGCACTCAGAACATGGATGGTCATTACGTCTCTCCACACCTTCATTCGGACTATAGTACCTGATCCTGCCACGCCAAATGTCATCCTCCTCCTCATGTGATGATCGCCACAAATCACTCGGTCGCATCCAGCATCCAACCTTCTCGACCAAACAACCTACATATGGCCTTAGCCTCTCCCTCCAAAGGGCCTTCAGCACACCTGACTGGTCCAACTTTCTGGTACCTGAACTACCACTCCATCTCAAAAAGAAGGTCTTACGGGCAGGCAACCTCCCGGTACCTTGCATGTCAAGACTCAGGAACAGATGACAGCGATATCCCCGCCTAAAGAGTTACCGCGATATAGTCCAATGGCTACCCTCCACGACTGATGTATTTTTAAAAATACATCTGTCCGCTGTGTCCGCACTCAATGCGGAGAAGCCCAGCTGTCTGGAACCCCGGACTGGGCTGTCTTGAGCTCCCTGGTGGTCGATCATATGCAACACGTCCATTCAGCCGTTAACTGCCACCGTTGTCTCGCCATGACCTGCACCACAGAAACGCGGCCACTGCCTCTGTCAGTGCTCTTCTTTGTACCTGCAACATGCCGTCGTAAACCGTGCGATCAAGCGCTCCCGAGTCGACGGCTCGTCAGTGACAGGAAATGTCATTCTTGACCTGTCGACCTCCCTAGATGCGGCTGATGTCTAGGGCACTGACATAGTCAAAATTGATGTGAATCTCAGGCCATGATGTGGTCGACTCGCCGGTCGAGGCTGTTGGCTCAGCTTGCTTGCCAGCCATGGCTGATCTTGTGCTGAAAGCTAAGCTTACAGCAAAGCCACACACATAAACCTCTCATCAGTGGCCCGGCACGTGGCTTCTCACCGAGCCTTATCACCATGATGCCGCCAACAGCCGTATGCCAGAATTACTCGCCCCTTGCATCCAAACAGCCAAAGTCGTCGACGCTCCGGTGTCCCACACCCACTTGCCATGGCTTACCCTTCATGGTGTAGGCCGAAAAGTCCCTCAAGTGCCTCTATGGCCTGTCATTGGCTAATGGCATCTGCAACAAATCTGCAAGCACTTTTCAAGATGGTCTGCCCGCAACACACGACTGCCACCTGGCACCGCCTATGCCTTGTACCTCGACGGTGCCTGACAGAGCTAGCTAGCTAACGAACTTGTCTGCAGCCGCATTTCTTGAAACCTCGGGTTGTGACCGGACACTGGCTAGTTGTTATTTAGCCACTGCAAGGCAAATCCCACCTGGGCCCCATTTGAAACCCTGAAGGGGGGGGAAGCATGTTGCTGTGTACAACTACCGATTGCAAAGCTTGGTGTCTGCACCATGCAATTCGCCCAGGACTTGACAGGTTGTCTGTGCCATCTCACGGCATTACTGTCTCACCCTTCGACGGTTCAGATGATCCAGCGGCCGACCGGGGGCCCGCCAAAGCAAGCAAGCCTATCCATGTTGCCACGCCCTCGCAGCCGCCAACAAACTCCCGCTCATGCCTGTACCTGGCTAGAAAATGATCTGAGCGTACTGCCATCATCATCTTCAACACGACCTACTGTATTGCCGCCAGACTCAGTATGGAGCAGATCTGATTCACATGATTGTAACATGGACAGCTATCCTTAACCTTTTTGAAGTTGCCATCATGGTGACAGCAGGTTTAATACTGGGCCCTTTTGTCAGAAGGAAATCATAAAGCACCCCCAGAGTGGTACGTAGCACCTCTCCACCAACATCAGGAAAACCCCTGCCACTACTCCGCAAGGGTAATTTACATAGTCCCCGCTTCACACACTACGCTATACGATGGGGTACGGTACTGCGACACACCGACACACTCCGTACAGTAACCCCCACCACCATCATCCAAAGTCTGGAGCTCCCCTCCATCGAAACGTCCAAAGTCATGTCTGCCCCTCCCCTCACCTATACAAATACTGCCCACACCGTCTCCGGACACAGAGACTTGGCTTCACACCACCGTCTTGTGCTGCCATCCGTGCAGACTAGAAGCCGTGGAAGAAGCATATCTGGGGCCGACCTTGTGACCTGAGCCAGACTTACACGGCTGTAGTATAATACTGCCGGGTTCGCTCATCCTCATTCAGATGTCCTAGGGCTCACTGGGGCTTATCGCCTCTGCTTTCTTGCATTGCTGATCTTGAAGATCTACATGATCCAGCAACAAGACCTGGGGTTTACCTTTCGTTTCGATCATCCGGGATATTTTTCTCCTTTCCTCTCTATACCACGCCACAGCAGCGTTCGTTTACGTTGGCCCTCACCCTCACCTCTCCACTACACTCGAAGCTGGTTCGTATGCCACTCTCCTACAGTGTCGAATCTTCAAGTGCTTGTTTTACCCCCGAGTTCCCTTTCAATGCTTCGCGCACTGTAGCGTTGAATGGTGATGATGGTAACTGTTATTGGGGTAGCCGTCTGCTCCAATACGTCACATCTGCCATATATCCTCCGTCACCTCTGGTTGCGCCATTGAGCACAACACCATCTCTCTGGTAGGAGACGCAAGTGAAGATGCCCTTGGATCATCGACCTGGGCATCTTGGACGGTGCAAACTTCATGGACGACAAAAACAACAAGGTCATTGGCCTCGACAGGGGCAACTCGGCGTGAAGAGCGCAACAAGCTGTACCATGCAGGACTTGAACAGCATACCTACGCGTGGGGTGCAACTGACGAGAAAGCCGGGGCTGACGTATATTATAGTTTCTTGCTGGGGAGGACACGAGGCAGACAGTCTCTCAACACTACCCCTTCCTCATCAGGGGCCATACAACAAAAGGAGCTCCCATTCCCTGGACATCGGAAACCTTCATTCCTTGGCCTCCATCGAAGGGCATGTTTCTGTGACTTTGAGGCTGCTTTCAGAGGACAAGCAGTCAAATAACACCTCCCAAGTCGAACCTTCAATTTCAGCCACCCTCCTTTGGAACAGATGATCGATTGTCGCCCAATGGTGCCGATGGTCAGCAGACCTTCACAGTCATAAGCCCAACGACCGCTACCGCTTCACCAACCTCGCAAACCACCACCATGTCCGTTGCTTCCGGCAGCTATTCATCAAATCCCAAGTCTGGGCTAGGCTATGTCTTTGCTGCTACATCACGCAGCATCACGTCCACAGCTGACATCCGAGGAATTTACAAACGTTCAGACGACAGCCGAACCACAATCATCTTGGGTACGGTGTTGCCTGTCTTCGGCTGCATACTGATTGCGGGAGCTGTCTTTGCCTGTTTCCGATGTCGCCGAAGACAGACCCAGCTGTTCAGTCGTGGCATCAGCCCCATCGACGATGATGAGATTGCGACTTGGAAGGGAAACCGCCAAGAGAAGGAGCTCGAGAATGGTGCTTCTTCTGCAGCAGTGGCGGACCGTAACGGCCATCAAAAGCATGAGTCAGTCGATTCAACACGAAAACCGGCCAGCGTTATCGTCTACTCCAGCTCCCGGCAGTCCGAGGAGCGGTCGCCACGGTTGCAGAACTATTATGGGAAAAGGAGCTTCGACGGGCACAAGCTCAGCTTCGATAAAGAGGTCCCCAGCACCCCGATCCTAGCGAGGGCCCCCAATGCCCGAGAGGGCCTAACCGACGACACGGTCCCCGGCGACGACCCTTTCGTGCAGAGCCCCAGGCGCCATACGTCTCGCCTCTCCAAGATGCCTCCCACCGTGCAACAACCGCGACAGACCCACGCCCGGACCAAGAGCGCACGATCCAGCTTCAGCCTACGCAGCTTCGGTGATCATATCAAGGGCTACGACTCTGACCTCGAATTGACGCCGCGAACCTCCCAGGACTATCAGGATGGACCTTCCCGCCACAGGCCTGCCCACGTGTTTTCATCATCCTCGGTGCCGCCGCGAGTATCGCATTCGAACGATTGGCCCGGGCCCAGCGGGTTGACGCCTGCGCCGCTCGCGCTCGTCAGGAGGGAAGACATTGGTCGAGCAATCGGGTAAATGGTGCTCCAGAGGATCAGAGGTCACCGCCGCAATGTTGGCAATCACCCGCCCCCCCCCCCGGGGGGGCCGGGGCCAGCGGTGTCAGCTCCTCACAGCCTATGGTTTTACACCCGACCCCATTGCACCTCGATCTGCCATGCACATTGGCATTCATTCGACAAGCATTGCAATCACTCTCAACAGCACCTAGACTTTGGTGCTATACGGTACACTTGTGCCTGGCTTAGGCATCTTTGCTTCATTTCACTGAATCCACGGACTGTCGTAAGACGGGCAATTGGCGGAGGAAGACTGTATACACGGGCTCCGCCATTGAGATCCTTCAGACCTACCTTTCATTCTACTTCTTTTCATGATGTCATGAGGATAATACGCGGAGGATATACCCCAGAATGGTAGGAGAGCGAGAGCGAGAACGACGATAGGATTAAGGGCGATCGATGCATTGGCGTTCTGGTGGCCTCGATGACGGCCTTGTTTTCGAGTGTCTTCTGCTGGTGACAGGTATCACTCTTGAAACACCTTTTATTGTACCACCACCATCACAGATAACCTCCACTAAATTTCTTTCACAGAAGTCTACTTCTGCTCAAGCAATACATATAGCATTAAGTCTCATCATTCGCTTGCTATTCACGTGTCATCGAGTTATATGTATCTATGCATGGGTATTTAGCCTTCAAGCGTACTACAACAGGCTAGGAGGTTCTCCCAACTCGCGAGGCCTCTGCTGCCGGCTGTCTCGACCAGAGTGATAACTGCCGGTATCAATCGAGCACTGAGCGATACGACGGTTACTCGTGGCAAAAGCCACAGCTTCGAGTGCCCAAGATGGCAGTGATGAATCCAGGAGCGTCGATTATTCACCTCTCAGGGGAAGAAAGAGGACTAAGTTGATATGAGCGGGTCGAAGCCAGTTGTTACTTATATCGCAATTTATCGCAATTCCACTAAGCGAACTGCTACGGTGGTACTGGATGCTGCGGGATGACGGAATGAGTGGATGACCCCTATTCCTAACTTTATGCCAAATTTCCCCGAGTATATGTGATCAGCAGGCCGGTCTGTGTGTTGTGAGGATGGCTTTTGGAGGTGTGGTCCAATGCTTGGGAACTCGAATACCTAGACAGACAGGGACTAAGGGTGGTTGAGACGGATCGACGGGCCAAGATTCCTAGCAGGAGAAGGATGCAGAAACAATTCGAAACCGAAGTAAATGATATATATGATGTGTCAGGAGATACGAAAGCTCCTGACCTTTGGGGATCTGGGGGCGCCCAAGCTCATCCGTTTTATATTCGACCTGTCACACGTCCCATCATGCGCTGAGCAGATCCCTAACGCTCATGCCCCTTCCCGTCCCACCGCCACCGGCATTTGTATCCCCACTCATACTGGCTACGGTCCCCCTCCGGTCAATGTTGAGCATGAGCAGCGCAGCAGTGGCCTCCTGATCGAGATCCCGTTGCTCCAGTGGGCCCAGCGCCGGACTCGTAAGTGTCGACCCCGACCCGGAGGCATAGTGGTAATGATCACTCGGCGCATAGCTGCCGCCCCCGTGATATCCACACACCTGCGGGCCAACGGCGGGAGACGTCGTCGTGCTGCTGCTGTAGCTATAATGCCGGTGATGATCTGCAGCCGCACCCGCAGCTGTGGTCGAGGCGGATGAGTAGGAGCCCTGCCGGTGTGCTGGATCCTGAGCGAGCAGTGCCGGCGAGGTTGAAGGCTTGTGCGGCTGGTGCTGGTGCTGGTGCTGGTGCGTGCTGTACATGGTGGTTGCAGACGTAGACGACCGCGCTGTGAAAGCCACAGGCGAGGGAGGTGCGGCGTCTGAGCCGGTCATCTCGACGTCTGGCGAAGTCTGCTCCTCTTCAAGGTACGCCTGGCTGTATTGCCGCTCAGTGTCGTAGTTGGGCTCTCGGCCAGATGGCGTCGGCAGACCGCTCGTCTCGGTGCCCAGTGGCTGGGGGCCTTCTCTCTGTGCCTTGAGCTTCTCGATGCAGTCCTGTAGGTACCTGACATAATCGATAGAGGCCTATAGACAAACTCAGCTCATGGGATCGCTCGGAGGCCGAGGAGAAGGAATCTAGATGGTACGTATTGCACCAGACTCACCTGCAAGATGGCCAACTTGTGCATCTCCCCGCTACATGCCGGTACCATATCCTTCAGCACGGAAAACTCCTCGTTCATCTTGGACCTCCGCCGCCGCTCGATCAGGCTGTGCGCCGTCTTCCTCGCGACCTTCCGGCCAGCAGCGCCCGTGGCAGATGGCTGCTTCTTCCTTGCAGGGCCGGGGGCACTACCCTCAGCAGTAGTCGGTGTAGCAGCAGCTCTCTTGTTAGTATAGCTGGCCGAGCCTTTCCCGCTTGCTTCTGGTTTCCCCGCCGGCTTCTTCTCGTCCTGGTCCCGGGGGTTCATCTGGATGATCTTGCGGGACCTCGTTGGAGGAGGCGGCAGTGTGAAATCGTTGTCCTTATTGGCGGCGGCGGCGGCGGACCGCCTTCTCGACTTGACTGCCTCGCTGGGTTGTACTGGGTACGGTGCCTTTGGCGATGCCTGCGACTCGGGAGAATCGGGGGTGTTCATCTTGCCGGTATCAGCTGAGCCAGCTGTTCGAGTGTTCATGGCTGCCGGGGGCAGTTCGAGGGCCATCTGCAGCTGCGACAGCTGCTTGGTACCATCCTTGCCTGTTATATCGGTAGAAGAGGCAGGTGTCAGAGGTAACCCCGTGCGAGGCATTCTGGCGTGACCCGGGGAATAATATAATTAAGTATATATGTCGTCCCTAAGTGACGGTATACGCGAATTGATAAATTCAAGTGATGAATCAACATAGAGTTAGGATCTCAGAAACAACAACTCGGACAGTCAGACACTGACTGTGACAAGAAGAATCGAGCGGAGAAACAGCGTTTCTCTCGATAAGTACCTCGAAGCGATGATGAGAAGGAGAAGAAAAGTCAAGCCTTGGGAACTCGATGATTGATAGTCGGGAAAGACACACTCACATGACCCATGGGATAACAGTATACCTACCGGGAAAAACAAATGGCAACGTGCCCTCCCCGATCCCGTAGCTCAGGCGAGCTTTGTACATTAAGTCAGTACATACCTAGTGAGGGATTACGCTGGGAGGGCCAAGCATTATTGACAGACTTAGTCTGAGACTTGTGTGTTGTGTCGTGCTGTGGTGCGTTCCCGGTAGATGCACACACAGGCAGTAGCGAATCACGGCCGAGCACTTCACCCCGTGCTGAACCATCGGAACGACGTTGGGGATGCGGGCAGCCGATACGACAACTACTAAGGTTGTTCTGGATGCCTGACTCGTCAATCTGAAATGCCGAAGAACCCCTGTTATTCAACCTCGCCGCCTCCTACGTTGGTCACATGCTTGGAATCGTGATTTGAATCTCATAAATAGTATTGTCGTTTTTCCCTGCCAAAGAGGTTGCCCACGTGCTCCTCTCCGTTGAGGCTCCAGGTCCGTATCACCTCCCAGAGTTGCACTACGCACGCTTTGCTGCCTCACATGCTGTAACGTCATTCTTTGGCAAACCTCCTTCCCTGAATTAACCCACCCCATCTCTTACAGTATTCCATGTGTTCCATATGGGCCTTAGACCTCATTGCTGGGATACTCCACCTTCGTCGTCGCATTAAACTCCTCCTTCAGACTCCTCATGGCCACAAACCTCCCCATGATCGCCGCGCTACCCGCCTTGTCGTTCGTACCCGAGGCCCTGGAACCTCCGAATGGCTGCTGGCCAACCACGGCACCCGTGCTTTTGCAGTTGATGTAGAAGTTGCCCGCCGCGTTGCGGAGCGCGTCCTCGGCCACCCGCACCGCCGACCGGTCTGCGGCGAAGACGGAGCCCGTGAGGCCGTACTCGGACGTGGAGTCTACCAGCTTGCATGCCTTGACGAAGCCCTCGGGGGTGCTGTCGTCGTAGACGTAGGTTGTCAGGATGGGACCGAAGAACTCGCTGCTCAGGTAGGGGTGCGCGGGGTTGGTCGTCCGGTAGATGGTTGGGTGGACATAGTAGCCCTTCGAGTCGTCGTATTTGCCACCGACGAGCAGCTCCAGCTCGCTGTCGTTCTCTGCGGCGTCGATGGCGCCGGACAGCTTCTTGAATGATGCGGTGTGGATGACGGGCCCGATGAAGTTGGCCGCCTCCAAGGGCTGTCCAATCTTGAGCTTCTCTGTCTCCTCGACCAGCTTCTTCTTGAACTCGGGCCAGACGCTCTTGGGCACATAAGCCCGCGAGGTCGCGCTACACTTTTGGCCCTGGAACTCGAAGGCTCCTCGTACCGTCTGGATGGCGGCATTCTCGAGGTCCGCCGATGGGTGGATGATGTGGAAGTTCTTGCCGCCAGTCTCTCCAACGATGCGGGGGTATCCTGTGTACCGACCCTGAGCAACGCCCTCGCCAATTTGTCCGTAAAGCTTTCGGAACACGGCGGTGCTGCCAGTGTAGTGCAGCGCCGCGAACTCCTTGTGGGCCAGCACCTGTTTGGTAATCGCCTCAGGCTCGCCGGGAATGAACTGGATGACGTCCTTGGGCAGGCCTGCCTCGTGGAAGATCTTCAGAAGGAGCCAGTTCGAGGCAATGGCATAATCGGAAGGCTTCCACACAACGACGTTTCCGAGGAGTGCAGGGAGCCCGGGCAGGTTACCAGCAATAGCGGTGAAGTTGAAGGGCGTGATGGCGTAGACGAAACCCTCGAGCGGTCTGTACTCTATCCGGTTCCACACGCCAGGGGAGTTGTGTGCGGGCTGCTGTGAGTACAGCTCCTCGGCGTACTGCACGTTAAACCGCAGGAAGTCGCACAGCTCTGCGGCGGCGTCGATCTCGGCCTGCCACGCGTTTTTGCCCTGGCCCAGCATCGTGGCCGCCATAATGTCGTACCTGTACTTTCCAGAGATCAGGTCCGCTGCCTTGAGGAAGACGGCGGCTCTGTCGGCGAACGGCAGGGAGGCCCAGGCCTCCTTGGCGGCCAGCGCGGAGTCAATTGCTTTGGAGACATCCTCTGGGCTGGCCTTGGAGTATGTTGCCACGACTTCTGAGTGGTCGGATGGGTTTAACTGCTTGCCAGTAGAAGAGGTTTTGATCTATACAATAATTAGTGATCGTGTAAGTCTATAGCAAAGGGCCGTGGAAGGGACAGCGGCACCAACCTCTTTGCCGCCAACTACTATTGGCACTTCTACTGTGCCCTTGCCCTTCATTGACTGAACTGCAGACAACAGTCCTTCCCGTTGGGAAGAACCCTTGGCATAGTGGTGCTAGACTTCATGGTCAGTATTCAGTCTTATCAAGGCCAGAATCAGGCGGTCCCTAACGCACATTGGGCTCGTTGGAGATCTTAGGTATCTTGAAACTGGCCAGGACAGACGCCCTGGATGCTGATGTTGTAAAGCCTCGAGGCAGTTGTTTGGGTGTCAGTCTGGATGATAAGGAGGTGCTTGACCTTGAGGTCAAGGAGAGGAGGCCAACTCTGCGGGAAGCCATGACTGATAGGGAGGAAGAGGACGGGACAAAGGTCAATGGTCAGTGGCCAAGGAATCTTGGAAGGGTTGAAGAGAGGCAGCGGTCGACTAGAGGGGTATCACGAAAATGAGAAGTTACTGTTCTTCCAGGGTCTCTGAGTTTGTTTGAAGGCGAGGGTGATGCGATTGGTCTTTATTCGCTTCTATCAATGAGTCTTGAGTCTCTGGGCTTCAGCGTCGGCAACACTGATAATCGGCTCTCCGCGGCATAAGCTTGGTGAGGATCAAGGGTAGCTTCGACCGGCTCGCCTAGGGAGTCGTGATGCGGAGAAGGAAGCTCCACCGCCAGCCTGAATTGGCCAATGATGTGTTATTGTTTGATAGCTCGAGTCTGATAACGGGCCCGAGTCCGGACCCGTTCTGTACCGCGGTACGGCGGCTCAAGGAGATTGTGGCCAGTGATGGCTGGCGGCTGCTGGCTCGGGTCCTTTGATCGGAGCTCTGATGAAATCGCGGACCTACCCCATCCCACTTGCCATCCCATTTGTCTGTTCAAGTTGTCATAACAGTTATAACAGTGATATTCTGTATAATAGACTTTTCATCTTCCGACTTGAGCCGCCATCACACCGAGCAGTGAGGGGGTTGAGCTCGGTAAGCCGCTATGCAGTGTGCAGTGCGGGTCTAAGTCCACACAATCGGCTTACGTTGAAGCTTGCACGCCGCCGGCCTTGATGCTAAATGGTTGTGATGCTATGGATTGTCACATAGTATGCTTCTCTGTCTAGAACCACCGGTCCGTACAGACCTTGATGATTTTCTACACCAGCAGGTATCGTCTAGTCTAGTAGAGATATCAAGTCAGGGTGAGGTTATACGAGTGACAACCTAGACGACCAGTCAATGCACCGAGTCAGTTGGGATCCGGATTATGAGGTAATGCCATACGTACCTAGGTATGTATGTGCTACTGCTACTTGGATGCTCCCAAGACGTGTTTGATGTCTGACGTCAGCAAACAGTGTGGATAAGCTTCTTTAATCCTGATCCTGTCGTGACCAGACTGTGAGAGACGGATTGCAGTCCGTCAGGCCAGTCAGGCACAGGCTGACAGGACAAATATCATTCGCAATCCGAGAGAGATGGCAACCCTTCTTTGAGTCCGGCTACGGATCCGTACCTGGGGAGAAAAGAAAAAGAGGAGCTCCGGGTACATACCGACCGGGTGGAGACTCGGTTTTGGAAACTGCACGCAATCGATAGGACGATTGCAAGTGGACCCTTGATAATGATCGTCGGACGAAATATGTATAAATATGAAGGGGTCATTTTGAGGATGGGACATTAGAGATTACAGTGCCACTGACTGCGTACTTCATTTCCCCGGATATTCATTCATATGGTCCAATTGGTGTCACCTGAGCGACGGGTTGATACGTTTCTGAACAATAGGCCCAAGAAAGCTCCCATTCACGATAAAGGGTGGCCTTTTAACAAGAGCAAAAACGGACTAACGATGAAGCACTGAGGACGGCTGAACGGCTACGCGCACAACGTCGTCTAATTGTGGAACCGACAAACTACGCAGCCTCGAGGCACAAGCTGCTATTTACATACAAAGCAAGGGAAGCCATGGCAGTTGCTTTTTTGTCTTTCTTTCTTTCTTTCCATTGACTACCGGCCATCCAGATTTAGTAGCCTGGTAGCCTGATATCGCAGCCATCGTGTGTCCGTGTCCGTGTCCGTGTCCGCCGTGGCCGTGGCCGTGGCCGTGTCTAGCAATGCGAATGTCATCTGGTCCTTTTAACTTCCTTGTTCATTGATCCATCCCATGTTATGTCTTGGCATGGTCATCACCCGCAAACGCCAACCTCCTCCAACTTCCAACCTTTTCTGTCCACCACGAACCCAGCCGCGTCAACTAAATCCCAATTTTCTGGGCCTTAGAAATTCACTGCTCTGTAGTAGCCTTCAAATTGAATCTGCGTTCCACATTATCCACGGCAGTTCAAACTTAATCTTCCCTTCTGCTGATCTTCTTTTAAACCAAACTCTGGCATCCGAAGGAGCAACGGCCTTGTGGACGCACGCGCCTCATTTTGGATCCCTCCGTCTAAAGATAACCTTAACAGACCACATCCCAGCACACCAACACTTGACTTGCGATCCTCTGCATACATCTCTCATCTCCCTCCTCTTCGAACCTGTCGCATTTCATATTCCGAAAGGCTCCTTCACAACAATTCGCAAATAAAGTACCTATCCAACAGTACTGCTGATCATCCTCAGGCTGAGATTGCGACTTGTGACTTGCGACAGTGTTTGCGACTGCGACTGCCATTGCGACATCTCGTGTAAGTCTCCGCAGATGCGACCCTTTAGTGTTTCTGCCAATGATGCGCTCTGACAACTTTGCCCCCCACCAGTATCCTGTGACCCATCAAACAATGTCTTACCACCACGCGCGCGACGTCGACGTGGACTTGGACGACGATGAACTCGATCCGCACAACCCCTACGCCTCGAGCACGAGGTGGCGCCACGAAGAATCGAGCGCATATCGTAAACATGCCGGTCAATCACTCCAGCCCAGGGCCGAGGCGAAAAACCCCAAGAGCGAGACCCACGATCTGGCAAGCTTTCTGAATTCGTCCCGCGTTGCGCCAGACGAGGTGAAAGGTGGCAGCAACGGTACACACCACCATCCCATCATGATCGACGGCCATGAGGCGAGGATTGCCGGCGAGCCGCCAATCGCCCTCGGGGTCGATACTGCCATTGCCGACCCCCAAGATGGAAAGACGATCGTGTGCGGCCCGCTGCTCAACTACAAGCGCATGGAGCACAACGACTGGATCGGCAGTGTCTTGATCGTCACCAAGGGCGGCGGCAAGACCCAGCCTCTCGTGCCCACCCTGGTGCTGCGGAGAGTGGGTGAAGCGCAACCCTCGCATGCCTTCGCCAATAGCACCCAAGCAGCAGCGGCCGACGAATTCTACGGCAGGAACGGTTTTACAGGAGGTGCCGAGGTCCAGGGAATCTGTCTCTACTCGGACCGCCGCAACACTTTCTGGCGGTTTGATCTATGCGTCGAGATGGAGGCCAACGAGATCAAGTGGGAATATGTCATTCCTGGCATGCACTTCGCCAGCCAGCCGAAGCCGCAGACGTCGTATAACTTCTATGTGCCTGCTTACAACGAGTCTATGAGAATCATGTTCCATTCCTGCAACGGATTCTCTGTGGGAACTGACGAGGATGCTTGGAGCGGGCCGGCTCTCTGGAACGATGTGCTGCGACGCCACGCCGAAGCTCCCTTCCACGTCATGGTCGGTGGAGGCGACCAGATTTATAACGACGGCATCCGCGTTGATGGGCCTCTGAGAACATGGACGAGTATTGCTCACCACAAAAGGCGTCGGGATTACAAATTTCCCGAGACACTACGTGCCGAGTGCGACGACTATTACCTCAAGAACTATATCCGATGGTACTCTACAGAGCCGTTCTCCTCGGCCAACAGTCAAATACCACAGGTGAACATCTGGGATGACCATGATATCATCGATGGCTGTAAGTGATTTACGAGAGCAAACCCCCTCCTTAGTGAATTGAGTCCCGAGACATGTTTGATCCGGGAGCGGCAAAGGCTGTACCTTTGAATTATGTCTCGTGTCTCCCGCTTCTCCCTCTTTTAAGACAAATACTGACTCTCCATCTTTGAAGTTGGATCATACGTGAACGACTTCATGAACTGCGACGTCTTCCGCGGCATCGGAGGTTGCGCGCACAAGTACTACATGCTCTTCCAGCACCATCTCCCGCCACCACCATCGACCTATACAACCGATGCGCCTGGGACGGTCACCCAGTCAGGAGACGGCCAGCCCGTTGGTGTCGATGAGTTCCAGCTCATTGACACCCATGTCGCAGAGCCGATTCCGGAATCAAACTATATCATGGGGCCCAAGCCCGGACCCTACGTGGCCGAGCACTCTCACAACATCTTCGCGAAGCTTGGCGCAAGAATTGCGCTGATCGGCATAGACGCGCGTACCGAACGCACGCGTCATCAAGTCAACTACCCGGAGACATACGATCTGATCTTTGGCCGGCTGAGCCAAGAGCTGAGGGACGCCCAAGCCGCGGGAACGCCGTTCAAGCACGTGATATTGCTCCTGGGTATCCCGATCGCATATCCTGTAAGTGACTGACGGAGCTCAGATAGCGGGTTTCTGGATTAGTGCTAATGGTTATTATGCAGCGTCTCACATGGCTCGAGAACATCTTCACGAGTCCTATCATGGGTCCTATCAAATTTGCCAACCGGAGATTTGGACTAGGTATGTTGGGCTCGCATCCATATCATACCTCAGGGTTGCCGTGTCAGTGTCTGATGATTAACGGTTCGAGTAGGCGGTGGTCTCTTCAACCACTTCGATGGATCAGTCGACTTGTTGGATGACCTGGACGACCATTATACTGCTCGAACTCACAAGAAAGAGCGAAATGAAATGGTTGAAAGGTTCCAGGGTATATGTAAACAATGTAAGCGTTCGGTCTCAGTTGTGGCTATTTCCACCCGAGAAAGACAACCACCTAACGATAATACAGTCTCGGTCCGCATCACCATTCTCGGCGGTGACGTGCACTTAGCAGCTCTCGGGCGCTTCTACTCCAACCCAAAGCTGAACATCCCTTGCGAGAACGATCATCGCTACATGGCGAACGTTGTCTCCAGCGCCATCGTCAACAAGCCACCACCACCAGCAATCGCAAACCTGCTCGCCCGCCGCAACAAGATCCACCACCTCGACTCAGAAACGGACGAGACACTCCTCAAGCTCTTCAACAAGGACCCAGGCGACTCCACCAAGACCGCCAAGCACAACCAGGTCACCATGCCGAGCCGAAACTTCGCCATGCTCACCGAGAACTCCCCCAACAACCGGCCAAGGCAACGGCCCGCCACCGCGGCCACCGCGGCCACCAACGGAACGGGCGGGGGCCCCAACGGAAGCCACAAGTCCTCCGTGAGCGGCCGGGCCTCCACCAAGTCCAAGGACGGCCACTTCCCCATCCACTCCGGCGAGGTCGGCTGCGGGTCGAACCACAGGGCCGCCCTGGCGGCCGAGCACGGCCGGGACAACGACGGAAGTCTGGATATCTGCATCCGCGTGGAGATCAACCAGCACGATCCCGAGGGCAGGACTGAGTCTTACGGGCTGACGGTGCCGACGTTGAATGTGGCTGCTTGAAGAAGGGAAGGGTTGTGGTCGTCTCCAGGTCGAAGATGTTGACAAAAGGCTATCTGCATCGTTCTCGCTTTTTATTTTTGCCTTTTTATTTTTTTGCAATTCTGTAATACCGTCTGTATACCTAGATACCATCTACTTGCATAATTATCTCGCGTTCTGCTCTCTGAATAGTTACACATGTAACTGTTTGCAAACATTAGTTAATTGTTTATAATAATGTATTTATATACAGATGTACCGCTCGTTTGGCACCCTCTATATATCAAATCTTGGATGTCAGCAGCCTTTCTCTTCTGACGGAAGATAATATACTACCCCCAAAGCCTTGAGTAGCGTCACCTACAAACACAACGTAAAGATTACTGCGGCACTGATTCTCGATGACTGATCGCGGAGGGAATGTACCAGTACCAGAGGTTGGTTCCGGCGGTACAACTCACAACTCATGGCGGAGCAGCCAATCCTCACGACAAACTCTGCACAGTCTGATTATGCTAACGTGCCGAAGCTATGATCGTGATCGTTCTATTACGAACGGGCTTCCCAGAATGTGCCAATTCGGCCACTTTTTCCACAGCCATATTCTTCAACCAAGGGCGCTCAGGTCCAACGGCACACTACTCCCCCTCCCGGCCCGGTATTTCCTTTGTCCACCACGGAACTCCCTCGGCTTTGGGAACACACTCTCCTCCACAAACTTCCACCTGGGGTCCTGAATAACGAGGCGCTCCCCCCTTGCTGCTCCGCCACCGTTCGCCCTTGAGGCCATGGAGTTACTTCGCGTTGGACTTGGACTCTTGCCAGTACCGTTCGACGTGAGCACGAAGTTGCTGGGGTCAAGCATCGAGCGGCCTACTGATCCCGAGTGAGCGCGACCTGGAGGCGGCGCGGCCTTCGAAGGGGGCGGTGGTGGCGAGCTCGGTGCTCGTGAACGTGGCGAGGGAGCGCTTGGGGGAGGCGGCGGGGGCGGCGCTGATGTCGGGGAGCTCGACCCGGATGCTGCTGCGGCGCGGATGGCTGCTTGCACGGCGATATTTGGGGAGACCGCACCAGATACCGAAGGCGGCGGCGGAGGAGGATGCTGTGATCTCACTGGTGGCGGCGGTAGTCTAGGAGCTGATGAGGATGGCGGCGGTGGAGGCGGCGCAGGTGGTAAGGAAGGCGCGGCAGATGATGGTGGAGGAGGAGCTGGGGAGCTCGGAACGGATGGGCCTGCTATGTTGGAAGGTTTTCGAGAGCTAGGCGGTGGAGGCGGCTTCTTCCCTATGGGGGGCGGTGGGCCCTTCACTGTTCTGAGACTTGCCGTCGAGGGTTGGTTGGTCAAGCCTGGTATCGTTGGTCGTCCTGGAATTGCAGGTGCTGCACCGGGAGGTGGTCTGGGAGCAGAGGCTGTTGGGGGTTTTGGTGCCGAGGATCGGGTTGACTCTGGGTCGGATAAGTATGATGAGCCTTGGTTTGCTGTACACATATTAGAACCTCGCAGAAGACACAAGTTGAGCCACTCGAACATACCTCCAGTGTCTACGCCCGCACCAGTCTTCCTCAGTTTTGGCATTCCTGCAGCGAACAAGCCACCCAGCTGGGGGGCGGCCAGGGCTGGAGCTGCCGGTGCATCTCGACTGGCCTGGTCGCTGTTGCTTCGCGCTCTATTCCCAGGTGCAGGTGGTGCTAGACCCCCGGGCGGTCTCGACAAGCCGGGGACCGGCGGTGCTCCTCCCACCGGCGACGGACCCGGCCCGCCGGACACCTTTCCAACTATTGGGGCGGATCGATCGTTCGTAACGGCCTTTTTCAAGGGCCTGCCCTTGGCGATATCGGAGAGGAGGGCGCCCTACAGTCTGTGGTCAGTGCTGTTCAGAAGACAGCATAGGCCGATTGGGATCAACTCACCCTTCCAGCAGCAGGAGCTGGCGGTCGCGAGGGAAGGCCGCCGGGAGGTGGTGGAGGAGGCGGCGGAGGGCCTCCAGCGGCGCCCGGCGGGGGAGGAGGAGGTGGAGGTGGTGGTGGCATTGCAGATGTTTACCAGACGAACTCGGAATGGGAATGGAAAGCAGGCGTGGCGGAGGGTTCGAAGGGCGAAGTTTCACGATCAGGGGGCGGTCGGTCGGGCGGTCGGGCGGAAGGAGGTTGGGTGGTGTGTGGATTGATGTTCAGCGATGCTCAATAATGACTAGTTGAGTGATTCAAGTTGGGCTCGACTCTTTCATGGCCGTGGCTTTTGATTAGGTCAGAGGGGTTCACATGAAGCTGGCGATCGCAGTGCCAAATACGGGGTAGTCTGGTGCCTGAATCAGGCTGGTAATATAAGAAGACAGACGTTGGGCGAATCGTCAACTCGGACGTCGGGTTCAGGGTGTCGTCACCGGCGAGATGTGGCTGTGTCTCGGGCTGTTGAGCCACAAGGTACAGGGGAATGTGGCGCCAAGGTTTTATGGGGGGGTCTACCGTCATCCGTATTCCGCCAGCTTAAGATCAGACTGCAGGGGTCAACCTTACCAAGACTGTCATTGAATCATCGCACTACTCTCTCACTGTCAGCTCCCTCCCCCACCTCTAGTTACAATTGTGATGAGAAATAAGCTGCTCTCCTGTGTCGGTCTTTCTTTTGCCGAGTATTTCATGCCTCTGGTCCCGAGATCCAGTCGTGGTGGGGGTGGATCGCGTTCCGTTTCGCCCAAACAAACGGACGTCAACGATCTGCAGCAGGTATGCAGCAGGGGTTTGGTTGATATATGGTCCGGACTAACTAAGGTCGTCTTGCCCAGCCGCCATTGTTCGATTACTACGCACTACTGTGTACTGTACACATCACGGTAGACGACAAGACGAGACGAGACCCTTCACGCCCTCAAAGCGCGCCTCAAAGCTAGCTCTAAATCTTTATCTCTCGGCCTCCCCTCCCCCTCTCCCTCTTCCCCTTCTTCGTCACCTAACAAGCTTTGCGGTCACCATTTCAGCTGCCATTCCCGGGCGTCCGGCCCGCTCCTCGTGGTTTGCCGTCTCTACAACACGTTCATCTTTTAGCCTAGAAGGCCCCTGAAGATCCAAAAATGCACCGCCCGTTTGCCCAGCGGCCAAGAGGCAGAAACCTTTCTCGCATCTCTCAGATCTGCGACTTCGTCACGACTCCTAGGCTGTTATCGCTGTGTCAACAGGGCGCCAAGTCCCCGTGTACTACACTCAGCCACAGGTTTCGAAGGGTCAAACATGTTCAAGAGATACCCAATGCAGGCATGATGCTGCAGCCAACGATGCTGGTATCGAGATCCTACCGTTTTGGCACATCCAAACCCATGACGCATTCTCCCTCCGAAGAGGCACATACGGGGTCCTCCAAGGCAAATGCTCCTCCCAAGCCACAACAACTCCCGCTTGTGGATGCCAAGGACGTCGTCGTCGTCGTCGAGAACGCCAGAGATCAGCTCTTGTCTGACGACAGAATCCCCGGCGAACAGGACGTCCTCGCTGCTCTACGCAAGTGCAACAAAGCTGCCAATTTCGTCCACGATGTTCTGGCAGGACACCTTCCCGGGACGGCAGTCAAGTCAGATACTGCAGCTTCGTCACTACTCTCGTTGGACGGATCCGAGGCCGAGCTGACGCAGTCCAGGGCCACCAAAGTCTTAGAAGCTATCGATGGCCTGTCTAAGGTCGCATTCAGCATTGTCTCTCATCCAACCGTTCTTATCACACCGCAGGTCTTGGATACATATATCGAGACCCAGGCTCGTCTTGGCAGAGTAGAGACTCTCCCCCACGTGTTGGATTTGTACGCCTCGAAAGTGAAACCTTGGGGCAGCCCTGGTGCCCTGGAGTATGTGAAGCAAAACCCCGACAAGGCGGCTAACGCAGTTGATCCCGACATTATCGAAAAAGCATTGGACGCAACTATCGAGGCCAAGAACCTTGATGCAGCCATTGGTGTCATCGAAAATACCTACGCAACCAAAGCTTTCGTCCGGGCAAAGCTCCTGAAAAAGGCCCTCCTTCCTACCTCGGCCGCCGTGGCGACCCCCTTTGCTGTTTACATCCTGGCATCAAACTTATCCCACTTGCAAGACTCCTTAGACCAAAAGACGGCAACCGCCGTGGCAACTGCTGGCATTCTGACATATGTCGGATTTACCGGCTGGATGGGGGTATTGTCCGCTGTCACGCAAAACGATCATATGGAACGAGTGACATGGGCCCCAGGAATGCCACTGAGGGAACGATGGGTTCGTGAAGAAGAACGAGCTGCTCTCGACAAGGTAGCATGCACATTTGGCTTCTCGCAAACTCATCGATTTGGTGAAGAGGAGGGCGCTGAGTTTCAAGCTCTGCGAGAGTTTATCCTCAGGAAAGGCATGGTCTTAGACCGGGTTGAGTTGATGGAGGGGATGAGTTGAGTACACAGTAGTGGTCATCTAAATCTACTACCGAAAGGTCGCATATCGCATACGACTCATGCTGCCTACATCTGGCACGCTTGACAGCTATGAGAGCCAAACTAGGCTGAACAATGACTTGCCGGATGTTCCTGTCACTGTCGTCATGCACTCTGCAATACAGCTAGCGAGATCTTGATCGCTGTGGTACCACAAGGAATTGTCTTCCAGCCCAACTTCAGCATAATAGACACTGCGGCGTCATCGGCGGATCAGGCATGCTGGCATCGCCCCACGGACGGTCACTTGGCACTTTTACAAACCCCTGGCGCTTGCTAATTCCACATGCTTGTGTTTCTCGAGGCTGATCTTGGCTTGGAAAAGTCTATCAGGCAGGATCGACCGGACTATGTTCTTAGCAACTTTCTTGACCTAGTGTCACTCACAATGGCATGTGTGGCGGGGGAGCGTCTCCTGTTCTGTTGCACCCACGCCCTTTCGTCTTCAGATCTTACATCTCCGCCATGCTTGCTATTACCACACACTCCTCTCTGCTTATTCTTATTCGTATATTATATCCTGTACGCATTCTAGCATCCTCACTTGTTCCTCAACGTGCTTTGACTCGCTCCCCACGCCGTTCACTCTACCTCAGTCTACTCCTATACCTGGCTGTCCGAGCCCCACGCTACTGCTGTTCCGTCCAACCACCACAGCACCGTCTTGCCTAGAACAGAGATAGTTACTACTGGCGCTCCAACCCAGACATACGGTCACATCCAGGGTAGACAGCATAAAAGCTCAGGCCCCCGCCGGCCGGCCATTATCTCGATGCCGATAACTACACCCACCATGGAGAACTGCATATACTACGCGAGGTTCATGCACGAATTACCCCGGCCTGCGGCCGAGGGTATATATTGGGGCCTCTTCACATTTTTGCTTTTTCTTCTCTTCACGGCATCTTGGAGGTTCGGCCGTACCAACGAGCGAGTAGAACAACTGAGTTTGAGGGACCGAGAACGAGAACGTCAGTTGAGCCAATGCTTCTGGTTCTGTCTCGTCTGTGGGACCGTCGCGCTCCTAGTTGTTGTGCTCGAGGCTTTTGTCATGATGGCATTGCAGTTCTGCGACGGTGAGCCCATCATTAGTCTCTACTGGGCTACTTGGACAACGCTCCAGGTAGGAGGTCTCATTGCCATATGGGGTATCTGCCTCCATGTTCGGCATATGATCACAGGGAAGAGGCACCCACCCTGGGCACTCGCGCTCGGTACGCCCGTGCTGGTTGTCGCAGGCTTAGGTCACTACTTTCAGGGGAAGCTCAAGAGATCCCGCGCTGCGCGCAGCATCAAGGAGCGAAGCCGCAGCCGTGGAAGGTCATGGGGAAGGCGACCAGAGGCACTTAGTGAGGTGTACGTATATGATCTTCTCTCACATTCATACAATTCGGGATTTGAACACTAAAATGTGGCATAACAGGCCCACCATCCGGGCGAGTAGCTCCGAATCGAGCCCTAGAGGGAACGGTCAAGATACTCCGTCGAACCGGATGGACTCGTCGGGTGATTACAACGCCAAAATTATTGGGTACACCAAGGACGGCGACATCATCATCAGACTTGCACCCGACACCCGACAAGACTTCATGTCACAGGCACCATTGACTAGTAGCATTACTTGGGACGAGCCGGTACGACCTTCCTCGACGACGTTAGAAGGCAACACCAGCAGGAAACAGAGCATAACAAGGGGAAGATCGGTATCCAGGGTTTCCTTCAAGGGCAAGGAGAAAGAAAGTGACGATGGGACCAGGGATGAAGAAGTAGACATTGCCGACATTGGCGAGGAGAAGGAGAAGGCCACCCAGATCGAGGAGGTATAGGAACGACGGTGACTTTCCTAAGAAGGCCACACCTAAACATCCCTAAAACCTATTATCTACTTGCAATGAATAAACATAATACAGTTTTGTAAACATTTTGTTTTGACATCCACACATGCTGGCCGCTCTCCATGTGGAATATACTTGTGCCGTTTTGGAAGTTTTGATTGGCTTCATTTGAGTAATTATTTACTCTTGTCCGCTTTAGCCTTTATCTGAACGCTTGTAATCCCAACAACCTTGGAGGTATGTGGTATATCTTGCCAAGGGCTTGGGCCACTTTCTCAGAGTCATCCATCTCCTTAGACCTAACACGTTCCCTATAGGGGCCCGCGAGGCTGAGACATCTTCAGCGTTGGCGAACATACCTCAGCCGGACACTCTGAATAGGGATGCTCCAACATGGCCGGACGTGTCCGATGGTGGAAGGCAGGATAGCCTTCGGGTATCGATGGTTCTGGACCGATCGAAAGTAGAACTCCCAACCAGCAGCTAGTCCTTGGCCTTCCCCTTTCCTCCTCGACGAACCCCACTTCCTGGCTCCACGCCCCCGTATGACAAACGATGCAGCCAGTCAAATCAACACAACGCGTCCGTCCGGGTCCCAGCACAGCCACCCTCTCAGCAACCAGTGCCGCGCCTACTGTACCTTCCCGGCTCGGCCAACCTGGATGATCTCTCCGGTCAGGCGGTCGTCAGCTCTCAGGACAGGCCAAGAGCTGACCTCCGCCTTGACGAGCGTCACCTCGAGCTTGGTGCCCAGGATCTTGTGCGTCGTCTTCTCTGGGTCGATGGGGCCAAACAATGGGACCTCAGTCCTGTACCGCTTCGGAGGGGAGTCCGTCGTGGGGAGGTCTAGCTGGATGGACGACTGCGTGAAGACAACCTTGGCGGCGTCCTTATCAATCTTTTTCAGGAAAAAGGAGGCGATTACGCTGCTTGGCGTTTGGTAGAAGTCGGTCCTGTGAGAGGCGGTCAATTATGTGTGTCTCTGGTGCGGCTCTTGGCCCAGGACCGATGCGGATTGGTGCGGAGGAGGGGGGGGGGGGCGCTGCCAAGAGCGGGCAGTCGCCAAGACCAACCCAAAAGTGGTGATGATCATGATTACAATGCGACCCGATGGATATCGGACGCCCTCATCGCCCCCCAGCCCACAGGATCGCCAAGCTTCGGATAAAGGGACAGCGCACTCACCGTACTGTCTCCAGCAGCTCCTCCGCGCCGGCCTCCTTGGCCTTCTCCTTGCTCCCGCTGCCGATAAACAGGTGCCTGTCCTTGGTCTTGCACCCCTCGATGTTCATGAACTGGTCAAACTCCAGCACCCTCCTCTTGCAGCAGCTGTAGCCCTTGCTCCCCTCGTGGAAGATGGGCACGCCGGGGTGGTGCACGCACTTCTCGTCGCGGCTGCGCTCTTGGCCCTTCTTGTAGCTCGCCCCGCACGCCCGCCGCCGACACACGCGGCCCTCGGGGATCTCGAGCGAGGGATCGTCGTCGTCTGACTCGGGAGGAGGGGGAGGGGCCGGCGTTCCGGAGGGCGTCGTGGGGTTGATGGGGGCGCGAGGGGGCGCAGGGTCAGAGCTGGAGGCCGTGCTGTTGGTGACCTCCTTGAGGGGGCCCTCAGGGGCCTCCTTCTTCTCGATCTGGGGTGGCAGGTCGGTCGTGCTGTGCTTCCCTTGGGTGCACGGCTCGATCTCGAGGAACTCGTCGAAGGTCAGGACGCGGGGCTTGCAACACTTCCATCCTGAGGTGGTGTCGGGTTAGTCGAGGGGGCTCATGACAGCCTCAAGCGAGACAGGCATGTGGACTGAGTTGATAACCCGGAGGAAAGCAGAATGCGCACCTTTCTGGCCTTCATGGAAGACCGGCGGGCCAGGGTGGTACCGGCACACTTCCTCAGTGTCTGTATACTCCTTACCACACCCCTGATGAACACATTTCTGGGCCATCTTGACGATTTAAGGTCTGTAGTGGAGAACGATAGAGCCTAAGAGCCAAGGCTGGAAGAAAAATACCAAGTGAAGGGTCTTGAGAAGACTAAAGTGGTTGTTGTTGTGGCCCTGACTCTGACGTCGAAGCGTTTACGACGTAGCTAACAAAAAGAGAGCTCTGGGGCGGAAGATTCTAGCTCTTGGAGCTCCCCCGACCACACACCATGGTGGGGCCCCCCCTGCAGGTCCAACGTCCTCCTCCAACGGTCCCGACCCCGACCCCGGGACTGCCGTGGAAGGAGGAACTCAATAGACCATATTTAGGGTTAGGGTTTATCTCATTCCTGATGATAGTAATTCACGACCGGATATTCTGGGTGTCTGCTCTTTGAAGGACTTCCCGGTGTCATAGGTGAAAAAGCACCTCTAATTGTATGGGCTATTCTCGTACCAATGATAGGGCTTGCATGTCTTGTTGTAAGCTTTGATGCCCTGACTTCGCATAGAACGGGCTAGAAGATTCGACCGGGCGGTGCAAGTGTTCCGGATGGCTGACGATACTATCCCGCCCGGAAACCACCCCGCATGTGCTAACGCCGCCGACCGATCAGCCGGACCCACCTGCCGAGTCGACCCGGACTTATCAGAATATCACGGCTCTGCCCCGTTATTTGGCCTTCGATGCCCCGGGAGGAGACGCCATATCTGAAACAACTGTACGATGAACACAAAATGTGAATGGTTCTATAGTCAGAGATTCTCCAGAAGCCAGATCTGGCGAAAATTATGGGCCGCGCCGCCGCCTGAAATATTCCCTTCGCACCTTCCCGAGTGTCGCAAAGTAGTCGTCCCCAACTGCTCATGTTTGGACATGGTCAGTCTGTTCCGCGAAAAGTCTCGTCAGCGACTAAACGCCTAGGTTTGTGCGCGGGGTTATAATAAACCACGATGCGACGGGAGAATACCACTTCCACATACTGCAGAGATCTGTCACTCGAAGCCCCGCAGCATGTACATAGATACCCCGCGGCAATCAATGAACTTTGTCATATCTCAGCCGCGCGAGCAGTATCCCGGTCCCAACAGTGAAGAAAATAGGGGAACACCAGATCGGACCTGGCTGTCCCAACACCCCAGTGCTTCGTAACTGCAGGAGGCTGCTCCGTAAGAGACCGCCGAATCATAGAAACCGCCTTCCCTTCCATGATGCGACTACTTCTGTCTCTGCGAACTCGTTGCTCTCATCTGCCTCTAGCCCGTCCACGGATCAGCGACCCAACTCTATTTCCCGCGAAGTCATCCTCTCGAAAGTCGTCCACCATGGCAGCAACTACGGCGATGCAGAGATCTAACAGACTGCGGACAGTATTTACGGAGAATAGGGGACCAAGCTATGGCATCTGGCAGATGCTGCCTGGAGCGAACGTATCCAGAGCTTTGGCAAGGGCCAGTCCGGATTGGATCATGGTAGACTGTGAACATGGCAATATAGACGGCACGGCACACCCTGTGGTTGGGAAACGATGGGTTCTCTAGCATTGTCGTGTGCTGATTCGATTACCAGACGCCGCCATGCACGAAGCGATACCCGCGATCGCCGCCTCCAGCGTGTCTCCTGTTGTGCGGATCCCAGATTTCCAATCGTGGATGATCAAGCGTTGGTACCAAGCCGGGCCGTTTGACTCGATAGCAGATGCTGACCTCTCCCAGGGGCTCTCGACGCTGGCGCTCACGGGGTGAGAGCGATAAGGTTCCACCGCCGGCCTTGGGGCCTCAGACTGACGAGCTCGCAGATTCTGGTGCCGCTCATTAGGACCGTCGACGAGGTCAAGCAGGTCGTGGCAGCGGCAAAGTTCCCACCACAAGGTCGTCGGGGCTTTGGTTCGGCCATTCCGATGCAGAACTTCGACCCGGTGCCATCCTTTACCGAGTATCTCCAGCAGGCCAACGATGCATTACTCACGATGGTCCAGATTGAGACCCAGGAGGCCTTAGATGCTGTAGAGGAGATCGCACCGCTTGTTGACCTCTTGTTCATTGGACCCTTCGATCTCGGCAATAATATCGGCTACCCCATCATCGACGGAGATGTCAAGCCAGAGCTAAAGGAGGCTATCGCAAGAATCCTGAAGGCAGCCAAGGGAACGGGAAAGAAGTGTGGCATATACTGCTCCAGCGGCGAAGAGGCAGCTAAGTAAGTTCCCCTCAACCTTCTCGTGGAACTCTTCGACGTTAACCGCGAGATAGATATGGTACTATGGGCTTTGATATGATGAATGTAGGAACGGATCTGACAACCATGGAGTTTGTGATGAAGCAGTCGGTGGCAGCTGCTAAGGGATCTGTTGGACCAGAGAAAGACAAGGGCTATGGATCGTAAAACTTATCCGAAGTATGATCTCGGAGTCGGCGATTTGGAGGCTTCCATTATTGACGACGCTCAAAGCTTTACCCGAGACCTATTCCCAAGATATTTGAGTTTAGGGTTGGATGTAGGAGTTCGACTACTCCTTCTCAGCCTCATCCATTTGGGCCTTGACTTGTTCCGGAGTGAAGCGATGCATAAGCTTCCGCGCCTTGGTGGCAAACTGGGGGTTTTCTTCTGGGGCGCTGACTTTGTTGATATGAATCTGTGAAGTATAAGTTGCCATGGTCAAGGTACACAGGATGAATTGGATGGTGTTCTTCTTACCACAGGGACATCAAAGTCATACAAATCTTTCCAAGCCTGTGACTCCGGCGGGACAATATCCACCTCTCTAAACTCAAATGGTCTCGAGTCCCAGACATCTGAGAGGACAGACCGCGCAGCGATACATAGCCCGCAATGTTTTCTAGTAAAGAAAGTGATCCTGCAAGACTGCTGGAAGAGTCTGCTTGTGATGCGCATGTTATCGGATCAGAAAGCCACCAAGGTTGTCTATCTATCTTTTAGCTTATGGACACCTCAAATGTTTGTTAACTGCGGCTCATTTTCGTACTTGTTCTGCACTAATGCTGTCTGGTTGGGTAACGTGATAAGTCGGGAAATTGTTCAGATCAGCCTCAAACCCAGTTTTACACTTCCAAAGCAGATGTGAATCAGACAAAAACGGTTGAAGAGTGCAGGTGGGTTCAACATTGAAATGGAAGATGAAATACACACCTAGTTCACCAAAATCATAGCGGCTCCAGGGTAGCCCCACCGGCCCTGCAGGGTTCAATCAATTCAATCCAATGTTCAGTTTTAGCGGCGACCCACTCCTGCGGCCGCCTCTGAGCTCCTGGAGCTGCTTGGCCGAGGTTTTGGGTGCAGGGAAGCTTCACCTCCCGCTGTTTGAAGCTGGAACCTCAAAGCTTCGGCGCGTCTCTCCCAAAAATTCGTGAATCTCAACATCAACATCACCATCGCCATTACAGCCAGACCGCCCAATCTTGACCTACATTCTCTCACCAGCCAACGACCAGTCACTCTTTTCTGAGAGCAAATTCCTCATCGGTCAACGATATCAACATGTCGCTTAACAATTACATGAACAGTATGTCCTCCTCACTCCCTTGCCTCTGAAGCTTGAGTATGAGGCTAACTCGCGCGATTTAGAGAAGGTGACAGTCATCACCGCTGATGGCCGCACCCTCGTGGGCAACCTGTTTGCTGCCGACAACCAGACCAACCTGGTAAGTCCTTCCTGGCTCACGGAACCCCCAAGTCTCCGTTTCCGGCTCTTTTACTGATTCAAGCTCAAATAGGTTCTTCAGGACTGCATTGAACGTGGCATACGGGAGGCGGATGATCCCGAGGACTCCGTCGAGGTCCCCTTGGGCGTGTACGTCGTCCGTGGTGACAATGTCTGCCTCGTTGGTCTGGTCGACGAGGCCCTCGACGAGTCCATCGACTGGACCAAGGTCAAGGGCGACCCCATCGGCGGCATCAAGCACTCTTGAGAGATCCACACACTCATATTGGGTGTACGGATGGAAAATGCTCTGTTGATACACCGCCAACTGCTTTGTCGCGGATGTTATTGGATTGAGTGCGTATGTACGAGGGAGAAATGATCATGTGGATGAGATACCCAGGGAATAGACTTGCATTTGGAAGCGGGGCATTTGTTGCGTGGCTGCTGTTGGGGAAGGAGGCTACGATTTGGCTGATTTGCATTTCGGCGTCAGGCTTGCCTAGGATCTCATATGGAAATGCATAATGCATCTATGGGCGTGTTGGAGTTACAGGAGTCAAAAAAAGAGACATTCACAAAGGCACATTTGATTCGATAGGGATATGATCTGGTATACCAATCGCTCCATCCCAACGCTTATAAGCCTGATGATGTATGCTGACATCCTCCATGGCCATCGAACGACGTACGTGAATTATATCTGGAAATACCTCTACCACGCTGATCTATTCGAAGAGACGTTTCAACAGGAAGGGCGCGAATGCGTCTTCGCCCGGCGTACCGATGATACGGTTGATCCTGTTGCCTCTCCTCGCGCTCAGCCATCCCATGTGGTCGTTGGGCACCTCGTCGAATTCCACCGCGTCCATGGGATCTTCAGGGTTGGTCTTGATCTTGCTGTCCAGCTCCTCGCCCGGTTTGCTCCTGGCGCGGCGGTCAATAACATGCATGCCCTTTGTCCACTGCCCTGCGGTCTCGATCCTGATGTCTTCAGGCTTCGGCACAGCCTTCCACTCTGGATCGTCCTGCGCAAGCATGTACCAAACGCAGAGCGGATCGTGGAGAGAGAGGCCAGGCTCGTTGCCGTCGCCAACCATCGAATCAATCTTGTTGAAAGTCCCGAACATGAAGGTTCCTATCCAACGTGCCAGAGGGCTTCCTTGGTCGATCAAGGGCTGGATCGTCTGCGTGAAGAACCCCTTACTCAGAAGGTGTGGCGTTGTGATATCTAGCGGGAAGAGGCTGAGCTTGAGTTGCTTGGACAACTTTCCCGGGTAGTGTCCTAGGGTCGATTTCCCTTCGATAATTGGAGGCATGGTCGACGAGGGCGTGCGCGATGTAAGAGCATAGACCCTGGCGGCGGCTATAGTGTCAGCGTAGCAGTTGAACTCGCCTACCGGCGTGATGTTGCCTTCCACGTGGACAGCTCCGCCCATGACGACCAGCTCCTTTGCTCGCAGGAACGTCTCGGGGTCTTCGGCGGCTGCAAGAGCTACGTTGGTCAGGGGTCCAACGGCTACGATCGTGACGGTTCCCTCAGGGCTATCCTTCAAGATGCGGAGCATCTCTTTGTGTGCAGGGGTCTTCGAGGGTGTGAAGTAAGTAGAGAATGTGGGTGGCTCGACGGGGCCTTTCGTTCCGTGAGTGACGTCTTTGTCGAAAAGTGACCTCCATGTGTCTGCGGGAGAGAGATCCGGATGCTACCTTCATCAGCAAAACCCGGAAACAGAATTTTTCATCGAAGAGAATTGGGAACCTACGGCTTCATGAACGCCATGCAGGCCATCAGCACCATGGAAATCGTCTGCCGCCAGAATCTCCTCGTCTAAGGCGTGCTCAGGGCCAACGGCAACGATGGGCTTGGCTGACTTCAGGGTCTGGAAGCCCTCGGGCTTTCCGGATGCTTTGCGCCAGGCATTTTCCTTCTCGAGCACATGGAACAGTGCCACAACGTTCCGCAGACAGCTACCAGTGGCCACCATGCGAGTCAGCGTTTCGGAACCGCCCAACGCCGCCGCTTCCTCCCGACCACGCAATCTTTCATGTTTTAGCCGGAGACGACTCGACGACTCACCTTTGCAGAGACACATTGCCATAGGTCACTGATATCATAGCCACCTCCAGCTCGTCCGGACGCGCGGTCAGGGCGAGTAGTATGGCGAGGACATCGTCGACACCTGATTATGCTGTTAGTCTCTGGCGTTGCACAGAAAGTCGATCACAGGATAAGGAGTCTCACCTGGGTCGGTGTCGATGATGATGCGGTTTCTAGGAGCCATGATTTGGAAATGGAGTTATGAGACTTCGGGTCCAGTCAGTGGGGGGGTCGGGGGAGCTTGATGCAACTTCCAATGCACGAGTTCCTGTAGCCGTCCGATATCCTGATGCAGTGAAACCATTCGAGATGCAGGTTCTGAGACTCGATAATTTCCCAGCCGTACAAGAGCTTGGTCGATGAATAGGAGTCGTTCCTTTGAATCGCTGACACGCCTATAGAATGAAACGGAGGGAGGTGAGCCTCGACTGCATGTGAATTGCGAAATGCTCTACAGTAAATGTCCCTCCACAAGTATGCCAGTTCATTATTCCATGAGGAGACAGGAGGAGGGGCCCATTTTTGATAGCTCGGCGATAAGAAACCCACATTCTTCGTCATACAGGAGCTATCAGCAGTCTAACCTCCTATCCAGTTATGGTGCTGATATGGCTAGCATAATTAGTACCAGCCCGGATTGCTATGGATTCAATTATGGTCCATAGGATCTTGAGATGGCAATCTGCCATCTGAACCACTGAAAACACATGGAGGACATTCATTTCACCTGGGGTATCATGAAATGGGTTGGGGGGGGGGGCTTTGACTGTTATGATTTACCTATGTCTCGGGGCGGCTCATCAAACAAGGTCACGTGGATGTCTTCTTCGTCATGATCGTCCATAATGTCGTGCATAAATAACATTGACCGTATATCAAAGGCCACCAGGAGGAATACTTGCCCTGAAAAGGGGGCTGTACTGTAATCTAATGCATATAGCAATCGAGTACCTAGGTATTGTCTAAGGTTTCTTGTATTGCGAGTACAGTACCTGCGTAGCTACCTACCCAGGTACCTAGGTAGGTATGTGGTGAAAATACACATGTGATACCTAACTACCTCCCCTTCTTGGTAAGTGATGAGGCACCTTGACAGTGAGCACGTCTGCCCGTCTGCCCGTCTGCCCGTCTGCCCGTGTCCTGCCCGTGTCCTGCCCGTGTCCTGCCCGTCTGGCAGCTGCAATCTACCTAGGTATACTATTAGACTACCTAGGTAAGTACAGGGATATATCTACCCGTAGGCACCTTAGGTACCTAGGTAGGTAGTCACCCAGGTCACCTTAGCGTCGTCAACGCCGGCATCAAAGCCCCGGCCGGCCATTTAGCGCTAGCCCAGCTCGACCTGGTAGTGGAGCCGCTGCTGTTGCCAGAAGTAAACGGCGCGACAACCTTAGAAGCCGCTGAGCCTCTGAGATGCCACCTGTTTTCAATTAAACCTCGCCCGGTCAACACGAGTTTCCCATCGTCACGTCGTCATCTCCCCTTTTTTTTCAAACCTTACGGTATCTTGCAGTTCCAGGCTCCTCAATTGGATCTGTATCCATTGTTCCAGATATCCCAAGCCGAAATAGCGACTGAATTTAGCCGAGGCTCTCGAGATCAGTGGCCCTGCTCTGGTCTCGCAGAAAGTGACATCTGAGGTAAGTTTCAACCCAGCGATAGCTACGGTAGCACCTCGCAGACACCTGCGCAACTTGAATTGTTTTAGCATTGGCGCTATCCATTCACTATTCATCAAACTCACACATACTCTCTTTTAAATATAGGTCAGAATCAAACACCGACTCGACTCTCCACGAAATATTATTGCAGTCATCACAATCACTCTCCCTAATCAAGTTTCCATCCTCCACACCCATATCATCATTCGCCGCGCTGCGATCCACGCTTCAGTCCAAGCTTCCAAAGATCGATTTGGCCCACACCGTCATCATGGGCAGCACTCTATCAATTTTGACCGACAAGACATTTGTCGGCTGGGCAGTCATCTCTGCTGGCATCGCCTACGCTGTCTACAAGCAGTATGATAATAAGCAGACTCACCAGCGCAAGCTCACTTCACAGAAGCAGAGGGGACATGAGCTGCAGCAGCCCAAGAAGGAGAACAAGGCTAAGCGACAAAGGTTGGAGAGCTTCGCCAGCGAGCCCAAACAGACCCAGTCCAAGAACTACGCCGCAGCCGCCCAGGCCAAGGGCAAAGATCACAGCGTCGATGATGGTCTCGACAACCGCGAGTTTGCCAAACAGATGGCACAGAACAAGAAGAACAAGTTCACCCCCAAGGTTAGCAACGAGCAGAAACAGAAGTCTATCAAGCAATCGAAGGCCAAGGAGATCAACTCAGAGGCCGGACCTGGCAAGGTCTCTTTGCCCTCTGCGCCCTCTTCTACAGCTGGCGTCGACGCCGACGACGACCAGTCTCCGGCTGCTTCCCCAGAGGTCTCTGCCGTCGATCCTACTGGCGTCTCCGACATGCTTGAGCAGCAAGCCCAAACCCCTTCGGTTCTCCGATTGACCGACACGGCCGAGAAGCAGAAGAAGGCCAAGCCAGCCAAGTCACCAGAACGCGTCGAGACCAAGAAGCAAAGACAGAACAGGCTGAAGGCCGAGAGGGCCAAGGCTGAACGTGAGGAAGAGGAGAAGGCTCGAAAGACCCTGATGGAGGCCCAGCGGCGCAAAGCCCGTGAGGCCGAGGGCAGAGCTGCTAAGGATGGCTCTACCTTCATGGCTGCCCAGAAGCCCTCCCCATGGACCGGAGCCGGTGCCAATGGCAAGACTGAGCAGAAGGCAGCGTCGGTTTCTGTCCTGCCGCTGGACACATTTGACAACAAAACGGAGACAGCCACTTCTGTGGCCCCGGCAAAGGGCAAGGAGAACTCTAAGCAGAACGGCAAGGGTCCGAGTTGGGCTGACATTCCCTATTCAGAAGAGGAGCAGCTGGAGATGATCAAGAAGCAGGCCCAGGAGGACGAGTGGGTCCCCGTCGCACCCAAGGCCCGCAGGACCAAGAGCAACAAGGTCATCAGCGAGACCGATGACTCCGCCGGAGAGGCACCTGCGCCAGCTACGGACAAGTCGGTCCCCAAGACCGAGACGAACGGACGGCCGAAGCCGAAGACTATGCCGACGCAGTCTTCTTTCGCCAACCTCGCCGATGAGGGTGCTGAGCTTGGCGGGGACGAGCAGCAGGAGCAGGAATGGGACGTGTAGAGAAGAGCGTGCGCGAGGAACACCATGGCTGGGTCACGAAGTGGCAGCCTAATATCTGGCCAGCCCAAGAGATACGATCTCATTCTCTGCCATCTCCATTCCTCCATTGTCCTGAAATATCCAAATTTTTAACGACAATTGCGGGACAAAGTGGCGGCGCACTGCCATTTCTAACTAGGGAATGGTTGCTGTACTCGGTTTTGTATGTACACTAAATGGGGATCAATTCCGGCACATGAAAAGGGAAGCCTGCGGGTGCAGACTAGTTATTATTATTTTTCCAGATGGAGTGCTTTCTGCCGTCGAAGCAAGGACGCTCTTGAAGTTTTGGGGAAGTTGGATCGGCAGAAACGGACTTTTGTGCTTTTAATGAGACTCGCACCAGCAAGCAAAGCTGCTTTTCTTCGTTGTCTTCATGTGTGGCCAAAAGACTCTAGTCAATACGAAGTTTTATTTATTCTGGCTGCATGGGGATTTCTTCGTATTTGTATTGTGCTATTGCCATATGGTTCTGATGGTTTAGACCTGCTACTACCTACTAAGTACATACATACACTACTGTGTATGTGCGTATAAGTGTTATACGTTGGCTAAATGATTGGAATAATAACTGTACATACCTACCTAGGTAGGTACATAAAGCTACCCCTGTCGGCCCACCAGCCGCGGCGCATAACGAGTGAATGATCAGCCTGACGTAGCCTCGCAGCCAGGGGAATTTTCTGTCGGCGATTGCAGATTCCACCCACTCTCTGCTTGAGTCACCACCACAGTGCTCTTGCCCGCTGCCCCTCCAACCCCTCCTCCATTATTGACTATTTTCGCGTTGTCTAGTATTTTGTGTCCACTTCCTCGTACCAGCGACGGGAACAGCCACAGCATACTTCCAACCCACTAACTACGTGAATGCGGATCGTCACCCTAGGAAGCGTTACTAGGTCAGCTCGAGCACGACCACAGCTCATTCAAGCTGCGACTACCAGATCCACGACACGATCCTCACTTTTCTCGATCACTGCTTACGCACCCAGAACCTTCACCACATCGACATTCGGACGAAATACCGAGTCAAACAACATGGCGCCCAAGGGAGGGTTCGAGTTGAAGACGCCTAAGGGCACGAGGGACTGGGATGGAAAGCACATGGTGCTGCGGGAGCAGATCTTCGATACAAGTTAGCAATTCCCAATAACCAATTGCCAACTCTGCCCATCCGCTGGGGCCGCCGAGGCACGGCACCAGTGGCCCCAGAACGATCCGTGCAACATGTGTACTTCATCAATCAGTTATATCCCATTGGAGAGGCTGACGTTGTCCGTTACAGTCCGAGAAGTGTTCAAGCGCCACGGCGGCGTTACGATCGACACCCCCGTCTTCGAGCTGAAGGAGATCCTGGCGGGCAAGTATGGCGAGGACTCGAAACTCATCTACGACCTGGCCGACCAGGGAGGCGAGCTTTGCTCCCTGCGATACGATCTCACCGTGCCGTTTGCGCGCTACGTCGCGCAGAAGAACGTCCAGCAGATCAAGCGGTACCACATTGCGAAGGTCTACCGGAGAGATCAGCCGGCTGTCTCGAAGGGCCGGATGAGGGAGTTCTACCAGTGCGATTTCGACATCGCCGGCGCGTTCGATGCGATGTTGCCTGATTCCGAGATCATCAAGATCATCGTGGAGGTCTTCGAGGCTCTGGGCTGGCACGGCAGGTATACCGTCAAGACGAACCACCGCAAGATCCTAGACGGTATCTTCCAGGTCTGCGGCGTGCCAGAGGATAAGATTCGGACTATTTCGTCTGCTGTGGACAAGCTTGATAAGATGCCGTGGGCGGACGTCAAGAAGGAGATGGTCGAGGAGAAGGGGCTTGCTGAGGAGGTCGCGGACAAGATTGGCGTATGGGTCCAACTGAAGGGCGGCAAGGACCTCGTGGAGAAGCTGCAGCAGGATGAGTCTTTGGCTGCGAATGAGTCCATGAAGCAGGGATTGACGGAAATGGGGCTGCTATTCGACTACTTGGAGTGCCTCGACGCCACCAGCGCCGTGTCATTCGACTTGAGCCTTGCCAGAGGGCTGGACTACTACACAGGCATCATCTACGAGGTCGTCACCGAGGGCTCAGCACCAGACGCCCCGGCTGGAAGCGAGGCTCCCGCCAAGCAAAAGCCCAAGAAGAAGGGCAAGGTGTCGGAAGATGACGACCGCTCAGACGACCCAACCCTCGGCGTGGGCAGTGTTGCCGCCGGTGGAAGATACGACAACCTGGTCGGCATGTTCTCAGGCAAGGGCCAGATCCCCTGCGTGGGCATCTCCTTCGGCGTGGACAGGATATTCTCCATCATGTCAGCTAGGCTGAAGGCCGAGCAGGGCAAGGAGCCCAGAAACAACGAGACTGATGTCTACGTGATGGCTCTGGGTGGCAAGGGCTTTGACGGCATGGTCAAGGACCGCATGCGGATATGCAACCAGCTCTGGGCTGCGGGTATCAAGGCCGAGTTCCTCTACAAGAACAAGCCAAAGCTGCAGAACCGTAAGTGTCTCGGCAATGCTCACCAAGCTCGATATATGCTGACGATGGTTTCTTTATAGAGTTCAAGGCTGCCGAGGTCAACGGCGTGCCCTTCGCGGTCATTCTCGGGGAGGAAGAGTTGGCAAACGGCCAAGTGAAGTAAGTCCTCAAGTTGCACAAATTGCATACATACTGTCCGACCTTGACACTAATGTGCATTTCCTATTAGGCTCAAGCAGATGGGTCTGGAAGACGGCCACCCAGAGAAAGAAGGCATCCTGGTGGGCATTACTGAGCTCGTGGGCGAGGTGCGCAGGCGTCTAGACTTGGAACTTAAGCTCGAGGAGATGACGCGGAACGCGGCTGGACTACGTGTGGTTGACGGCGTCAAGGGCGAGGATATCAAGGTTGAGGATGCCGGTGCTGCTGATGCGGCTGCTCCGGAAGTCTAGAAGCTCAAGCGGAAGATGTGGGCCGCGGCGGTGTTTCAGCCTTCTGCACTAATTGACGCACGGACTCTCCTCTGCTGGCTCTTTAGACCCTTTTCCATTGATATATACAATTGGGGGCCGATAGACGGTATAAGTGATGGCAAGTGCCTCCAAAACAGACCATGGCCGCGTATCGAATGAGAAGTGATTTCCGACGAAGCCGTAATAATAAGAGTATGCTGCTCGTGAGGATCGAACTCACTCGCCCCCACCGTTTGACAGGCATCGTCGCTGACGCAAGGGAAGGATCTCACTCCTTCGCGGTCAGCTATGTGAAGGTTGGAATTTAGACTCATTTGTTGTGGGAGACGCGACGACATGGGTGTTGGTGGTATGGAAGGATGAAAGTGCGTACCATGTATGTATATTTACACCTCTTCAGCCCTGGCCGCTTCCAAGGTGTATGTATGTAGCTATGCACGGAATGTTCTGATATGATTTCTAGAAGGGCATCCACCTGGCAGCCTCATTTGAATCTCATCGTTATCGAGACTGATCAGTCGGTTTTTTTCTTGCCAATTGCTTTTTCTCATACGACACCTTGGCAATATTTCCCTTTTTCCCTTCTTTTTCCTCCCCCCTCCCCCTCTTTCGCTTTCTCCCCTGTTCCTGTTGTTCCTGTGAGAGGTCGGTCAGGAGCAGGAGCCACGGTGTGGCCCTCGCCTAAGCACGGTCGGAAATTACACCCGTTCAGCACCGTGGCGGGTTCACCGTAAAAGGCGGGGTGTGAGGCTCCAAATGGCCAAATTCCCCGTGGATGATACTAATTTTGGGTTTTTGCCCATCCCGTCAACCCAACAAGGTTCTTGGGGTCCACGAGCCAGCGGTGTCACGCCTTGCGTGCCTGTGCGCACTCAGGCACACTACTACACACAGTAACTCTCTTGAGGCTGGCTGGCTCATCACTCAATGTGGAGGGCGGAGACGGAGTGCACGGTGACAGGGGGGAGGCTTTGTGGAGGTGGCAATTTTGTCCCATGAATTTGGGTCCCAGGTTTTGATATTCTGTGATGCAATGATCAGGTCGATCTGTGAGAGGAGAAGCTGGGACGTGAGATAGAGTTGTCGATGTGTCCAGTAATGGTATAGATGGGCCTATGTGTACCATGGTTGTTGCACATATGTCCAGGCTCGATCGATTGGCAGAATCTGTCTGCTAGTAATTGCTGATCACTAAGTGTATAGTACTGCCAGGTGAATACATATTCATTCCTCTCTATCACCTCCAAACCCTCTGATGATATCTGCTGTATAATACTGTATAGTGTAGTATAGTGTAGTATAGTATAGTATATAATAGTCGGTCCATACTGTGGTGGTTGATATTACATGTAAGCAGGTGACACAACATCATTGTGTAAGTGCCCATATGTGCCCAGGTGGTCAGTGAGGTAGAGGCAGACAGACAGTGGCAGGATGAATGAAGTGCCGTTTGTGATCGTCAACGCCAAGTTCAATGTTGCTGTCGTTGTGGGAAGGAAGAACCCACACCAAATCAATTGTCAATTCTGTTTGGCTGATCGTGGTCGATGCCTGAGCGGCATCCTCCACGTTTTTTCCCACCCTTAAAAGCACCCTTGCGAGCACATGCTGCAGCACTGCTGCTGCAAACATCCAGAGTGGATTCTCTTGAGATGCAGGTCCCAGGTTGCTTTTTGCAGCCCAGCAGTCAGGGCAGTGAGGAAGTCCCGCAGTCGGAGCTGCACCACTGCAAGGGGAGATTGAGACGAGCGGAAGAGTCAAAGTGCTCGCCTCACACTACGTTGATCTCTCCCATCTTTCCTTTCCCCTTCCTCACCCTCACCCTCACCCCAATTATTCCCCCCCCCCCCCACATCATCATCATCACCACCATCAACACTCCTTTAATTCTTCTTGTTCCCTTCCATTAGGTCGAGACTCCAATCAATTGCTTTTCATCTCAAACCTCCCCCATTCTCCAAAGGAGGCTAAAGCCTATTGTTTGGTCTTCTCTCTATTGACTTGCCCTCATTACTGTTTTCGTAATCACCAACCAACACCGACCAACACCAACCACCAAATCTGCGTCATCCAGAGCAAACTTGTCTCTAGTCACTCCTTTACCATTTCTCTCACCAAACTCCCTACAGTACACTACGCGAGTGTCTCAAATCTTCGTCCATACCCAATATCGAACGCGGGCTCAATGTTTTGTCTAAGACTCTGAGACAGCCATATATCTTATCAAACAACTCATATATTTCATGAGCCAGTCGGTTCATTCGCTAATACCATAATATCTATCATTATTCCTCTTTGCGCCGCACTTGCTTTGGGTTTCTTAACTTCCAAAGTCTTGGTCTCAAGTCCCTCTGAAGTACACAAACGATTTCAAAGTGTTTGACAGCAGTTGCCACCTACCGTCCAATATTCGAAGTTAACGGGATCATCATCAAGCCCTTTGTGGTGTCTCGCTTGCCACTGACGCTATACTACGTCCCACCTCGAGTGACGCGTCTATACATTCGCCCCCGACCGCCATTGTTCGACACCCGCTACTTGCAGACCGTCGCCAGGATCAATCCAGGGGGAGAGAGCATTGTCGTTGCAAGTCCGGCCAGAATAGTCTCTGCGCTGCCGGCATCCATCACGACGGATTATACTGCAGCTTTCCTGGACTAGTTATTGCCCAGCATACACAAACATGCCGAAGGGCCTCATACCCCTGATGCTCAGTCCCAGCTCGACCGAGAGCTCGGGTTCCCGCACAAGAGCCAGCACCGTCCTTCCCACGAGGAATTATACCAAACTCCCAGCCCCATTGCCTATCACGTCGGCGCACAAACGCAATGTCAGTGATATTACCCCTATGGTCAAATCGAGGCCACCCATCAGGGTAATGAAACGGCAGTCACAGCAGGTACCCGCCTCACTGCCAGTGCTACCGTATACCCCGGCCGAGTGGAAGAAGGCAATTGTGGAGATAAAAAAGCTCCACATCACGAAGAGGCATCGGGCATGTTCAGCTAGGTGTAGTGAGATCCTCACGAATACCAAGGATATCGTAAGTTGTCTCAATGCCGTGTGTGCCCCGTTTGAGACTACCTTCTGACACAAAAAACCAGTCTATGGTCGAACCGGCCTACCTGATATATCTGAACTTCTACGCCGCAACGTCACTCGAGATGTGTGCTCGACCGCTACAACCCGCCTCGTCTTACAGGACTAGCCTTCTTCATCAGGCCCGTGGTCACTATGAGGAAGCAGCATCACTCATCCGGACGGCCGAAGAAGCTGTTATGTCACGGTCGCGGTCAAGCTCCTCGGCATCGTCGGTACCGAGCTTGCACTCGCCATCCGGCTCAGTCTCATCCAGGGCGTGGACGCCCGACATAGCCACTCTGTCACCGAGTAGCCCCATGTCTAGGAAGTCTATCCTGCAGCAGGAGCGGAAGAAGAAGCCAAAGAAGAAGGTCTCCTTCGAGCTGCCCAAGGACAAGAGCCAATGGACATTCGACCTTCCCGAGCCCATAGTCCGCCCTGATTCGCCCACCCTCGGTTTCGACGATGAATATTTCGCCGCCGGCGCATCACGACAGGAACTTCCCGAATTGCCTCCCAAGCGATGGTCTCGGCAGGACTTCGACGCCGAGCGGATAGAGACGGTAGTGATGACATCGCCACCCTCCATGCCGTCCATCAGCGAGTCCGAGGAGCTCAGCCCAGCCAGCTCACCCTCATCCGACGGTGGCAGCTTCGAAGGGTTCTATTTCGCACGGTACGACGACAGCGAATCAGACTCTGGACTGTCGCAATCGCGATCGCGGTACTGCGAGACGCTCTCGTCGCTTAAGAGACAAGTCTCTAGGCACACGTCCTCCCTAGACGAACTGCTGCAGTCAGACCAGAGGGTGCTCAACCCGGAACAGCCCGAATCGCCGCTCCTCCAGGACGTGACGAACGCCATGACAGCGGGCTTCAACCGCATGAGCATGAACGGCAGGCGGCGCAGCAGCAGCATCATGAGCTTCAACAGCTTCGGGTCGAGCGGCGACGAGGACGAGGCGCGGATGAAGGACCGCAGGGCGCGGATCGACAGGCTGCGCATGAACGGATGGAAGAGGGAGAGGTTCGACGCGAGCCGGTATGAGGACCTCTGTGAGGAGGTTATGGCTGAGCTGGCTGATAAAGAAGCCAACTGAGCATCGGTGGCATTGGTCTTTTGAGAGACGGGTGCACTTCTGATTGGAGCATGGAATCATGATCTAGCTATGGACATAATTTATGACATCATCCTGAGGGATGAGATATCGACGAGACCGGGAAGTATAGGATGGGAAAGCATGTCGAGGGCTAAGAATAAGGGGATTCGGAGCATTTAGGGGACAGGGCTGGGCTTGGCTTGCATTCAGGGGCCATGGGACCGGGACTTCAAAGGCGTTCTGGGTGGGAGGCCAATTTTTGCTGCATCTTACATGCCTCTTCCACGTACACACATACAGGTTCCTTTGTCGGTTGATACCTGAATACCAAGATCTGGACCTTCATGGTCAAAACAACACTGGCCCATGCCTTTGCCAATACTAGTGTTTGCTGCGAAGTGATAAACATAACTTCCTACGTGTGACATCAAAGATAGGCCTTGCATTGTTACCCGACATTGAGATTGATAAGCGTAGTCCATATAACCTGGAGTCCGTGCGATATATATGTATATCCATCCAAGTCAGCAGCCACGTACGTACTTACAGTTAGCCAACATAGGGGATATGGCTGTGTATCACATGCACCGAACAAGTTAAGGATCTTTCAGGGATCTTTCAAGAAAGGGTATCCTATTTCTCGAACCCATTTTACGTCCCAGGGAACACGCACGGTAATAATTCAATCTTTCCTACCATCCTATCACTACTAATACTATGTAGCCGCTGGTTTCCAAGCGATGCCGGAAAGGGGAAGGGGGGGGGGGAAGAAAATGGCCAGATACGAAATGAACAGAATGGCTCTCTAAGTCAGAAGCATGAATGATCCCTAACCCATACTCCCTATGATTGTTTGTCGAAAGAAGCCGCTCCCCACCAGAGCCCCTTGTCCCGCTTTCCTCCGTTTTGATTTGTTGCCACCACACACTCAACCACATACATACACAGTCTACCGCTCCTCGTGGAAGCTGCGCCTCTTGACCTCCTTCTCTACCTCCTCGGCCACCTTGAGCGTCTGCTCCTGCGCCTTCATCTCACGCACCTTGGCGAGCACCACCTCGCGGAAGATGGCGCCCTTGAGCCTCTTGGACAGGTTCTGCTTGCTCTCGCTGCTCACGGTGCTCTCCGACGTCTGCGACAGGCCGGTCGAGACCCTGGACCGATCGGCAGCGGCGTACGGGTCAGTCGGCATATCCGAGTCCTCCGAGTCGTCCTCCTGCATCTTGAGGGCCTCAATCCTGTTGGCCAGCTTGACCATCTCGATACCCCTTCGGAGGCGGGCCTTGGCCATGAAGGCCTTGATCTCGGGCAGCAAGTTGTGGTCGGTGGCGTTGTCGCCCGTCAGCCAGGGGTGCTTCATGGCCTGGCTAGACGACCACCGGTCGTCGGGGTTGGGCTTCAGCAGGTGCAAGATAAAGTCCTTGGCGTCGTCGCTAACGTCCTTCCAGTACCGCTCGTGGAAGACAACCTGCGCATTGCTGCACTCGTCGATCAGGTCCTGCAAGTTCTCGGACCGGAACGGCGAGTAGCCACACAGGAGCGTGTATGTGATAACACCCATGGACCACATGTCGACGGGTTTGCCGTGGCCCTTCTTGAGCATCACTTCTGGCGCCGCGTATCCGAACGAGCCTGCCATGGTGGTCAGGACCTCGTCTTTGCTGTCGAGCATCTTGGCGATGCCAAAGTCGGCGAGGACGAGGTCCGAGTCGGCGGCCTTGGTCAGGTAGAGCAGGTTTTCGGGTTTGAGATCTGCAGGAAAGGGTAGAGTCAGCCAGGCGAACGGTGTGGTTATATCCTTAGATAAGAATCCCCTTACCTCTGTGAACAACGTTCTTGCTGTGAAGGTAGTCGACAGCCCCGAGTACCTGCTTGATAGTCGCGGCAGCATCCTTCTCTGTAAACTTGCCCTGCTCGCAGATACGATCGAACAGTTCGCCACCAATTGCCAGCTCAGTGACAATGTAATATTTGTCCTATCCGTTTGTGAGCTTTTGTTCTCTAACCTGTACATTGGCCGTGGCCAGGCGTTGGATATTACCCACCCTTGACTCGAACCAGTCTTTGAACTTGACGATGTTGTCATGCTTCAAGCGCTGGAGCATATCGAGCTCGTCGTATACCATTCTCTCGTTGCCCTTCACGTTCTTCTTTAGGATGATCTTGACAGCCACCTTGCCATCTGGGCTGTCGGCCTCTCTGACGATGCCATAGGTACCTGCGCCGAGTGTTCGACCGAATCGGTATTTGGCTCTGTTCGTAGCAGTCAGGCGGGCCGGGCCTGGTAGTAACGAGGGGTTTGTTTGTTGGGCACGTACTTCTTATCGTAACTTTCAGGTTGGCCATGTAGCCGGTTGAGCATATTGGAGACTGATAAACGAGGAGACCTGGTCAGCATCTTTAAAAGAAAAGGGGTAAAGAGGGGTGTACGGTGTACGGTGTGCTAGGTTTCGCGGGGAGATGGAGGAGATGTTGGGAGCAAAGGTGTCGAGATAAGGCAACAATAGCGACAAGTATAGGGAAGAGACACGCCGGGCAAAGGACAGTACTCACAACTCATCTTCCTTTGGTTCAAGTTGTGTTCGACGGGTGGTTGTCGAAGTAGGGGCGACTCGATATCGCGTATCGGTTGGTGTGTGTATGTGTCTGTACGAGTGTGTCAAGGTGGGGGCAAGTTCAGGACCTTCCGAGGTCACTCTCTGGTGTATGTTGAGGCTGGCGGTCGACGGTGAGGTAGGTTCGATGGAGCGCAAACTCGTGGGGAAGCAGTCGCTGGGAAGGAGCAAATCAAACAAAAACGGCCAAGTTCAAAAGCGCTCTTTCAGATGTGTTGTGTTGTCTAGTAATAATTGGGACCCTATCAAGGTTCACGGCTGAGAGAGGGGCCTGAGGGGAGCACTGGGAGCCTGGGAGGGCGCGACAGGAGTGGAGTTAGTTAACTGTAGCTAAAGAGTGCATGTGGTCCCTGAACCATTTGAAAAGGAGGGGCCAAATTACGGGTCTAACCGTTGGTTTGTTTCGTTTCGTGTCGGTTGGCCTCGCGAGAGAGGGAGATGCTTGTCAAAGCTCAGAGAGAAACAAGAGAACACCAACAACAATGGATAGATGGTTTTCTGGTTCCAGTACATTTAACACTTGGAGTTGAGAAATACATGGGGGAGGGCAACAATGATAAAAGGTACGAGGACCAATTTAAGCCTTGTGAGGGGGGAAGAGAGAGGGTGAGTCCGTCTTTGGATGTGTCACCAACCAACCAACACACAACCCACACGATGACCCAGCCCAACTTTGCTATTCACAGCCGCACAAGCTAGCTCTGCTTCGCCCGCACGGGGCAGATTCCTTCCTAGAAATCCTCACTTCCATCTACCATCCTGTCAGCCTGCCAGCCTGCCAGCCTGCCATCCAGCCATCCAGCTCCTTGCCTGTCCATGGTCCTACCGTATGTATACCTACCTAGGTAGGTTTTAGTCTTGGCTTCCAAGGTTTGGAGTGCGCAAGGGTTCCCTCCCCCCATCGACATCTGGATCTGGCTGGCACTGCCATCCCCCCACCTAACCCCCCGCGCCTTTCTACTGTATACTCAGGCAGTATGGTAAAGGTTTCTAGGTCCATTGGGAGGAGGCCTTATCATGCAATGCGTGGACCCTAGACCCTGGACTACCTGATACTTTTACTGTAGCTTAGCTAGATATGCGACAGGAGCGCCTCCAGACGATATCCTGGATGAATTGCCTGTATGAGCGGCTTCATCTCTGACCCCGTACATGTAGTCTTAATTCTAAGACGATATACCTGCCTACCTACCTAGGTAGGTACCTACGTACTTAAGTAGTAAGCTTGACATCCATGGAAGTTTGCTACTTAGATCGCCAGATCCGTTCAGATTGTTAGCGCACTTACCCCAACTTACTCCAGACTGGACTTTTAAGTGGGTGATCAGTGTTCTGCTATTCCGACTCCCCAGGCTACCTAGGCACGCCCAAGCCCAATCCAGAAATCACTGCTACTACACATTCTGTCGCTATCAGAAAGACAATTCCTACCAGATCTCTACCAAACCTCTTTTGAGCTCCATGTGCCCTTGAACCTGCCCTTAGTCAACTGCCTCTTTTGACTGAAGCTCCTTAAACGCGACGACGTGGAGCACCTGCCTTCCGCCATAGCCCGCAGCCTACTGGTTGGTGCCAACACCCAGACCCTTCAACACATTTACACAGCGTCAATTGCTTGAGTGCTTGGACAACTATCACCACTACCCAAGGGCTCCTTTGACCTCCCACCTAGAAGCCACTCCGCCGTCTCTCTCTCTCTCTTACATCCGTTCGCCATGGGTGCCAACTTTGCACAGAAACGGCTCGGGAAAGAGCTGAACAAAGTATGCCACTGAAACTCGGATTGAGCTGGCCTGAATCCAATCCATTATTCAGCCTCGATCAACTGCCCCGCCCCCACCATTGCCATCTTCATGTTCCCATGAGCGACCTGAGCTGACTTGGCAACCCTTGATGTAAAGGTCAATGTCAGCCTTCCAGCTGGTATCTCCCTTGTTTCTGCCGACGACCTCGAGACATGGTATCTCGATATTAAAGTCCTCGACGAAAATCCTCTTTATCTCAACCAGACCTTCAGGCTGATGTTCCGATTCGGACCTCAGTACCCAATAGGCGAGTTATGCGCGCCTCTCAGTCGCAACAACGACATGCTAATGATGGAACCAGAGCCCCCCGAGGTGACCTTCGTCCAGAAGCCCGACCGACCGATACCTATACATCCTCATATCTACTCAAACGGCATCATCTGCCTCGACCTCCTGGGCCAGCAGGGCTGGAGTCCGGTTCAGAATGTTGAAAGCATCTGCATGTCTCTGCAGAGCATGCTGACAGGCAACACGAAGAACGAGCGTCCTCCCGGAGACGAGGAGTTCGTCAGGAGCAACCGCTTGCGGCCAAAGGACATTGATTTCTACTACCACGACAATAAAGTGTAACGGGTGGGAGGAGTTGGAGTCACGGTCGGCTATTTCCTTGATAGGTTTGGGCGTTGGCAAGCGGTTTCAGCATTATGATACGAGGAACGCAGACATGCATTCGCCAAAGAACAAAAACACGAAACGGGATGATTGGCAACTTGGAGTTCGGCAGCAAGGCAGTTCGGATGAGGTCCACGGGTTTCCCTTCCGGCGCTCATGCGGGCTACCGCATTCGACGAACCTGCATCTTCACGCATTAGATTCCTCTGCCGCCAGCATAGTTTTGATTAGTGGCAGTGTTGAGACCTCTCAGCTTTATTAGAAGAAGTAGTTGCCCCGGGTAGAGGTAACACATGAAGGAGGCATTAAATTCCCATCAAGGCCGGCCGAACTCGTCCATATCCCAGTGATCTCGACCAAACTGTTGCCCGCGAAAATGTTACACGTCTCATGTCCATGTAATGGAAAGGCAGGCAACCTTGGAATGCGACGGCCCTTCCTTCCCTGCTTGAGGACTGGGATACGCTTATCGGGCCGACATCTTATCGCTGAGACATCGATCCGGCAGGCACCTGGGGTAACTAGTAGTGGGGCTTGGATGTTGAGTGGCACAAGCTCCCGGAAGCTCGCTGCTCAAGCTTGCTGTTCGTGCCCCTCGACTCGAGTGCCCTCCTCAACGCGACAGGTCGTTGTCGTCCTCCATCTTGAAACTACTACGTCACATGGAGAGCCCAACATGGCTCCTCCAACTGGCTTCGACACGGAACAGATTCGAGACAAGGCCAGGAAAGATCTGCTCTACCTACTATCGGTCGTAAGTAAGGCTCCCGACATAGTCTCATGGCTCCGCAAGCTCATGGGCCAGCTTCATTGACTCGGCGTCTTCTGCCTGCTTAGGTCCAGGGCAAGAAGAACCTCGTCATCGAGCAGAACCTCGCCGGCCCCATCTCGACTATCGTCAAAGTCGCAACCCTACAAGACTACGGAGTCGACAAGTTCTTCTTCTTGGAGGGCAGTAATGTGACAACTACCCAGCGGAATGTGGTTTTCATCGCCCGTGGCGGATGTGCCCAGTCCATCGCAGGTGAGTTTCCGACGGTTGCTGTCTCATATACCAATAAGCTTCATCCAAACACTACACATTCCAATCAGAATATGACTGGCTTGACAGTAGGCTTCGTGGGTTCATACATCGCCCTACTCCTCGTTGCCAGCCAGAGTAGCCAAGATGAACCCCTCCATTTATGACACAGCACGTACAATTAGCATCGCTCTCCATTTTCGACACGCGGTGTATGCCATCAGAGCGTGCTGACATCTCAACAGACCAGATAAGGCGACTACAGCGTGAGAGCCAGACGGGCCATGAATTCCACGTCTTTTGGGTTCCACGGCGCACGATCGTGTCCGACAAGGTGCTTGAGGAGGCAGGTGTTCTTGGAGACGTGAATATCTCGGAACTACCCCTCTATTTCTTCCCTTTAGAACGTGATGTGCTATCACTGGAACTCGATGACGCATTCCAGGATCTATATCTATCCAAAGATCCGACACCGACGTTTTTGCTTGCTCAAGCCCTCATGGGCATTCAACGGAAACATGGCTTGTTTCCCCGTATCACAGGGAAGGGGGATAACGCGAAGAGAGTCGCAGAGTTGCTCTCCCGCATGCGCCAGGAGCTCCTCGCCGGTGAAGCATCCAGCGACTCTGAGAAGATGGGTCTCTCGCCGAGCACAACGACAGAGAGTGTCATCATTATTGATCGTGAGGTCGATATGGTCACTCCTCTTCTCACCCAGCTGACGTACGAAGGATTGGTAGATGAGGTTTTCGGGATACAGAACAATCAGACCGAAGTCGACTCCACGATAGTAGGCGCCCCTGCTCAAGCTGCGCAGAGCGCTCCAGCAGTCCCTGCCTCCAGCAACCAATCCAGGAGACGCAAAATCCAGCTCGATTCATCAGATAAGATGTTCGATCAGCTCCGAGATACAAACTTTGCCATTGTCGGGAACCTGTTGAATAAGGTTGCACGACGCATACAGAGCGATCTGGATAGCCGGCATACAACAAAAACAACCGCAGAGTTGACGGACTTTGTTCGGAAACTGCCAGGCTACCAAGCTGAACAGCAAAATCTGAAGATACATACGAATCTGGTGGAAGAGATCATCAAGTACACACGCACTGACCAATTCAGCAAGATCCTCGAAGTCCAGCAAAATCTTGCCGCTGGTGCTGATCCCTCGTCTCAGTTCGATTCGATCGAGGAGTTGATAGCTCGAGACACACCTCTGCCCCAAGTCCTCCGACTGCTCTGCATCTACTCATGCATATCCGGTGGCATCAAGGCCAAGGAATTCGACCAGTTCCGTAGGCTGATCGTGCAAGGTTATGGGTACCAACATCTCCTGACCCTGCATAATTTGGAAAGGCTGCAACTTTTCCTTTCCAAGTCGTCGCCTATGGCGTCCTTGATCCCAATGGCTGGTTCTGTGGGTACACCCGGAAACAAGACCAACTACTCAATCCTGCGAAAATCACTGCGACTCATCGTGGACGAAGTCAACGAGCACAGCCCAAATGACATAGCATATGTCTACAGTGGATATGCGCCGTTATCAGTACGACTCGTTCAGTGCGTACTGCAGAAACAATACTTGCTCTCGATGATTAAGGGCAATGGCATTGCAGGTGCTTCAGTTGCAAGTTCCAGCAGTCAGGGCTGGAGGGGATTCGAAGAGTCTGTGAAGCATGCCCGCGGACAGACCTTTGATGAGCTCCAAAAGGGTGAAGACAAGGCCGTCAAGGCCCGGGCTCTGCTTTCGGGCAACGGGCAGAAGAAGACAGTGTTTGTTGTGTTTGTAGGCGGAGTGACGTTTACAGAAATCGCAGCATTGCGGTTTATTGCAAAGCAGGAAGAAGGTTTGTTGCAAATTTCCCTCAGCGCCAGCTGTATCCCTTCTCTTCCATCTACTGTGTACTTGCTTGATCGATTGCTAATTCACTGTTTTCCCCACAGCTCGAAGAAACATAGTTATCTGTACGACATCGATTATAAGTGGTAGCAAAATGATGGCGACAGCGATTGAGAAGAGCTCATTTGGACAAGCTGTTGCTGCTTCGGCTCAACCTGCGGAGAATTGAGGAATGGCCGGCTGTCAGGAACAGACACCAAGCATATTATCAATGGCTTGCTATGGGGGACAACAACAGGCAGATACCAAGCAACAGGGCAATCCAAGTGTGTTGCTTCTGAATGTCGGATTAGAAGGGTGGCAATTGCATAGAGCATTCTGGCGTGGAGTTTGGAGTTGATAAGAAAGAAACAATTTAGCACGCCAGGGGACTATGTTCTCTGATGAAAGAACCAAAAAAAAAATGGCATTTTGAAGGGACCCCATTTGATCAGTGTTGCAATTCTGGTCGTAGTCTGCCTTAGTACCAGCCTCTTCGGCAGCAAGGTAGGTTGGTTGTCGGGTTGTCTTGAATCATTCCAGGTTAGATCAATGAGGGGAGGCAGGGGAACCACGTGATCCCTCGCATAGACATCTCAATTTCCTCATTGGAGAAAACACCGACTTCCAAACCATCGTCTGTCATTTGGCTGGTAAAACCCAGCATCTGTGACTGTTACCAGCTTGCCAGTCCCTTTGATGGACAATTACTCATGTTTCCCCCCCAATTGAGGCTCCTGGGACCCTGTTCAGCCTGAGACTTCAAAAATCAGCAGGTACGGCCTGTCCTGGCCTGGCGCCACCACGAATGGTCCGTTCATGCCGCCCTCCATTGAGTTTCTGACAACTTGGATATCGATCACTTGGTATGACTTGCAGTCATTTTCTTTTTACTGACTGTTTTCTTGTAGACGATTGAACAATTTTCGACCCAAGAAATGGGGCTGCATCATTCCAGCGCATGAGACAAGCCAATACTCGGGTTCAATGGGGACCATCGATGAAATTAGTGGCGGTTCGATACTCATCAATTGATACCTCTCTCGATTCCTTACCATAACCATCATCACCGCCAACCAAGTGGTACACCACTACCGCCCTCGTCGATATCTTTCGGTATCCCCGTTCTGGCGGAAGTCGAGTCCCACACATCATAATGGGAACGAATTCACGCGGTACTCGACCCGGACAGAATAGTGGCATTGGAAACCTTAGAAGATCTACCCGGAGTCTTAACAGCGGCTCTACAGGCCCCCAAAACTCATCCGTACTAGTATCACCGGCGTCAACGACATCGCCCCGCCGCCCGAGCTCTGCCCGTGGCAGACCGAACTTGCCCGTTGCTACGTCTTCCTCATCACGTCGGAGTAGCACCGCCTCACGAACACCACGAAAACCTCGTCGGCTATCGGCTCCTCAGCCCGGGCCAGGGGAGGAAGGGGGAGAGGCCGTCTTTGACGAAATTGTCGTCAGGACAAGTGACCCAGAGGAGTCAGACGATATGGACGAGGACCCTAAAATGGTGGCCGTGCCGGGAAACCCCTTGAGGTATGTTACTTGGCACGATGGCAGCCTTACATAACATTCCGACTTGATTTTGACGAGTGAGTTGCCATATTGTTGTTCACTTATCTCTGACGCTTTCTTTGCAGGTCAGAGGATGACGCCTCTGAGCATCTTGTCCAACCTACGCCTATAGGTGTTGTCACTCCAGAGAAGACCTTGGAGCCACTATCCAGAAAGCACGGGCCTAATACTGAAGACACAGAAGCAGTTGACGAAGGTGTACCGAACCCGGCAGCCTCAACTGCTGAGCCTGAACCCATCGCCCCTGAGGACGAGGCCCTAGCACATACCACCCTCCTAGAAGCACTGCCCACGGGGACAGCTCCTCCAGAACCCTTATCCCCAGTACCGACGGACTTGGCAAGGGGGGGCACGGGCGATCGAGAGCCGAAATCTACATCCGAAGATTCTGAGGACGCGGTTTCTTCAGATGCGGGCAGGGCCGAGGAGGTTCCTGCACAGTCAAGTCTCTCAGTGGCAATACTCACAGGGGCATCCTCCTTGCAATTAATGTCTCCAGAGGCGGAGCCTGTCGATTTCAGTACAGCTGCTCCAGACTTTACCAATCCCGACCCTTTCGAGCTAGAATCCATGTTCCCTCCTGCTCAAGATGATTCAATGGCAAGTCAAGCGCCCATGGATATTGGCCCTTCTGTTCCAGAATCGCCAGAACAAGCTCATAAGGATACGACAAAGACGGAAAACATACCTCTCGACTTGCAAGTCGCTGCACTTCGGCAAGAACAGTCAAAACCTGCCCTTTCAGGGCTCACAGAGACGACTCCAAGGGTTCAGTCAAGAATTGAAGGGGAGAGCATGGATGTGGATGCAGATGAGTCGAAGCCTTTCGAAACGGAGGAGGGTATGAAGTCTGTCCAAGGCGGCTCCGAGGAAGATTCAGGGATGAAAGCACCTTCCGATCCGCTCCCTGCAAATATGTTCGCCCTGAATGCAGGCTCTCATGAATCGAATCAGTCATCTCCCGAGCCTATACGACACGGTACTGGGTCAGACTACTCGTCTCCTAGGCCGACAGAACAAAACCTCATGGATATGGAGCTTCCCGAGGCGAACAACTCTGCTGAGGCTGCTCACGCCAATGCGTCTAAACCCGAGGCACACAAGGACCTGGCTTCTGAAAACGCGACCTTTACAGACAAAGCTCCTCCTGAGCTGAGGGAATCAAAACTTCTATCCCCCCAGCCAACCGAAACAATTACAGCAGATCCGTTGTCTTTCGCTGTGTCCGAGTCACTCCCGGAGGCTCAGCCGAAAATCCCTGGAATGGGTGCAACACCAACAAGCTCTGTTTTGAGTGATCTTGAAAACATTAATGCTGCCGCTCCAACAGGAGCTGCGGACGAGCTGCCCGACACCATGGATGGTCATGATGACGCCTCCTCCGAACTTAGCGAGGCGATTTCTACTGATCTGCTATCTACAGACATGACACATCCTAACCTAACCCCCGCCAAATCAGCCATTAGTCACCTGATTGGGGAATCACGGAATTCTCTCGCCTCCTCAGCTTCAGCTCTCACAGAGCGATCGGGCTTGTCTTCGAAACCTCCCTCAATCTCTAGCAAAGCGACGACTCCTCTCGATTCAGGTAGCCCGAGAGAAGCGTCGTCACATATCGCCTTTTTCTCGAATCCCATCTCGACAGCTCAGCCACGGTCGGCATCAAGGATACGATTCGACGTGCGCCCTAAAGTCTCTGTGCCCACAGATCTGACGCCGCAGGAATATGCAGTGGAGTGCATCGAAGCCGCTGAGAACTCCCGTCTGAATCCATATGCCCTACATCAAGAGGAGTATCTCATGCTGCGGTATCACATCAGCCATGCGCAAGTCACGACATATCTGAATATTCGAAATGGCATCCTGCGGCTCTGGGTGAGGAATCCACAAATAGCAGTCACGCGGCAAGAGGCAATTGGGTGTGCCAAAGACACACGCTGGTTCGATGTTGCAAATGTGTGCTTCGACTGGCTCGTCCGTCGTGGCTTCATCAACTATGGCTGCGTGGAGATCCGACAGCAGAAGCGGAGAAATAGCGTCAATGAAGACTCAAAGCCAAGAAAGAGAAGGACTGTGGCAGTCATTGGCGCTGGTTTTTCCGGATTAGGGTGCGCCAGACAGCTGGAGGGTCTGTTCACACAATACTCTAAGCGATTTCGAGACATGGGCGAGGATCCTCCCAGAGTTGTCGTCCTGGAGGGAAGAAATCGAGTCGGCGGTCGAGTTTACTCTCGTGCCTTCCAGACACTACCAGACACTGCGCCAGGTGTATTTCGAGGAAAGCGTTTCACGGCAGAGATGGGCGGCATGATTATCACTGGCTTTGACCGGGGCAATCCTCTGAACATCCTCGTGAGAGGACAACTTGGCTTGCCATACCACTGCTTAAGGAGCGACATGTCTCTTTATGACACCCACGGTACGGCCGTGGACCCTGTCCGAGATGAGATGGTGGAGCACCTTTTCAATGCATGTCTTGACCGCGTGAGCGAGTACAAATTCAAGTCGCTACCAACAAAACTCATTGAAGGGAATCACGACTTGATCGACGAGGGACGAGATAGCACCGCAGAGGGGCACAAGACCATTGCTTTAGAAGAGGAGAAGGTCGCTGCTCAACCTCATGCTCCGTCCGTCTCACAGCAGAATGTCGCACCAGAGACTCACCTCGTACCCGTGTCTACGGACAGGATGACCGGCAAAGTTCACGTCGAGCCCGGAACGCCTGGCTCTACGAGGGCTGCGTTCAAGGCGAAGTCGATCGGATGGACTCTGAAGGCCGGAGTGGCCGAGACAAGAGATGTCGATCTGGAAACCTCGGCTAGTAATCCGATCGCCACTCTAGGTTCGATTGTCGATGAAGCACTGATGCAGCACAAAGAGATCCTTGATTTGAATGCTCAAGACTTCAGACTCTTGAATTGGCACATAGCCAATCTCGAGTACAGCAATGCCACCAACTTGAACCGGCTGAGTCTGCAAGGATGGGATATAGATGCCGGCAACGAATGGGAGGGCAAACACACCATGGTCGTTGGTGGTTATCAAAGTGTTGCCAGAGGGCTTTCGATGCTTCCTGCTCCACTCAGTATTCAACATAAGGCGCCTGTGAAGCGCATCGGATACACTACTGAGGGCTCAAGTGGTCCAGCAAAGATCGAGATGGAGGATTGTCAGTCGATAGAAGCCGACTATGTAGTCAACACCATTCCTCTGGGTGTCCTGAAGCACGGCAACATCGAATTCCAACCTCCACTCCCTTCATGGAAGACGGGAGCCATTGATAGGCTTGGCTTTGGTGTATTGAACAAGGTCATTCTCGTCTACAAGGAAGCTTTCTGGGACAAAGATAGGGATATTTTTGGCATGCTCCAAACTCCGATCAACCGTCTCAGCCTGAGCCAGAAAGACTACACCTCCCGCCGTGGACGGTTTTTCCAGTGGTTCAACGTCACAAACACGACTGGTATGCCCTGCTTACTGGCTTTGATGGCTGGCGACGCAGGCTACGATACTGAGATAACTCCGAATGACGAGCTTGTCGCCGAAGCAACTGAAATCCTGCGGATGCGATACGGCGCCCGAGTACCGTCCCAGCCTCTCGAAGCCATTGTCACAAGATGGGAATCGGACAGGTTTGCACGAGGCAGCTACTCAAACGCCGGTGTCAAGATGCAGGCTGAAGATTACCAGATCATGGCCAAACCGATCGGTAATTTGCACTTCGCCGGCGAACATACCATTGTGACGCATCCCGCCACTGTCCACGGTGCTTATCTCTCTGGCCTCAGGGCCGCATCAGATGTCCTCGACTCGATGCTTGGCCCGATCGAAATTCCAATACCCTTGGTCCTTCCCCGTGAAACATCCGCCTCCCTCAAGCGCAGGGCTCAAGAAGAGAACAAAGACCCCGCGCAAGCCCGCCTTGAAGCCTACGAGATGGAGTTGCAAGAGCACATCTTCTCCAAGATCGGCCACTATCCGATAAAGCCCGGCAAGGTAGCCGGCAACCCATACCTCCTCTTCAACAAGGCCCACTACGAGGAAGGTCGCAAGCGCTGCGAGGAGGGGCGACGAGCGGGCAAGGGCAAGCCCTCACCCAACGAGGTGCGCACCATGACGTCTAAGATGTGGAAGGAGGCGGCACCCGAGGTGCGCAAGCCGTTCGAGGATGCCGCCGAGGAGCAGAAGCGCAACTTCGCGCAGGCCCTCAGGGACTGGACCGAGGCGGCGGCCAAGTGGGAGCGGGAGGCCATTGGGCTGAGGGAGAGGTACGTCAAGGAGCACCCGAGCGTGCCGACGCCGGAGGAGATGGCGGCTTCCGCAGCTGGCTGGTGCACGAGTGGTGGGAGGCGGGCGAAGAAGAGGGTTGCTACTTATGCGGAGGAGGATAGCGATGTCGATATGGATTGAAGAGCACGATGGTCGGTGACAAACAACAAAAAGAGAGGCATGCAAACAGGGGGGGAGGGGTTGTGTGGATTCCTTTCTGGTCATGACACTCCAGTTGAGTGGCTCAAGTTGCCTACTTTGTTCAACGGCGCATATGGTCGGTCGGTCGGCATCATACATTCTGGGGATGGTGGGTTGGCAACAAACGATACCGAGATCACGCATGGTTGGTGTTGGGGAAAAAACGGGTGGGGGGTGCAACGCTTTGCTTGCTATTAATTCTTTCTACTTCTTACCGTGGGGCTTTGAGCGGCGTTTGTTCAAAACGCCGCCAGGGCATGGTCAATGTATTGTGTTAATCGAATGAAATGGCATCATTGGCTTGTTTGTACAGGCATTTGAAAATCTGGTGTGATGCTGTGGACTACGATCCTGTTCAGCCTGGAAACGAAACCATTGGAGTTTGGATACGCGTTATGTGTTTCATTCGCAGCGGTTCGACGTTGCAGGATTGTACTCTCGCGGTCTTTTTTAGACTTACTGTAAGTTGCATCAGGTTTCTGCTGCCACATTGTTGTTCCCCCATGCGGCAATATCTGGTCACAGTTTGGACCTTTTGGGCCAAACTACTTAGTACTTAGGTAGTCATTACTTGTTGCAAATGGCCTCATCATGAGCCTGTAAAGTGATTCACGTCAAGTAATAATGACCCACGCAGCGTCGCTCAAGGGGTCAATGTCATCAGCTCAAATTCTCTCTGTTCTACCGGTCTTAGTACACGGGTGGACGGTGCCATTTTGATGTGCATTTGATACAAAAGAAAATAGGCTAGATCGTCACTTCCCCCTTTGCACCGCCCAGGTCCCGCTGACGTTTCTCTTCCCAATACGGAGGCTTCTGCGTCGCGCTATGTTTACTGGTCTGCGGAGGCGGCGGCACCAGTGATAATCTCGACCAGTTCGCCAGTAATGACGGCTTGTCGGGTTCGGTTGAAGAGAATCTGGTACTTGTTGATCATCTCACCGGCGTTCTTGGAGGCGTTGTCCATGGCGTTGCGACGGGCAGACTGCTCGCAGGCGTGGCCCTCAGCCAGACCCCAGAAGATGGCGTTGGCGAGAGCGTACTCCCGCAGGTTGGGGAGGAGCTCCTCATCGGTCTCGAAAGCGGAGATGTTCTCTGTAATTGAAGTCAGCCTTGAAGTCCAGAGTTATTCGTTCCAGTCGATTCCTAGACGTACGGGATGCCATGATAGCCTCCTCGGAGAAAGCATCAATGGTGGAAGGCTCGTGGCTCTGAGCGTTGACGAACTTGTTGTAGAGGACCTTGACCTCGGCGTAGTCGGCAGGCAGCGAGACGACCTGGTCGGCGATGGCCTGGGCCTCGGCGAAGGTGGGGATGTCCTTTCCAACGCCAGTGAAGGTCAACTGGATGTCCTTGGCCTGGGTTCGCTGCAGCTGGGCCTTGCACTTCTCGCCCAGGATGACGAGCTCGTATCCGTTGGGCTTCTCGGCGTACAGGCGACGGATGTAACGGGAGAGACCGGAGTGGACACCACCGCAGAGACCCTTGTCGGAGGAGCAGACCACCAGCAGAGTCTTCTTGTCCTCGCCCTCGAGGGGCTTGGTCTCGGCCTGGTCGAACACCTCCTTGGAGGTCTCACCGTACTTCTTGGACTCGGCCATGGCGCGCTGGGCGCGGGTGAGCTTGGTGGAGGCGACGATCTTCATGGTCTTGGTGATCTTCTCAATGTTGCGGATGGACTTGAGACGGCCCTCGATTTCTCGGAGAGTCGCGAAGCCGGCGGCGGCATTGGTGGACGTGACGGCGCTGTTTCCGGGGGAAGGAGAGACATATTAGCTTGCTATACTGGCGACTTGGTCTGATGCCCATTGCCCATTCTCTATCCCGTCACTCCCAACTATCTCCTGCACCGGCCCAAGATCCATAGACCATCTTGTTTCGATGGTGGTGGTGACGTCCCCAATCCCGCGCTCCACTTCCGTTCAACATCAAACACATACCGAGAGGGAATTGCAGCTCCAGCTCTCAGAGCCGGCCGCGCAGCTCGGGACAGCATTTTGCCTTTGGGTATGCTCTGCCAACGGTGGCCTTAAGGGAGCAGAAAAGGATCGGAAAACCAATTGATCGGACTTTGACCAACTGGAGTGGGGGTTGACGAAAGTAAGTCGAGAGCTATCTTCTCTCTCTCAAGGTCAATTGACGCTGCTTGGTCGAGCAAGGCTCCGTTCTCCGTCTTCTTTTCGCAGTCCCCGAACCGGTCTAGCCGTCGCGTCACGTGCCTGCTTTGGGTGGTCCTTGGCAGGCCTGACTGACGTGCCTGCCCAGTCAGTGGCAACTGGAATCCGCAAGCTTGGTAAGTCCTGCTACACAGTACTAACTTACTTACTAAGCACACGGCGGGGCGTGCTCATAGATCCAATAGGATTCTCCGACTCAGGCTGTCATTCTATTCGTGCCGACTTCACAATAGCGAGCGCCTGGCTTTTGCGCCGTCCAGCCCTGCCCATTGTTTCTCTCTCCCTCTCTTCTCACTCACTTGACTAAACTTTTCTCTCTCAACTTGCGCCACTGCTTATACTTTCTTGACATTCACTGCCCCTATGAAGTTTTGCCCAGGTCAGGTCTGCCGCAAAACCATAACATTCTCTCTAGAACCGGGGCTCGGATCCCGAGCCTGAGGTGTGCTGTTCCTTTACATCCTACTTGCGCTTACTTCCAACCTCACATCACTTCCCTTTTGCGCTACCGCAAACCTCCTTACCAGCCTCGGCTTGAGCGGCCGCTCAGGACACAGCACCCAGCAAAACACCTTCAAATACCTCCAATCCCATCAATCCGAACCAAGATGTCTTCTTACGGAGAATCTGATGACGATCTGCCCCTGGCAAGGCTGAACGGCAACCACGGTAAGTAGTCTAGTCCTCGAGATTTTGGCAAAAACGCCCCCATCCCACGACTTACCTTGGGTGTCACCTCGGTCGCCTACCTATTGTCAACCCTGCCAACCATCGCCTCGAAGCACTTTCTTGTTTCTGGCGACTCACTGACACTCTTGACTTGCAGTCTCGTCATCCAGGATCTCGAAATCCGAAGACACGGCTATGGACGGCTCCACACCTACAGCGCAGCCTGCTACCGCAGGCATCTCAATCCGCAACGGCCCAGTTGATGGCGGCGAACCAATGGACATAGATCAACCGAATGGAATCGCAAAGAGGAAGTCGCGATCATCCATTAGCAAGAACCTCAGCTACAAGGACGAGTCAGATAGTGACGAAGGAGCTCCTCTGGTGGGTGCAAAATCCATTTGCCACCCGGCATAGCGCTGTACTCTCCTCCACAAATGCGCCGTTTCTGACTAAAGTATCAGGCAAAACGCCCCAAGACCGTCTCCAAGAAGACCGTTCCCAAGGACGAGGACGACAGTGATGACGAGCCCATCGCCAAGAAGTTGCCCCCTTCGTACAAGGAAACCGCGATCCCAGACGACTCCTCCGACGATGACAAGCCTCTCGGTGCGAAGCTGGCCAAGAAGAAGGCCGAGATCGAGAAAGATGCCGAAAAGGAGGCCAAAGCCATTCGCGCAAAGGAAGCCAAGGCCAAAAAGGCTGCTCCAAAGAAGGCTGTGAAGAAGGAGGAGTCTTCTGATGACGAGCCGCTTGCCAAACCCGCCAAGCGACAAGCAAACGGCACCGCGGCGAAGAAGGCCAACGGCGTCAAGACCGAGAAGGCTCCAGTTAAGGGCAAGGCAGCGCCGAAGAAAGCTGAGGCCAAGAAGGACAAGTCGCCAGACGAGGATGAGGACGACGATGTTCACGAGTGGTGGAATGAGCCGAAGCCAGAAGACGACAGCGTCAAGTGGAACACCCTCGAGCACAATGGAGTCATCTTCCCTCCAGCCTATGAGCCTTTGCCGAAGAACGTCAGGCTCTATTACGATGGCACCGCTGTGGAGCTCCACCCCGATGCTGAAGAAGTTGCAACATTCTTTGGTAGCATGTTGAACTCGACCAACAATGTGGAGAATCTGGTCTTCCAAAAAAACTTCTTCAAGGATTTCACGGACATCCTCAAGAAGACTGGAGGTGCCAAGGACAAGAACGGCCACAAGGTTGATATCAAAGAATTCTCCAAGCTTGACTTCAAGCCTATGTACGAGCACTTCAGGACACTTAGTGAGGAGAAGAAGGCGTGGACAAAAGAGCAAAAGCTCCAGGCGAAGGAAGAGAAGCAGAAGCTTGAGGAGCCTTACCTGCACTGCAAGTGGAACGGTCGCAAGGAGAAGGTTGGAAACTTCCGTGTCGAACCTCCTGGATTGTTCCGTGGCCGTGGTGAGCATCCCAAGACTGGCAGTGTCAAGAAGCGTGTGCTGCCAGAGCAGATCACCATCAACATTGGCAAGGGAGCCAAGGTACCCACGCCACCGCCAGGTCACAAGTGGAAGGCCGTCCAGCATGACAACAAGGCGACTTGGCTGGCTATGTGGCAAGAGAACGTCAACGGCAACTACAAGTACGTCATGCTTGCAGCCAGCGCCTCTGTCAAGGGAAAGGCAGACATGGCCAAATTCGAGAAGGCTCGCGAGCTCAAGAAGCACATTGATTACATCCGGAAGGATTACACAAAGAAGCTCAAGAGCGATGTCATGCAGGAGCGACAGATGGCGACCGCGATGTACCTCATCGACAAGTTCGCACTCAGAGCTGGAAACGAGAAGGATACCGACAACGAAGCTGACACGGTCGGTTGTTGTTCTCTGAAGTTTGAGCACGTCACTCTTCGTGAGCCCGACACGGTGATTTTCGATTTCCTGGGCAAGGACAGCATCCGGTACTACGATGAGGTGAAGGTCGATCGCCAGGTCTTCAAGAACTTGAAAATGTTCAAGAAGTCTCCGAAGGAGGACGGAGACGACATCTTCGATCGGGTGAACACCTCGCAACTGAACAAGCACTTGTCCAACTACATGGCTGGTCTCACGGCAAAGGTTTTCCGTACCTACAATGCGTCATATACGATGTCGAATCTCCTCCAGAAGCTTGATCCCAAAAAGCATAAGAACCTCACGATCAACGAGAAGGTGAAGCTTTACAACGACTGCAATCGGGAGGTCGCTATTCTTTGCAACCACAAGCGCACCGTCGGAGCTAGCCACGAGCAGCAAATGGAGAAACTTGGTGACCGAGTAAGACTTGATTTCTTGATTGATACCTCTATATACACGCTAACATGATTGCAGATCAAAGGACTCAAGTACCAGAAGTGGCGAAACAAGATGATGATCCTGGATGTGGATACCACACAAAAGAAGAAGAAGGGTGCCAAATTCTTCGAGAGAGAGTCTGACCTTGATGATGAGTGGGTTCTGAAGCACCAGGCTTTCCTCGTGGAGGATCAGCGCTCAAAGATCACCAAGAAGTTTGAGAAGGAGAACGAGAAGCTTGTCGCCGAGAAGAAGAAGCCTATGCCCGAAAAGGAGCTGAAAGAACGTCTCAAGGCGGCGAATGAGCTCGAAGCCAAATACAAGAAGGAGAACAAGACCAAGAAGGTTGAGGCCGAAGGAAAGGGCCCAACCGTTTCGAAGTTTGAGACCAACGTCAAGAAGATCGAGGAGCGCATCAAGAACCTCGAAGCTCAGTCGGCCGATCGCGAAGGCAACAAAGAGGTTGCCTTGGGAACATCCAAGATCGTAAGTTGAACGAACGGATTATGAGACTTGCTTTGTGCTGACCTTTCGATAGAACTACATCGATCCCCGACTCAGCGTCGTCTTCTCGAACAAGATGGATGTGCCCATCGAGCGACTGTTCCCGAAGACTCTTCGCGAGAAATTCAAGTGGGCCATCCAGTCCATCGCAGACGACTCATCTTGGGAATTCTAGATCTTCTTCACCCCAATGGCACGCAGAATTACGACAGTCTTACCAGCATGCAATATCTACGTCGAGTTGGCACGACAATCGCCCACCGTTTGTCCTATGGGCTTCTTTCGCCACACGGACCCTTTTGACCACCCCATCAGGGGCAGAGTGCTTTGGTTACGGACGCAGCTGGAATACTTTCTGCGAGGCAATTTCATGCTATCCCGATAAACACTTGAATGCTTACCGACGATAGAGAGGATACTAGATTTCCCCTGAATGTATTGTAGGATCCCGGTCCGATGTTCACTAGAGAGTAGGTTTTATGAAAACCATGCTCCAGGCAACAAACCCAAAACAAACAGGAAAATTGCTTAGACGAAACGATGAATTTACATCTCGAAATAAATCGTTGTCATCAACCCAGTCGCTCCGTGATGTTGTCCCATGATGGTCTAAGAGTGATTGCTTCCTTGTCAACCACACTATGTTTTTGAAAATTTTGTGAACCACGGGCATCGGTACATAGTGCTCTTTTTGCGAGTCCACGTTCAGAGAAATGATATTCGAAGTGAGGCAAAGCAGGCCAATGCAGTACGTTGGTATTTTTGCCCTCTGCAAATGAGATCAGGCTCGTGCTTTCTATGCCTATGTATGCTGACGGCTGAACTTCACCAGGCTACGAAGACCTGGTATCCATCATCGCCTCAACACCGTCACCCAATCACCGCAAGCCATCTTTCATGGCCTCTCCAAGCAGACGCGCCGAGTATTCCCTCTCGTTGTGGTTGAAGGCCACGTCCTGGGCCTTGAGCAAGCCCGCTCTGGTGAGGCGGTGCTGCTGGCTGGCATCCTGGCTGTTCAGCCTTGTGTACTCCTGGATCGTGGCAGCGCGACCTTTACGGGCCCATTCGTACAGCGCCAGGCGCGAGGGGACCTTGTCGGGTGTCGTTCCGAGAGGGATCATCATCGCGATGGAGACGGCGTCCTCGATAGCCATGGCTGGAACGGGTGCCGGGATCCTTGATCTTTCCGGCAAGGATTGTTCCACTGGCGCGCTGGTCAAGCTCTTTCAATAACTGGATGATATCGGCCTTTTCGGGGCCTTGGTCGTTTCTTTTAGCTTGAAGGGGTGTCCCATTGGAGCATGGTCGTCGCTCTTCCCCTGTATAGAATCGACGGCCGATAAAGACCGCCTTGAATGGTCCGGCTCCGTGCGTAAAGGGTAGCCGTCAAAGTGGACGATGTTGTTACGGGCGCAACGAAAGTGATGCAATGTATCGACCAGTCAATACCCAATAGTCGTTGACTCACCCTTGCGTTGCTCAACTTGCCTCCGCGGACTCGGAAGTCGAATATGTAGCGAGCCGGCGCCGATGCACGATGCCCGGCCGCGTTAATGTGGAGCAACCGCCGAGTCCATCATTCTGTTCCAAAGACAATATACCTGGGCGACAACCTCCTTCACGTTCACGTCAACAGCAAACAATGGGGAGTCTCTTAGTTGTTTTTTTTCATGAGGTGGGCTAGCAGTTGCTGCACCGCCCGCCTCCAACGTATGAGTCTTTCATTAGGTATGTGCTTGAGCTCGCCGTTTCTCGGCGCGTAGCCATGTATCCCTTTCCCAGCGCCATCCGATGCCACTCATGCTTGAAGAGTCCCCGCCTGGTCACCCTTGGTGCCTCGCTTTTCTCTAAACTTAATATGTACCAACGACCATCCGAGACCTTATTATCACCCATCAATATGTACAAGTGTCTCCTAATTATAGGCCGCTTCCCGAAGGCCCTCCCTCCCCGAATAATCACAGGCCAAGTAAGACAGCCCAGTACAGCACCAGAAGTGCTGTGACCTGGAGCTACACCCAACACGACGTGGGTCAAATAGAGATCGCGTCGCGCGAGACAGGTGTCTTGAACCCGACTGTCGGGCATTAAAAGTAGCGGCGGCCATGGCCGAAGCCGCTGTCGCACTCGTGACCACGAGAGAGCCTTGGTCGTCGTAGCTTTTGCTGGCTGTGGCCCCTCCCCTGAGAGTACAATTATTGTTGCTGTGAAGCCTCGTCCGTCCCCTGAAGAGACGGTACTTTCATCGCCAGACCCCGTTGCAAAGAACGAAGATGAAGAAGCTGAGGGGCCCGGCAAGAAGGAGTACATGAGGTGGCTCTGCGATATATGTTAACTCAACCCTGTTCGTTGTAGAATGCGGAATTGGGAAGGCCTTATGCCTGAGTTCAAACGTACTAACTGCTGTCGAGCTGTTTGGTACAATCTTGCCTGCCGACGTCATATGCCAACCGCTGGGTATCGAGTTCACGCTCGCGACAACGGTAGACGTGCCGTCGCCGATGCCGCTGCCAGGGAAGTTGGACGAGTCGGTAGTTGTGGCTCCGCTCACGCTGGTGACAGTGGCAGCCTCGCCGGCGTTGGCGTTGATCTCACCGCCGTTGCTCTTGATGGACTCCCACGTCCCGGACGTATCGCCGTAGGAGTACTCGCTGCCGGTCGAGTAGTCGGTCACGGCAACGCTCTGCACCACCGCGGAGAAGGGGCCACTCGAGTAGTCCGTCGCGCCGCCAGCCCAGCTAATGGTGCCCTCCGAGTTGCCGGAGTCGCCACCTGCCCAGATTCCGAACTTGAGCTGCATGGGGGTCTGGGGGTAGTAGTCCGGGTACGTGGTGGACTCGAGCACCCGCACGACGGTGCCGCCGACCGACCAGGCAATTCGGTCTGAGGACCAGTCGATGGTGTAGGTGACAAAGTTGGACTGGTTGTCGGGAGCGTCGGCGATGACGACGGCGTCGTCGGCCCGGTCGCCTTTCCCAAAGTACATGAGCTGTACCTTGGAGGAGTCGCTGCCGAGGAACTCCATGTCGATCTCGTCGAGGTCGTCTGACTGGAGTACCACGGAGGTGACAATACCGGTGCCAGGAGCGACCTTCATGGTGATATCGACCTTGCCGAACATGATGTAGAAAATGCTGTTCAGCTGCGGTGCGTCGCCCGACTCAGTGATGGTGAATGTGACACCATCCGAGCCATATGATGGCGTGCCGCCGCTTGATGAGAATGAGTTGACTTCACCCTGTGTGAAGTCCACATCAATGGCCATGCCCAGTGCCTCGTCAGCATTACATGCTAGAAGTTGTATGTTAGTGACCATGCTCTGTGTGTTTAGGACTGGTGGTGAACAACCCACTTGTCTCTGTTGGATTGCAGTTTGTGCTCGTCTGGGCTGTGGAGAAGCTGGCAAGCAGCAATGCTGTTCCTGCCACCCATATTGGCCTCAGGAAGTGCATTGTGACTGGATCAGATCGTATGTTGGCGTAAGTTTGCTGTCCCGAGTCTGCACCGCTTGAGTGAGAGGGAGAGATGGAGCCGGAGCGTCGATACAGGTAAATGTACAGTCAACGTCGTCAAACAGGGTGAAGCAACAAGGTTGGTCTGAGATCGTCGGTTTCCAGGTGTTACGATCGATGGTACAGATTCGGCACTTCGTTTTCTAGGAGGATGAAGTCAAGGATCCGATTCCACAAAAGTTTGAAGGTCTCGGGAGATGACATGGTAGCCACATGCTTTTGTCTTATGTATGGTTTGCTGTGTTATGTATATATGCAAGCTGGAAGGGGGGGGCGCCGAACAACCGGGCCACTGCTGTTGCTTTCCCAGCCTCATCAAATCATAGATATAAAGCCGGCAGCGTCATCCCACCCACGTAACGTTCGGCCATGTTACGAGCAGGGAGACTGGGGGGGGGGATCTCTTTTTGCTGTCTAGTTCGCAGGACGCAATCCGGATTCCAGTGTAATGTTTTGATTGGCGCAATTCCATGACCCCTTTCAGGGCCGGGCCAAACTTGGTAAATCGAGGTGGTTGGGAGGCGGGCCTTGGAGGGGGCCCTGTAGCGTGTCTTGCGGGTGTGTTCACTATCAGCACCCAGGCCTACCTCAGCGCCCATTTGTTAGATGGATCTTTTGGCAGGTGGAGCTACGGGGCCGCCTGCACCTTCCAGCTTCATCATCATCTTTGATCAATTCATTCTTCAAGAGAGCACGGTTCCGCCCTGTCTTATTGCACTCTGCCCTTTTTCTGGACACCTTCCATCTTGGCTGCTAACCATTGCAGTCTTGGAGATTGACTGCTCGAAAGTTGCCTGGCGAATGCCATTGACGTCAGTATTTGAGTTATGCCAAACTGATGGGATCCTCAGCGTTGACTGGGCTGGGTGACACAAGCTATGTGATACCACTACCAGCATGCCGTCCTCTCGGGTCTAGACGCCTCCACCCCTAGTCCTATACACTACACAGGAAGGAGGAACCAGTATATTCCTCGGAGAACGTCGCCGCCATTGGCACCAGGAACATCGTCCTCTTCATATTCCGCCATCATGATGGGCATGGTCCTGTATGGCCTCGACCCGCCCACCGTGAAGTAAAGCTCACGGGCATGGGGCAAAGCTACGAGATATTGATCCGATACACCAGGGAAGCCTTGAAGTCAAGGATGAGGAACGCCTCTCAATTGCCAGCGTCCCTCAATTGCCAGTATGAGCGAGCATTTCCACTCAAGGAGCATGTCTGTTTGAGGGGGGTGGGGTCCCCTTAACTCCAGAATATATTTCAATCTGTGCCTCAAAGAATATTTCCTCCTGCGATACCATACCTCCCAGCTCCGCCGCCCACTGGTGTCAAACCTCGTGGAAGGCGCCATAAGCTGCGTTGAACCGTGCTGCCAGACTCGCGGGCCTTTGTGATGGACTACATCCATACAAAAGAATAAGAGTCGGCTTGCCTCTGAGTGCGGACGCAACTAAAACCTCGGAAAGAAGAGCAGCTTTGTCATCCAGGTTCTCTCAGGAAAGAAGAGCAGCCTTGTCATCCAGGTTATCTTCCCCTGACAACGACCTGACCTGCAACCGCCGTAGTAGGGCGTGCCCACATACGCTCAAGAGCATGGCTACACAGGCAGCCCACGGCAGGAATCCCAGCATGATCATGTTCTGGGTGGCCCCAACGAGATGACCCAGAACGACAGACCCGGCGATGGCGACAGTGAAGACGAGAGGCTGGTATGGATCATCATGCTGATGACGGTACAGGAAACACGACACGCAGCAGCCGAGGAGCAGACAGGACGTGAACATGACGCCTGCTGAGGGATGGACGTGTGGGGAGTCAACATGCGAGCCTTCGAACACACCCTCAGCGCTTGCGTGGGACGCCTGGGCCGACCAATTTCAGAATCAGCTACTGTTCGAAGTCCGCAGTTGGATTTGGGCCGGAGAAAACAAAGAGAGAGGAAAGAAATCGAAATTGAACCCACAGTGTGTCTCTCTGAGTCGACGGTATACCATGTCGTCACGACAGAAGACGCGACGGCGGGAATCAGCTCGATGGCCCTCGGTGAGGCTCTGAGCGGACATCGATTGGGAGAGCGATATGGAGAGTCCCCCGTTCGAGCACACGTGTCTGCCATTATGATCAATAGACGAACGGAGGTCCGTAGCCGGAACGAGAAAAAGGGGGCGTTTGGGAAGTGGCAAATTTGGGGATGGGGCTCAAAACAATCACGTCGCCGATTCCCAGCTTTGATGCTTCCCCAAGTTCATTATATACTCAAGCACAGACAAGGCACGAGGCATGCAGTGTCAAGCTCGACCTATCAAACCTAGAGTCTGACAGGAATCAGGCTGAGCGGGTGCTCAACGTGGTGCCACACTAGTTGGTGTGACACACCCAGGAGGTAATTCGGACAAACACATCGCTCGGCTCCAATCCCATTAGAATTGGTTTCCTACAGAGACATGTATCAACATATTTCGATGAGCGGCACTGCCTCACACCAAGCTGCATTGATGTCCAAGGCATAATAGTCGGGCGGAAAGAAGGCAACAAGGCGACCAGTTGTAAGCTGGTTCGCCCGAGGTAATTACCTAACAGTTTTCACATCCCCATCTATTCATCTCGGACATCATAAGGCACCTGGAGCCCTCTGGGCTGATTGATGAAGGTCGTCTATCATTCTCTTACGTGCTGGAAGTTCATGGTACATGGTATCAAGGCCTTCATCGGCAGGCTGTCAGATGACATGTCCGCCCGCAGAGCGGAGATGGTAGAAGAGTACATTGGCAGGCGGTCGTCCGCCATGAACAAACGAGGCAAGCAAGGCTGCAACCACGCAGGAAGCAGCCAAGAGCACCGTAACTGAGTATCGCGTGAAAGCCACCGCTGGGCATCAACATCTCTCAGGAAAGCCCGCCGGTCTGCCTCTCCCTACTCCTCGCTTTCTCAGCCTCAAGCACCAGGACACACAAAATGACACTGTGCCCCGGGCTTTAGAACAAAGCTTGAAGCGCTTGTTATTCCTTAACACCGTTGATCTATATCAACCCTGACGCCACCCTACTCGACAATCTCAAGGTCACAAATGCCTTCACTGCATCTCGTCCCTTGCTTCATACCTAGGCGGCCTATTATCAACTGAAGAAGCAGTCTTTCGCCCGAGATCATTGTTCGTCCTTTTGGAGTCTCGTTTCTTGCCTGCCGTGGTCGTTGGTCGTCTTGGCCGTCTTTCGACATGAGCTCGTTAGACATCGGACATCGTCAACTCCAAGTCATATTTGGTCTGGACGTGGAAACTCGCTTCAATATCCAATTGCTCTCAGGTAGTCTGTTGATGGGCTCATCGATAGCCTATCCCATTCTATCACAGGATAGAAGCCGGTGGGCATCAGTGTGAGTTGAGACCTACAAAACTCTAATCTTTATTGTCTTTTTGGAGTTCTGAGACGGGACACTGCATCCGTGTTGCCCTATCACTGTGGTCACTGGTTACGCCCCCTCCCCTCTTCCCGCCCTCTCTTTATCCAGCAGCCTCTTTGGACAAGGCTATTGTATGCCTGACCGCTAAGTCTGACCACAGGGCATTGTGCACATTCTTCCTCTCGGGGATCTCATTCAATGGCCTTCAGATCTGCAAAATCCTCAAGTAAAACCCCCGCCCCCCTCTCACATACACGAGCTCTACAACAAGACACGGCGGGTCTAACATGGCTTAGATACGGCCACTACACATTAGTGGTCTGTGTTGTTGGCACCATCCTCATCATGGCCTTCGGGCACAATACACTTGCTGAGCATGCCCATTTTATTCCGGTCTACGCCATGGGGTCAAGCTTTGTGACAGCCGCTTGGCCCTCCTTAGAGGAAAGCTGGACCCGGGTACGGAGCGATGGCCATCAACATCTACCTATATATATTCAGGAGACGTCCCAACACCCGGAGGGGCGGAACACTCTCTTGGAAGTATACCGAGTCGAGTCTGAGCCCCAAGCCGCCCTCAGGGCCTCAATGTCAAGTTGGCTAAGGGACCAAAGCCGACAAAGGAGCTCCCCGCCCTCGTTTTCGCCTCCGCCTTCTCTTGTAGAAGACGAGCCTCATCCAGAACAACGGCCCGTGGCTGCGTGGGTCCATGATATTCAACATATGGGGCCAGAATCCAATCGCTCCCAAGGCCGTTCCAATACGGACACCAGCATCTCGTTGAGCTCAAGGCCGGCAGTGCCGTCAGAGATCTCGACTGATGCTTTTGAACTTCTGGGCCAGAACGATTCCGCCCGAGTCCCAAGAAAGACCCAAACGAGGCGAGACATCGACAGCCTTGGCCGAATGAATACCCCGCGGGAGGAGCTGTCATCTTCAGGCTAGGTGGCTGACAGGAGCTGTATAGTCTGATTTCATTCTGGCCGAGGATAGACATGGGGCACAGTGGTCAGACTGTCGATGACCCACGGCGGCATAGGCACTGCAATGTTACTTGCCTCATGGAGCCGTGCTTTGATCTTGACTGGAGTCAGGCCTAGCCTTCTTAATATATATAGAGCCCCTCGCAACGTAAGCAACCTTTGGGGTTCGGTGGCATGCATATTTCGACCCTTCATGTTCGGGTCCCCCTTGTTGTTTTGCATCAGTCACCACTGCGTTTTCAGCCAGGCGTGAAGAACACGTTGGGAAAAACACACAACCACCGCTTGTGTATGAATGCTCGAGTATGGAGTCTTTTCTCATGGTGGCGAACTCGATCCAAATCAGTGTATATAACCCATTTTCATGTCAGGGTCACGGTTTGCTTACTGTAGATGAACATCAACTTGGGATCTGGTTCTGATTAGTATACCCAGAACAATCTTGGAGATTACAAGATCACCACTTGTACAGATAGACAGGGCGTCCGCACATCAAAAGACAGGTGGGAAGAGGTCGATTCTATCATTACTTCGGGAAAACGAGTTCCCAGGGTCAAACTGAACCGTTGAAGATGTGACAGACCCTAAGTAGTTAAGTAGGTAGCAAGCAGTGCTCTCTAAGAAGGTTGACAATCCATATTTTTACTTCCGCATCTCTATACCAGACTGCCCGATCTATTTGCGTCTGGGTTATTATTCGTCACTGCGGGGCAACTTCATCGTCACAAGAAACTCAATCAAGAGAAAGCCAAGACGCATAACATGATATACGCAGCTCCAACGCCTCGTTCATCATCGAAATCGTATTAACAGTAATTAAATAGGGATACTGTCGATATTCGACGAGAAAAATTGTCTTTTTTGTAGGTACCGTTCCTTGCTCTCCAGCCGTAGAAGCGCCCATCGCCCTTACCATCGAAGCCTCTGATAGAGCCAACCCCTGATCTATCCAGGGGCCGAGGTGGGAAACAAATCATCTGTTTTTTGGTACGTAGCCCCTACCACCTCAGCCCAAACCAGATCTAGATAAACGCAAGAAGATGGAGAGCAAGGGAAACAGGTAAAGAAAAATTAGAGTTGCAGCATATAGTTATCCGCTGGCGCAAGAGGACAACAGTAAGGACTCGCTCATCCCGAAGATTGTTGCTTCTGTTCCGGACTTTTATTACCCAAAGTCAGCCCAAGGGACTCTCGCGAAAACATGCCCGTCGCCCCTTTCTAAGGGTTCGAGGGCTCTCGGCTTCGCGCGTTGCTTTCCCTCTTGCCCAGGAAGCTGCGCCGGGTGAAGGTTGACTTGGGGCTGCCCGGCGCAAGGCTCCCGCCACCATTTGCTTCTGAGCTGACGAAGGTACTTTTCACAACAACCGTGCCACTGCCAACCTGGACCTCCTTCTCCTGCGCGGAGCCGCTCTCGTCCACGACGTATTTCGCCTCGCCCAGATCACCGTCGCTGCTAAAGGTGTGGTTCTCCTTGACTTGAATGGCGAACATAGCATCCGGCGTGCAGACGCATTTGAATGTCTCACCGAACTGGAAGACGGCTCCTGAGGCCTTGTGGTGTTTGGTCTTGCCGATGGTCTTACCCTTCGGCAACGTTTGTTGCACAATGATGTACAGATCCGAAGACGGTGGGAATCCAGACGCCGAGACAATAGTAAATGTTGCCGTGCCAGCACCTGGGCCGGGTATGACGGCGCTGTGGGTGGATGCTGCGCCGAAGCTCCTCGTACGGCTGTGGGTACCATTGCTTGAGCCAACAGCTGATTTAGGCGAGGCATCTGGTGATATCTCTTCCTCGGGAATCGCAAGGCCGGCTGACCTCGCAACACCGCCAGCTGCCGAGTCGGCTCTAGTTATCACCACTGGTGACTCCTGGAGGCTGGCGACCGGCGAGGCCGCGAGAGCATCATCCTCCTTCTTCTTTCCAGTGAAGCCGCGTTTCATGAAAGAGGCTCCTTTGCCAATACCATGGGCGAGACCAGCAGCGCCTTTGATAGGGGCACCAGCGACGCCGGTGACGATCCTGCCGGGTGCAGCGAACGTGCCAGAGAAGGTCGAAGTTCCTTGCCTGGCTCTGGTCACGTAATCGGGACGGAACAGCAAGCGCAATCTGACAACACCCGACTTTCCATCCAGGAGGAGTTTTATCTCCTGCGCCTTGAATGGGTCCAGTGGCTCCAGGTTGATATCAGCACCGCCGAGGAAGTCAGGCTTGTCCGCGAAATCCCAATCGTACACCTTAAGACTGAACTTCGCGGCAGTGCGGGAAGGAACAGGGACCTCAAAGAACTCATTCCAGGCTGGATGTAGGGTCTTCTTCTGCACCTTCGTCTTGAAAACCTCCTGGCCATTCAGTTCGAACTTGCAGTAAGGGTCACTCTTGCCGTTGGAGTCGGCCGAGGGCAGCTCCATGGCATCGAGCACGTCGACTCGAAGGTTGCCCATGTTGTTGATGCTCTCACTGGGGTCGAGATTCATCTTGACTGGGACATATTTGAGGCTGACTTTCACGGAGCTAGGCCTTCCATCTTCGTCCTTCATTATTAATGTTGTAGGATTGTTCTGATAGATATTAGTTTCCATTTAAACGAGCTGGAGGAAGGAGAACATACTAAGCACTGCTTCAGGGTATCCAGAGTATTGCCTGTTAGTCGAGCCAGAGTCTTCTCCTTGTCGTCATCACCTGGCTTGCCGGACCCCTCTCGGACCTTGATAGTCAATTTGGAAAACTCCAGTTCCCGAACCAAACAGTCTCCAATCTCATCGAAATGGTGCTGTCTCTTCTTTGCCGACGAAGACACATAGGACGGGAATGCCATATCATCCACGAATACCTCAATATGAGTATCGCTCTTCGGTAGCTCTGCCTCCATGAGCCTGAAGATAACAAGGCCAGACTCGTGCTTAAGGAGCTCCTGGGGAGTGAGGTGGACCTTGGGTGGTTGCTTCTCCTCTCTAGATTTCCTAGGTGACTTGGCAAAGCCAGGTGACTTGGGAAGACCAGGTGATACAGGAGATGCAGGCGTCTTTGGGCGCGCTGCATCCTTCTCCCTATCTATATCAAGGCTGGAAGAGAACCTGCCAGCAGTTTCGGAACGCGGCGGCACTTCGAGAGACATTGCATCGCCATTCTGAGAAACTGGCGGGGTGGCCTCTTTCTCCTTCTCCTCTTCCTCTTCATCCTCAGGATCAGCAACATTGAGCGTGGGGTAGAATGACACAGTATACTGGAGCAACCCCTTTGCTACACCCTTGCCATGGAGGCGCAGACCGTCTTCGCGGGGCGCCTTCTCGTCATGGACGATATAGTCGCCGTTCTCGTCTTGGTGTATAAATTCACTGGCGTGAATATCGATCAAGCCAAGGCTTCGATCCTTGCCCATCTTCTCGGCGTCCATGATTTCGAGTTGCAATTTCTCACGTTGGGAGTGCACCGGAACATAGAGCACTTCGTCCCATACCGGATTGAGTGTGTTGCTGTGGGTGACAGAGCGCCCTCGCTCGAGGCCGGAGACCAGTACTCGTGCGTATGGATCCGATTTGCCCATCGCCTCGAAGTTTCGCAAACTTTTGGCGGCCTTGAAATGGAAGCGCATAATACCAATCGGTGTTTGGTAACCTCCAGTTCCGGCTACAACGCCCGACAAGGCCACAGGTCTCCAATGAGCTTGCATCTTCACACGACCTGTCTTGGTCTGAGCGAGATTGTACCAATCTTGCCCCTTGGCCATGAGCTCAAGCATGTCCTCCAGCTTGATCTGATACGTTCCAAGAATCTGGTCCCCGGCAAGATCACGGTCATCTTTGATGGCGACACCAAGTTTAGCGTTCTTCCGGTCAGTGATAAGGATTTCCTTGGAACCGTTGTCCCAGATTGGGTTGTTGGTACGCTTCAGTTTCTTCGTGGTATGCACCTCTTTGCCGTTCAGCAACAGATGAGCATAAGGGTTGAGCTGGCCGATGAGACTCTTCGAGCCATCGAGATCTTTGGCTTGTTCCACAGTAAAGCGCAGGATACCAGTGTTTGTCTCAGGCGGCGGCTCTTCCTGTCCATCTGGCTCTGTGGTGGGCTCCAGAACCGGGAAGAAGCGAATGTCGCACATGAGCACACCGCGAGCCTTTCCGGCAGATTTGATTTCCAGGCGCTCATTCTCGTGATCATAAACTTCTTCAAGATTCTCGAGAGGGAAGGACGCAGTGCCGAGGTCCTTGTCTTTGCGGAATTCGTTCCAGTCAAAGACCTCCAAGTCCAGTGAGTCGTTCATTGAGGTGACAATAATGTAGTGAGTCTCGTTCCACCGTGGGTTGGGCGTGTCCTTGATGACCTTGGTCTGTGCCAGCGGTTGTCTCTTGTTCAAAGTGACCACAGTGTAACCATCAGGGTTGCCGGCAAAGTTGTCGGGGTTTTTAAGGCCCTGAGCGCCATGTATAGTGACCGCAACAACGCCAATAGCCTGGTCGACCGGAGATCCCGCAAGCATCTTGGCAATTTCGAGAGGGAACACGTTCGGCGCGTACATCATGGGCGCGAGGGTCCCATGGATTTGTTCGAGAATGAAGCTCTCCAGACCAGGAATAAAGTTAATGTCGAAGCCAAGGGTATCACCACCGAGGGGCTTGCAGACATAGTCGATAGCGGGTCGCTCCAGGAAGCACATCTCAATCTTCTCGACGTGTGGGAAGGGAAGCTGCAGCTTGATCTTCAAACGCATGATTCCTGAGAAAGCCATATCCTCAACGATAACATCCAGACCTTTACTGATCATAGCCTTGCCGACACGGATTTCAAGAACGATTTTGGGGTTAATCTTGTTCTTGACCTGGCGAGCCGTCATGTCGGCTGTATCATTTGGGGTGAAGCTGAAGTTCCAATCCATAAGGACCACATCGTCATCAGCATTCGGGTACGTTTTCACGTGCTCCATGCGCGGAGGCTTCGAGCCCAAGGTAAAAGTCTTCAGCTTTAAGCTGTCAAGGAATCCCGGCGTTGCACCACTCAAGACCTGATCAACCGAGTTAATGATAGTCTGCGCAAGGACAGGCTGGTAGATGGGCCAGAATTTGACCAGGAACGAATTGATCCACTCAAGGGATTCCGTATCAGTCTCCAATCTCTTGAGCGACAGCTCCCGGTTCAAGTCGTCCCGAAAGTTGCGGCGGACTCGTCGCAACGAGGTCCGGTAGTAGGTCCCGCAACAAGTCATGACAATGAAGACCCATCCGAGTCCGCCACCAAGGACAGCCACGAGCCACGAAGCAATGCAAGCGAATATGATCACGCCGGCATTGTAGTACCAGTCACCAAAGTACTTGTCCGACATCTTACCCTCCAGAAAAGTCTGGTGGTCTAGTAAGCTCTCGCCTTCCATGACAGACTCAACCGGCCATCCAAATTGGGGTGACCAGCCTGTCATCGGGCCCATCTGTGCCCCTTCGTCAGCAGCATCTTCTGCCGCTGCTTCGGCGTCTTTCGGGGCTTCGATAACGCCACCCTTGGTGGCCTCGGGTAAATCGTATTGGGGCTTGCTTCCGTCGTCTTGGTCCGTTACAAGTCCGGCGCCATGGGGTCTATTGGAATGGAAACCCTCGGGGATTGCCTGGGAACAATTGACATTAGTGACGTGGATGCCTTGAAGGGCCGCGTGTTGTGCTTACAGCTTTGGCCTGGGCCTTCTTCTCCTCAGGGCTGTCATCGGGATTGAAAGTGAAAGCGGTCAAGCCGGCGGCTTTACTCTCCTCGAGCATCTTCTTCTGCGCATCATCGGCAGTCACAGAGCTCTCTCTGTCTTGGGCTGCCTCGATGGCGCCCTGCTGCTTGAGTTCGCTTGCCTCTTGTTCGGTCGCCATGTTGTGTCGGCACCACGGCTGCTACAGCAGCACCACTCCTGGGATGCAATTGAGGTTCGACCAATGCCGTCGAAAACTTGATGTGGTAGACAGAGGTGGAAAGGGGCTGCAGATAAGACAATTCGTGGTACGGGGACTGTGAATAGGTGAGAACGCGCCGGTCGGGTTTGAGATTGAGAGGTAGGAGGAAGAAGCAAAAGAAGGACAGGTGACTGGCCGGGGATGGCTTAATCAAAGTAAAGAAAGTTTGGGAGGTTGAGTGGTGAACTTGTTTTCCAATATTTGGTATCCCAGACCAAGTCACCAGTCTCTTGAAAGCAAGCAGGCCTAGGTTGTTTGGGAGCACGACCACATTGGCTTGTACGGTGCTCCTAGGCGGTCCGGTACCCCTGGAAGTTGAGTCTCAGGCACTGTGACGTAGCTGTGAACTTAGCTAATGAGTTCCCCAGATCAATTGTGGCTGACGCACGCTCCGGACAAGTAGTGTGGGGCCAATAAACCGACCCTGCAGAGCTTCTGTGGAAGCAACGCGCAACACGTTACACTAAGTTCTGTAACAGGTGCTGCCTAGCATAACATTATCCCGGCCGAGTACATACACAAGGAACCCAGCCCCGGGAAATTTACCATCAAGGTATACGCACCTAGAACCTTCAGTACTTACCTAAGTGACACATGGGGAGTTTCGTTGTCAGGGATCCCGAATGCATCTCTTGGAAGACACCACTCCTCAGTTTTCCGGCATGGAAAGAAGTCGTTGCAGTGTTATCGCAACCCTAGGAAAAGCGAAATTTTTGGTCCTGTCAATCAAACTGCGAGCGCAAACCCGATGACTTGGCACCTTCCAAGGTTGGCACTTGGCACCAGCATATGATCGTCGTCCTCGATGAAGCTCATCCTGGAGCCAATTACAATTTGCTGTCGACCTACTGCAGCCACTTCGCCTGCTCGCCCTCAACAAGTGCAAAACAACACACAGCTCATTACATACCATATACGTTCCACGAGTCAGTATCGCAAGCCTCACAGGATATACCGCATAAGATATACCGCACAGTATTGATATCAATTGGAAAGTCGCAAGCCCGCTCTTGCTGTGTGGATTTCCGGCATACTATGGTGAGTAAAAGTTCGGCCGAGATAGATACACCGCGTAGACGTGTGCAACGTGTTCTCCAAGCCCTCCCTGCTTGCCCAGGTGCCCAGTCAGCATCCGGCAACTGCATAGATACGTTTCATGATGCACCAATGCTAGGTAGTGAGCGTCAATCAAACCTACGCGAGAACATAGCCGCCTGTCACCTTTTGAAAGTGAACCGATGTTTGAAGTTGCTCATCTGCGGTGCCCCCGTATCCCCGGAGCCGAGCCGAGGCATTCATGATGTTACTAAGCATATGTGGCGCGTGAGTTTCAGCATCTCTGTGATTGGTCAGCCTTAGTGCCGAGTGTGGCTGGAAAATTCTAGTCCGCAGATCCCAGACTCCCAGGATTCCCTCAGCCTTACGAACTACCATCACAAGCTCCATTGCGACCGAACTTCGTCGCCGAAAACAAACCAGCTGTTTCATCCACGATAAACCTCAACATCAACTTCCTGTGCCACCCTCTACACCAAACACATACCAAGGACCAACCAACAGGGACTTCCACCATGGCCAGCTATCTAGCGTCGATTTTCGGAACCGAGCAGGGTACGTTGATGAAAACCACACCACCAGCCTTCCCCCAACAAAAGCGTCTGTCTTGCCCCCCCCCCCGCTAACCTGCTTATCCCTCCCACACAGACAAGGTCAACTGCTCCTTCTACTACAAGATCGGCGCGTGCCGGCACGGCGACCGCTGCAGCAGGAAGCACGTCAAGCCTTCCTACTCGCAGACGATCCTGATGCCCAACCTGTACCAGAACCCGGCCTTCGACCCCAAGAACCGCATGAACGCGTCGCAGCTGCAGAACCACTTCGACGCCTTCTACGAGGACATCTGGTGCGAGATGTGCAAGTACGGCGAGCTCGAGGAGCTCGTTGTCTGCGACAACAACAACGACCACCTCATCGGCAACGTCTACGCCCGCTTCAAGTACGAGGAGTCGGCCCAGAAGGCCTGCGACGACCTCAACAGCAGGTGGTACGCCGCCAGGCCCATCTACTGCGAGCTCAGCCCCGTCACCGACTTCCGCGAGGCTTGTTGTCGCCTTAACAGCGGCGAGGGCTGCGTGCGCGGCGGCTTCTGCAACTTCATCCACAGGAAGAACCCGAGCGACGAGCTGGACCGTGACTTGATGCTCAGCACCAAGAAGTGGCTGAAGGAGGGTGGCAGGGATGCCCGCAGCCCGACGAGGTCGCCCAGTCCGGAGCCTACGAGGAGAAGATACTAAGGGTCCTCCGGGTCGACCAGAGGCGAGACGAAAAGTCGGGTTGATGGTCGTCCGGAAAAATAGTGCCTACGAGAAACGGAACGTGAAGAAAGGGGTCGCATTTTTTATTTTAGTTTCAGAGTCGCGTGCCGCGGCCACGGAATGAGATGTGTGGGATGTCTGTGAAGTGGCTGCATTAGGATGGCTAGAAGCATTTTCTTTGGCAAAGGACCATTTTCAGCAAGGTCTCTTGAGCAGGAGATATCACAAAGGCCAGGGCGTCCGGAGTCTACTCAATAGTTTCATCTTAGGGGTCTGCCGAGGGATACACGTCGTAATCACTTCGCTAGACAGGTGTATTTAAAAGTGCAGTTGTTAAAGCTTTTTATTGAACGCATATAAGTGAGTATCTGTGTCGTGCCTCTTCCTTGTATGCCCATGTTACGCCGTCTCCGTGTCGCAATCGAGCGTCTACACCTTCGCATCTACGAATGCATCAACAGACCGACCCGTATTATCTTTCTTGGTGCGGCAGGTTGTTCTTCAGATCATCCTGGAAGTCAATCAGCGGTCCATCGGAGGGCTTGCCTGTGGCCTTCAGCAACTCCGAGATCTCTCCCGAGCTCTCAATTTTGGGGTCACCGCCAGAGGATGGCATCGGAGGCCTTTGGTGGTCCGTCCCGCCGTCATCCTGACCAAAGTCTATCAGATCGTCGTTTTTTGGCTGCGGGGCCGCCGCCTCGTGCGTGTTGAGCCTTGGAGGGATTGTATGCGCAGCGCTCGGCTTCTGGCCCGGAATGATCGGGAAGATTGCCAGGATTTGTTCGGTTGACTTGTTTGGATCAGAGGGATCACTATGATGGACATTAGTAGCAAGTCCTCGACGCCTGGGGATGAGTACCGGGAGCTTGTACTTACATCTGCGCATTTATGATCCACTCAAGATCCTCTTCTCCTTCCTCAGGGCCACCCGGGCCACCCTTGACTCTCCTGAACAGCCGAGGGTGCCATTCAACGCCCTCCTGAGCCCTCTTGGCAGCCTCGTCTCGTTGCATATCCTCGACCTTGGTCTTCTCGTCGGTAGCGAGTTCGTGGTTTCTCTCCTTGACGGCCTGGGACGTCTTCTGCCAAAGCCTTTGTGATTCTCTCTCCTCTTGCTCTTCTATATATCTGACCTGTGGGGTCGAGGCCTTTGAACGGTGTGCGTCGAAGAACATCTCCTTATGACCAGTCTTTTACGTTGTCAGCGCTATGGCTCATCTGTGTTCGTCAAGTATACGTATGCTTACCTTAAGGTTCTTGATGAACATCTCCTCGCTCCATAGTCCAGAGAACTCGTACAGCGCCTCGCCTGTCTTCTCATTCCGGATTGCACCACCGATGGCGTTGTACGTGCCGCCAACCCAGCCTTTTGTCTTGAACTCTAAGTCCGCGACGAGGCCCATCTCGGGGCATCGGACAAAGCTGTGATCACCCAACTCGTATTTCATCTTTCCGAAGAGGATTCCTCGTGCGTACATGTTCGGTTGGGTCAGGAAACTATGAAAAGATGGTTAGCCTATGACGTGTTGCGTAGAGTGAGGTTGTACAAACTAGCGCTCTCCCTTCTGAGGATCTGTGCCCCTGTTCAAGATTGTCAAGGTGGTCGTTCCCTCCATGAGGCTCGCAGCCGAGTTTCCGAGGAACTTGCTCTTCGGTTTCAGGCAACCATCGACACGGATGTGGTGCTCCGGGACCATATAAAAGTAGCTCGATTTGGGAGGGTGATGAGAGGTTTGTTCGGATATGTAGTAAGCTCTTGTGTCGTCAGGGAAGTCCCAGTAGCAAGAGAAGACTTCGCCAAGAATAGGATTCAGTGGCTTCTTGACTCCCGGGGGACGGATATGCCAGCCGCTGAGGTAGAACTTGACGACGGATACAAATCTTTCGACGGGATCATCAATAGTCGGTATTGGTAGGAGCATTTCAGGGTGGCACATAAAGCTTTACAGAAGATGGTCAGCCAAAAACACCCAGTTGTACCAACCGGGACGTATTTACTTTGTTATGCGCTCCAGCATGCTACGAGGCTCAAGGATGAATGTAGGAAGGGTGACTCTACTCAGGTCGGCACCAGGTCTGAGCTGGGAGATGATGTGCCCGAGCACTGCAAACCCGTATTAGCTTGGGCAGGACATGAGCAAGCGGCGATGTGTTGACGAACCGTTGCCCTGATCGGGCTCAACCACAGTAACATCCTCTTCGCCTGGATCTCCTCTGCCGTCATCGACGGACCCTCGGCTGCCTGCAACAAGCATGGGATAGATCAGCTCTCCGTACAACTACGACAGAAGCGTTTACATAGCATGGTGAGAGAAACTTGTCATGGTCACGCACTGGCGTTTGATGTTGCCCGCCGACGGGCGCCAGACACAAGGCCCATCATGGTCATGGTTGAGAAGGAGCAGTCTTATGTCCAGTTTCGTGTCGCCGAAAGGTGAAAAGGGGGCGGTTCGAGCCTCCACGCAGACACCTCTGGTCGGTGAGCAGCTGTAGCGGGTTGTAGGTTAAGAAGGTCAGAGTATCGGCGTAGGATAGAATCAAAGTCGAACGGTTAGACTTCAGTCGTCGCAAGGTGGTCTGAGGGAACCTTGAAGGGCGGGATCGTCGGGATGATGTAGGGAAGTGTATGACGGCCTAGGGCGAAATGAAGAATGCAAATGGCATTTTTGGCGGGGTACAGCTCCTTCTTTGGTCCCTCACAGTGACTCGCCGCCCATGACGTTGCGCGTCAGACCGTGTGGCTGTGCCGAACTCTGGACCGTGCCCTCCGAGTTTCGCGGTGCCTGCCTGCACTACGGAGTGAATAGCACTCTGGGCTGCCGGGCTGTGACTACCTAGGTACCTACCTAGGCTAGGTAGATATGTACCTAGGTACTCAAGTAGGACCCTTGGAAAAGGGAATAGCTACTGCGACTGTGTAGATCTTAACGTTATGCCGCACAAGTTGTAAGGCTATATATTGTAACCTGTATCGACCTGATGATTTAGGTAGATTTGCTAAGCCAGCCTGCAGAATAGGTTACTTAGACTTCGGCGTATAAGTCGACCTTAACCGAGGGGCTTCAGATCGATCCGATAAGCGAGCCCTTTATGAAATATTTGTGTTATATACTAGTATATTTAGTAGGCTAGCTAGCTAGCAGGTTAACAGTTTTGGAAGTAAGTAGGTTAGCAGGTTAGTAAGTCGGTAGGCTGGTAGGTAGGTTAGCAGGTTAGTAGGTTAGCTGAATTGCGTGGTAATAGCAGCTAGGTATTTGAGTTTACCTTACCTAGGTAGCTACTGGGTGTGTAGCCTTGTACACAGTCGCGGTAGCTACAGGTATTCCCTTGAAAGACTGTACCGGATTGTCGGATTCGGATGGAACAAATGTCCCAAGTCGGTTGAATACTCAAGTACATACATAGGAGTACACGAAACGTGGCTCTGTGTGTATTATGATTGTTCTTGTTCAACCAATTTGACCTCATACTTCAAATCAATGATCACGTACCTGACGTGAGAGGATAACTAGGTAAGCATAAGGGCTAAGGTCTTCAATTATTTACAGTTGGTATAACCAACCTTCTTGGACCATATTCGAGAACCGAGGCAGCAGGATGGTCCTTCAGCGAGGGCCCAGATGAGAAGGATGGTTGAACAAGGCGCTCGTCATTAGGGGGCAGTAGTTGCCTGCACACTGCCCGCCCGGTGTCATCCATCTGATGGAGTTGTGACAAGGCAGACAGACCTTCAGCTCGGATAATCCATTGTTAGTTTGATGCAGGAACCATGCCAGGCAAATCGGCGAACAGGTGGGCGGGGTGAAGGGTGGGAAGTATGGTCTCTGAGGCTGAATGGGGGCCGAGGAACGAAATTGCAGTAGGTGGGTAGTAGATGGGCTATCAATATGTAGTAATGGATTTGTAGCTTCTCCCCAGCACGCGGGTCAGTCCCCTCGTCGACTTCAGATGTTCCCCATCGACACTGAACGAGGTCGGTGGTGGATTTTCTCTGTCTTGTCCCGTCTATACGGAATATGGTTGCGTACATGCCTTTCGAGAAGCACTAGTGTCAACCTTGGAACATTTTACTAGTACACCGGTACTATGTAGTGTTGAGTTCTTATCAATTGAAATGAGGATTATTTCCCTTGGCTGCCGGCAGCCGATCAGACAGGTCCTTGGACATGTCGCTTCTGCCTTGGCGGGTCGGGATATTCACGAGTACCAGTACCGCAAATTTGAATGAACCCGACGGCTCAACGCCAAGATCGTCGACCGCCCTGGACAACCATGGACTGTTCGTGATGGCGGGGCCGATGAGGATTTAGAGCATAAGAGTTGGGGTGCAACCTGTCGCTTAGCCGATCTAGTGGTAAGTCTAGTAGGGGTGGTTGTCACAGCCTTAGAGGGATGCAGATGCAAGTCGTATTCACTATCCAGTAGTAGTCGTGCAGCCGTACTAACAGAATTAGCAGAGAAAGGGTTGCACTGTCCCATTTGTTCTTACTGATTATCTTGTATGTGCCAATGCGGCTGGGACTCCCATGCTCACATTTACATGGTACAGCTGACAATATCTACCTAAAGTATTTGTTACCTGCCTACTGGTACGGAAAACTGTAATAAATCATCAGGAGTCGGCGGGTAAGGCAGAACCCCACATTCAGGGGTATCTCACGTAGTTTAAATTCGAAGCAGGGATGATTGAGGAGCCAGTTGAGCTTGAAGCACTTGAGATAACGGGGGACCCACCTAACCACTCTCACCCGCCCGCGCCCGACTGCCCGAACTGAGCATGCTGGCATGTTGGAGCTCTAGCCTAGCACGAGCTATTGTGGGACCCAGATGGTCCCTAGGTACCTGGGTAGTAGATGGGCAGACGGGACGTCCTTCCTATACAGTACCTAAACCAACAAGTGAAGAAAAGACCCTGAGGGGCGGGCTGATGTAACCCATAAGCCCCCCCCCCCAATCTACATACCTAAGTAGTCAGCGCCTAGATTCCCAAAATCCCAAAAATAAGGGCCATCGCACGTGTGATATTTGGTGGGGGCCGCCGTGGGAATCATGCCTGGTTGACATTGACGTCTATGTACTTTCAGGGTCCCGCCGTTGTGCCATTCGTTCATTGAACTGATCGATTAATTGCTTGATGGATCGATTGTCTGCCCCTTGTTGCTGAAACGACCATCCTCAACCTCCTTACATACCATACCAACTTACCTACATACCTAATCACTCTACCTCACATACTATTAGATTCAAGACAAGCCCGCCCTGCCTTCGTAACATTAACATTGGCAACAATCTCGCCCTTACGAATCCCTCTCCACTCCGCGTCACCTAAGCAACTAGCCGCCAATTGATCACGATCGCGTCGTACCAGATCCATCCAAGAGTATCCACGGCTCGACTTGTAGGACGTTGCGCGGCCCTCAAACCCCTCCTACCTCTTTCTACCTAACCTGGACAGAATGTCCCCCTGATCTCGCCTAAGAACCACGATTGTCATCTTTTCAATTCGAACCTACTTTCGTCGCGGAATCGAGATAATATCAAGGGCAACATGGACGCGGACGCACACACGAAAAGGGGTCGATTCATGGGGAAGTTGTTCGGGAGGGACAGGAAGTTGTCGAGCAATGCTCCCGGGAACGAGGACCTGAACACCTTCCTACGCGGCCCGTCCGACACCCTATCACCTGCCCACGCCGCTCCTCAAATGCTGGCAAAGCTCGACACCTCCAATGCCAGACGATATCCCAACGCCCTCGATGTCAATGCTCAACCTCCTTCCCAGTCGGCCCCGCAGGCGAACATGGCCATGCGACCCCGCGCACACAGCCCTCGAGTACGGAACAAGAAGGGTCTAGTCGTGAGATTTGTTGATACTTTCCCTGACGTGATAGGCGACGGAGGAGAAGAGTGTAACGTCCCTACCGTCGAGATTGGGAAGCGAAAGAGGGCACAATCCGCACCTCCACCGATACAGGTGACGAAGGTAGCTCAGCTACAGGAGAGGGAAAGGGCTCATTCGGATGCACGACAGGACGACTTCATTCCTCCACCCATCAGACGCCAGGCAACCAGCTTCTCCATTTCAGATGCTTCGCCAGCTCCTGCTGCAGCTCCAAGTCCAAGTCCAAGTCCAAGTCCAAGCCCAAGTCCAAGTCCAAGTCCAAGTCCAAGCCCAAGTCCAAGTCCAAGCCCAGAGCTCGTCCCGCCTCCACCTCCGCCTCATAATGTGCGACGCGATATACACGATATATCCATTGCTGATATACCTGCTGTTCCCGCGGGCACACCGAAAGCATCCAGATTTCTGGATCATCCTGTGGTTTCTACCGACGAGAATAGGAAGTCGTTTATTGAGATCAACCAAGCGAAACAGCGGCAGGCAGAGGGTATTGCGTTTGCTCAGGCTGTGCGGCGGTCAGCAAGTGCTTCATCAGAGCATGAATGGGAGGAAACAAGACAAAAGCTCCTGGGTCCCATGCCCGGCACGCCTACTGATGCTCGTACTTCTGCGGCATCGTCTGTGGCTGTCGAATCCCCTGAAGGCCAACCACGGAGACCACCAGTTGAACAGAGCCCAGCGTCCGTTTATTCCCACAATTCTACCTCGAGTCCGGCCTTCTCGCAGCGCTGGCCGTCTATGCGAGAGAGGCCTAAGCTGGGCGACTCTCCGACCAAAAGGTCCATGCCGGTGCCCGAAACCCCAAGTACCGACGATGCCTTGTCTATTTTCACCGCCCGAACACGCCATCTGTTCGAGCTTTTCCGCCTACACGCCGAGTCCGTGAAACCGGTCCTATCATGTCTGCCTGATGACCTTGCTCGGGCAGCTCTATGGTGGTTCCTAAAGGGGAGGATGGCCCTGGAGCTATCTATCAGGGAGCAGCCACAGACCCTCCAACATAAGGCACAGATCGAAGCGTCCCGTCAACAGGCTTACGCGGACCTCGCTAAGGCGTACTGGCTCTATGAGGAGGTGCTTCCTGAAACATCGGGCAGCATGAGCAGTCCCGTTGATACAGAGGTGCACGATGTTGGGCAGGCCATTATGTCGCAGTTGAGGAAATTATCCTCGTCCATGAAACGAAACGGATTCCTTCCGCCAGAGGAAGCTATGCTACCCCAGTCTATTGACGAAACGATATGGGTAGAATATCCTGCCATCAGTCAAGATATCACGTTGCTACTTTGGGGCTCTCGAGGTGGGGCACTGGCTCAACAACGGTCTATCACTGGGATGCCGCTGCTGGCTGCTCTGCCGTTGGGTGATACGGCCGAGATGTTTTGTTTCGGGCGTTACTTCGTGGACGTGTTCCTCATGGAGCAGGGAGCGGAAAGCCAACCACTCCATTTCCCTTGCTTCATTTCTATCACAAGATTTACGAAGCAGTCCACTCTCGATTTCTGCCTCGCGAGCCAGAACGGCTCGGTACAATTCCGGATACAGAGCAACAAAACGGTGGGACCAACGTGGGAGGACGTTAAATGGCGTGCAGAGAAGGGCGCCCTCGAGATTAAACTGCCACGTGGTTTTGTGCTCGTCGTCAAGTGTAGACCGCAGGATTTCAAGGTCTTGTGGGGCATGCAAGATTTTAGCACGAAGGCGCTTGCAACACTACAACCACGAAAGGATGAAGAGGTGGTCTTCAGGTCTGCCCTGCGTAGCTTCCAATACTTCGACGCCAGTGCCCAATCGACGGCCTTCCCGAGAGAACCTATTCGAGATTGCAATGTTGGCCTGTTTGAGAAGATAGTCAAAGAGTCCTCGCCGACTGGGCAAAGGGTCTACCATCGGGGCTTCCGCCTTGCGGTCGTAACGGGTCCGACCACGAAGATGCTCAGTGCGGTCAACCATAACTATCTCCCGCAGGTACCTGTCCAGTTTGGATTCCTTCGTGGCGAGCAGAGCGAACCGGCTCTTCTCCTAAGGTTTGACGACGGGAACTCGAATGGCAGGATGGTCATGGCTTTCAACGATGAACCTGAGCGTGTTCGCTTCCACAGTCTACTCATCGGGACAGCTGTGGAACAGGACGAGAAGGTCTTCTCCGAGGTGCCCATTATGGGGTACAGCATCGCACAGAATCACCATTTCGAGCCTATCAAGGGATTTTCGCAGTTCCCTTGGTCGAGAGTCAGAATCATCAATGAAGATGGTGAAGATGAAATTCCGGAGACGGTGCTGGCCGAGAAGCTGAAGATCGTCGTTGACTTCAAGTGTGGCACCATATCCGACAGAGTCAACGTCGCGCCCGGGGAACTCAAGATCAGACTATCCGTCAAAGACAAGAGCAGTCTTTCTATCCTGCGCCAGCCGCAGCGGGATTTCACAATCGCTTTGTCCGAATCTCAGGTCTCAAAGCAGACCCCAGACGACATGCGCAAGGCCCTGCAGTTCGTAACTCGCGAGCCATCAGTGCGGCGCTTCACATTTACTAGCCAGAGGAACTTGCATGAGTTTGAGGAGGCATTGACGGGATTCAAGGTCCTCTTCGACGGCAGCGCAGCCATCTTTGCTATTTCTCGTCGGCGCATGGTAGTGCCTATCTATAAGAAGTGGGAAGCGACTGGGTCGAGGATACAGGTTGTTCAATCGGAGAACATCATTCAGGTGCTGGTGTTTTTCGAGGACTTCCACCACGGAGAGAGTATGAGTTTCCCGCTCAAGCCGACAGACATTTTCGAGTCGGTCACTCGCAATAAGCTGGTTGGTATCAAGATCGACGATGCCAAATTCCCGCTGCCTCGCATGCCCGGGGATGACGACGAGTCGGCCGTCGATAGGGCTTTTGTTTGCCTGGACCTACCGGAAATACCAGGGGAGCATGATGATATTACCATTCTGTTTGAGAGCGAAGAGGGTAAGTTTCCTTTCCTGAGCCTGCAGGGCAAATTCATAGGCATTCCAGGCATTTTGCTAACTTTCACAATCCAGAGCGAGATGATCTTGTTCGGTGCCTCCCAGCACCGGTCAAGGGCGTTAGGATGTCGAGGTCCTTTGGAAAGTAAAAGGGGGCATGATGGAGCCCTCGTGAGGCCCCAGGATATACGCAGTTTAAACCGACATCGCATTTGCATTCGGCGGCCTACATATCTTAAGTACATACATACTCCTGCATTTACCGCATGAGATACCCCTGCGTATGAGTTGGATGATGGAATCGAAACATGAACCACCTTCTTAGCAAGGGGTAAGAAGCCTCATAGGCTTCGGGACGCATTCGTTGATGGGATAACTGGGCTGGGATTGACAATTTGAGAGATGGTGATCTTGCTGTATTTCGCTCTATACGACAGTGTACTGTCGCTACCGTCGAAAATCCATCTCGTCAGTGTACACACAGAATGTCATACTCATCCATTTCACTGTTTGGAGAACAGACGTGCGTGCAAGCAAACTAATGGGGTATCCTACATAAATGCTATGGCTACAAATGCACGTAGCAAAATCTCAAGCACACTCCTTTCCTGGAGGGCAACAAACAACCCAATCCAGCCAATGTAAATACGTGAGCCTGTTCATGCCTTGCCCGCTTGAATACCAGACAAAAGAAATGGGGACGCCCCGAAAGTGAGCGCCGTAGTGCAACCAGCTCACTCATCCTCCGACAGCCTCATCAGCCGCTCCCCAAGCACGCTCAACTCTCTCAGCCTCGCCCTGTCCATCTTCCGCCCATTCTCAAGGCTCACGACACGGGCCTGCAGCTCGGCAATCCTCTCTTCCCTCTCGGCGACTGCCGCCCTCGCCGCCTCCCGGCCCCTGGCGACGCCCTTGACGCGCATCTCGTGCCGCTCCATGGCCGCCTTGAGCGTGCGCTTTGTGGACTCGGAGACGGGCTGCCCGGAGAGCAGGGAGAGCACCTCCTCGGCGATCTTGGGGTAGTCGTCGACGTCGCCTGCTGGTGACCTACCAGTGGCGGCGGCGGCGGCAGAGGTGGGCGGGGTGGTTGGCACTGCTGCTGCTGCTGTTGGCACCAGAGCGTCGGTCTTCCGGTAAGGCGTGGGTGTCGCCGGATCCCCCACTGCTTCCGGTTGGGATTGCGTCTCCTCGTCGTGAGCCTCGCGCACGGGCGACGCTATAAAGCCCACATGCCGCTGCCGCTTGGCGCTCCGCTCGCGCTCTTCCGAGGCGACGAGCAGGCCCGGTCTCCTGCTCATAGGGGTAGGCAGGCCGAGGTCGTTGCGGATGCCGTCGTTGACATCTACAGTCCGCTGCGCCGAGGGGGTCTCGTACGCGTTCCTGGTGCTCTGCTGCTTCCGGGCGCTCTCGTCCGTGATCTTTGCAAGCTGCCTCTCCGTCTCCGAATCGACCAGGTCGTCACCCCCGAACTCGTCGTGGCTTTCTCCGGGGAAGACAGACCTCTTCCTCTTGGCCGTCGGCGTCACCGGCTCCACCATGCCGTTGAGGTGGGTATGTGCCTGGAATTTGAACGCAGATGTGGTACCAGCATCCGCTATCGCCAACCCAGAGCTGAGCGGCTTGTACGAGGAGTCCCGCAACGTCTGGCTGATATCGCCCACCTGACCTGGCTGAGAGAGATACGACCTCTGCCTGTTCTGCGCCTGCGAAAGCTGCGGGGACTCCTTATCCGCCAGGCTCGTCGGCTCTGTCGCCTCGTCCGAGTCACTCAGATTCAATTGGTAGCCCTCCCTCGGGTCGTCAAGGCCCTTGAAGACCCTCTGCTGCGGCATGGGTTGCTTCGGCGCCCAGCTCGTGATCTTCGCGTCCATCAGCTTCGGGCCCGCAGACAATCTCGACAGGTTCGGAGTTGGGGCCGGCTCCGGGGTCTTTGGCCGGATGCTGCCTGTGACGCCGTTCTCGGAGCGGCAGTTGTGCAGGAGCAGGGCGTCGCGCTCACGGCTCTTGGCTTGGTCGTCCCAGATGAACATTCCGCATTTTCGGTCCTGGCAGGCATAGAATCGTTTGCCCTTGTTTTTGGTCTCCTTCTTGACTGTTAGGCACACTGCTGGCTGTCGAGGGGTGCAGTCGCCTGTACCGTTTTGCCGTGAAGCTGTCAGCAATCTGTGCAGGGGGAGGGGGAGGGGGAGGGGGAGGGGGAGATATATACATATATGCTGGAGAGGGAGAGGGAAAGAGACAGGCTGAAGGTAGGGAGTGGGGACATACAGAGCCACTGGCCGTCCTCGAGGAGGCCTTTCTTCTTTGATGTGGAGTGTGCTTTGGAGGGCGTCGTGCCCGGCTTGGACGGAGTCTTGAACATGGCTGGCTGTCGATCGCTCCAAGGATAGCCACCTTCAAAGCAAATGGACTCTTGCCGAATGCAAGTTGATCGGGAGCAGAGACAGAAATCTTTGTTCTCACTCGGAGGTGCCAGTAGCAAGCTGATAAAGAGGGTAACGATTGTTGTCCAAAAACGACCACACCAGGCAACGGATGACGACGGAGGCTGGGGGTGCCGGGGTTTTAATTGAAAGCTGGACCCCTGTTACAGCTGCTGCAGGCGGCCCGATGCGCTGGTACCTCCCCACACGGGTATCATTTCATGTAGGCTAGGTACCTACTTAGGTAGGTAGGTATGTATATTTTATAGGTACCTGGGTACAATCTACGGTGCACGCTAGAAGGTTGCTACAACGGTACTACGGAATTGGGTTCTGACGGAGGTAATATCAGTCGCCTGGGATTACCTAGGTAGAATAGACACAGACTCGATCAAGGACAACCATTTCATTATGTTTTAAAGTATCTACCTGTTCAAGGAACCAAGAAGTAACAGGCACCCGTCTCATCGCTATGCTGAAGATAAATGTGAAATAATGCTGGTGAAGTAACCTCAATGCCTCCAAAACTTAAACTGCCTGGTATTGGAAATAGGGGTATACGCATTGTTGGGTGTGAATCGAGGCAGATGAAAACCAACCATTGTCTCCCATGTCCACGGTGATTGTATGTAGAATCAAACCTCAAAGAAATAATCATTATCCAACCCCTCCCGGCTCGGCACCACACCTGCCCCTGGCAGAGGGCCTTGGTAGACTGCATCCACCCTGACATTAAGCAGTCTTATCTTGAGGCCATAGTCGCTCACAAGTGTCACCAACTTGTTCGTCTCTGCCGTAATAGGCGCCTGGTTGAGGAGCATGAGTAATCCGTCCAACCACTCGGATGCAAGTGAGTGATTTAGCGGGAACAGAGTCAAGATGGCCTGCTCGTTTGTGTCACCGCCCGTGGCCGCCTCATCCGGGTTGACGTAGCTGTAGATGGTAATCTTGGTCGTTGTCTTGGGCTGCCCATGTGCTCCGCCTACCATGCCTGCATTCATCGTCTGGTTTTTGAGTGTAGATCCGCTAGATACACTCCTGGCGTCCTCATTCGCCGCCGACACATTTGACACGACAGAACTGATGACGCTCAGGTCGACTTTCTCGGCCAAAGCGTCAAGACTGGGTTCAGGTTCTATCCTCTCTGGGAAGTCGGCGTAATGCAGGTAGCGTCTGTTGTGGGACAGTTTCGCAAATCTCCAAGGCTTCGGCTGGTATAGCTTTTTCTTGCTGCCCGGACTGTCATCCCGCTGCTGTCCAGGCTGGTCCCGCTTTGGTATGGGTTTGGAGAACCATGACCCTTGGAGCAGGCTACGGATGCGCTGTTCTTTCACAAATGATAGCGCCTCATGTCTTAGCTCTTCCCGCACCTGGTAGAGTTGTTGGCCCCATTGTTCGTCGAAAGAGAGGTCGAGAAGCTCCATCTGTATTTCTCGCAGCCGCGTGTAGTCGTACTCTTGAAGCTCTTCTTCGACTTCCAACACATCTTTCGACCTGCCAGCTTGGCCGACGACCTGTTCGATGAGTATCCTTATCAGCTCAGCAACCTTGTCGAAATCGTCCCTTTCGGCACCTGTTGCCTTCCACATCCGGAAGAAGGCATGCAGACCGGCAGTATGTAGTCGAGACCATTGGAGTAGTAGGGGCCTGAAGATCTTGTCGCTGTTCTTCGCATTATCCAGTGCTTGGTACCCCTTGGTGTCCTCCAGGTCCGCCTTGTCTACCTCGAAGTGCTCATAGAGTATCATAGTGACAGCAAGACTTGAGCTAGCGACGGGACATCTTTCATACAACGGTCTTGTGGATTGTTCCAATAGCATCTTCTGGAACCCATCCTCATTCTTGCGCACATAGTCCGTCAAGTCCATCATGCCCAAGAAGCCAGCGGTGCCGAATTCCGACGCTGGGCTTTCTGTTTCAAAACCAAGTCTCCGCCATTTCTCTGGGTTGTGTTTCCTGTTACCCTTCTCGCCATCCAATAACGGCGTCGTCGGTGTGGATCCGTTGGCAAAAGACCTATCGGGCGCACTGGCAAGGTGTAGACCTTTCAATGCTCTCCTGTGTTCAGGGCGCTCGAGATCAACCCTGGTCTCCTTCCATTTCCTCAGCAGCACCTTGGTAAGAGTCTGAAACTCGAGTAACGGATGGGCCAGGTCTTGCATCGCCGAACTTTGCATCATGTTATAGACGGCCTTTATTAATCCAAGATCTTGTAACCTCTTTATAAACTTTGACCAGTCGTCGTTTGCCGCTGATTTCGTCCCCGTCCCGCCATTTGCCGATACTGCGTCCCGTATCAACGCGTTGATGAGCATCAAAGCGTTTGCACACAGCGCGTGGTCGGCGGACTGGAGTTGGGAGACAACGTGCTCGAAGAATTGCGGGTATACAGCGACGGCCGGCTTCAATGCACGGAAGCCAAACATGCCCGGTGCCTTTATAGAGCCTGCGATATGTGTCCCCATCGGTGTGGACTCGGACTGCGAATGCGACACGAGTGCCACGAGGATGGACATTGTGCCTCTCAAGATGTTGACCAGCGGGTTCGTAACGATGAGCTCGACAAGGCGCTCCACGAGCTCCGCAGCCAGATGACCCTCGAATATATCCCAGCCCATATCCACCTCGAGGAGCTTGGTCAGCGATTGGAGTCCGTATGCAAGGGTGTTGCCGCCGCTGCTCATGATGAGACGGCGGAGGATGACGAGGCCGCCCGCAGAGATGAAGACGTCGGCGAAGGCTGGATCGTTTATGGAGGACTGGAGCTTGAAGACGGCCATCTTTCGGGACGCATCCTCATCGCTGGCTAGGCGCGAGAGTAGCGCCGGGATATCTGCCTGGTCCATCGTGAAGTCGAGGTAAAATGCCCGTCGCGAGAGCAGTCAGGACGCCTTCGTAGGCGGAGGGCTCGAGCTCGTCCGTGTAACGAGAGCAATTGACGAGCTGCAGGGACTCTATTCGGTGACGTATAATGGGGACCGTCGTGGCACAGAGGTGTACTCTAGCGTCATAGGTTCTGCATGTCTTGGAGGGTTGCAGTTGTCGGTGTATCGCGAGATGCAATTGTTTCCTTGGTCTAGGAATCGGCCGAGAACTGTCGACGGCAGCGTCGTGCAGGAACGAACAGGAACAGGAAGGTCCAATTTAGGGGGTGGAACCTCTGCGCGCCGCCGCAACGTCAAACCGATCGGTGTATTAAGTATTTTAGCTCCCGAAACGGAGTACCTAGGTATGTACGGAGTACACTATAGTTACACAGGACCTACAACAACGTCCCACGCGTTGGAAAATACACTAATATGTAGAGACTTCCAAGGCTCAGGCTCACTTTGGTCTATGTCCCATTTACAATTGTGTGTCTAGTTTTCTAGTCTTCTTCATTACTCCTTCAAACCTTAAGCTGGCAAGCAGCATAGCATGTTGGCCGCCTTGACATCTGGGAGTCTATATGCTCCTATGGCCTGGTCGATCAACCATTAATCCACGACACAATCCTAACACATTTTGCAGGGCCCCAATCGTTAGTATGAGTGAGGGTCAGTTGTATCTCACCGGGACAGGTTGACAGCTATCTGCTAGAGCCATGAACCCGATGACAGTCCCAACTTGAGTGAGCTGGATATTATGGCCGGGCACCTGATGGCTTGATTTGCCGGTGCCCAATAGCCGTTTTTAACTTAGCCGGTACGGGACTGCTATAGGTGCATAGTCAAAGTAACAGGAGAGCTTCCTCATCATCAACATGTTAGGTAAGTAGATTGTAAATAATTCGAGGATGCGTTAAGACGATACCCTGTGAAGTTAGTTGCACCGGCCCAAAATTCCCGGCCAAGCATCCGTAATTGCACTACCGGCCGTATTGTCGTGTCATACGTCCTCCCACTGTGTTTTTTTTAGAAGCACTAGGGCCGGTTACACCTCAATTAAGTAAGTAGGTACTAAGTACCCAGTCTCCACAAGCAGGTCTTGGTCCGGAGAGTTTGCTTCCTTCAAGGTCCCCTAGAAGCCTTTGTCTCGTTCTCATCAAACCAACACAACAAACCGTATCTTTTAGAACAACCTAAACGATTTGCTTAAAAGGCTACTACGAGCTGTCACATCTCATACCAGTGCCACCTGGACAGTCAAAAGTGCAACTTTCAACGATTTATTGATCAAAGATGGCGCCTCAACCTCCGCCAATGCTCTCTAGCATCAACAATCAGCACATCGAATCGACTTGCCAAACCTTCGGCCTGACAGCAGAAGAGCTCAAGAACCTGAAGCGTCACGCCGCTGCCGCAAAGGAAACGGCATATTGCCCCTACAGCAATTTCAAGGTTGGCGCAGTGGCTCTCACAAAGGTCGGCGCCTACATACAGGGCGCCAACGTCGAGAATGCCGCCTATCCCGTCGGAACATGCGCGGAACGGGTGGCCTTTGGGAAGGCCATTACAGAGGGCCACCGTGACTTCAAGGCCGTCGCCGTGTCCACCAATATCTCTCCGCCTGCGAGTCCCTGTGGGATGTGTAGGCAGTTGTAAGTGATTCATCCCTGCCATGTGGTGAAGACGCTGTTTAAGCTTACTTTCTTTGGCGCAGTATACGGGAGTTCTGCGATCTGGAAACGCCCATCGTGATGTTTGACAAGGATGGTAACTTTTGCGTATTACGCTTGGAAGATGTGAGTCCATGGTCCCAGTGTCCTTTGTGGTCCAAAATCGGTTACTGACTGCCTCTGTTCGTAGTTGCTTCCCTTGTCGTTTGGGCCAGATGATCTGGATGGCACAAGACAGCGTGTGAAACAAGCAGAGGCTTCGTCGGCTGTATAACTTCGTCTGAGCTCGCCAGTTCCGTCAAGCATCGTGAACCGCGGCCATTCAGGTCAGGAAGGTTGCATCTCTCTCGAGACCCGGTTGAGACGCTCGGCAATATCACAGATGCCGACATCATAAGCCTTGGCTCAATGACCATAGATCTTCAATGCAACATACTTGGATTCACCCGAGGAACATTCTCAGCCTCAGCCAATCCGCACTCCATGTCTCCAGCAGGGATACAGATCTGTCACCGTTGTGACGACGGCTCTCAAGTTTAAGGGCCAAATTGAGTGATATTATATACCTCTGTGTATCAAGTTGGCTGAATCGGGGAAACTATAGTCATAAATCGTGAAGTTATCATCCCCATGATATCCGACATGAAGTCAAGCTACAATCTCAAAGGTGCCATCCTCACCCCTCCATCATACTGGACAGAAACGTATGTAAGACCGAATTCATATCCCCAAACGTATGAATGTGCAAGCACATATATTTCCCTGGGTATACAGGGAACACGCCTTGATGACCCAAAGGAGGGATCGAAAGGCGACGATATGGCAAAGGAAACAGACCCCTTTCCTAGCTCGCTGACATCCGCAGTCACCCTACTCGGAAACTCCGAATTTCCCGTCAACTCCCCGTCGCTCCAGGTCTCCACCCGAAAGATGGTGATTCCACACACTGATGACCATGGCGGCGTCCGCAGCCCACGGGAGCCAGCCCAGCAGAATGAGGTTTGCACTGGCACCCGCTCCATATCCAAGCAAAGTTGCCAAAATGACCACGAACAGGAACATAACGGCTTGGGTTGGGTCTTTGTCTCGTCGCCTATAGACGAATGAGGAGACGGAGACTCCGAAAACGAGGCACGATGCCAACACCAGTCCTGGTGACATATGGAAGCCGAAGTGTATGAAAGGAGGACAGAAGGTCCTTTGGCCATTGGCCTAAATGAGAAAGTCACACTTCGTCAGTTCGCCCTCTTGGCCAAATCATGACACTGAACAAACAGAGGCAACTTACCGCCCTGCGTTCCATGTGGTAGACATGCTCGGATGTGGCAAAAGAGCACAAGGTGGTTGGGATGAGTTCCGCCGTCTCTACCAGCCAATAGATGACTCCCGTATTTGACCCGTGCCGAGTCGAAGCTTTTGCCATTTGGACGCGGAAACCGTAACGTTGTCTAATGGGGTTGATCGTGGGGATTTCAACAACTCCTTCGAAGGGCTGTATCTGAGAGATTTAATATATGGGTGCCTATCTTCGCCTTCTGTTACAAGCGACGCGACGCGGCTATTTTAATAGGACTGTGGTCAAAAGCCGTTTGTGTACTCAAGGCTTCGGGTGAGTCCTCTAATCTCGCGATACTGTCTGGCATCGAAGTCCGGATACTAACGGTAGTTACAGCACATTGGGTCCCAAATCGTTTGATCCCAGTGTAATCCGCCAATCGTATGACCTGTCATCACACCTCGTCAGGCATTTTGATGCTGTGCTTCAGATGAAATGCGTACGCACCTAAGGCATCCAAAAATGCAGCTTTCTCCCCACATGATAAGGCCTTTCCATGCTGACGGACGCCGGAAGGTTGCCCAGTGGATGCTTAGGTTGGGTTTTCTTATGGACTGCAGTGCACCGCCCAATGTGCAAAGCCCACAGTAGAGTTATCCTCTTGCTACTGGCGACTTTAGCAGAGACCCATGAGCCAATTGTTATTTTGAGGCCTGGAAATCATCGGTGACTGTGGCCCAATGACCAAATAACAGGGCTGTTTACATGGGGGTTTCAGGCTTGTCAGGCTGGAACGAACGCCACAACTCTCAAGGACTGATCGCAGCTATCCCAAGGGATCTGTCATAGATCATCCATAACCTCTGTTGCCCCTATATAGAGTACAAGGCAAGTCAGTCCTCCTCCTCTCCAGATGTCGATCCATTCAAGACCTCTTTCTCTAGAGCGTTTTCATGTCCCATCCCATAGACACCCAAGGCTTTCTCAGTCAGCAAGGCACATCCGTTTTTCTTCAATTCCATTCATGCACTCATAGTCATTCTTCTCGCTGGTTGGGCATCATACGCGATATGATGGATCTCCCGACATCACCCAGCCGACATCACACTCGGTACCACTTGACCATCCAGGTCGCCCAAGTTCTTTTCTGTGGCGGCATGATTGGTTCTGCGATGTTCTTTCCATTTGACACCATCGGAGACCACCGATACTGCGACACGTGAGAACTTATAACACATGGCCCTTGAGCGTAGCCTCGTTGTGCTGACGGCCATCCAGACTAGTTGCAATATTCGTTGTGTCTGCAGTGGTGTGGCATTTGTTGAGCCTTGAGGCCTTGATCGAGCAAGTCCTCCTGAGCTGAAAAGTGAAATTGCATCTGGGTTGCTGACTTGATGCAGCTACGGATTTACACCTTCCCTTCAGGCTTGGCCATTGTGATGTTGACGGTTGTATTCGCCAGGCCATACCGCGCCGACCTCGCCGCCTGGCTGCCATTTTATGTGGTGACTCTAAGCTTCATCACCGTGACCATCCATGATTTCCGACAGCGGCGCCGTCCTGGCAACGTCGCCTCTATCAGCCACGACGACAACGTTCCCTCGCAGCAACAAAGGACACACCCGCCGATTCAACGCTTCCTTAACGAGCCGGGGCCTCTATACCTCCGGCACCTGAGCATCCCACAAGCCGCATTCACCGTGGGATCCATAGATGCAACCTTGACGCTTTCCAGCACTCCAGCACAAGCGAGGCCGTCTTGGGGCCCGCGAGTACTTCAGTATTTTTTTTTTGATCCGGCGGCTTTGTGGAAAAGTCGAAAACAGTTCTATAGATCCAGTCGAGGCTCTATAGAGGGTCCCCGCGACCGTGATGCGGTTGATCTATCTGACGCTGGCGAAGACCTTCTATCGGGATATGAGCATGGGGTGAACAGCCCGTGGCTTGGGCTAGAAAAGTTGAGGGCAGAAACCCCTGAACTTGGGCGGGATAACTAGTTTCGGCTCGGATTGGAGCTCTCCCTGTATTTTATGGTAGTTGATCAAAATTCATACCAGGTATATAAATTGTAAGTTGGGTCTACTGTCGTGTTTACTGTCGTGTTTACTGTCGTCTCTATAAGGTGTATTGCAAGAGAATCGGCCTTCACAGGCATATCATCCGGGTCTCTAGGGAGGAGTACTTGTTCTGCATTTCCATCACGATTTCATGGATTTCCAGGGTGGCTCGACTTGTGTCGACGGTCTGTGAGCATTGCAATCGCGTTTTGGGACCACTGGTAAGCTACCCACGGAAGCTCATTCACAGACAGTCTCGAGCCTATTCGAGGGCGAGGACCGTATTACTCCATTTCTCTGTTTCATATCAACAGCGGAGACGAATCCCTTCGGCCGGACAAACCCCCTCTCCCTCAGGAGCTGGAACGCCAGGTCGAGGAGTTCGGGCTCGCCGTCAATGCAAATTCTCCGCTGCTCGGCCAACTGCTCGCTCACACCATTCCACCACAGTACTGGAAGATCTGGGGTATCACCCAGGAATCAGATGTCCCCTACGCGGTTCAGTTACCAAACGACATGCAAGTCACCAGTACGATCGCCCAGACCGCGGCTGGCCCTGTCGTGGCAGTAGACATCTGACGTACCTTCAAGGACACTCACTATACTAGCTTAACGGGAAGCTCTTGCTCGCCGTTTCACGTCCTCCTTGACAAACATATTTGACAACTGCTAGAGTCGAATGGACCGTTGCCGTCTCACCCGCTCTCCTCGGGTACTAGTGGCTACTGACAAAGTCTACGCAGCTATTTCGACGGGAAAAGTCTGCGGATCCTGCTGATCGAGACCTTGCTGGGGCGCATTGCGAGATACATGGGCGCACTTGAATCCAAGGTAGCGACATGGTAGAATTATGGTATCCTGATACAGAAGATCAAGGATGCTCCGGATTCTGTCAACGCCGCCACCTACTGACGGCTTTGAGATACGCCATTACACAGCGCTTAGGACTTCGGAATGGAAGACGGAGAAACCGTGGATCTCCTTGATAATACAGAATAGGCCTCACCAAAGACAGAAATCGGGACCCTCTGCCCAGAGCTATAGAACGTCTAGCACGAACACGCTCCAGATATAGCTAGCTCTTCTCGTATAAAATGACCGTTGAATCGATATTGAAACATGGTTCGGATCCAATGCGCTTACCGAGATGTCCGAGCAGCGTTTTTTGTTTTTGTTTTTGTTTTTGTTTTTGTTTTGTTTTTGTTTTGTTTTGCCTTTTGTTCTTCAACATCTCCCTTGCTTGCTTCTTACCTAGGTAGTGCCAGGGCTTTTTTCGAAAGGAGCAGCAGTCGGAATCAATTCAACTGTGCGAAAGTGGACCGGCCCATAATCTCCCTCGAAAACATGAAGGGCCATGGCATACATATATGCTCGCTTCTCTAGGCCGTTGAGCGGCACACGGGCGAAGTCAGTTCTTCGTTTGCCCGGACATTCCTCCGGCGCGGCCCGGATGCCGCAAGCCACGCGCTACACCTGAGCCCGGAGGAAGGCTCTCGGCATCTCCGCTCGGCCCCGCGATCCATGGTCAAGTGATATTTGGTCTGGACCGTTGCAAATGTGGGGAGAGGCCCACTCCAGGGACAACATCAAACCACCTGCAACGTTTATGGTCTGCTCTGCTCTAATAACAGTGAGGCTCTTCCGTTGCCTACACACAGTAATCTCATAATCTTGGGCAAGGCTTCCACAACAGTCAAGGTAAGAAGACGGGTCGTGGCCGGTACCCACGTGGAATCCCAATCCATTTGGAGCCGACGACGTCGATTTCGAACCGCAATTACTCCGTAAAGCACGTACACACAGACGTCCGGGAGTGGATCAAGCCAGAGTCCAGACCGTCATGTCTGAGAAACCCGCCAATCAAGCGATCAGGACCCTTTAGGACCCTGGATTTCGAAGACGCTCCGTAATAAAGACGATCGAAAAAGAAAGAAAAAGAACTGATTGGTATCTACAAGAGGAGGGAGTGATTCTGGTGTGCAAATACCCATGTAGCCAAATAGTCTATGGACTGCGCTGTTTTTTCTCTTAGTTTGATCTTGTCTGGCAGCCTGGCGCGACATCCGCCAGGAACGAAAGGAGCATGTTCATCATGTCCATCACTTGATGTCACAGCGCCGACGCCCCAAAAGCACCCCGCGCGCACGTGCATCAGAGACAGTGCAGGCGGTGAACATGCAACTTGATATGTACCTAGGTATGTATGCCTGTATGCGTATGCAACCTGCACAGTACATGCGCACAGGGGTTGCTCTATGCGCATGAACTGGAGAACAAGATGAAAATTCACTGGGCCAATGATGATAGGAACAGCATCGTGACATCGGCCCGTATGATCGAGTCTTGCAAAGTTTGTTCGGAGCGCAGAAGGGGGGTGTGGGTGCGCCTATGTCAATACTAAGTATGTACTAGTATGTATGTGCTGTACATGTGTGTCCACCGCCCATCGTCATTCTACATTGCAATCGACCCTAAGTGAGTACGGACGTTGAGAGGAACCTTGGAACTCATGGAACAACCTTGGAGTAAACTGAGGAATTGAAAGGGGTCATTGACTTGTCAGCGGCCGCTAGTGACCTGTCACTGGGGAACTGGAGCAACCCCCCAGTTGCCCCTTGCACTGAACGAGGGCGCCAGGCACCTGACGACCTCGGGACCTGTGTGAACGGTTTTCTGGCCCTGGAAGTACTGGCTAGGAGAACCCTTGAAACCCTGTGTTGTGCCCGTTCGTTTTAGTGGCTGAAGATCACCGGTGCCATCAAACCACCCACCTGTGGACCAGCCAGACCAGCGCCCGCACCCGTACCCGGGCACCTGGGGCACCTGCATGTTGCATGTGCGCGCGTTTACTTTTCCTCCACGGCCTGTCCGGAAACTTCTACTCCCAACTCCCGACTTTCATCCCTGGACGACAACAGCCTACATACACAACTACACAACAACAACAACACAACAACAACAACAACAACAACAACAAAAAAGAACACCCTCCACCTCGCCACCTGCTCGTTTTCCAATTCTTGCCAGGCACTTCTCCCCGGACTTGCAGTATCAACATTGCCGAATAGCACCCGGCTACTACTTCATCTCCCAGCAGAGAAGCGAGCGGGTCCTTTACGTCAAACCCACCCTCCAAGGTATACCGAGTAGAAGCGACCACTTGAGATGGCCCGAGGCTCCGGATTGGCTTCCTGAGTCTCTCGTCTCGTCTCGCTCACATCGCGGTGCATTCTTCAACCTCTCCCCTCCCTTTCCGACTTCACCGCCAAACGCGTACTTGCGTGCCTCTGCTGCAGAAAACATCAAGCGTGTTCCTATTAAATTGCACCGCCGCCAATCACGTTACTGATTCCTGCATCTCCTGCGACTACTTCTACTTCCTCCTCCTCCTCCACCTCTCTACCATTACTGCCGTGACCTCTGTTGGCGCATACAACCTCGCTGTGATCTCATTCTGCCTCCTCGAGGAGCATTCGTCATGGAGCCTGTTCCCGAAACAGAGAAACTCGAGGAGTTTCATTCTACACCTCTCCCTACCCTTCGACTGCACCACACCAACTACAATGCACAAACCTCGACCTCTGATCCCGAGCCTCCTCGAAAGCCACCAACAATGCGTCGGTCCACCGACCCTTCTCCTTCCTCGCCAATCTCCCCCACTTGGAATGCCGCTGCCCTACCATACCGGCCTCGAACTACCTCTCCATTGTCGGGCAATCACACGAGATCGAAGTCCGCCGCTACATTAGCACCACCACCAATGGGGCGTGCTCAGTCCATGCCCGGCGTTAACGGTCTGGGCCACATACTCATACCACGCCCCCAAAGCCCCAAGGGATCTCCACACCGGCAACGACCATTGCGAAAGCCCATGGACGAAGCCTACCCCCCGATCTCGCCCACGCGGTTCTCTGTGCTACCAGAGCGACAATTATCAGAGAGTAATAGCTCTCCCAACCTGGCTATTACCACGCCTTTGGTCCGTCAACGAAGGCCATCCTCGCCTCTTCGCCACTATGCAAGCTCCAGCACGAGCTCGCTGCCTGGGTCCTTGACCTTTTCCTCCGTGACTTCCTCCCCGATGCAGCGGCCGTACGATTCCATCAGCGAGAAAGATAGCTATACATTTTCCTCCGCGTATCCTCCTTCGTCGTCAATGCCTTCTACGCCCATTTCAGTAAGATCCAGGAGCCCTAGTATTTCCAGCTTGGAGACTATTCCAGACTCGCCCGACGCTGAGGAGGCGGCAGTTGAGGCAGACAGAATCGCACAGCTCAAGGCTGATGTTGATGACGAAGACGGCAGCGAAACCAAGGGGCGGATCAGCTTGGACGGTCCAGTACGCGGTCGGAGCTCGAATCAATCTGGTACGAGGGATAAACGAAAACGATGGAGTGTGTGTGGTGCAGAGAGAAGGGCGGATTTTGACCTGGAGACGATCTGGGAGGACTGATGAGCCTGCGGCTCACTTTGTGGCTGATTTTTGCCCAACTTGATGAACCGCGGCCGAGCAGCCAAGCCAGGGCGTCGCTGTGTGTTGTGTGTGTGTGTGTGTGTGTGTGTGTGTGTGTGTGTGTGTGTTTTCGTTTATTTCCCCGAGGGCGATGCTTCACTGCATCATGTGAAGCCGGGGGAAAGCATCCAAGCGTGCAGTTTTGTGGACATCTCTGCATTCTGTCTCACGAAAAGAAATGATGGCGTTCAGAGTCAGCCTGCTTCGATACCCTATCGCAACTACTTTTTCTCGATCGATCGACGGGAATTTCCTCGTGTTGGAGCTTGTTTGTACGGCACTACGTTCGAGCGCTCCCCTTCCTAAAGCCACATTTTCAATTGTGCACTAGGTCGTCAAGGGCAGCCAAGAGAATTGAGTCAATGTACCGTCAAATCAGTGAAAGGGTCTCTACGTGCTGATCATAGTCCGTGATGTGATGTCAGATCAGATTCTTCAGGGTGGTCGCCGTTTCGTGATGGTGTCTCTGGTGTTTCTCCCTTGCTAGATAGTATGTGCGTGCCGATGCTTTTGCCAACCCCTCTGATCCAACATCCCTTTCCTGCTTAAAATATTGGCAAGCCGTGTCTTAGAATAACATCCCTCGCCATGAGGCCCTCAGAGACCCCTCTCCTGGAGAATGTCTATAAAACTCGGGTGTGAGCTCGAGATGGAGCAGATTGAATTCATCATCATCCTCATCATCGGTCTCGCAACGGTCACCTGCTCGAGAGACAGACTGTCGTTTTATTCATTCTCTCACACAGGAAGAACATCACACTCACTCGATACACCTCTTCATTCTCGACGGAAATGTATCCCAAGGCTCTTCTAGTAGCCGCGAGCCTGTTCTGGGTTACGGTGCTCGCGGCCCCTGGTGCACCCGATGTAAGCATTCCCCTGACTATTTCTCTTACGATCCCCTTTTGACTGACAATGCACCGCAGCAACGGGCCCACCACAACGTCAAGCGGGATGCCCAGGCAGAACCAGCAGAGGATGCCATCATTCCCTCCCTCCTCACACCTCTCCTGGCACCCATTCCGTCTCTCCTCGCGTCTATCCTCGGGCCCCTCCCCACTGCCCTCCCGGTCCTGACCACTAGCCGGGCAACGGTTTCCCAGCCCCCGGTCACCAGGACGGCCTACACCACTCTTTTCTCGCCCTTCCCGGCCATCCCGGCCGTCATCAGCCTCTTGGAATCCATAATTGCCACGAACCCGGCTTTAGCAACGGCCAGTGCTATCGTCCTCCCGGTCAGCATCCTCCCGACTGAGGTCTTGTCCCTTGCGGCTGGTCTTTCGCTTGGCATTCCCGGGGTTTCCGTTGTCCTGCCCAACATTGGCTTACCCAGCATCGCTACACCGACCATTGTCCTGCCCACTGCTCTCCCCACGGCCATTGGTCTGCCGACCCTCAGCCTGCCGACCCTCAGCCTGCCGACCCTCAGCCTGCCGGTCCTCAGCCTGCCGACCCTCAGCCTGCCCAGCATTGCTACATCAGACATTGTCCTGCCTAGCATTAGTCTGCCCAGCATTGCTATACCAAGCATTGTCCTGCCTAGCATTAGCCTGCCCAGCATTGCTACACCGAGCATTATCCCGCCTAGTGCTCTCCCGACGGATATTGGTCTGCCGACCCTCAGCCTGCCTACCCTCGGTCTGCCGACCCTTAGCATACCTGACCTCAGCCTACCTACTCTCAGCCTACCTACCCCCGGCCTACCTGCCCTCAGCCTACCTACCCTCGGCCTGCCTAGTGTTCTCCCGACGGATACTAGCCTGCCGACCCTCAGCCTGCCTACTCTCAGCCTACCTACCCTCAGCCTACCTGACCTTAACATACCTACCCCCGGCCTACCTACCCTTGGCCTGCCTAGTGCTCTCCTGACGGATACCAGCCTGCCGACCCTCAGCCTGCCTACCCTCGGTCTGCCGACCCTTAGCATACCTGACCTCAGCCTACCTACTCTCAGCCTACCTGACCTCAGCCTGCCTACCCTCGACCTGCCGAGCTTTAGCCTGTCCAGTGGCTCCTTGGGTAGCATTACCGTCTCCGCGCCCGACTTGACCACCCTGCTCCCATCTTCTATCTCGACAGCCATCAGCGTCGCCAAGCCCGAGGACTGCCCTGTAAGCTACGTCACCCTCACGCAGACCGACACGCAGACCCTCTACGTCGGCCACCCGCTAGCTCCTAACGCCACCATGACCGCCCTTCCGCTGCTGAACGTGACAAGCCTGCCACTGACCTTGCCGCTGAACATCTCCTTGCCTACCCTCACCGGCAACATTACTAATGGGCCGTTCCCCACCATCAACTTGACGTCCCTTCCCGGGCTCCCCCTGACCTTGCCTCCGCTACCCACCCTTCCTACTCTCAACATCTCGGCGCTCCTTCCTACCGGGCTGCCAAGCTTGAGTGTCCCTCCGTTCCCCGGCGTCGGCGGCGGCGAGCAGCTAACCCCCTCCCCGCTGCCAACCCTCAACCTCACCATTAGCACCCGCAGCGGCATCCAGTTCAGCACTCTGCCAATCCCGTCGTTCAGCACCGTGGTCCTCCCAACGCTCACCCTCCCGGCCCATTCCCTCCCGACTCTTTCCCTCCCGACGCTCTCCCTGCCGCCGCTCTCCCTTCCGGAGCTCCCCACGCTCTCCATTCCGTCGCTCTCCTTCCCGACGACCCTGGTCATCGCGACCACCGTGAGCCCCATCAGCACGGCCGCCTTCACCAGCTTCCCGGCACCCACGGTCTCGCTCGGCCTCACCGGCACGGTCGGCCTCACCGGCACGGTGGGCCCCACCGCGCCGACGGGCCGGCCCTCGACGGAGAACATCCACTGCGGAATCCACGGCAGTCCCATCGGGGACTACTACCTGGCCACGTACGCGTGGAACAAGAGAGACGTCCCCATCACGCTGGAGGGATGCTACCAGTTCTGCAACGTGAGTTTCTGCCCCCCCCCCCTTCCCACGACTTTTCTTTCCCCTTTCCTGTTTTGCGGATGCTAACCATAGTGAAACAATATAGTACGTCTGGGGCTACACGGAGGGATGCCAGTCCTTCAACTTCTACCTGGAGCCCGGCCTGGGCGCCCCGCGGTGCGACCTGTACGCGGGCAGTGTGGCGTTCGAGGTGGCCAGCATCAGCTTGTACGAGCCTTACACGTGGTTCGACCTGGGCTGCGGCGAGCCGGGCCAGTGGCTTGCGGCCAACCCTACTTGGTCACAGTAAGGGGGAAAGGGATTTACCCCTAACGAAACGACGACGAGGATGAGACAGACGACAGTGTTTCTCTTGTTATCTCGTAACAATAGGGCGGGGGTTTAAGACAGTTGTATCATGGTTTCATCTGCTTTTTCGTCTATCATTAGCCTCCAACTATCATGTTAGCCTTTCATACACACACTACCACTAGCATCAGTTAGACAGCACACACAATTTCATCCCAAGCATTGATTAACCCACAACCGTCTTTGCCAGGAATATTTCCCATGTTGACGTGGCTTTGGCTGCTCATTTTGGAGAGGTTGACGCACCCTGCCACTCTCATCGATTAGTCGAGGGGTGAGCTTTGGAAGATGGGCATGTACGTACAACAGACTCGATTCCCTGACAGCGTTACGCATACGCAAAGTTGAGTTTCTTTTTGCTCATGCTTCTCATTCACCATTCATTTTGTCCCGCCATCCCTCCACCGTATGGTAGCAAAAGTATTGACAAGACGTCATTTGGAGCCTTCGACGGCCTGGTATCATATTAAAGTCATAAGTCCGTGAAACCAGATACAAGATAGCCGCTTGGGGTCGTTCCCAACACTTTGCGGGGCATACCTGTTCAGACGCCTCTCAGTCGAACGGGATCCTGCGCAGCGTCTCTCCCCTCTTCATCGCCTCCATCCCAGCAGCAACACCGCTGGGGACCTTGATACCACAGCACTCGCCCCACCCATTCTGCTGGTGGACGTGCCTGACACCGCCCTCCTCGAAGACCTTGACCTCGCCGCCTTCGTCGTCATCCTCTTCATCCGGGACGCCCGCCTCGTTCTGATCGCTCATGCCTTCCGCAGCCGGCACCAAAGACCCAAACAGGAAGTGCTGCATGACAGGCAGCTTCTTCAGGACTTCCGCCACGAACATGCGGCGCATGCCGCCCTCGACCTTCTCCCATGATTTCGAGGATGAGATGTCATCCAGCATGGGGCTATGCCACCGCAGCCCCTTCACGGTCTTGGTACTGTTCACGAAGACGATCTGGTTCAGATACAGGTAGTCCCTGCCGAACTGTTCTAGCACAAGCTCCTGGTGGATAGCCCGCGGCGTAATGTACTTGTGGTGTAGCAGCTGTGACGCGCCGAACAAAAACGGAAGGAACTGATAGTCGTCCAGGCCCCAGACACCGTGGGAGCCGGCGGGTTCGAGGTAGTAGGTACATTGGACAACGCGCATGACCTCCAGGTAGCGCGTGAACACCTTGAGCAGGAGTGGCTTGAAGTCCTCCCGGGTGACGATGCGCAGCCGGTAAAGGCACAGCAGCCAGATCATGAAGTTGAGCTCGTGGCCGGAGCCGTAGTCGATGCGCTTCCGGTTGCCGAATGACTGATTCAAGTAGGTCGACAACTCAGCAATGGCGTCTGGGTTGTCTAAGCCGAGTTGTTGGTGCCATCTCGGGGCTGTGGCTTTTGCCTTGTCCAAAAAGTCCCTGAATCTCTTGTTGCCGAACCTCGAGCCACCCTGGTCGTCGGGTGGGTTCTGGTATATGAGCTGCTCTACCTCATCCAGTATTGCTACCATAGTCTTTACTGGAGTGCTCAGCTCGTCGTCCTTGACTGCTGATATCGGGGTGTCGGCAATAGACTCGGAGAGCCCGAAGATCCAGGCGATTATGAGGTCGTAGGTTGGAGAGTTGATAAACAGCTCGTGGTCTTTTACGGATAGTATTCGACGAGCGGGTTCTTTAAAGGACGTCGGGTTCTCTGGGGGAGGAGGGAGAGCTGGGGTGTCAGGGAAAGGCAAGGGATTCTCGGGGGCTGCTCGTCGCCGTCTGGGCTCAAGCTTGGGAAGCTTTTCCCTCAGGTTTGGTATCCCTTGCGCCGAGGATGCCATGGTTGATGGTTGATGGTCTGGTGTCTGTTGCCTGTTGCCTGTGTCGTGTTACCAATTAATCATAGCACGAGGACTTTGTTGTTGAAGAAGGACGATCGATGGGTGGTGGCAGAGAGTGTCGGAGGGTTGGAGATGAGTTTGGAAGGTCACAAATGCCCCGCGATTGCCTGCTTGAATGGGTGGATGATTGGAATGAACGGACATCTGGAGCTCGTCAGGGCCTCGGCGTGCTCGGGACCCTGCGTCAGGTACGTACCACAGCCCGGGCAGTTAGTGTACCTAGGTAGATAGTAGTTCAACTGGGTGGGGCAGCTGGGAGTTCCCCCAGCCTATGAGATCATCCTGCCGATTTCGATTTTGATGCCAAACCCAAAACGCTGCCAACCACCAACGGTCAATCGCATCAAACCTTAAGCTTTCTTTGACGCGAAGGATCTTCAACTGCCGCAGAGCCTCATCTTCGACCCGCCCTCCCCTCAACTTATCTTCCACAGCAAAATATGACAGCATCAGTCCAGCCCGAGGCGGCTCTGTCGCTTTTGCCCAAGGCCGACGGGTCTGCTACCTACTCTTATGCTGGTTACAACATCACTGCTTCTGCAAACGGCCCCATCGAGGCTCAGAGAAGGGATGAGCACCCCTATGAGGCCTTTGTCGATGTCCTCGTTCGGCCTGCTTCTGGCGTTGGAGGTAAGCAGTATCATCTCTCAGGAAGACCTATATCGCGTACATATGGGCTCATGTTTTTTAATACTCAAAACAGGCACCAGAGAGAGGCATCTTGAGTCGCTGTTGCAGCAGTCTCTGCGACAGCTAATCCTTGTCAAGAACTTCCCCCGCTGCCTCATCCAGGTCGTTTTGCAGATTACCGCCACGCCTGCGAACGAATATGTCAACACGAAACTCGTTCAGGCCAGCTCAGTAAGAGGCCCGATTCCTGGAAACTCATCTGTGGTTCATGGCCAATGCTCCTCATGCGCTGCTAACTCCTGAATAGAACCTCCTCATAATCCCAGCGTTGCTTCAGACCGCGCTTTTGGCTCTACTATCCGCCGCCGTGCCCATGAGAGCGACTGTAACGTCTACTGTAGCAGCAATCTCATTCGACAATGGAGGCAGCCAAATCACCATGGATCCCTCTCCCCGACAGGCGGAAAAGTCTCGGTCCGTTCATGTGCTGGCCTTCACTTCACATGACGAGCTCCTTCTGTCCGAGAGTGAAGGTGACTTCACCATGGACGAATGGGATAAGGTCTACCAAAACGCGCGCAAAACCTGCTGCGGGCCGGCCAAGGGCAACGACATCGACATGATAGTGGACGAAGATTCACAGGCTGGCCCCGATTTGCGACACTTTGTCAGGTCAGCAGCGGAGGCTAAAGTCACGGCGGATATCCACTGGAAGTGATCGGGGCCAACTCCATTGCACCTAGACGTCCCTTACGCCCCAGACAGATATTGTTTTAGCACCGTGGAGGTGGGTTTCCGCATGAACAATAGTGGCCAGGGCTTTTGTCGGCTATCGCATTGTCAACGAGGCGCCGTTCAACGGCGTGGGGCAACCAGAAGGACTTCGAAGAGTTGCAAATGCGTGCTTGGGGTAATTCATCCTATATCGACGGCCTGGCACAAGGGCCAGATCCTCATAGACGCAATTGGCTCTGAGTCTTGGCCATTGGTACATCCATGGCCATCGTTATGAAAGGGTGGCGGGGCCTTCTGTGCCGGCCTCTGGGGCTGTAATGGAGGCTGGAGCGCTGTTTTAACACAACAGATTGCTACCGGGCGTGGCAAGCGAATCGACAACGACACAAATTCGAGAAAAGCAGACGAATCCGGTCATGATCCGATGTCCAGCCCAATACCAAATCCGATGTGGCCAAGCTTTGGGCCACGTGCGTCCAGTGGAAGCTTATATGGATGAAATTCATATTCTGCCCCGACTAAAAAGGCTTATCCTAATCCGGGCATCCGTAATGGACCATGGAAACCGCTATCATTTCGAAACTTATGTTGTCGTTTGTCGTGCGTGGTCTACGCTGCAAGCGAACGGCAAGGACTCGTATGATCCAGACGGGTCAGACGAGATAACCCGGCAACCAGTCCCTTGATCAGGCAAATACAGATCTTACAAAAAACAGCGAGTCCATACAGCCAGCGAAGACCTGGAATCGCATTTCTGTTTTCTTACGAATTGAGGCTCGTTTTAGGACCGCCTCCTGGTGACATGAGACGAGCTGCTGCACTAGCTCGACCGCATTCCTTGGTTACGTCCCTGACCTGAGACTTGACCCTCCTTTCAAACTGTACGCACACACGGATAGCGGCATCGAGTTTGCGGATCCAGACCGGCGGCTTCACCAATTTCTGTGCCGTCTTCACAATGCCAGACTCGCCGTGGAATCGGAACCCAAGGAGGGACAAAATATGACCGAAGGTGGTCACCATCTTAACTTCGAAGAATTGGAGAAATACAACGCAACAAACCCACCATCCATGTACCATTCGCTACTGTGATTTTGGACTACTATTGACCAAGTTTATGGGATCGCACTTGATTCACTGTACCGCCAAAAGAGAAAAGTAGTTCGGTACGACAGGGTACTGACCGCACAGACAACTTAGCAGGTTCTGGGACCTCGCTGCCCCCGGTAGTATGCCGCATCTTGGAGTATCACTTCTCGGCCGCTTCGATTCTCATTCAATCGCGAGAACTTGATCTTACATATCCCTGCCCGCCCTCTTCCTCTGTTGGATATCAAAGTAGCCAAGGGAGTTACCGTCAATAATTTTTCTTCACCATTTCCCTTCTCCTATATACGGCTAACTCTGGCATCTCTAATACTCCCTGCTCTGCACATTCCTTTCCTACTTATCTCCCTTCTTTCTTTCATTCCGTTCTCGAATCACGCCGGCGTCGGTTCCTACCTTCTTTCCGAATCCACCTCTAATTGACGAATCGTTTTCGCGCCTTTGCACGAGATTTACTTCGACGCTGTCCCCTCAAGTCGTCACCCTGCATACTGGCCATCCAGAGAGCGAGCTCCTTACATTGTCATTTATGATAACTTCGTCCGTACCGGCATTATTTATAGACCTGTCGACCTTTTACGGCAATAATACCCGATAAATCGGTTCCTTGCATTGTCCGAAATACTCCTTTGATTCGATTCGTTCAGCAGCCAGCCGTATGCAGCACATTTTCAACTAATTTTGGATACCCTTCAGCCACGTGCACCCCGGATCACATCGCATAATACCGAGCTTGATAGCGTCGGGACCGATTAACATTGCACATCCGTTCCAGGGAAGACCAGGTCATCTGCTGACGCCAATATCCGTCTGCTCCCGTCACTATCAGAGGAGATAACGACTGTGGAAATCAGAGCCGAGGTAAGCAGCGGAAGCTTGCAGATCCAGACGCTCCACGGCCCCTGCTCAACAGGAGACAAAGGACACGCCTGATTATATTGCATAAAACTCTCCGGAACAATGGCGAGTCTCCATACACTAGTGTACTGACAAAGTGCCGTGTTGCTTTCACAGGTTTAGTTGCTGCGATAGGCATTGCTTCTGTCACATTCTAGGTACCCAGACACTCTCGGTCGTCACTTGTGTCGCTGCAGTGTCAACCATCCGGGTGACCAACTTGCAGCATCTCTCGTGGCTCTCGACAGGCCCCAGTTGTTGGAGTGTTGCATAGCAAGCAGCTTGCAGCACGCAATCACTTGTCAGAAGCAGGGGCTATCTAATCTCCGGCGCACTCGGGGTAACACTGACACCGGCATCTTCCTCGGCGAGCGGAAGTTCGAGTCGTTCCTCGAGGTACCGGTTACTTCGGATATCGCTGGCACGGTACACATCTCCACTATTTCCCGCTGTTTCACCCACAATCTCGCCTATCTCCAGCCAGCCCGACCAGCCCGGTCTGCCAAAACGCCGCTTGTTCCAGCGTCGATCCACCTGTCCTAGGCACGGGCCCCTAAAAACCAACAAGACAACGCCAATCTCCAGCAAATCTCCAGCAAAACAGAGGGGGAGGACCTTTGTTTTGCCGTTGTAGCGGATACCCCACCGCTACCAAGGTAAGGCGGAAGGCGCAGTGTTTCGCGCCGCGGACAGGCCGTCGTTGGATTCAGGTAATACTTTCTCAAGTCGACGCTACAGAAGCTTTCTGAGTACATTGTTCGCATCGACTTTCAAGGTTCCGTCGGAGCTTTTACACGGCAGCTGTACCTCACCCTCGGACAGGTTCTAGTCGGTTCTTGGGTGCAGCTTATTTTTGTATTTTGTCACCATGTCGGACCAAATTCTTTCCCCGACTTCGATCCACCGAGCCCTCAGTAATACGGCTGCCGCAATTCCGCCTCTGCAGAAGTCCGATGGAAATAAGAATGATAATCCCCTTCACGACCGGCCCAGTACCTCTTCATCAACATCCCCCGGCCCTAGCCTGATTTCGTCCATACCGCTTCCCCTTCCTCTCCCACACCTCTCCCAGGACGAAGCAAAACAACCCCTTCGACATGTCGATCAGAACAACGAGCCGGTCTCGCTCTCAGCTGTTCTCGTAGGGGGAACCTCCGACAACTCCGAACCCACCTCTTACTTCCAAGGCCATCATCGGAATTCTCACTCCACCGAGACCGTCCCCCGACAGACTCTTATGAAAGCTCTGGCCTCATCAGTGTCGCGCAACAACAAGCCCGCAGCCCTGCCTCTGTCCGGCATGCTGTCAGCACAGTCGCATATCGGCGGCGAGACCGACAACTACGCCCGGCCCGGCAAGCAGGGCACATCCTCGTCGCAGCTGTGTGACGCCCTCAACGACCTCGCGCAGCGCACCCTCACCCCCGTCACCGCCCTCCCGGCCCTGCAGTCGCCATGCTTCTACCACCAGCGGTTCGACGGCTTCGTCGACATCGACAAGGTCCTCGAGGAGATCAAGAACGACGAGTGGATGTCGCACTCGCGCCTGGTGCAGACCGCGACGGGCGTCCGCGAGGTTTCCAAGCAGCTGCAGAGGAGGCCCGTCAAGCGCGCCGTGCGGAACGTCATGATCGTGACCAAGGCTAGGGATAACCAGCTGGTGCTGCTGACCCGCGAGCTGGCGCAGTGGCTGCTCAGGACGCCGCGGTACGGGTCCGACCTCGGCGTCAACGTCTACGTGGACGCCAAGCTCCGGAACTCGAAGCGGTTCGACGCCCAGGGCCTAACTGATGAGAACCCGCGGTTCCAGCACATGTTGAAGTACTGGACCCCGGATCTGTGCTGGAGCCAACCGGAGAGGTTCGACCTGGTTCTGACGCTCGGCGGTGACGGGACGGTGTTGTTCACCTCATGGCTGTTCCAAAGGATAGTCCCGCCTGTGCTGTCGTTCAGTCTGGGGAGTCTAGGTTTCCTTACTACTTTTGAGTACGACCGGTTCAAAGATCATCTGAGTCGTGTGATGGGAGACGACGGCATGAAGATAAACCTGCGCATGCGGTTTACGTGCACGGTATATCGCAATGGGACGCTGGGCCGGGAAATGGAGGAGGGCGAACAGTTCGAGGTCCTCAATGAGCTTGTCATTGACCGCGGCCCATCACCCTATGTCTCCAACCTGGAGCTGTACGGAGACAATGAGCTCCTGACTGTTGTCCAGGCGGACGGCTGTATCTTCTCCACGCCGACTGGTAAGTCGCATCACCACACCACATCGCATGATCCACCTCAGCTATCAGCAACTAACAAACTTCCCTCCCACCAAACAGGATCAACAGCCTACTCCCTCTCCGCAGGCGGCGCCCTAGTCCACCCGGACATACCCGCCATCCTCCTGACGCCCATATGTCCGCACACCCTCTCCTTCCGGCCCATGGTCCTCTCCGACACCATGCTGCTGCGCGTCTCGGTGCCGCGCGACTCGCGCGCCACCGCCTACTGCGCCTTCGACGGCAAGGGCCGCGTCGAGCTCCGCCAGGGCGACTGCGTCACCATCACCGCCTCCCAGTACCCCTTCCCCACCGTCACCCGCACCGACACCGAGTGGTTCGACTCCGTCTCCCGGACTCTCCGGTGGAACGTCCGCGCCGCCACCCAGAAGGGCTTCGACACGGGGAGCGCCAACGGGAGCGAGGCGGCCGGGGGGCGCGGTGGTGATGACGACTGGGACATCGATACCGACTCTGCTTGTTATGCGAGCGAGGAGGGCAGCGCGAGTGCGAGTCCGTTGAGGAGGCAGATGAGCCTTTTGGGGATGTAGGACAACGCCCTTTCTGCAACAAAGAAGGGAAGCAGCAAGACATGGCAGGCATGCCATTGAGTGGGGAGCGGGCACAATGCTACCTCTACCCGTATGCAACAAACAAATATATATACAAAGCATATATCTAGAGCGTCAGAGCAGTGAGACGATTGCATTTACTATTACACACCACACGTCCAGACACTGGCTACACAGCAGCGAGGAGGCATTTTCAATAGCGAGCGAATAGTTGTTCTTGGGCACTTTGCATTTTTTCTTTGAGGACGTCTTCCACATTCATCGAACATACCACGCCACCCATGGGGTTATGTCTTCCTGAAGAGAGTACACACAAAAACATAGATTCCAACATCAGCTCCCAAGAGCTCGACCAAACATACGCTAGAGACTCCGTCCAGCTAATCTCCCAAGTGAGATTGAATAAAGAAGAAAAAAACGTCTTTTTTGATAACCTGCCCCGGTCCAGCCTGCACCTTGCCATGTCACGTTACCTCTCCGATGAGACCTGACCCATTTTCTCCCCCGTCTGTCGAGGATAAACCAAGACAATGCCTGTTGTCATACATCATTGGTGGTGTTCATTCAATTCGTGGAGAAGCAAAACCTGGAATGGAGTCCCTTGATTTGGGGTGGCTTCCATCCCACCCACCCCCACGCTTCCGCATAATCACACAGGCCCGACCACCCATCACCAGATAGCGCGCTGTGTCCCGCCTCTTATCATGTTACCAAGCCGAAAAGCCTGATTTTCTTCAGGTCACCCAATATCCAAACTTTGATGCGCAAATGCAGTAAACCGATCTGCATGCGAATGTCAAAGGCTTAGACACAATTCCACCGTTGCCTCCTCTCAGTCAGACAACGGCCGTAGCAATGAAGGGTGCTCCGCAGTAATCGCAAGAATGCCGTGAAAACGTCACGACGGAAATGATACGTTATCTTCCGAGAATTGACAGCATCATAACGCGTAGGACCCCCCGGGCTACATGATTGCGTGCCCAACAATCATCGCCAGTTGCCCTGGCTGAGTGCCAACAGCCCCGCGATCGCACTAGCCGCCCCTTTCTTGCTAGGGCTGACCTCGCCGCGCATGAAACGCTCAACCTCATCGTCCGTCACTCCATCCCGGTGACGGCGATCATGATCCTCGTCATCTGAGGCGTCGGCTCTTCCGGCACCATCCTCGAAGATCTCAAGTGGTGTACTACCCTTCTTCCTTCTCGAATTCGGCGCGGTGCTTGCGCGTCCAAGGAAGGATCGGTTGCTAACATCTCCTAGAATGCGACCCATGCTCTTGCGTGGGGTTCCAGAGGCAGTGGTCGAAATTTTAGATAGAGGTGCTCCAGGTAAAGGTCGCCTTCCATTCGAGGGGCGTGGGGCACCGCGGAAACTGCCATGGGGATTCCAGTTCTCTTTATCCGAATCCCCGCCAGGAGACAGCAGTAACGACATCTTGGACTTCTTTGGTTCAGAGTCCACAGGCGTCTCTTCCCGTCGTACGAGGGGCTTGTCCGTGGTGGTGTTGACGAAGCTTGTCTGTAGGCGTCCAACGCTGCTTGATGCGCGGCTGAGCTTCGGTTTCTTCGCTTGGTTATGTTGCGGGTGTGCTCGGGCATTGCGTTTCGCGCCATTGGGCTGGGGAATGTTGCCAGCAGGGCTCATCGGTGAATGAGAGCTTGAGCTGAGGCTGCGCAAGAGACTAATGGCCGCAATGGCGGAGCCGGACGACTCGCGCTCCGCGTAGGTTGTCAGTTCGTCTTTAAGTTCCCCGCTGCCAGCCTCGCAGGCAAGTTCCCATTCGTGCACATCAAGCGAGCGAACATGGTGTAGTCGTGGTGGCATGCGAGGTTGCGGCTGGTGTGTGACGTGAACCTGATGGGGTGGCGCATGTGCCCCAAGAGAGGCAGTCAGCGTGGAGATAGGAGGTAGCGTGATGGAAGCCGCAGCGCTACGACTGCGATGTAGGTTGGGGTGGTCGAAAGCTGGCACAGATCCATCTGACAATGCTGATGGAGAAACACGAGGCGGCGATGGTTGTGGCCTTAGCTCAGCCTTGCCTTCCATGGACATTGAAAGACGGAATCCTGATGCATGGGGCGGAGGAAGCACGGGAGCCACAGACGAAGGACGTGCCGCCGACATAAATTCGTGTCTGTGACTGTTAGCAAAGCCAGCTCAAATTAACATTGGGAGAGGGGTGGGGCGTTAGTACCTCAGAGAGTCTGGACTCTGACGGTTGGCCTGGAAAGACATGCCAGCATGCAATCGGTTTGCGAAATATCCCACAGAAGCAGAGCGATAAAGTTGGTGTGGTTGGTTCTCCATAAACTCGATGGGCTGAGGAGACGGGGCAACAGGGCCGGGCATAGACGCAGTCGAGATTCTACGAATATGGTGGGCCTCTGTCGCTTGCACCGTGTTTTCGACGGCAGTACTCGGCTGGACGGGCTCTGCGGTCGATGGTGGGGACGCGTTATCCCTCTCGGGCAAGGACGATGGCGGTACTGGAGACGTGTTGGAGTTTGGTAGACTGGAAACGGGGGTTTGGCTGCTATATTGCACGGTGTCGGACGAGGAAAGCACCTGCATGCCGCCGTACTGCAGGGCCGCGATCTCTTGCGGGGAAAGGGGACGCGACTTGCGTCGGTCGTTTTGCCGCCTATTTTGGAACCATATCTGGAGGGCATGCATGTCAGAATTGTTTTTGGGGCCATTGAAGCATTGGATTGGCTGGGCATGGCGTATGTTAAAGTAAAAGGCTTGGGTGGCTCGTACCTGGACCTCCTTCTCGTTCAGGGACACGCGCTTTACGATGTCAAGACGCGCCGCCTTGTCAGGCTTGGGATTTGCGTTGTAGGCTGACTCGAGGATTGCTTTATCCTTTGCACTGGATATCAGGGAAGACATTGGTCAGTCATGATCCGTTACACGCGCCGATATCGAGTTGAGTCGCCAACATACGCTGTTCTCTTCCTTTTTCCCTTGGGGTGACGCTCAGAGGAATTGCTCTGGAAAGACGAATCGGGGTCTACCCTTTCCGAGGATTCGTCCACGTGTACAGCCGAATCGGCCTTGCTCTGTGGCGAGCTGGGAGCCTGGCCATTGTTCTCGCCCTGCTGCTGAGAGCTGTTCGGGGCGGCGGCGGGGGAGGAGGGTTGGCTCGACATGGCTGGCAAAGCAAAGCAATGCAATGCAACGAAGCAAGCTAAGGAGGTTGTCGGGTGTGATGAGAGGAAGTGTCGGTGACTGAGCTACAACCTCTCAGGTATACATGCTATGAACAAATTAAAGCAACAATTGAATGGATGGGTGGAAGGACTGCTGGGCCGGAAATACAAGCAAGACAAGAGGGGAGAAGGACGGAGTTGGTGGAGGAGGAGAAGGAGGAGGAGGAACTGTCAGGTATATCAAATTTCAGCCGCGTCGAGTAACGCAACAGCAGGAAGTCGAGACGCGTTGAGTTTTGGTGGGGACAAAGCTTGGCTTAAATCAGCTAGGGTAGCCTGGACAGGGGTGCCGTCCCTTCCCCACGCTCTATAAAACCCCTGTGATTGGTCCAGACCTAACATCCACTTCCTAATCGGGTAGGCTCTAGGATTTAGTCGCCGCAGACGCGACTACAAATGCGAGACGGTGACACAACGCGCAGAATCCATATGGACATGGACACACACACACACACACACACGACTCGATAAACTTGTCGGGGGAACATAATACTTACTTGGCCTCTCCTCTGTTAAAGCGCTTGCGTCTTGTTCCAGTCAATTTACGAGCAGATGAGCCAATGGCAGCTTGGGCCATTAACATCCCTGGAACCACATCCGTCATCGTCATTATTGTCATTAATTAGAAGTAATCTCCCATTCCCATTTTACCTATTCCAGGAGTCAAAGACACGATACTCGAAACAACACTGGAAGTCTCCAGGGTTTGGTTTAATTCAGAACCTATTCCCCTGTTACTTACTTAGATCGCGTACATGAACTACCCTTTCCTAACTTGGAATGCATTGTTAGTTTACTATGTATTCTACCGTCAAGTTGGTGGTGTATGTGACGCGATCAGTATTTTTGCTGTACATGCGAGGCGGGTGGGGCCGGATAGCAATTAGTCGGTACCAAATCAAGATTCCACCAAAGTGCACTTCGGTATAAAGAATGGGACATAAGACAAAAGATGGTCTGCTGGAGTATCTGACTTAAGAGTATCTTCGAAGGCTTACCATGCCATGAGGTCGTTTCGCTACCGGAAGAATTTGCCAATGTAGATGTTTATAAACAGAGTCATCTTTTTGGTTGCCAACTTCGTTAACAAGGACCATGACACTGGAACGTAGTCCAGATTGGACAGCAAGACCTTGCTTCGAGACATTCGGTTTGGAATAATTAATTACAAGGCATGACACTGATTGGGCCTGTCTCCAAGGATTATCAACAACTTGCCAAAGCTGATGGCTGCAACATGGGAACACCTTTGAAGACCATCAGGACTGTGAGAATCATTTCAGATTATAATTAATCAACTGGGCAATATCATTTGCGCTACCCCAGGCGTCAACGACCAACCTTGGAACTGCTAGCGATTTTATGCCAGCTACATACGCCATGCGATGAGCAGCAATACCATACACTCAATTACTCAGCGCCAATTGCTCAAATGTTTTTCAAGTTTATGCCTACCTTTGCCATCCCCGTGAAGTCCGCCCCTTCCCCCCTGCTGGAGAGAAGAAGAACGAAAAGAAAAGGGGAAAAAGCCCGGTCCCCCATGGTAGTCTCCTTGGTGAGTTACTTCTCAAGATTACGATTAGACCACCAGCCCACATTTCACGGCCACAAAACATTCAATGGCTCAAATCTACGCGATCTTACCCTTTTACGACCGCCATATCTCTCTGGATACTTACACCATTTCATTACCGATCTCCGAGCTTTGCTAAGCGCCTGACCGTGCTTGAAGCTGGTGGTCCGTCCCCACTCCTGAGATGTCGGACCTTCGTTGCCGATGATGACAATTCCAATTTATCCTACAAACGGCTTCCGTATACCAATTATGGGTATCGTAGTTCTCATGGACAATCGCTCGAGCACGGGGAACCTTCTCCACATGTGCACACCACCAAGGATGTTGTCGTTAATCCCATGTGGCATCCAAATTTCCCATGGCCATTTTACAAGCTGGAAACTATGCGGCTCGAAGTTGGGGCTTTACTGGGCTTGTTTCTACGTCTCAGGTACAGATATCGTATCTATGTTCATGAGATACTGAGCCTCAAGAGGGGACGTTGGGAGTCTCGCGACCTCGGGATGGTGTACAGAAGAGGTGTGGCCATTGAAGACGGCCTTGATTCGTCTAATAGACAATCGCCTCATCTCCTGCGAGCTATGTACTACTCTGGCTTCTGAAAATAATGTGAATTGGTTCTTTGTGACCCTCCCCACCCAGCTTCGAGAGAAGTAGCCAGGTTTTGGCTTTTACCAGAGCCCCCGGGAACTTGGAATGTATAGCCTACGCCCGACAACATCTTGGTACTTTGATATGGTCAAGTCTAGTTTGACTGTATCTTTCTAGGACTACTTCTTGTAGATGCCTTTCGTTTTGCTGGTAATACTGACGAACGAGGATATCCATACCGTGGTGGACGCGCCGTTGGTGCCATCTTTCCTTATGGATAGTCGGCTAAGAGATCAATTTAACTTTGTTGACTTGCGACAAGTACTTCTTAGGAAAAATTACAAAAGTATGTACTCTGGAATGTTTTCAAAGACCTTTTACACCAACTGCAAGTAGAGTATTGAGCGAGTGAAACAGGGAAATTCTAATCAACGTGTGAAATAGTTGCCAACACTTTGACTGAGCTCTCGTTAAAAGACAAGCACGATACTTTTATGGCATTGCTGAAGTTGGTGGAGGAGATAATCACGGAAACGAGTGATGACCAAAAACATTTGAAGACGTACATTCCTTCATTCCCTTCTGTTTGGACAGATACGTAGCTGATACCTATCTTGTGTTGCTGTTGCTGACGTATGCGCAATCTCCTTCTTCTGCGCCTATGTGCTGCCCAGGTGTAGCTAGTTTGACAGCTTGAGCATCTCGCTCCCCTCTCCCCCTTCCTCTTCAGATCCACTACAGTGGATTAGGCCTCAGCACAAAGTATTCCCTGGTCACCGAACTCCCGCCTACAGAACGTATCGGAAATGCGGGTGATAGTCGCCCATGTTCTGCACCTTCTCCTCCGGCCACGCAAGTCTCTCGTCCCTGTCACCACGATCCCGCTTCCGATTCTCCGCCCACATAGCCAGCGCCATCACGGTAGCGGCCAGGCCGGCGACCCAGACCATACCAAGGCCAACACCATACCCCGTCCGGTACAGTGGCTTCTCTCTGTCGAGGAAGATAGAAGAGCCAATCACCCCGGCGATGCCGCCACAGCTGACCTGCACCGCCGACGAGATAGACCGCTTCCAGTGCCCGGCCTCGTTGTTGGAAAGGAAGACGATGCACAGAGGCGAGGCGCAAAGCCCACCGGCGGCGATGAGGAAGCACCCGAAGTATTTCACGCCGCGCGAGAGATTCTCCTGGCCCAGGGCGATGCCGTAGCCAACGGTGGCCATGACCAGGCAGAGCATGATGAAGGCATATCGGTGCTTGATCTTATCAGATGCCCAGGCCATGATTAAGGTCAGGACCAGGGCAAACATGTACACGGGTATGGTATAAACCTGTGCCTCGGTGGCCTCCCAGCCGAATTCATTCAATACAGTAGGCAGGAAGAACGACATGCTCAGTCCGCTCACTGTGAATCCCATATAGGTAAGCGACCTTGAGATCAGCTCAAGTCAGCGAATGCTCGTTTCCGTGCGCGGGGGGGGGGGACCTAATTCCCTGAAAAAACGCTTACCCCAGGTAAATCTTCCAGTCTGTCAAGACTCTCTTGATCGCGAATCCATCCAGCTTATCCATCTTGAAGGCGGAGCCGTCATCTGCCAGACGAGAGTGGAGGAGGTCCTTCTCTTCTTGGTTCAGAAACCGACACTGCTCCGGCCAGTCGACAACAACAAGTGGCGCCACGGCTCCCACGAAGGCCGTGAAGGCCCCCTCAATTATGAAGATCCTGATGTTCTAGTCAGCGCTCGGTCTGCGAAACGAGTGGTGATGAACTCGGTGATCAAAGACTGACCATCGCCAACCTGAATAGCCATACCGGCCTGACAGGTGTGCAATCCCATACGCAAGTAACTTGACACACCCAGGTTAGCCGTGTCTGCTATGAAACTGGATGCGATGAGCATGCGCTTACCCCACCGAACGCACCGGCTAGCGACGTGGCCACGAAGACAAAGCTCAGGCGTCTCTGAAACTCATGTCGACGATAGTACATCGAGGTCACGTAGATGATACCAGGTACCAGCCCAGCCTCGGAGAGGCCGAGCAAGATCCTGAGGCCATACAAGGTCTGATAGGAATTGACAAACCCCATGCACATGGTGATGATGCCTGTACACACAGGTCAGATCGAATTCGTTGGAGTGGCTTGGGGTGAATATAATGCTTACCCCAGATGAACATGATTCCAGGGAGATAGAGGGATGGTCGCACATGCTTCAGTACCATGTTGCTCGGAACCTCGAAGATAACATACAGCGGGAAGAAGAGCTGCGCTGATGTCTCAGTACACCATTACCATTCTTTGCCAATAATATTGGAGCGGCACAAGGACCTTCTTGCAAATTGGGGAGACTTACAAGAACTGCAGTGTTGTATCGGTCGCCTTGGTTCAACCCCAGCTCCTTATCCATCCCCTGGATCCTGGCATTCGCGATGTTTACTCTGTCTAAGTATGAGAGCATGTAGAACATGAACATCATGGGCAAGATGAACAAGTCTACCTTCCGCAACAGCTTCTTTTCCGCAACAGGATCCCACCGTGCGACCACCACGGAAGTGGCGCGGGCTGTCTTGTCGATGTCTGATGTCTCATGGTAAGAGGGTTTCGGATCCATATTGTTGGAAGGCTCGAGGAACGAGAAGACTTTGTTCGTTGATCACCAATTAGGGTTATCTCAACTATGAAGGTATAGTCGAACCTTTTCCCTTACTTGTCTTGTTGACTTTCTCTTGGTTCATCAGGCTCCAGGACTGTTGTCTACGACCTCAAGTTGCTTTTTCTATCTTGCAAATTTTAGACAACCTCATTAGTGAATAAGTCTACCCTGAATGCATGACCATTTGACTATAGCGATATACGGTTTACAAGGTTCCCGAAACAAAAGTCCCTTGTGGTGTAAGTCGAAGTCTGAATTGAACAATCCCGAGTTCAGAGCTAATGTCCCTTCTTTCCATTATAGGCTAGACATGTGGTTTTGTTTTCCTCCTATTCTTGTGTCTCCCATTTTCCCTCCGTTGCTCCTCGTCTCCTCCTTCGGCTGTCCACCCAGTTGGGACTTTGGCGCAGAGATAAGGTACCTGGGCGGTCCATGGCCACATCCGAGTAGCTCGCATGCATCAAAGGATGCATACGGGCCGTTAGGCTTGGCTGCTTAGTACTACAACTCGGTGAAATTATTTCCGATGCATTGAGGGATCTCGTTGCTTGCCAGTCGGTGTATCTTATATGCATTGAAGGATGCGCTTAGGTTGTCTGACGTGGCTTACTTCGTATGATGTGTCTTATAATCTTGATAACGTAGTCTCCACAATTCTGTTTCGGAGGGGAAGGAATGTCGTATCAGGCCTGGCAAGGCAGAAGAAAAGTATAGTCACCCAGTCATTCAGTAGACTAGTGCCAGTTCCACTAAGTCTCGCCTCTTCCATGGAATTAATCAACCGCAAAGGATTGGGGATGGCGGTGGGGGGGGGGGACGTAATTCGCAGGAAGGCTATTCTGTGTCAGTGTGACATTATACTCAGCGAGAGTATTGGTGTAGGAATGTTTACTACGCCTACGACTGCAGAGGCAACTTTTGATTCCATCTTCTGTACATGCAATCCTCCCACGGTGTCCCACCCGAGATAATATCTGACAGGTTACGAGAGGTTCCTCGCACTACCCTTGCCGGACTATTTGCCAGGGCAATATAAGCTAGTATTCCCATTGCTGGGAGGACACGTGGGGGTATATTGGACGAATATTGGGCCGAGTATATGATTCGGAGTTTCACCGGACAATTCGTTAGTCGACAAGTACATGCTCTCACCACCATGGCCACCCCCCTCCCCTGCTAACGATTGCCTCGCTGTCAACCTCGCGCAAATGCTTGAGTTCCACCAGTCCCAGGGCTGCACCCAATGTATGTAGAGTGACTAGGCAAATGAAACACCGTTCCTCAGAGTTCCGATCTTGGTGATGTGAACCTCCATCTTCGTGCCTGGGACAAGCCACCTTGGCGGACGCATTCTTGATCCCACGCCTAAGCACTTCATGTCAATGTTGTTCAATATTCATTTTCCAGCCATTCTTTCCTTTAAAGACAGTGGAATGAGTCCATGGCATAGGGCCCAGGTGTCAGTCACTCACCTCCAGGTGTTCCCGTCATGATAACGCTTCCCTTCTGCAGCGTAGTCCCCGTAGACAGATATGCGACCAAGTCCTCAACCCCGAACACCATATCACCCGTTTCACCCTCTTGTCTGACATCCCCGTCTACTGTAGTCCGCAGCAGTAGCTCCCCAGGGTCCGTAATGACCGAGGCCGAGACCAGTGCGGGTCCCAAGGGCGCAAATGTGTCGAACCCCTTGGAGAAGTCAGCCTGGGGCATAGGCCCGGCCAGTTCCCGGTCGAGCTGAAGCCGTCGCGCGGAGATGTCATTGCCGGCCGTGTAGGCGGCGACATAATCGAGTGCGCGGGATGTAGGGACGTCTTTAGCGTCCTGGCCGATGATGATACACTGTGATATGACGAGGAGAGAGCGTCGTGTGAGTCAACGTCGGGAAAGTTGCACAGCGTAGTTTCTGAGAGGGGGGGGGTGGAGGTGATCTCACCAGTTCGCCTTCATAGTCTGCCTGCTCATCCTGGCAGATCCTGGGGATGATAACATCTGCTCCGTGGTCGTGCACCGCTGTTGGTGGCTTGATGAACATCACGGGAGTCTTAGGAAGTGCATGACCTGTTTCGAGAACTGCCTTGAGTGTCAGGACGCAGATATACGACCACGAGCCGCACAAACTTCGATCTCTCCTTGTTCAACAAAAGTGTGGGAGTGCTACAAACTGTGTTTTGCATAGTTCAGGCCAATACACCGCAGGATAGGCACATCCTTGGGCGTCAGTGGCCCCAGGAGCTTCTTCACGGTCACGACCTTGTCCGTGATCTTTGTGGCGCCGCTTGTATCGTAGAGGTCCTCGCCCTGTATGACCTTTGCCTGCAGCTTAGTATCCTCGGTGGTGCTTCCCAGGTCAAAGTTCGGACTCGGCATGAGGGGCTCTCCATAGTATATGCCACCATCAGTTGCGACAAAACGAATGAGACGCTGCCAGGCGGTTCTCATGATGAGCTAGGTTTGGGACGTGAACAATGTTTAGAGGGTTCAAGAAGACGTGGAGGTTGACACTGGATGGGACGGATGACGGTTTTTTTGGTTGATAAGGGAGGTTTGAAGTGCGGGGTGATTCGGACAGTGATTATATAGTAATTATCTGACAATTTTGATCACTTGAAAAGACATTTGTCACCCATGGAAATATACAACAAAACACACAATTCTTGACGTTCATCTTCACAACTCAGAATATCATGCGAAGCAACAATCAAGATACAGCACCAGATACGATTATTGGCGAAGAATGATAAACATTCAATTTATCAGTGATCTATGTAAAGTCAAATGCTCGAACAATCTTCCTCCACTGCCAATGTGTTATCTCCTCGAGCAGTCGAAGCTCACTCCTTGAGGTAAGAGTCGAACCACTGCACCGCCTGCGCGAAAGCAGCCTCCTTAGCAATCTTCTGCTCCTTGACAGACATGTCGCAGCGCACAGAGAAGCCGTGGTTGACGTGAGAGAAGAGGTTGAGCTGGTAAGGCTGGCCCAGCTTGGACAGGATATCCTCACTCTCGCGGCGCTTCTCCGTCGTGAAGACAAAGTCTTCGGTGGCGGCCGCGATGCTGAAGGGCCCCTTGATGCTACCCAGCTCCTCGGGGCTCATCATGGTCGGGTGCGCCGTGTAACCGACGTCGATCTTGCCCGTGCCGGGGCGCAGGTAGCGAGCCACGTAGCGGCCGCCGAAGCAGTATCCCACGCCGCCGACGCGCTTCGCGCCCAGGGGCCCGCGCAGCTCGGCCAGGACGGCGTCGATGATGGGCTCGACGTGCTCGGGCAGGTGGTTCTTGAGCCAGTCCTGGATCTGGAAGCCCTCGGGCCTGTTCAGGGGCACCGTGTCGCCCTCGAACAGGTCCGGCAGCACCACGAAGTAGCCGTTGGCGGCGTACTCGTCGGCGATGAGCTGCGCGTTGACAAACTTGTGGCCGATGACGTCCGAGAGGATCAGGATGGCATTCTCGGTGGACTTGTCGGGCGGGTACGAGAAGTAGGTGGAGACTATAGCAGCCCAAGGGGCTTTCGTGTCAGTGCTAATTATGGAAAAGGCAGCCCATGAACAGCTACGGCATTGCCGCCATCCTATGGATCTGGTCGGATGCCCCGGATGATGCCAAAGTCTCAGGCTTGCTGCTGAGTACTAGCTTGTCAAGGCTTGGGGGTACCTGGTGTGCCTAGGTGTCCTTACTCTTGCCGATGTTCTTCAGCTCACCCTTGGGTTCGCCCTCGTGAAGGCTTCCAATGGTACAGCAGCGGGCAGGGGGGAGCGAAGTCATTGTGATTGTGAACGTGACTCAAGTGCTGTGATTGCGGCTGCGATTGCGAGTTGTGGGTTGTGGTTGCGTGGTCTGTTGAACTACTCGGACGAACTTTGAGTGTTGTCTGGAATGATGGTGATTTTGACGTGGCAACGAGAAGAGGGGCAAGCAAAGAAGAAGTTTTGAAATCCTACGGCTATACCTTGTTCGTCCGCAAACTCCGTGTAAGCCTCCCTGGAGGAGGGGGATGATGCGGACGAGTGGGGGCAAATAAGGCTAGAATCTGTCACTACTGTATACTATGATTGTGCCTAGATGCCAAGAGGATCTTCATCCCTGGGTGGAATCCTCCCTATGGGTTTGTTCCCTTGCACCCTTGGCCCACGCCACCAAAGTGCCTATGTATGCACGTTGCCGTGTTGTTAATAAGTATCCTTGCACGGACTAGGTTATCTACCGCTCCCGAGGTCACCAAACGTGATCCGGACCAATCACAGCCCCGCCGAGTATACTTGTAAGCCAGATAGTCCTCCTTCCTTCGTTGATCCTTCGCGAAGTATATGAGCAGTAACTTCAGATATCAACCTCATACTTGACCAGGGTGGCTCTTCAAAAGCATGCTAAGATAATTACAAACTAATCTATTCCATCCTCCGATACACCGCTCGGTGGTACTTTTGTACCTGCGGGATGGTTCCGGCTGCGGTTAATATCGGCCAAACTCCAGAACAAAGCCAACCTGTCTAAGTTGGGAAGGTGATGATGCCGCAGGATACACAGTACATACATAAATACGGCCCACTGACGCAGTCAGCCGCATAGCCGTCACGGCGACACCGGAGGTGTGGCTTAAGTCCTCTACTAAACCCCGGAGGCTGTTCTGTGCTGCTCGAGAGCCCAATATCGGCTCCTCCAGCTCCCATGCATCTGAGCCCTGCTCGCTGGACCATGCTTGCGCACCAATCAACTGCCAAGTGACTATATGCTGTTCAAACCCAACTTCCACGTGCTGCTCCTTCTGATCTAGAAGACGTTAGATCGGATGTTGCATATCTGACAGGTCTCAGCCGTGCATGTCGTGCAAGCCGTGCAAGACTCAAGCCTTGCTGCTGGGCTTCAGACTCACCACCAACAACGACGCTTAGGAAGTCTATGTCAGAAGGATCGCAGAGGCGCCCGCAGACTTGGGGGACTTTACGGGCATCGTCCATCCTCAGCCCCCTTTAGAAGAAGTCTAATGATAGAACGAGAAGGAAGAGCAACGCGGTTGAAAACTGAATATAAACCTGAAAAAGCCCGGTTATTTGCTGGAATTATGTGTTCGAGATCTCCGTAATGGTGTTTGGACGAATCAGTTTCCAAACTTCTTGTTGCGTTTTCTAATCGATATTATAGATCATCATGTTCAGTCCAAATCAAATTCACCTTTGTTGGGCCCGATATGCGGCTGTTGCATTAGCTCTGTTGGCCATGCGGACGGCAGCTATCAGCACCGAGTCGACTACATCCGATATAGACACCTTCTCTGCACCACCTGCAGTGTCACCTCGCATTATCTCGGAAGCGGTGAGTCTCCCATGCGACTCGTGGCACGTCAAAGGCAGAAGAGCACTGTCTGCCTTGTCTGCCATGGCTGGGGTGTTAGCTAATTGAATACTTTGCATGCATAAAGGGTGTATCTCCATGGGGGAATCTCTCCGCTGACCAGCAGAACCCCAATGACATCCCGAACACGGGCGTCACCCGCAGATACCACTTAACTGTGTCGCGGGCCAACCTTGCGCCAGATGGCGTTAACCGGTCAATGATCTTGGTCAACGGCCAGTTCCCCGGTCCCACTATCGAAGCTAACTGGGGGGACATGATCGAGGTTACAGTGGAGAGCCAGGTGGTTGGCCCAGCCGAGGGCACGACGATCCACTGGCATGGCATGCGACAGATCGGGACGCCATGGTTCGACGGGGTCCCGTCTACGTCGCAGTGTCCCCTCCCGCCGGGTTCTTCCTTCACCTACACATTCCAGGCTGACGCTTACGGCTCGACTTTCTATCACTCTCACTACAGCGCGCAATACTCCGCTGGTGTCTTTGGTGCCATCGTCATCCACGGGTGAGTCCTGCCATGTCTCATCCTGGCAGTGCAAAAGTTCCGACAAGTTGACCCTTGCTCAGGCCACAGCACGCGAAAGTCCGATATGATGACGATCTTGGTCCGATTTTCCTGGTCAGTACCCCCCCAAGTCATACCTTTGTATCTAGATGCCAGTGGAGACCTCTCACGGCCGGTGAAACAGGTCTCTGTTAGCCGTTAGAGAATATTGTGCTGACTGGAAGCCGCATTGTCTAGTCTGACTGGTATCACGCCGACTACAATGAAGTTGTCGAGAGCGTGGTGGGTCTCCCACGGCCCCTGACACAGCCTTACTCGGACAACAACTTGATCAACGGGCGCATGCCGTATGACTGCAGCAATGCGAATGTCACGGCGCACAAGCTGACATGCTCGTCAGACGCCGAGTACTCCGTCTTCCGCTTCACCAGGGGCAAGTCGTACAGGCTGCGGATCATGAACGTGAGCAGCCAGGGCATGCAGCGGTTCACCATCGATGGCATGAACATGACCGTTATCGCCCACGACCTCATACCGGTGGTGCCGTACGAGACGGACGTCGTCACCATCGGCATCGGCCAGAGGACAGATGTCATTGTCACGGCGACAGGAGAGTCAACGGATTCCCTATGGATGCGGTCGGACGTGAGCGAGAAGTGTTCGACGAGCATGCAAGGATTCGCCAAAGCCGCCATATACTACGAACATGCAGACACCTCGATCCTTCCTAGCACGTCTGCGACGCCGTACGATGATTCCTTCTGCGGGAACGTGCCCCTGGACGTGACGACCCCTCTGTATCCCATGGACCCTCCAGCCGTTCCTGCCAAGACGATCCAGCTGGATATCAAGTTCGCCGCCAATGCCTCGGGCAACACGCTGTGGTGGGTCAACAACGAGACATTCCGCGCAGACTTTGAGTACGTAGCTACCCTCACCGACCCGACTCCCTCCCTACATGCTCACCTGCCCCTTGTCTCACGCCCGCATGCACACGCTTACTCGTGATCGCAGACATCCCATCCTCCTGCTTGCCAAGGCCGGCAACACGTCGTATCCCAACCCGGACTGGCTGACCTACAACGTTGGCAACAGCAGCTCCGTGCGCATCATCGTCAACAACTACAGCATGACCAACCGGAGCCAGCACCCCATGCACCTTCATGGGCACAACTTCTGGGTCGTCGCCGAGGGCGTGGGGGAGTGGGACGGCACCGTCAACCTCAAGAACCCTATGCGTCGCGATACCCACATCCTACAGCCAGGTGACAAGGAGCTCGGCCCTGGGTACATCGTAATTGATTATGTGACGGATAATCCCGGAGTCTGGAGTTTTCACTGTCACCTGGCTTGGCACGTCTCCGCCGGTCTATACGTGAACCTCATGGAGCATCCGGATAAGATTGCCGAGATGAAGATTCCTCATGATGTCTACCAGACGTGCAGGGACTGGACAGGGTACAAGGGCGTGGATTTGGTTCCCGAGATTGATGCCGGTGTCTAGCCCTGGAGGCTGTGACCGGGGAATTTACACTATTGATTGCTGCAGGATTGCTTTGCTTGAATTTGCCCTGCCTACTTCTTATAGATGTATATTTAGCCCTTTAGATTCTAGAGTTCTCTTCTACCCACTTCTTATACATGTATAGTACTTTCTACACCTTCGCAAGGGGGTGTGGACAACTACCGAAATATGCCTACCAGATTCCGCAGATCGGCCTATGCGTCAGCGCCCACTCGTATACCATAATCCGATACCTAGTAATCGTTATTCATTCCGCGACATGGTGGGGCAGGTATGCCCGATGCAGAGGGAACACTTGATGACCACTCACAAAGAAACGTTTAGAATCCCGGCAAGTACCCACTCCGTCAACAGTATAGTAGCATTCTCGTGTAACCTCCTTCACTTTTCCCGCTGCGGCTAAGAACCGCGTGCTACCCGACCTCAGCCTATGTGCCGACGCTGTGCCGTTCCAGGGGCCGGGCTGATCGCATAGATCCACCAGAGATGATTCTTCCGTGAGTAACAATTACCGAGATATGCCCCTGGTTTGCTGACTGTGTCCGCATTCGGTGAATAAGCTTACCTACCCAAGTAGGTTAGGTAATTGTTGATAAAGTATTTCTTATAAACTGACGGTCCAAACTGTAGGATTGTGCAAGTAAGACACATATGGTAACAGATTGACAGATAGATAGATAGATAGATAGTGATAGTTAGAAGACTCCTGAGTCACGGCGGAGAGTGTATCTGTAAGCTCAAAGTTGTGTTGCCTCGTACGTTATTGCTGTATGTGTTTCTTCAAGGTATGTTTTGTAAAGTGACGAGCTACACTCGGGGATTGTGATAGAATGGAGGATTATGTATATAAAGAGGTTCGGAGTCTATCAAGGTGAAAGGTGAATCTGGGCGTATAATAAGGGGCAGTATCAACCGAGTCTCACCAGGCAAATAAACGGTTTGGAATTATCATCAATCTCTTTCAAAGCCAAAGAAGTCTCAAGATGGCACCTTCTAGCAGCAAGCTTGTCCCTTCGGCTTTCAAGACAGAGTTGCCACTTGTGAGTGCTATCCTCTCGCTCTCAGTCCATACCAGCGTGACTGTATTGTAAAACACAGGAAGCTAACACGTCTCCAAGGACACCCAAACACTGGCCTCAGTCTCCAGCGCCCGCGCCACAATCCAGACCATCCTCTCGTCTCCCGAGAAAGATGACCGCCTCCTCGTCATCGTCGGGCCCTGCTCGATCCACGACACCGCCGCGGCCCTCGACTACGCCTCGCGCCTCTCGGCCGCCGCGGCCCGCCTGAGCAGCGACCTGGTCGTCATCATGCGCGTCTACGTCGAGAAGCCGCGCACGACGGTCGGCTGGAAGGGCCTGGTGCACGACCCGGACCTGACGCAGTCGCAGGCCTCGCGCCTCGACAGGGGCCTGCACGCCTCCCGCTCCGTCATGGCCCGCGTCGCGGCCCTGGGCCTGCCCGTGGCCACCGAGATGCTCAGCCCGCTCGTCGTCCCCTTCGTCGACGACGTCGTCTCCCTCGGCGTCGTCGGCGCCCGCACCACCGAGAGCCAGACACACCGCGAGCTGGCCAGCGACGTCCCGTTCCCCGTGGGCTTCAAGAACGGGACGGACGGGGGCCTGGCCGTGGCGCTGGACGCAATCAAGGCCGCCGGCACACCGCACACGCTGCTGGCGGTTGATGAGCACGGGGCGCTGGTGCAGAGGCTCAGTGCCGGCAACGATGATACCTTTGTTGTGCTGCGGGGCGGGAAGTCCGGCCCCAACTACGGACCGGAACATGTGCGGCGTTCTGAGGCCGCGATGAGGCAGGCTGGTAGGCGCCCGGCGCTGGTGGTGGATGCGAGCCATGGGAACTCGAACAAGGATTACCGCAACCAGGCCAAGGTGGCGGCCTGTGTGGGCGAGCAGGTGGCCGCCGGCGCGGAGATTGCGGGCATCATGATCGAGAGTAATATCCAGGCTGGTGAGTATCTCCTGGTGGCAGCTGCCCCTTTGTTTACTACATGTCAACGTTCTTCTTCACCACCAATCATAGTACAAACGATCTATGACTGACAGTACATTCTCGGCGATATAGGACGTCAAGATATCCCAGCATGCGGCCTGGCCGGCCTTGAATACGGCGTCAGCGTCACAGACGGGTGTGTTGGATGGCAGGAAACACAGGACATACTCGACAACCTGGCGGCTTCAGTGAGGGCGCGACGGGCTTCCAAGCACCAGGCCGTGGTGACAGTTGAAGCTATCCATCCATCTCTTAACGAGATTGTTCGCACCAGTCTGCGTACTCGGAGGCGGTCGTCCCAGGTCGCAGACTTCATGGAGAAGTTACTGCATGGTGCAACACCCGTGGAGATGGTTTGACGATATACTTTTGGCTTAGAGGATAGATTAACATAGATGTAAATGCAACCGGGGACAAAGAGGATAGCTATTGCATACTTAGACTGTCTGAATGATAAACATACCTTGGGTTAGAAACATCTTCATGGCCTCAAAACTAAAATGCACGTGCAAGAACGGTACTACAGTTTCAGCCCGTTCTGGGACGACTTCCATCTACCTTGGAGGAAGAAACCATCCTGAGTGCGTTTCAGTGGTTCAGGTCAGAGTGCAGAGTGATGAGCAACAGCCACCAGCAAAAAGGCAACGCAGGATGGAAGAGACCACATCCCCAGGCAAAAAACACCAGAGCCAGGAGAGCAATCGAAGAATTTAAAGCCTACTATGACATGTTGGAGTACAAAGGACAATCGAGGTGAGTTATAAAACCAAAGTCTCAATTCTATATTCTAAATACTAAGTGTCTAAAAGCAGGTACATAATACAAGTACATCCTCGCTACTACTTCCCTTACCCCCATCACTCTAGTAAACCACCCCCCCACTCTCATCCAGCTCTTGATTACTTACTTAGTAGGGAAGCCCCCCATCTTCCTCAAGCTGGGACCCATATAGTAAAACACACCCGGCAGCGGCGCCATCACCACGCACAGACAAGCCAGCAGCAGTGTGCCCCACTGATAACCCAAGGCCTGGTACAGCTTGTTCCCAATGACGCCAAACACGCAGCCCAGCACGCTCCGCGTGACCGTCATGGCCGCGAGCGCGCTGGCGGCATACGTCTCGAACGTGTCGACAAGATACGTCGTCACGCAGATGTACGTCATGAGCATGCCCGCCGAGAAGACGGCGGCGCCGATCAGCGGCGCGATCCAGTGGACGTCCTCGCGGGCGGTGAAGGCGAAGATGAAGAGCCCCGCGGGCACGATGAGCGCGCCCACCTGCATGAACGGCATGCGGTACTCCTGGCGGCGGGGGTCGGTCCCCGGGGACAGCCCCTTGCGCTCTGCTCGCGACTGCATGGTCCCGTAGGTGCGGTTCAGGAAGACGGCGCCGAGCATGGCGCCTACCACGGACCCGAGGCCTGTGCCCAGGTAGGACAGGCCGGTGAGCTCGGATGGCCAGCGGTAGGACGGGAGGCCGTACTTGGGCTCTGAGGAGAAGAGAAGAGGGAGGGTGACCATGTGGAGGTAGAGAATTCCGTAGATACTGTAGGTGAAAAGGTGGTCTCGATGTAAGCATCATATCATAAGACGAAGGAAAAAAGACGTAAAATGAGTGTGACACATGTAGAAAACAGAGATTTTGTACTTACAGAGCCATGTAAGTGCTCATGGCCGCACACACTGGCGAAGTAACAAGCATCCTCGACGCCCGTGTGACCGTCCTCAAGACGACCTTGTAGCTCACGCCCGCCGTCGTGTCAAGGTCGAACTCGCAGCGGTACTGCGGGTTACCCGTCGACTTCCTCAGGCGGGCAGCCCTCGCCCGCAGCAGAAAAGGAGAGAAAGTCTCGTGGAGGAAGAAGACAGACAACACGCTGACGGCCCCGGCAGCCATGGCCATGATCCAGGCCAGCCAGCGCCAGCTCCCCGTGCCGCGGAGGATAAAACCCCCTATCACGCCGCCAATGGCGCTGCCGCCCGTGGGGCCGAAGCTGTAGAGAGACTGCGCCCTCCCGCGGGCCTCGGGGGTGAACATGTCGCCGATGGTGCCGCCGCCGATGCTGGGTCCTGCCGACCCGGCCATGCCACAGAGAAGACGGAAAATGGACAGTGCAGCCATGTTCGGCGCCACGGCGCAGCAGATGTTGAGCACCGTGAAGAGTGCAAAGCAGGCCAGGTAGACTACCCGGCGGCCGTACAGCTCTGAGAGCGGTGCCAGGTACAGAGGTCCGAGGCCAAAGCCGAGCACGAACAGGGCAGTGGGCAATGATGGAGTGTAGGCGTCCGTCAGGCCGAATTCGTCGGAGATCGCATCGCTGGCGACGGCGAGGATGACACTGGCCATGGGCGAAAGGGTTGCCTGGATGCTGATGAGAAAGACATTCCGCCACTTCCTGGTGGGAGCCCAGTTGCGCGGGTGCTGAGGGTCGCTTGGGCCGTCCCAGGTCTGCACAAGTTAGACTGAGGCTCGCTCACACATGTAAAAGAAGACAGACAAAGGGAGGAGGGTTACTCACTACCAGGTACGCTTCACTGCTGTCGGGGGACAGGTTGATCTCGGTGGCGGTATCACTTCCCATTTTCGGACAGGGGGGGTTTCAGGGGTTGTGAAGGAGGTAGGGGACAGAAGGGGGGGAATTGGGATGAAAGGCGAGCGTGTGGTAGTAAGTATGTTTCGTAGCAAATCTGAGCTGTGATATACGTTGCCAAACAGGATAAAAGCATGTCTGTTTATATGCAACATGCAACTAACCGTTCCAGATTGAGGAATCTCTATGCAGGTTCTGAAGCATCCTACTGTAGACCAAAAGTACGTACACGTGCATGTAGGAACACATTTCGAACAGGGGCCAGTCAGCCGGTCAACTCGGGCAGCATTGAACAAATTACGTACCTTGGTAAGTTCGTTTGGCGTGTGATACATCATTTAGAAGATGTACTCAGCACCCCGTCCCGCTTCCCGATCATGCACAGTAAAAGTTCATATGGTGTCTGTACTATGTAAGCCGACCGCGATACGGGGTCTTGGGAAAAGGTACCCCCCACGCGTCCCAAGCGACTCTTTGTACGACACCATCCAGGTACTTACATGTAAAAAAACTGATGGAGATAAGTTACACGAGATTTGGATAGGGTTCCAGAGTAATCCCGTTACAGTAAGCAACTCGGAAGGATGAGGTCTGCATCCGGGCCTTTATCTCAAACCTAGTAAACACAGCCGTGAGGCAGACGGACGGTTAGGTTCGGGATCCATCAGAGAGTTGGCGGAACAAGTTCCGACAGACTGTCTTGAGCCTCGAGTCTGGTCGCAAAGGAGTTCAGAAGCAATGGGATTCGAAATGGGATTTGAAATCGTCCGATGGCGGCATTGGTAATCGGCATTCTGCCAGATTGCTCTGTCCTCTGGTCAGCAAGCGATCTCCGGAAGTAGGTATGTCCCATGTGAGATACTCAGCTATTTATGGACACTGGTTGTTCCTCTCCAGATAGCCATCTCGGTGTTCTGCCCTCGTGTGTCCCAAGGTGCTACCGTCCTCGGTCATCATCTACTGTCTTCTAATAGACTCCCCCCATATACACAACCTCATCTTTCGTTCGTTGGTACTGGTCGATTGTGTCCAAGTCCTACGCCATCATCATGAGTTTCCAACCAAAGAATATCCTCGATGTGCTAGTCCGTGCTGCTCAGGTTGCCCCGGACAAGGGAATATCCATTATCCCCCAGGGACACACCAAGAGCACACCCGAACGTATCACATATGCTCGACTTCTCCAGCAGGCCGGTGTTCTGAGTCGTCTTGTCCGCGCCATCCCTGGTGTCAAGTCGGACACAATCATTCTTCTCCATCTGGACAACCACAGGGACAACATCCTCTGGCTTTGGGCCATCATCGCCGCCGGGCTGGTCCCTGCCGTCTCTACCCCCTTCACCAATGATCTCGACCAGCGGAAGAAGCATCTTCTTCATCTGAAAGATGTCCTCCGTGATCCTATCGTCATCTCACGCAACAAGCTTCTTTCCGAGTTTGCCATAATAGATGGATCCCTTCCCATCTTTACCATCGAGTCCCTTGCATCGCAAATCCAGAACAGCTCACTGGAGACCAATGTGCCCCACTACAGGAGCCCTTCCCTCGAGGAGGGCCTGAGCAAGTCCAGCGAGAGCATATTCGCCCTTATGCTCACTTCCGGCAGCACAGGACACGCCAAAGCCGTCGTGCTCCGCCACGGGCAGGTTGTCTCTGCCCTCGTTGGCAAGTCAGCCTTCCACCAGACAACCAGTGATGACGTTTTCCTCAACTGGATAGGGATGGACCACGTCGCCAACCTGACTGAGATCCACCTGCATTCTATGTACCTCGCTGCCGAGCAGGTACACGTCCATGCGGTAGACGTGATCGCTCAGCCGATGTTGTATCTCCAACTGATCGAGCGGCACGCTGCGTCCTACTCATTTGCGCCCAACTTCTTCCTCGCCAGCGTCAGAAAGGCAGTACAGGCGTTTACTCCCACGGAGAAGAACCCGCTGCCGGAAATCTCGTCGATGAGGTCGCTGATCTCAGGAGGGGAGGCCAATCCTACTGGGCTCGCTGCGTCGCTGTCACAGTTGCTGACGAAGCTTGGTGCACCAGAGCACTTCATCCGTCCCGGGTTTGGTATGACAGAGACTTGTGCAGGGAGCATATACAATGTTGAGTGCCCTACCTTTGACCTGACACACGGGAAGGAGTTCACGTCCCTGGGCCACTGCATTCCGGGAATGAAGATGAGAGTGACGCGTTCCGGAGCCGACGGTGCTGATGTTGCGCTGAAGGCCAACGAAGTGGGCAACCTGGAAGTGACGGGCGCCAATGTCTTCAACCAGTACTTCAACAACCCCGAGGCTACTGTATCTTCCTTCACGGCCGATGGGTGGTTCATCACGGGCGACCTGGCCTGCATTGACGAGGGTGGAAACCTCCACCTGGTCGGCCGCGAGAAGGAGACCATCATTATCAATGGTGTCAAGTACTTCCCCCACGAAGTCGAGGGAGCCATTGAGGACGCCTCCATTGCCGGTGTAACGCCCTCATTTGTTGCGGTGTTTCCCCACCGTCCCAAGAACGCCGACTCGGAGACTGTCTGCGTGGTCTACCTCCCGTCATACGAGAAGACCGACGATGCTTCACGTCTGCAAACCCGCGGCGCCATCCGCAACGTGGTGATGAAGCACTGCATGGCCCGCCCATACAAGATTATACCATTGGACAGGATCTTTCTCCCCAAGACGGCTCTGGGTAAGCTCTCACGCAGCAAGATCAGGAAGGCCTTCGAGAGCGGCACATACGATGAGAGCATCTCCTTCGACGAGGAGCGCATTGCCCAGGTGAAAGATGCCAACCTGGTCCCGCCGTCTACGCCCTCGGAGTTTGCCCTGCAAGAGATATTCGCCGACGTGTTCGAGCTGTCCCCAGCCGAGTTCGGCATCCACACGAATTTCTACGATCTCGGCTGCTCCTCGCTCGAGGTCTTCCGTCTCAAGTGGCGCCTTCAGAACACCCTCGGCTTTCCCACGAGCATCCCCATCACACGGATCATCAGCAACCCGACCATCGCTTCACTGTCGGCCGTTCTCGACACCAACAACACAGCCAACGGTACTCCTCTCAAGCCCTACGACCCAGTCGTCGTGCTGCGCAGCGGCGGCACCAAGTCCCCGCTTTGGCTGGTCCACCCGGGCGTCGGCGAGGTCCTCGTCTTCCTGAACCTGGCACGGTACATCACGGACCGACCCATCTACGCGCTCCGCGCGCGTGGCTTCGACGGCGAGCCTTTCTTCGGCAGCCTCGACGAGATGGCCGCGACGTACCTGGCGGCCATCAAGCGCGTGCAGCCAAGCGGGCCCTACGCCATCGCGGGGTACTCGTTCGGCGGCACCGTGGCCTTCGAGATGGCCAAGATGCTGCGGGCCGAGCCCTATGGCGACGAGGTCCCCTTCCTGGCCGTCTTCGACCAGCCGCCGCACATCAAGCACCGGATGCGCGTGGGGGGTTGGGTAGATGTGCTGCTCACGCTGGCGCGCTTCTTTAATCTCCTGCCGGATGAGATGGCAGAGGAAAAGGTCGCCGCGCGCTTGACTAGTCTGGTTCTGGATAGTGGCGATGGCGGCGGTGAGGGTGAGACAGAGAGAGATGAGCTGGTGGACGTGCTGCTCGCGGCGTCATCCGAGGAGAGACTGGAGGAATTCGGACTTGACAAGAAGCGGCTGGCGACGTGGACGAGCTTGGCGCTTAACTCGCACGTTATTGCGCGCAACTATGAGCCCGCAGGCAAGGTCCCGCTGCTCGAGGTGTTTTATGGCCAGCCCATCGCTGCCGTTGCCGCCACGGTCGAGGAGTGGAAGCAGACAAAGCTATCGAAGTGGGGGGACTTTGTCGACGACGTGCAGTTTCACCAGGTCGAGGGCCACCACTACACAATGATTGCACCCGAGAATGTGGGATCATTTAGCAGGGCCCTGGTGGCGAGGCTAGAGGCTCGCGGGGTGTGATTCTGGAGATGTTGTCCTTGAAGAGTTCTGAAACGAGGATAGATTATTTATTTGTAGTGCGTAAGCTTCTCCCGCTGTTAGACAGTTTAAATGGTCACATGCATAGTCACCCCTAACCCTGATAACATATCTTGGGAGAACCCTTGTGCTCCGACAACAGATAGAGTGATGCTACTTACTGACTTCCCGATGATGTTTACTTGTACGTCCGTAGACCGCAATGCCAATCATGCCTCAAAAAGGGGCCTGAAAACACAGGCTAGTCACTATTTACACTACCCCTTCATGCTACACGACACAGAGGAAGAGGGTGAAAGTTAGTAGTTGCGGCATTGCCCACACACCATGCCCGTCTATATCTAAACGCCCCGGTAAGCCAGGTGTTACTTCAGTTTGCCAGCAAAATGTGCCCGGACAAAAGATAACAACTGTGGTATTATATCTGCTCCATCATTGCTCGCTAAGCCCTGCTACCAGCCCGGGGCAGATGCCCTTCCCTTTTATACCAAAGACCAAGGGGATACGAACAAACAGGTCATCATGTCTCATAAAGCCATTAGTGTCTCGATGGTGATCACACCGAACGAGGGATATAGAAGAAACAAAGCCAAACCAGGCAAAAAAGGACCACCACCGCCACCACTGCAACCATCGTCTCAACAAATGTGTCCCTAACTCTTCTTGCTCTCATCGATGTCGCCGAGCAGCGTTGTCGGATCACGGCTGTCCACCCAGACTGCATGGCGAGTATCTTCTCCTCGCGCGCCCACTGTGACCCAGACCTGCTTCGTGAGAACCTCGCAATTCTTCGTCTGTCTCACACCCGGCCATTTGAGACGGCCATCGCGTGACATGTCACTCTTGCCCAGTCCCCCGTTTTTAGCCCACTCTTTCACCACGGCCCTAATAAATTCGACTTTGCGACGGAAATCATTGGCTGCTGGAACACCCTGGAGCTCCAGAGGGATCTCTGGACGATACCTGGCTGACGTGTTGCGCTGGGACTGCGACGGTCTGGGGACTGCGGTGAAATTAAGCAAGGTCTGGAGGGGGTAAGACAGCACTGCACGGTCATCCAGAGATGTCTCGTCCATGTCGCCGGTTGTGGCAAGAAGATCAGCGGCCTTCTGGGAGAGATGCCAGAAGTGACACCAAGTGCCTGTTGCATCGAGCACGATCTTGGTGTGATCGGGGAAGTTGAACTGTGGGGTAGTTAGTAAAGGGTCGTTTCACACCAATCTTCCATTCTTTATCCACATACCTGAAGATGTCCATCGCAAAAGTGCCATACCCCAACGTCACCAAGCCTCTGATAGAACGTGACAAGGTCACCAGGAACGCCTGTGGAGTTCGGCATCGGCTCAGCATCCCCAGGATGCTCCCTCGCATACTGAAGCATGTAGTTGGCAAACTTCTTCCACAAAACAATTCGCTCCCGCTTGCGATGTTCATGGTCATGTCTGCCCGGACCGAGTTTCTGAGCGGTTCCATCCGCATTCAGAGACACTCTGAACTCTTCCGGGTCTACACGTACCCGACTGACTCCCTCCTCGCCCTTCGTCTCATAGAAGTAGATAGGTTCCGTCATCGGTACGATCTGTTGCCTCTCACGATATGTAGGGTCATTTCTGCGTGAAATGTGCTTCTCGGCTCCATGAACGAGCAGGAATGACGGGGGCAAGATGGACTTTTCCTCACCGCCCGGAGCAGTGACGCTATTCAAGATACATCCTGCGCTTCCATCATTCAAAATGTAGCCGAGTCCAAACTTGTTTGTATAGTCGACCCACTTGACGACTACTTTTGGTACCTCTCGCCCCTCATCCTTGGTCGAGATGTATGCCATGGACCGTGAGTTCAACGCTCTCTCTAACTCCGCTTGCAGCTTCCGCATTTTGCTCAACACAATGTCAGGCCTTGTTTCGTCCAGATGTTCTTGATACTCCTCTGGTCCGAACAGAGAGACCAAGTTCTTGCCACCTGGAGCCACTTCCTTGGGCTGTTTCTGTGGAACGGTCTTGGTGGTTGGCACTAATCTCGTCGACGGAGCTGGCCGTGTCGTTTGTTGAGTCCTGGTGGCAGGCAGCTGCATTCTCGTATGCCGTGTCGAAGCCTTCGTCGCCTGTTCATGGCTCTCAACAGATAGAGCGCCACTAGTCGTCAAGACCACTTCCTTCTTAATGCTTCGAGATCGCGCAACTGCCGGTCTTGTTGGAGCGGTGCTCATGGAAGGTTGTGTCCGTGAGCTGGCCATGGCAGCTGGAGGTCTATTTGCCGCTCTCTGTTGAGCTGCAAAGCTCTGTGGTGGCGCTCTCAACAGTCCGGATGGAGCAGCCATCGCGAATTGATCCACTGTGAGCGCCTCTGTCTTTTCACACAAAACGGACATTGTCTGAGTTGATTGGAGCTTTTGTTTTTCTCTCCTTAGTTCATCAATGGGCCGATATACGATATCGGCGGCCAGCGGAATGTTGGGTGTCAGTCCATGTTTCTCCTCCGAAGCGATCTCCCTCCAGATTGACGTCTTCAACGGTTTCAAGTTTTGTTGCCAGGGACCAATTTCGCACTGCTGACACAGCGTTATCAAGTTTTGCATCACCTTGTCTTGCAGCTTGGTAGTTCTACAGGAGTCGTAGAAAATCTGCTGCTCGGGAGCCGTCTCCCTCAGCCTTGGTGTTATGTCGGCTTGCAAGGGAACGTATCCGGCAGCGAACCAAGGATGCTGCACGATGGTATCGGGATCTGGTCTCTCATCTGCGTTCACGAGCATCGAGGCCACGATATCCTTCACTTCTGGACTAATGAACTTTTGATCATTCTGTGGCCAATCGTAGTCTCGCTCTCTCGCTCGGCGATAGATTTCGTCTGTTGTCGACGACTGGAATGGCGGCTTGGTCGTAAGCATAGCAAATATGATAATGCCCAGGCTCCAAATATCAACCATGTGGTCGTGGCCAGCCTTCCCTTTCTGCAAGATCTCTGGAGCGATGTAGTTCGGGGTGCCGCAGAGCGTGGTTCTCCTTATGGTATGCATGTCGTTACCGGTCACCAACAGGGCAGCCAGACCGAAATCGCCGACCTTGGCATTCATGTGTTTGTCCAAAAAGATATTACCCATCTTCAGGTCGCGGTGAATGATTCCTTTTCCGTGCATGTATTTGATTGCCCCAGCAATTTGTACGGTGTAGAAGCGTGTCTCGGCTTCTGTCAGCCCCTTCCTCTTCTTGACCATCTCCATGAGCGAGCCATTTGTGCAGAGCTCCAAAATCAAATAGGTGCAGCTCTCGAACGTGAAAGCTCGGTGAAACTGCACGATATTCTGGTGCCTCATCTTGGAGTGAATTTGAAGCTCCGTTTGGAACTGGGAAGCGTGTTAGTGATACTTCATCACCACCGAACACTCTACCAAAATTTACCAACCTTTTGCTGCATCTTCACGGGCATGTGGGTCTTGACAATTTTCAGAGCGTATCTCTTGCCTGTCTCGGCATGCTTGCCGTCGTAACAGATGGCGAAACCTCCCTTGCCCAGCAACCTTCCGACCTGATAGACAGCTCCATCCTTGCGATCGGAACTTGACGGCTCGATTACTTGAGGTGGGGGTGGAGGGGGGTGGTCTTTGTCTTTCGATGTCTTCAACTGAGCAGCAGCCTTTGCTTTCAGATCGGTGGTGCGCTTCGGAAGGACGTTCACATCTCTAGGGGATAAAGCCTCCATATCAATGCCTCCTCTCCCAGCCATTTTCTAAGTTTGATGTTCGTATCTCCGATGTTTGTGTATTGCAAGAGGCTGGGGTGTAGAGCTCTGGAATCGAGCAACCGGCGGAGCAATCTGGTATTTGTGACTGGAGAGGCAACGAGGGTGCGCCGCCTCGACCTGCCGGTAGGTCTGGGGTGAGCTGCGAGCAAGTCAGTACACCATTTTCGATATGTCGTGTTGTAATGACATGACCAAGAGGATCGCCTGTTTCGGGGGGGGGGGGATGTGGTGGATAGAAGAAAGGGTTGATGGTGAATTGGCTTTGGGCGCGAGACATAATATAATGGCTGAAGCTTCGCATTTGAGTAGGACGACGCGTCTTGGGAGGCAGGGGCAAGAATTAGGAGCGCATGGGCAACGCGGCGACACGATGCGTCTTGAGACCGAGACCGACAGGCTTCGATGCATGAACATTGTAAACTCACAAAGTGACTGTTAGCGATGTGGCATGCGATAGCTAGCAAGTGGCCAAAACTGCCAACTAATTCGGAATAAATTCGATGTGGGCGATCATGTCTGGAGGGAAAAGTGATGTCGGAAACAAACGTTGAATCCGTCGGCGCAGCGCAATGCAGAACTCACAACAGTAAAAAGATGCATGGATGAACTTGTTGTCACTAGCAGCCCACTATTTATTCGTCGCCTGGCAACGAGTGACAGGCCAGGGCCTGAGGTGGCATGTGGGGGTGGCCCTTGCAAGGTACCTGCAACCACGTAGCGAAGTACGTACCTAGGTACCTAGGTAGTCAGCAACCTCATCGATTGGCTCTGGAGATATCGAAATATCGAAACGTAGGCTGTAACCGGAGACTGTCCTATTCTTTGGAAAAGACAAGATATATGTGCTTTATTGCTGTTGCAAACTACGAGGCCTTTCCTTCCGAATTTTCTTGCTGTCAAATTCGAATTGCTGCACTGCATCCCAAGAAGACCATCCATCTTCGAAGAGAGCGAATTCCCGGAGCTCGACGGCAACTTCGGAGCTTCCCCTAACTGTCACACCTCCGGCCCGTGAACCTTCACTCGGGTGAATACTGGCTGAAACTCGGACACGGCCACAATGGTGCCTCTTCCGCTCTTTAAGCTTGCCTCTCTCTTCGTTCGGCATGTGTCCAAATATGGTGCCGTGAGTATATGAGGACCAACCTCTTTGGACGACTGAGCGGCGATGCTGACTGGTACAATAGAACCGCATAAAACTGCAGGCCCACGATCACCCCCAATTCCGAGCATTCGCTGCTAACTATGGCCAGAAGATCCATCAGCTCAACATGAGGCTGTCGGTAGCATTGTTGCGGAACACAGATGCGGAAAGGAGGGCAAAAGAGAAGGCCGAAGCGCCAACAGTGAAGACAAAAGAGCAGATTGAAAAGGAGGAACAGCTGAAGGCCAGGTACGGTTCTACGGCGAAGGAGTTACAATCATCGAGGAATTTCTCCAAGGTCAGCACATGGAGGCGACAATTCAAGCCTCTGCCTGAAGCCAAGGCTGTGGACCTCTTCGCCGATGTGATTGGAGATGCCTTCATTCTCTTCGTGGCCATGACCTTGATTATTTACGAGACCTGGCGGGCCTCGACCAAACCGGATAAAAATAAGGAGAAGATTGAGGACCTCACGAAGAAATTTGAAGATTTCCAAAGGAAGGAGCAAGAACATGAAGAAGAGGAAAGGCGACAACAGAGACGGATATTGCATTTGGAAGAAGTGCTCAGGAACTACAAGGACCCGAAGACGAAGCAACCTCTGCTCCCATCGCCAACTGCAGCAGCATAAGCTCTTCTCTTCAGCTGGAAGAGTTTGGCTCTGTCTCCTCCAACTCTGACATGGCAGGAATGTATTGCTGTTACATCGTCATTGTCGCATCGGCATCTGTACAATAAGTCAAATCCATGTATTTGCATACCTGCGCCTCGAGTAAGGTGTCTGTCTGACTCTACTTCAAGGATTCGAAGATTAGAGAATAAAGCGAGCATGGCATGGCATGGAATGGCGTTGGGGATTGGCGGGATGACTCCGGTTGGGGAATTCATGTGCATAAAGGGGAGTTACGGTGTTATACCCACGAGGCAGACGAAGGGCAAGGGCGCCCCGTCGAGCCTTCCCATCGAGGCTGCGACACTCGAGGCACAACTTCTCTCTTCGCACACAGGAGGACCAGCCTTTGGATGGGTCCGTTTGCTAGGCAGGACTGGACATCCATCCTCGATATCACCTCTCATCAAATCCGAAATCAAAATCAAAATCAGAATCAAAATTTAAAGATATTCCACCCCTAAAATGTTTCTGTTACAGTGGATCGAGTGACAGCAGCAACACCCAAGACGGTTCTCGCAAGCCAAGCAAGGAAGGCACGAGGTCAAACGATACAATACAATACGCTATCATGTTTTGCACGTCATTGCGACGACGAAAGGACTGGGTACCAGCCATCCCTCATCTGCTGCAGAACAAGGATCCAAAGTTCAGAGGTGCGGAGGCAAGTCCTGTGCTATATTGAGATACAGTTCCCTAATCAAATATCCATGGATGTATGCAGAGAGCAAGCTCGACACTCACGATGTCAACCTGCCCCTGCCGAGCCCGAAAGGCGCACCAGGTACTCGATACCTGCGCTTCATCCTCCTTTCGTCTGCCGACCATGATGTGACGGCAATACACCAGCGCATCGAGCGGCTTGAAAACTTATCCGGTGGCTGCGACGCTGCTCTTGTGTGGCTTCTGGGAGAAAGGGGTGATGGCGCCTCATCATTCATGCAGTTCCAGCTGAAGTACATCATCAGAAGACTCCGAGCATCTTACCAACCACGACAAACTGACCAATATTCATATTTAGTCTCCTGGACAAGTTCGAAGTCCCCCTGATCCCCTTGCAGGCTATCGAGGACCTGCCGTCCACTCTCCAGAGATTCCATCGAATGTTTATCCAGAGCGACACGGCCACCCGCCAACCTCAACCCCGTACATCGGACAACAGCACAGTGCAGACGCTGCTCCCGTACAGCGGGCTTTCACCACCGTTGCGTGAGCACAGTGTCAATGTTCTCACTGATTTGACTATTGGCTTCGCGGACCTTGCCAATAAGGCAAACACTGTCGCTGGAAGAATGGAGCTTGTGGACTACCTTGGCGAGGAGGAAGCCCGGCGAGTTGTCTTGTTCTGGACCAGGAATACCTGAAGTGACTGTGCTGGAGATGCGACATTACGCGTCCTTTCTCTGAGATATGTGATTGTTACTGTTCACCATGTCTATGCGTCTACTTCATCCCCCCCATCACAACGATAAAACGCACGCCGAGACCCACAGGGGCTCGCAAGCTTGCTGACTCCAAAATTAGCCAGAGAGGAGCAAAGAACGCAGGGAGTTCTGACCGAGTTGCTATCAGAAGAGCTATCCTGAGTACTTAAATCTCGGGACATCGCGCACTGTAGCCAAAGCAGCCATGTTGCACGCCATGAAGACCATACTCACCCCATAACTGTCAGCTAGGGGTGTTCACGCTCTCAGTTGGCTAGTGCAGTGATATCTCAACAGGATCTGGACCCAAGAGGAGATCAAGACCCGTCCCCGCATAATGAGGTCGATCTTGGCAATGTATTTTGAGCAACCAGCATCACATGGGCGTAACCTCGACAAATTTTACCATCACCACCTTGCACTCGCTTGATAAGGATACAAGCCCCATGCATGATGCATCATCAGAAGGGTAGCCCGCGAGCTGTGTATCTAAAATAAAACAGGCCAAGATCACAAAGCGAAATGGTGGCATACAGTCCCGAGGCTCTCAACAGATGCAGCTGCCACTTCCAGCAAGAAATGGACTTTGTTGGCTCCCAGGGTAATTAATATCCAGCACAGAAACCAAAGATATCACCCTGACAGAAAGTGGTACTGGGGACATCCGGCAGACACCACTTGACAATCGAGGGTGAACAATACGATAGAGCTAGGATGCTTCCAATTATCTGTCCGAAGCTGCGGTGTCGCTTCTCAAACCCAGAGCTCGAAGACCATGCTTGGACTCGAACCTTGATCTGACGTATCCCATTCCCTCCCATTCCCGCTCGGTTTTGATTCTCGATTCAGATACGTGACGCCAAGCGCGTCAGACCCTAGAGTCTCTTCCACTTTTCTGACCTGCTGGCCGGATCTCCCAGCCATTGAGCCATCGGGCATGATGTGATGTGACAACACATAGCCAGAGGAGCCAGGAAGTGGGATTCACTACCGAGTGTCCAATATGCATGTGACTCGGAGCGGGAAAGTCAGGGCCGGGTCAGATGATCAGGCGTCTTCGAGGTCTCGGTTGTCGGCATGGCGGGCAATCCTTCTTGTCCTCCAAGTCCTGGGTGACATTTGCCGTACACCTGCATTGATCGACGGCTGTCCAAAATTTCCTCATCTCCGTTCCAGACATAGGTCCGATAAGCTCGAATCAGTGTCATCGACAAGGTTCATAAACAACCACCGGGCAACTGGGGTTGGCATCAGAAAGAAAGATAGCCAAGACTCAACAAGTGACAGCATCAAGGGAACTATTTGTTGACCGTCGTGTCGTGGGGTCCGAGACTGCATCTAACATCTATATATATATATATTTATACAGAACCAAAAGATCAACCTTGTCCCCCGGAATTGATAAGCCAGTCATGGGGACAAATGCAGTGACGGCTGGATATCACGATGCATGTGCAGTGAAGAGGTGAAGTCCAATTCGCGGCGCTGATTGGCCCGCGAGCGAGGCTGCCCACGTGCCCAACTTTGGTGTGCCACACGGTTCGAGGCGGGTCAACGGGGTCCACTGGGAGCGGCCCACACCTCTGTGTGCCAATTAGGATCGTCGTGGAAGCGCTGACAGTCGGGTGTGTGCCTTGCGTCCACACGTCGCGCACGTCGCGCTGATGCAGCACCCAAGGTGGGGGGATGCACGGGAAGGTTTCTCTGTGAGATCTCGTTCTGCATGCCACAAGCGGTCTGTCCACCACCCCCGCATACCATGGGATGCACTCGCCAGAGCACTTTCGTGGTCCTTTCAAATTTGACCATCACAGGTCGCTTGTTGGCTCGAAAGATTGGCATGAGTGAAAAATGCAAAAGATGTGCTGTTGTGGATCTGATAACAAGCCTCACCGCATTTCCAGACCTCTCACCACGGCAGACGTCGCTTTGCAAACATGACTTCCAGGGACATCCATGGCCCGGACAGATTTCGAGAGCTTCGATGCACAATATGGGTCGATATAGTTCACCACCGATCGCCTCTCACAGGGATGCCGGCGCACCATGTTTGGCCAGACCACACCGGCGGCACACCGAAATGATGACCGGCTGGAAAACGCAGTTGACTGTGCCTCTGACTTGCACGGGTCCCTCATCGTCGGGATGAGAAGCAGCCGCGCCATGGTGGGCTACCTTGCTGACGTATTGCTTAATTTTGACCAAATTCAAGACGCCTCTATTCAGATCCGTACTAGCAGCCCCGGTCCTTGTGCTCTCCCGTAAATTCTCCACCGGCCGACATGTCAGATATGCTTTTGGTTCTGGGCCCAAGGCGCCGGAGGCGAGCACGTTGTCCCTCCCGAAACAGCGCATGCCTCAGTGTCGGGACTTACACCATCTCAAAACGGGATGAGCCCAACATTTGTCTGATCCACTGCCGCATGAGCCACGGCAAGCTAGAATAGCTGAAAGCTTCATCTTTTGGGGGCGTAGTTTGAAGTGAGTATCTTGGAACCTCGGATCTATAGATGTTCAACTACCGAAACCAGGGGTACTATACTACAGCTGAGCGTTGCTTGTGCAACAGACCGGCGGCGCCACGCCTTGCCTTGGCGAGACACTTCAATTGAAGGGTCACCAATATCAAGGATACACCACAGACAGCACGAGCTGTTGTGGTTGACCTAGGCATCACAAGGCGTCTTGTCGGACGCCCGTTGCCATACTGCCCAGGTATCTGTAGGACACAGCAGAGAGCGGCAGCTAAGGTTGTGCATTGCGGTCAAGGCAAAATGCCATCCATCATCGGCAGACTCCACGATATTGGAATTACTGTTCATCAATTGGCACCATTCTGATGAGTCTGTCACTTTACTTCCTGTGATACATATGATTGATTCGAATGATAAGTCGAGATACCGGCATGTCTTCCAATGCGACGCACAGCACTGCAGGTGGTCTCATTATTATCAACAATTGTCCCAAAGAGGTATCTCACAAGAATATTGGCGAAGGACGGACTGTCATGGGTCTCCATGCAACCATCGTCATCAGGTAAAGTCTCATGACCATCGATTGATAAAACCACAATGATAATACTGTATAGTAGTAGCGACTTGCGATGCCAGTGCAACACACACAACCAACCCCTCATCGAAAATCGATTTAGTATGGTGAGGTCCGACAGTCCGAGAGAGGTGATGGAACAATTGATAACCACCTGGGCACATGGGCAGTTGGACCCCTGCTCCCTCCCCACCCAATCCTGCAGCCTCGCAGCAGGGGGGGGAGGCCTGACCCCTGGCCGTTCATGCACTTGATTGGACCGGTCTCCATCTCTACGCGCCGTGCTACGATGCAACTATCAGATGCTTTACCAATCACCTCGGACGACACTCGTTGCCGCTTGTTCTCTCCCATCAAATTCCCACAGCAATTAGTCGACCTCCGACGATCCAGCAACCAATGACCCGATATGTACCTTTACCGCCGTGGCTGAGGTATCTTTGCAGTGCCTTTTACCCTTGTTGATTGGACTTCTTGTCTACACTTTCGCAGGGTTTTCTCGCCCTTTGGACTTGGGGGCAGCAAGGCACGAATACGGATTACGGCCTCCAGCCCCTTCCAGCCCCTCAAACACTCGCAACATGGTGAACACCGTCTCTCTCGGCGGGCATGGCAGCCATGTCAAGCATTTTCTTGCCCTTGCTGCTTTGGGTCAGCTGCCCGCTGCGTTACAACCGGCTCATTAGTACTGCAGCCGCCGTACTCGACTCCCATTCCAGATGTCCCCACGAGGTCCTCCAAGTGGCGGTCTCTGGGGACTGCCCTTCTGGCGCAGCCCTTTTTCAAACGATTCACTCATGAGACTTGGACGAGTCCAACCTCGTCTCATTTGGCGCGGCCCCTCTCGCCAGCCGCAATGTCCTTCCGTGTGCCCTCACAACCTATTCGTCCTTGAAGGTACACGTCCACGGTTGTGGCAGTGAGGGTCGGCTATTTTCCCTAGACGTCTACCTGCATCTTCCTTGGGGCGGTCACTGCTCGCACCCGTGGAACTTGCATGCATACATCTCCTCTTGCATCTGGGCCCGCACTTCCATGTCACTCTCTTAAGCGTTGCATGTCCCGCACTTCGCGAAGATCAAGCGAACTTACTGCATGCTAAAAGTCGACTCTTCCCCAAAACGTCTACCTCCCCTGCTTTCGGACATCCATTTGTTCTGATCTTCAAGTCATCCCAATACGACTTGAATTCTTCTCTCACTGTCGACCCCAACCATTGTTGACCTCCACCCGACTCATCTCTCCTGGTTTTACCACCAGCATCAAACAGACACCATCTAATCCGAGAGACGAGACGACCCGACCCGCGTTCCATTGCTGGGCACAGGAAGTGGATTACCCTTCATGGTATAGCCACACGCCACGATTTTCAGTTTTCAAAACCAGCTTTAATGCTGCGCGGATGCCAGCCGTCATCATAGACCGGATTTCAAGAACCTGGGTGTCCGATAAGAACATACCAGCACCAAGCCAGAAGCATTCGACATCTCACCTAGTCAGTAACCACACAGGACTGATACAAAGCCTTCGGGCCGGGCTTGTGCCCAGAGGGCATAGACCACCTGGCACCCCAAGGCGAGGCAATTCTATCTTGCCTGGTCCTGGTCATTACCGCGTGCTGAGGAACTCTATACCTTGTTCCCTCCCGGTAGCGACATTTTTCTCTTTCATATCGGCAACCTGCGAATTGTGCCATACAGAGCGGGCCCGGTTCACTCGACTCTATTTTACACTACTCATTCATAATCTTGCAACATCGACGCTGGCACGTGGAGGATTTAATTGGACGGGTCTGAATCTCTCAAGAGGGAAAGCATCCTAGGAAGAGCTTGGAAGAAAGAGCCGGCAGGCCTGAGACGGATTACGAAACGAAACAGAGATGGGAAGACTTATCAAGAATCACTGGGCGAGGCTCATCATCCTTACTGCCGCAGCTTGTGGGTTGGATCCCCCCCCCCTCCACTGGATGACTGAACGATGGTGTTATGGAATGTGCTGACTGAAGTTTTCAGACCAAGTTGTCGCAGCTGTCGAGGCATACTTTTGGCCCAAGATATTTTGGGACTTCGCGACGAAGACGCTGGATATGGCTGTGAAACCGTATCCAATATTACAAAGCATCAACCTTGTAATAGGGTTGTTCATGTTAGCTTGGGAGTGGCCGCTGAGCTTCATCGCCGGTACCGCGCTGCACCGGAGTATGGAGGCTCGCCTGGCTTTCATACCATTTGCTGCGATCGCTGCCATCTTGTTGTATCAAGGGACCAACGCTGCACTGTACTATCTGGTTGCCATGGTTGTGGAATTCTGGGCATATGCCGAGGGCGAGGTGGGTTATCATTTCCACAGATCTGCTTGAGATTTCAACGCTGACTGGACTTTGCAGATTATTTGTGCCCGACCATGGACATTACCACAGCGAGACACTCACCGGTCAGCCTGATGAATTTACACAGCGATATTGTTCCGAGACAACTCGAATTCGGCAGCCCCCAACGACCCTTGAGTTTCAATCTCGGGCACCCTCGCTCACTCAACATTCGGGAGAGGTCATTACCAACATGCCATATTATTCACGGCATCATTACGACCGTTCGACGACTTGTCACCACTTACTGGGTCTCGGCCCATTTCCCTACAGTTCCTGGGAGTATCTAACTCACAATTTCTTTTCCACAATCCCGAGGTCGGGAACGGGGGACGGATGGACATGATGTTTATCTCGAGGAGCGAGGATTCATCATCAAAACCTCCACGGTGAGGTGATACAGGAGCGGTGGTCAAACCCAGCCGCTGGAGGTACGGGACGACAGCAATTAAACACGCATTTGCACAAGACGGCATTTCCAGGGCATTGTTCTCATCTGTTTTGTTTTACGCATTTGGGGGAGCGAGGATTTTGGGACCTTGGCATGGATTGAAGCCCATCGATTACCGCAGTACGGTTCATGAGGCTCGATCAAGATCATGATGGAAAAAAGAAAAGGGAAAAGGTTCATCTGGCGCCAGTTACGAACTCTTTGGGCAATCCAAAGGTGGCGTTCGGGATGTCTAGATACACATACCTACATACACTACAGATGACATGAAGTCAAAACGAAAACAATACCAAAATTTATTCAGAAGAACAAAATACATGATGTGCAGAAACAGAGAGTGTGTGAGAGTTAGACGCAGCCAAGGACGTTACGTTGTCCCAGGAGGGCTGGGTAGTTTCTACACGCGCCCACGATGGTTGTCCCTGGATTCGAAGTCCGCCTGCTATTGATCCATGCTGGTTAGATGAATATGCGTTGGCCCGGTGACCGTGAGCCCCGTCATCATCTCACACGCATGGTGTTGCAGTCCGCACACTCGACCCTGACATCTGGAGCTCGTCAGTTTCATCAAGCGCAGCGGAATGGGTTGGGCCCGAGCAAGCTGGGTGTAGACCATCACCGTACATTACGGAAACATATGAATACCACAGTTTGTATGACTCTTGATGAATTCTGGCCCTGAGGTGCCCGCATAATACTTCAACGGATTTTAAATGAACTATCGTACCTAAGCGCCTGGGCAGCTAGCTACTTAACTTCATCCTCGCACCCTGCTCCCCACCCCAACCTTCCAGTCCACCTGGATAGTAGTGATGCTGAGTGTTCCAAGGTTGCCCAGACCTTGTGAACTCAGTTACCTAGGTAGATTTAGAAAAAAATCCACGCCGTAACTTCTACTGCTGAGATGACATGTCCCTTGGGAATGCTGCTCACTCAATAACAACGTGAAGGAGGGTCTCTTAGAGATGATTAGATGGGGTTAGGAGTATTGGACACCCCCTCCCACATTCCTTTCCTGCAAAGAATGAGGTCAATGATGCGTACCTCGTACAATTCACTGCGTGGACACGTTTTCTCTACCAATTGGCCTTGCCGTTGACAAGATGATGAGTTTCATGAGTGATCTCCAAGAGGAGTGTCCCTCGTCGGCTTTGATACGAGTTTACGTAGAGCATTGATTGCCACAGGGGCTGCGAGTGGCTTTGCCATCATTTGCTTGGGTCATGAACTCGTCAATTCTGTGATGCTACCTATCGGCAACATCTGCCCAACCACTGAGAACCCTTTCAGTGGGCGTCGTCCTGACGCCTATGGGACAATCCTCTAGAGGATGAGGGTTTCAACCCTTGATTAGGTAGTAACCCTTGATGGGTATTGCCTCCTAGTCGGGACTGGGAGTTTCCTCCATCCAGTATTCCTCCTTCAGCATTTGGGTATCAATCAATCACTACTTCAGTGGGCGAACGCAGGGCCCTGGGAGTCGTTCTTGGGACCGTTACGCTCAGGCATCTGTGTTTGGAAGGCATTCGTCAGCAAAACCATTCCAAGAAGTGTGGCAAGGTGGCCTTGGTTGGTGGTTGGGTTAAAGGCAGGTACTAACCGTTGACTCCTGTGCGGTTCCCTTCTCCAAGATAGCAATGATGACCTCGTCATCTTTGCTGGTGCCGAACTCGTTCTCCAGCTGGCCCTTGGAGGCAGAGTCGTGAGCTCCTTGTGCGCCTTGCCTAAACGCGAGGAAATCACGCTGGTCAGCGAACATGTTTCTCCAAAGAGCGGAAGACGGGAGAGCTAGAACTCACTGGTGCGTCACAAAGATCTTGAAGGCAGAGACGAAGTGAGCCAGGGGGATGGACTTGTCGTCCTTCCACTTCTTGTAGGTCTCAACATCGTCGATGAAGATAATAAAGTCGTCCTCAGCGCCCTTGTAGTGGACCTTGACCTGCTCAGTTGCGCCCTTCATTTTGACTGTGAATTGGTTGTTGGTGTGGTGGGTTTTGGTTGAGTGTGAAAGATGTTGAAGATGTTCGTTCGTCGTTTCTCTCAAGAGTTCGTTGATGGCTTGATTTGGTTTGTGGAATGTGGAAATGTGGAAGAGGTTGTTTGGTGTGCTGTCAACTGGCAACTTATAAGGGAGGGCGTGACGTCTACGTCATAGGTAGGTGAGCTCAGGTGCTTTACAATGGCGGGGCAAAGCACGGCAGCTGGGCAGCTTGCTATGGTGGGGTTGCCCCCAAGGCTAGATTGAGCTGACGACATCTAGACGCTGTTCCTGCAGCTTCCATCCCTACGTCACTTAAAGCGGGGGACAGGGGTAGCTTGGAACTTGGCAGGTACGACTCCGACTCGCAGGGCAATAAGAAGGTTACCAATTGCTAATAATAACGGTGGGAAACGGTTGGTCAGAAAAGGCGTGAAATTCGTAATTCTTACGGATTAGTCGTCCATTTGTGTGGAAACGCTCTCCCGAAATGGCAGGATATGTTGCAGATGCGTAGCTGAGTAACCTCACTATTCACTGCATGTTACGGTATACGTACCCTTGGTAGATAGAGACATCACCAGAGATTGCCAGTAGTTATCACTGAGACGTCTCAACCGCTGTTCTTATTTAACTTCCGGTGGAGCCTTGGAAGAGTCTCGATCTCAAACATCGGATCTTTCTGCATACATGCCCATCTGGACTGTACCTAATGGACCGCCTCAGCTAAGTTGAACAGCACAGGGATGCTGACAAGAAAAAATGATATGTACAAAGAAAAGAGCGACGTGACTGCAACGCCAGAGAATGCTACCGTCCACCGTCCTCCAAACCAGTTCCCGAGGCCGAAAGACATAAGAAAATGGGTATATGTAGTCATTAGTATGCAATACGAGTCGAACCGCAAGATGAAAATGACACCCAAACCCCAGAACCAAAAAAGCCGAACACCGTCCTCCCATTTAACCCAAGGCCTGCTCGCATATTGGGCCTCCCCCGGACGATCGAAAGAAGCCCCGGATCCCCTGGGCCACCCCTCCCCGGCGCAGCAGGTTCACCTTGGAGAGCCGCTTCTGCGGCGACGGTGTTGAAAATCCAGACGGATACTCCTGGCGCCCCGACTGGTCCGGTGCCCTTCGCTTCCTCCTGCTTGAACCATCTCTGTCTATGGTCATGGTTGAGCAAACGGATGTCCGAGACAGGATAGAGGTCTGCCGCTTCAGTCCCAGACTATTGGCAGGACTGTTGGTAGACATGACACGGAGGGCTGCGGGGGCAGTCGGCGGTCTGGGCAGTGCAGACTCCCCAAGCTGCCACGCATTCGGGTTCTTCGTGATGCGCGCTCGTCGGCGCGGGCTTTTCTTGTTTTCGGCACTGGCCGCAATACAATCAGCCTCGAAGCGTGTCCGAATCGTCGAAAGGGTCGCCTGTTCGGACACGTCGTCGATGACGGATAGACGCGTCTTGTTGCTGTCCTGATGCTCCTCTTCAGGTTCAACGTTAATAGTAGGCGGCTCATCTCTCGTAGAGGTGGCTGAAATGGGCGCCTCCCCACCAGACTCGTCATCGCTATCACCCCTGGCAATGCTGGCGAGACTGGCCGAGCGCTTGGTGAACGTGCTTGCAATGCTCGTAACACTCAGCTTGCGGATCATAGAGTGCGCCGAGCTCCGAATGAGATGCTCATTCCGGGCTCGCGTAGTCATTCCGGGAAAAGGTAGGACCTCTCGAGTCCACACGTCTGAGAGCAAAGCCTCCAGCCTAGCCCTGTCTCCTCGAGATGGTGCCAGCACCGGTAGTCGACCCTTAGTAGCAAGTAAAGATTGCGTACGGCTGATGGTTGCATTGGATGAAGACAGCGCTTCTCTCTCGACGCTCGTATTTCTGACGATGACATGACACAGTGGCGTCTTTGGGCCGACAGTAGTTGCCCGATGGATAGATATCCTACGTGCAACGGTACCTGGAAGGACAGTCAGCGACCTCGCTCTGGAGAGGGCATAGTAACCTTACTTACCTTGCTTTCCAAAAACAGTACCGAGGCTTTTGATGTTCAAGAACAGGGAGCTGTAGAGAACGGATCCAGGCTGCTCCTGTGGTTCCAATACTAAGCCGCCTTCCAAACGACATCGCCACTCGTCTTCCTCCTTGGGTGTACAAGCTGTCAACATTATCTCATACAGCTGACAATCGCACTCGAAGACAATTTTCCAAGAGAATGGAGCAGTATGGCATTGCAAACCTGACCGTCATCAGCATCTGAAGACGAATCGGGAAACCATGATACGAATAAGCTTACCTCGTCCGTTATCCACTGCTTCAATTCTGATATGGCTTAACGGGATGCAAGCCTGCAGAGTGTAAATTTGATCGACTCTGCTCGCAGAGGCAAGACAGAGCCAGTCCTTATACAACAGCGTCACCATATACTGCCCGTGAACGCCTTCTCTTGTTTGCCAGGATGCGTGGAGCACGCCACAAAGCTCGATGTGCCCAAACGAACGAATGCGATTCTTGGATGCAGCGTCGAGCTTCGAATCCGGAAAGACAAGGCGGTCTTGTAGGAGCCAAGTCTTCTCGAGGATGTTCTTCACGCGTGCGTCGTCAGTGGCCCGATTGATCTGAGATGTGGCTTCTCTCAGCCGGACAAGCGCGTTCTCAATTTCCATGTGTGCATAAGGAGAGTCGAGGACAGGTGTGTGTTTCAAAAGCTCCGAGAAGAGGAGCGGATACTTGCAAACGCGTTGTATTGGCTTGACAAGAAGGTCCCCGATCGTCAAAGACTTTTTCGACTTGGCTCCGTGGTTGCTGGTAGGTCCAAGGGAGGAAGCTAGTGTTTCCAGCCCCTTCTGATACAACTCCCACTGCGGCATAGTTCGATGAGCCGACGCGATGTCTTTCATCATCATCTCATACTTTGCTCCATACTCTTCATACACGAAGAAACGGTTCATTTTCTTGGTGAACACCTTGGCGACGTCCGCAGCGATATTTGGCTCAGCAACCATGCCCGGAACTGTGTCCAGCCACGAGGTGCTTTCGTTGTTCTCAGGTACGACATCGAGACTTCGAATGCGTCGATGATTGTGGAGATGATGCCTTGATCGAGGACGTAATTCCAGCTGGTTGTACTCCGAATCGGGAACGGCTCGATGCAATTCTCCTAGGAGCTCCTCATGGAGCTCAACAATGTCCGCTAGGTTTCGATTGATTGAAGATCGTAGACCCGATGGCAGCGTGGGCAAAGAAACGAGAATCGTGACGTAGACATTCATTAGGAACCGTACGTCACTAATGTAGCCCTCTTCGGTGCTTATCAACTCCTCCAAGATTCGCCGCCTTTGCAATGAACGCTCCACAGTCGCCTTGTCCAGCACTTGTGGCTTGTCCAAGCACGTGCTATCCTCAGAGCATCTGTTGCTAGAAATCGACGCCCTGCTGCTGCGATCGGTGTGCGTCTTGGTCCGGGTGGACCGCATACTATTCCGTCTCGACCGAGCAAAGATGCTACCGCTCGCAAGGCTCACGCTGGCCGTCTTGACGGCTTCAACAAACCCAAACGAGGAGCCGGAGGAGGACTGACTGTGATGGCTCGCTCTGTTCAACTTGTCGTGTACGCCGTCCACGGAAAAGGGTATGGGAACAGGGCTGTCGGCAGTGATGGTATGTCGTCGGTGGTGAGCACGGCGCCGTAAGGTTCTCATCCACTTGTGGAACGGCGAGTGACCTTCTTTGTTGTCGAGCTCTTCACAGTCGCTTTCATCGTTATCGAGCGAGATCGGGCTCTCTGGTCTGAGGTATTCGAGTGAGTCGGGCTCATCCAACGTGATTCTAATCAACGCAGGATCTACCGTGTCCCAGTGAATCCAGTCGTCGGAGTCTTCTCTTCTGCAGGGATCGACGATCGGCATGCCTAGACGCTCGTCCAGGTCTTTGATGGGTTCCTCTGGAGCAGTTTCGAAGCTAGCGAAGCAGTGGATATGAGCTGGTCTGTCCCAAGGTGCCGGAGTGATGAGGACGGAGCCACTCGGTGAGCAGACATCGGAAGATTCCGAGCTGGAAGAAGCCATAATATTCCGAGACCAAGAGACTCGAAGCCAAAATTTGTTGATCCAGATGGTCACCAAAAAAGACGAAGGTAGTCTTCGCAACAAGTCGCGATGAGGCGTCCAAAAGGGGGTATCAAAACATAATAACAAGCAACGACAGCAATGAGAAAGAGAGGAATAATTCAAGATTGAGCAAAGAGTGACAAACGGTAAGACCACATCCACAGGAGAAGATCAACATCTCGGGAGCTCCAGACCGACCCAATGGGAAAATAAAGCAGGAAAGAACAGCGTACTACTTCCGAGGATGCGACTGACAAACTTGTTCTAGAAAGGCAGAGGCTCCATAAGGAGGAGAAAGGGAAAGAGAAAGGACGAAATAGATGTGGTTGCGAGGCGTCGGGGAAATGACGTTGTGCGTCTTGTCTTCCTTCCACGAGGGCCATACTATTACCATAGACTACCTACTTTAGTACTTACCTACCTAGGTACTTAGGTATTAAGAGAACTCGAAACGCTCCCGCCGTTGACAAAAGTAACACATCCCGTTGGGATGGTAACACATCCTTCGCACTTACTTCAGTTTCCGTGTATCAAATATAAGATTGTGAGGAACGCCAGGGCTGCGGTTCCAGTGGTGCCAGTGGTGCTAGCCCTCCTGGGCTGACAGGCTGAATGAACGAACCACTTGTGATCTACGATCTCACACAACCGCCACCTTTGACCTGGGTAACAGTCCGTAACGGTAGGGGTCCGTAGGGAGGATGACGTCTGAATCAATCAAATATACAAAATACAGTATTAGATGAGCAAGCCACGCTGCCATGGCAACTCCGAGACGAAAATAATAAGATGGCACGGATTACGAATGACGTTGTTGAGGGACAGATTGCCATGAAGGATTTCCATGTTTGAGAAGGTAATTGAAGATCCAAATCTATCCGAACAGCCCAAATCTACAAGCGCCCCCCCTGCTCTCCCCCAGATTTCAATGTTGCCGGGTTCCGCTGCCTTGCGTATAGCGGAAAGACGGAGAAACCAATTCCCCAGCTAAATCTGCCTGCCTCAAGCTGTGTAAGCCACCCCTCCTGGCCTGATACAGTCACCCTCCCCCACCCCACCTTCACCCCTCCCTCCGTCCCGGTTGTAAGTTTGTCTTTCAGCCTTCCTGCCTCTCACCCCTAGCAACGCGTCATGGCGGTTGACTGATTACCATCCCGAATCATTTCCCTTGCCTTCTTTTCGAGGAGAGAATGGTGGCAACGAAACTGATTTCCCCCACATAGCTATGGGCCTACCGCTGAACATGAACAACCTCCACGCACCAACCATCCCCTCGGGGCCGACGACGGCGAGGGCCGCCAACGGCAGCTCGGCGCACCTCACATTCGCGGAGCTCCAGCGCAAGAAGGAGAATATGGAGGAGGAGCTCAAGGCCCTCAGCAGCGTGCTCGACTCGCACGGCGTTGACATGAACACGAGCCTCCTCACTGCCGACGGCTTCCCCCGGTCCGACTTGGATGTCGCTCAGAGTATGAAGCTAGTTCTTCTTCCCCTTCCCAGGTGGGGGAACCCATGAGGATGCTGGTTGTTTACAGGCCTGACGACTAACTACCCTTGTTTTTTGTCGCTGCAGTCCGCACCACTCGAGCACGAATCATATACCTGCGCAACGATTACAAGGACCTGATGAGCAAGGTCGAGAAGCACCTCCACGAGCACTTCGCCAGCCTGATGGCCAACGCCAACGACGACGACGACGACAACGAGGCCCCCTCCGCGGAGGCCAGCAGCGTCAGTCAAGAGCCAGCCCTGCGGGACTACGTCCCCGAGCGCCTGGACGAGCCGTTCGCGAGGGTCAACACCGTGGCGCCCAGGAGCCCCGCGGACACGGCGGGCCTGCAGCCGGGCGACCTGATCCGGAACTTCGGCTATGTCAACGTGTCCAACCACGACGGCCTGAAGAAGGTCGCGGAGTGCGTGCAGGGCAACGAGGGGCGGAACGTGACCGTCAAGGTCTCCAGGCCCGGCGCCGTGCCGTCGCAGCGGGAGCTCCTGCTGACGTTGGTGCCGCGGTCCGGCTGGGGCGGGCGGGGGATGCTTGGATGCCATGTCTTGCCAATCTCGTAGAGGGGACTCACAAACGCAGGAGAAACCGTGAATGGTCTCTCATTGACAAGTGGTGCAAGGCACGAGTGAAAGGGCCGGAATCAGGAAGGCTGTCGACTAGAAAGGCGGTTGCCTGGCAACGAGCCACGGTCCCTGTGCTCGCGCCCCGTGTGAGGATGCCCCATACGTCAACAGACCGGTCAGCGAGAATTGTGGCCATGACTCCGACGGAACTATTAGCTGTTTCGTCTCGTCTTAAGGGGCACGAAGGCAATCTACTGTCTCTGACGCTTGCCAGACTGGCACCTTTAGAAAACATATGTTTAAAGGCACTGTGAATGAAGCCCGGGGAACTGCATTGCATCTCCGTTGCACGACTCAAACCCACCATGTGGGTAAACTAGCTCAGCAAAATGTACACCTTTGAGTTTGCAAACCCATCAGAGCAGAGACCTCGCCTGTGTAGTGTGTATATAGTGTTCCAAGTGCGTCGCGGTAATGCTCTAGACTCCCATGGTATGGGCTATAGTCAGTTTTCTCCTGCAGGATCCCTACATACTGCTAGGCAAGTCGACTAGATCAAACATGAGGGGCACATGCAAGGTTTCCTGAACTGACATCATGGCAAAATTTTGAGTGCTCCTGCCTCATGCTTGACCGCCTTTGTGCCCAGTCCACGGTCGCGGTCGTTGGCCGACTACATTTGTAATAAGGCGGGAGATAGACACATGGCACCTAGGTACTTCGGGCATGATGGACGGGCGCGGCGCATTGCCGATGAGAGGCGGTCAATCACATTGCGAGGCCAAGAACTTTGGATGTTGGGCATCATTCCATGTGGTGATTTTTTTTGGGGTGATATTCTACCTAAGATGCGCCTGAGTGCAGAATGTGGCGCGGAATTCTACTCTCTGAACGCGGAGGGGGCGATGCTGCATCAAACCAAGACTGGACTGGACGTGCCTCCTCAGCCATTAATGCATCGCTAACCCGCGTTTTCGCAATTCCATAATCCCTCGTGAGCTCGTCAACGTAGCCGACCCTGACTTGGCCTGCCTGTATATGTCGCTCTTCCTAAGCAAGATGCCGTTTACGTCCAACGAAAAGAGCCCATAAAATCTATCCACCGCGAAGAGACCCCCGTAGGTTGTGAAAAGTGAAGCGTCCCGTTTACAGGTCATCGTCCTCGTCCTCACCAGGCAGGGGCATGGCAGAGGCCTCCTCCATCTCAGCAGCGTACTTCGCAATCAGTTGCTCGTCGACCTGGGCGGTGGGGGGAGCAAGAGCGGGGGCAGCAACGAACTCCTATCATGCCATGTTAGCGAATACCATCAAACACTACTCGTGTGTCTTCAAAAGGGGGACGTACAAGAGCAGCGTTGCCAACAAGCTTGCGAGCCAACCAGAGGAAAGGCTTCTCGAAGTTGTAGTTGGACTTGGCGGAGATATCGTAGTACTGCAGGTTCTTCTTGCGGTGGAAGGTGATGGTCTTGGCCTTCACCTTACGCTCCTTGACATCGACCTTGTTTCCGCAAAGGACGATGGGGATGTTCTCGCAGACACGGACGAGGTCACGGTGCCAGTTGGGGACGTTCTTGTAGGTGATACGGGAGGTGACATCGAACATGATGATACCGCACTGGCCGTTGATGTAGTAACCGTCACGGAGACCACCGAACTTCTCCTGACCCGCGGTGTCCCAGACATCGAACTGGATCTGACCGTAGTTCTGTAGCAAGCAAAGCAAAGGGTTTAGTTTCCGACTGGGGTTGCGGACTTGGAGAGGGGTGACTAACCGTTGTGAAGCCAAGGGGGTGAACCTCGACACCGAGGGTGGCCATGTACTTCTTCTCGAACTCACCAGTCAAGTGACGCTTGACGAAGGTGGTCTGTGATGATTTGATGTGTTGTTAGCCATTGCTCGATACCGTTTGAGGCTGTCGAGGATTGATGGCATCGTGGTGAGCGGTGATCCAGGCATGCCCCGCCAAAGCGAAGGTTAGGCGCAAGCTGGCCGCTGCCCACTGGCTCATGTATGATGATAAGGATGTATTTACCTTTCCGGTACCACCATCACCGACAAGCACAAGCTTGAAGGTGGGCACGTTCTGAACGGCAGCCATTTTTGTTGTGTAGTTTTGATCAGTCGACAGGAAGAGAAAGGTTGTGACGGCGAAATCGTCGAGTGATGTAAATGCCTGGAAGTGGGGGCTGGTGGGCCAAGCGTTAGTTGTTTGCAAAGGTGAAGACGGCAAGGTAAGGCTCTGGGTTTGAAGGAAGATGAAGGCTTGTGTTTCCGTGTGTTTATCTGTGAGGTCAGGCAGGAGTGGCGTGGTAATTGACGAACCTTCTGGGCGGGTATCTGAGTACAAGGAAAGGAAGGGTGTGTGGGTATGAAGAGAGAAGAGATGCAGCTTTGATGGTGGGCTGGCGTTGGGAAGGATTGATGTTTTGAGCCCGGCAAGCTGCTGGGACGGACAGCGGGCGAACCTTAGCGAAAAACTCATCCCTTCCAGTTAGGCGGAAGTGGGGTCTGTCAGCACGTGATTTCATTGGGCGGCTGTGCATGGACCTGTGAACCAGCAACTTCAGCATTCACTCAGGCAGTAAGTTAAGTAGGTAGACATAGTACTGGTAGGCTACAGCAAGTCATTCAGTATCACCCAGCAGTTGACTGACTAACCTCCCTTACAATCCATCACCAGCCTCCGACTTCCTTTATGCTGACAGCTTGCTATGGTCCAGATGTGGTTATGTTGCGAGTTTTCTTTATCTTGCCATTCCTGAGACTTGGTCACTCTTGCTGACTTAACACAGCGCGGAGCCTCCTGACTGCCGAACAGGCCTCCTTCCTGGATCCTGATTTATTTGTAGTTCTCGGCCCATTCCCTCATTGTCACCCTCTGGTACAGCATCTTTGCTGTCAGAGATGGGCTGCTTATGGGACTGCAACAAGGTCAGGTCTGATGGCACCCAAAGCTCTCCCCTTCCACTCACATCTGTTGTTTATCACTGGGAAATGGCTTAGGCCTTGATAAACAGACCAGCCTCACAAGTATTTGCAATCACGTGCAATAGAAAGGGCTGGATGCCAGTATCTAGCAATTGGCTCGTTCTGCCTGTGCCATACTGCTACCCAGGATAAAGCAATGGCTGCAAACAGACATCCCTATCATCTTTGTCACCAATATGGTCTTTGTCTTTCTGAGGATTATCTACATCTCATACCAAGTTCGCAATGAATGGTCCCTCTAGCTTAAGGGCTCGTCACGTTCACATTGTTAACTCAGTACCCAGTGGTCCGCAAGGACAACAAGTGCCAAAGCCTCTAATTTGTAATACAAGAATGCCGAGTGCAAAGATATATAAATTGAAATGCCAGTCCCATGCTCCAAATCACCCATTACCCTTGGCCTGCCCCGGGTTTCATCCCCCCATTGGATTCGGATGGCTGTCGGGGAAAAAATTGGAATATGCCATATCAAATGCACAGAGACTGCCATCCGGTTTATCATCCCCAAGCTATGCAACCAACGAGTGGGCCCGGCTGGGGTGTTTCCAACCACCATCAAATGACCTTTATGCTGGACAAAACAATGCCGCTCCATGCCCTGATGCCCCGGTCTCTTGCCATCAAAAAGTGCCTCGCCATGCCTATTACATTACTACACAGTTTTCATCTTTCGTGCCGCTCTTTCTCTTGTTCAGGACTTGAGCTTTTGCAGGCGCAACCTCCATTACTTTTCCACCACTCGCCGCCGCCCGGATGGCGTTCAGCCTCTGTTGAGCGCGCTCGTCCCCAGCCTCTGCAGCCTTGACATACCAGACATTAGCTTCCAGAATGTCTCTCCTGCAACCAATGCCCATTTCCGTGAAGTAGCCGACTGCGTATTGAGCCTTGACGTAGCCTAAGAGAGTAAAAAGGTCAGCACTTTGGTGGTTACTATAAGGAGGCCGGTTTGGGATCAAAGCAGACGGCCGAAAGACTTACCCAGTTCGGCGGATCTGCGCGCCCATTCGCACGCTTCTTCCTCATCCTTTTCTAGGATGGGTTCCGCACCAATCAGGTACCACGCGCAAAGCCCCATCATGGCGCCTGCATGACCGCGCTCTGCAGCTCCGGTGTAGAAATGCACGCTCAAGGCAGGATCCCGTGGACAGTGGAGTTTGCCATGCTCGTAGGCGTCACCCATTCGGTAGTTGGCTTCGGGGTGCCCAAGCTCAGCGGCTTGCGTGAACAGTTCGGCAGCGTATCCCTCGTCCTTGAAAATGTCTTCACCATATCCCGTTTCATATAAACAGCCAAGGTGGTAAGGCGCTGCGTTGTACATCGCGTCCGCGGATTCAGTCGCCAGCTTCATCCATTTCAGACCCTCGCGATAACGCTTCTCCCCCAGGTCGCCGGACAAACATGCCTTTCCAAGTCTCGTCATGGCCCCTGGGTGTCGTTTTGAAGCTGCTGTTCTTAGGAACTGAACAGCCTTCGTCGGGTCCTTTCGACAACCCCACCCGAACTCGTAACACAGTCCGGTCCGATACGCAGACTCTGCATGGCCATGCTTGGCGGCCAAAACGAACAGCGGAAAGGCTGAGTTGTAGTCCTCCTTTCCTTTGCCGAAGAGCCCCGAAGCATATCCATCTGCAAGGTAGTACTGGGCGAATGGATAACCGGCGTTGGCAAGCTTTTGCAGAATGGCTCGGGCTTCCCTCAATAATTCATGCGGTTCGGAACCCGTTCCCTCAACAGATGACTCATCCCGGCTGTGCCCACGTTTTGAGATTGGTTTCTTCTGGACTTCTGTGATGTCTAACCCTTGTTCCTGCGCTGTTGATATCAAGAATACTGCGAAGGAGTACTGTATGGAAAAATCATTGGTCTTCTTTACGTTTTGCCGATACATGTCCAGCGTTTTCTGCGAGCTCAGTAGGGAGGCATTAGATCCTACTACGTTTCGTAGTTGCGAATTGTCGATTGTCAGAGGTGCAGGCGCGGGCTGCGGGTATGGTACACTGAGTAGCTCGGCGTAGGTAGATTGGCGATTGTCCGGTGACCTCCTTGCCGTCGATTGCGACGATGGAGCACGTATACTTGAGTTTGCCAGGTATTGGGAAGAGCGGCTGCGGTCAGAATGGACAGAGTATGCGGACAGCGGCCGGGGCATAGAGCTCCTCCTGACATTGGACGTAGGTGTGAGATGGCGATTTCCTGCCCCACCGTGCTCTGAGAGATCCGGCGTCGACGTTGTTCTCGGGGCCTGTTCCCTCAAAGCACTTGGTGCACTCGGCACGTGAGGCTGGTGGTGATACTGGAGCTGCGGAATCAGCTGGGCCTGGTTCGGATCCTCAGGAATGGAGCTCCAGGTAGAAGCATCATCTGACTTCCTGCCTTGGCCATCTCCCAACGAATTGGAGACCGAGCTTGCACTCGTGACTACCGACGCATCAGTTGAGGTGTGGGGATTGGACAAGCTGGGCGTGGACGCAGAGGTGTCCGTCTCTCGACTATGCCGGTTGTCTCCATTAACGGTGTGTGTCTGGTTGGTGCTGCCGGGACCTGGCGCCGCGGCCACGTTATCTCCAGGTTTCGAGTTCGGCTGGAGGTCAAAGTCGGTACCTAACGTGGAACTGACCATAAGACCTGATGTGTTCGTTGTTCCTTGAGAATTTTCTGGGGACGCGGCTGCTGCTCGTCGCATTGTGCCCTCTGGTTGCGAGAACTCGAGCTGGGATTTATGCGACGGCAGTGCAAGTGCTTGGGGCGTCGATAGCCTCTCCGCTTCCAGAGATCCAGATAACTCTGGTCGGTCATCATCCTCCGTTTCTATGGTGGCGATCGACGGTTGGGGCCAGATTCCTCGTTGGAAGTTCATCTTGACTGGCGATATTGGTGACTGCCCCACCCGTGAGCCCTCGGGAATAGGAACGGCAGGTACTGGTTTGGCATTTTCCCTGCCTATGCTTCTTTGTGGTGATGTTTGGGCGGGTACTGGTCTTCGCTGAATGGGACTGGTAGGAACTGAGCCAGTCCGAGGTGAGGAAGTGTTCACGGCAGCCATTGCGAAGGGAATTAGAGTCTTCAGTCTGATAGCGTCCGCTTCTGACCAGCCTCCTGAACTGCACTGGTCCCAGCTGGTATCGAAGGGGTCGGCTGGCGAAGGGGCGCGTTTGGCACAATGCTATTGTAACGACTGTGGATTCTGTTCGGTCTGCATTTGAGCCCTGATTCCCTTTCTGTGATACTCGGTAGCTGCAAAGGTGCCAATCAAGGGGTAGTTTGACTTTGATAGGAGTGGTTGTCCTGTAATTGGGACCTGGGCGAGGGAGGACGCAGGCAGGCGTCAAAGACGGCGACTCAAGTATTGCGAGGAAGGAGTCGTCGGCTACTTGAGGGACACCTTGGCTTGGGTGAAAGATCCGTGAGCGATCGGACCGGAAAGATGCTACAGTCTATGCAATGAGGACGGGCGATGTGGCTCGCAGAAAAGAGAGGGTCAAATCAGGAAGGGTGTAATGCTGCGGCGAGGTGGTATCCTAGAAGGACGAGAACAACGAAAAAGGAAAACAGGTCGCGAACAAGGCTGGACAGCGTCACATAACTGAGCAAGCACTCATTTGTCCGACAGGTGAGGCAGTAGAGAGCTGCCCAGGTGGGTAAAGGGAAAAAAAAGAGCCACAGCACTGTAGAGCGAGGCCGGATGGATTGTTGCACAAGTGATGGATGTCAGTCAGTCAGTCAAGGTGGGAAGTTGCGCCTTACCTGACGCCGTTGGTGCTACCGCGGTACGGTTTTGGTGGTGATGGCCGTTTAGCGGGACCGTTGGCGTCCAGACTACAGGTACCTCCCTGGTAGGCTAGCCTTCAGGCCTACTAGACTGCTAGGGAGGTTACGGAGTACGGGAATACGGGAATACTTAGTGTCCCGTGTGTCTGGACACCAGACGCACTGAGGCTCCAGCTAGGGCGACCTGCATGATTTGGGGGACCAATTTAGCCCATTCGGGCCATTTATTCCCCCAAACACCCCTGGACTGTTCTTCTTGCAGGGGCCACCCGGGGAACCAGGGGGAAAGCGGTTCAAGGTACGCAGGCCACCACATTTACCTTTCTCTTGCATACCGTCATCAACCCCCAGAATCAGGCGATGGATGGAGACACACAAATAGACCGCGGCTCAGTGATATTCCAGCTCCTTCACGCTCGGCCAACTTCCTTCGTACTGCGAAGACCATGCCAGCCGTTCTAACCAGCTCGGAACGACGCCCGCAAATAAGGCTTGAAGGGCTGACGAAGCTGGGGAACACTCGGGCAGAGGCACTCCTAGCAGCAAGCTTGTCTTTCCCCGGATTCGTTTTGGCGTTTATAACGGCAGAGCTCGGTCTGAAGTGTCCAACAATGGGTCCAACGAGGGGTCCAATAAAGTGGCACGTGCAGTGTGACGAGATTGCGTGGATACGATGAAGAACACGAAATATACCCAAGTACCTCGATGAATGGCACACCGATCGCTGGGTGCAGAACTACAACACGAGATGACAGAGTCTACAAAGGAGAGTTTACGAAGCAGGCAACGCCATCCGAAGAATAAAGACTACCCGCATCAGCCAGCGGCTTTATTACGAGACGACTGATCGATTTGAAAGAATTGTGGTCAACGGGAAACCCACCTCCTCACAGAATTCAAGTTGCGCCCACGCCTTCTCCGCTGCCACAACTTCGAATACTACTGCGCCGCGTCAGTGCCGGATGTCGGGATCACCTTGGAGTCCCACAAACCATTATCAGTAACGTGTCGAGCCCTCAGTCCGTACGAAATAGGGGTTGCTAGGTTGCAGAGGGTTGATTAGGGTGATATTCATTACCAAGCAGATCACGACGACAGCAACGCCCGGGTTGAATGACAACCCGATGTCACAAACTCCTCAGTTCACAGGCCCAAAGCTCAACGAGCTTTCGAAATGAGCCATCAATGACCATCAGCATGCACTTTCCGATTGAGGAAATGACCATTTCCCTGACTTCGCACAAAGAAAAGAAGGTCGCCCATTATGTCAAAACTTCCGCCAGCATTCCAGCACAGACGCGTATACACAGTAGTGTCCCCAGACGCTAGGGTCTTCGACGGTGCAACTGATCGGCTTCAATCTCGAGTAGAAAACATTGACAGCTCAGTCTTCGAACTTGAGGGCAGCACCTTGCAGGACATCTGCATCTGTTCGTGGCAATGCCGCATACAGGGTTGTATTTTTCTCTCTCAGAGAAAGATGAAGATATTTCTTTGCTCCCTGCCCATGCTTTGGAGGCAACCCCTGGTCTATTTGTTCAAAACACGCCTCATCTGCTGCATCTCAGACAAAAGTCCGATCATCCGAGATCCCTTTGTTTACAACCAAGGTTAGCTGCAGACATTGTGCAACTCGATATCACGGGCCTGCCATGGAGCTGGCTTCTGGAAACCTCCCAAGACTCGCAGTTCACAGGCTCGGAGAATTAGCACCGTTATCGATGGTGTTATGGATCTCCCGTTTCACCCGCCGTTGCTCAGGGGTACAAGCTATGGAAATTGCTACGGGGCGAATCCGGGGAACTGTAACCCTCGCCATCAGCGATGATTTACCTATATGGTATTACTATACATATCGGAAGAACGGGGGAATTCTTACTTGAAAAAAGACACAATACATTTCGGTGCCTGGTGTTTCCTACTTCAAGAAAGTCGGTTGACCGAGACATCGTGTCTCTCGGCCGAGACAAAGCTCATTGTGTCAAGCGGATGCCTTATTCCGTTTTCCGTATATTTTTTTGGTACGGAATATGGGGAGCGGGGTGGAAAACATGTACATAAGGGCTGGTCTCGTGAATCGCTACCTAGCGCCCCTCGTATTGCAGTCGATGTGATGCCTCTTGTGCCGCTGGTTGCGCCCAATCCGAGGGATGGGGATTTGAGACATTTTTATGGCCCCCGACTTTTATGGTCCGTAGTGGGAGGGAATGCCATGTTGGACGTTGAACTCGGGTGGTTTTTGCGGACGATGAGATGCGCTCATCGATCATGAAAATCGCCCCCAACAAAACTGGCCAAGGCTTTCGGGAACCGGTCATGTATGTACACAGTAATCCGTGAAAATCGGAACTTACCGACGCTCGATAAGGAACCTGAGTCTAAAACCAAATCTACCTTGGTCGAAAAAGGATGCTCGTCTCGAGGCATCAACAAGTTGTGGATGGCAGACACTATGTCTGTCTCCGACACTCTGGTCGCGACAACTCGTCTGTCTCCCCATGGTACAGATGCCACGAGGCCCTGGCTGCCACCCGACGCATATTGATCTTGTCCAGGGCATGATGTCCTATGGGACAGATGACGTGAAGGGTGAGTGGACATATGCACGCATTGCTCAACTCCACCCTTGCAGCAATCCGTCCCAGCCAGACGCGGGCCGGCGTGATCTGCTTTTGGGTGGATGCATTACTTTTTGGGGGCTCCATCCATCACGAAGGCCGGCGAGCCGTGACCCGAAAAGCTGGAGAAGTAATTCTTTTCTCACGGGAATATGCAGAGGGTATGATCGTACTCCTTGCGTACCGTATGTAGCATGTAGAGTGAAACGTCCCAGAAGTCCAACATCGTAGCACAAAATACTGCGTAGTGTCACAGCCTGCACAGCTTCGTGACGGACCCTCATACAGATCTCGGCAACGCTCCTTTGCTGCTCTCCAAGCATCCGAAGAATCCGAAGAATCCATCGGCGCGTGAAGGTGGGGTGATGTTGGCTGGGTTGGTCGACACAGGCAGAAGCTTAAAACCATCAAGGGACTTCCCAGCCTCTTCCCCAGCCTTTTGGCGTTGGTCGGCCGGGAAACAAGGTGCAGACCGTATTTCGTACATGCACTAAGAGGTACTGCCACCCACTGTATCCGAAATAGCAACAGGAAGATCCCTGCGAAGCAAGGGCTGTCAAAGTCTTTTCAAATAGCACCTTAGCTGGAAGCCGTAGGCACACCTTAGCAATAGAAACTCAATAATTTGGTCGCATTCCGTTCACGCCGTCGATCTTCTGCAACATTCTGGAGTCGAGGTTGTTCAGCTCGCAGGGAGCACCCGTCCACTGTAAATAGTGAAAGGAGCTTAAAAGACAGTGTGTTCAGGCCGACAGGGATGGCCGAGTTCAGGCCCAAGGGGTGGGACCAGCAGCACGGATTGTTTTGCAGTCCATCGATCCTCTCATCATCGGCCCCATTATCAAAATCGTATTGGTTGCGAGACGTTCTTTTAGTGCTCTTCCTCCTTGTTACCGTCGCCGTCGCCGTCGGCTGTAGTTCATCTTGCCCTCGTCAAGCTGTACATTCCTATTCCAGCTGGTCGCGGCTTCTCTAGTCTTGTTCCTCTCCAGTCCGACTTGATCTTGCTGCAATCGCTAGATTCAGCCACTCAAGTCAACCCAGTGACATGTTTGCGCTCCTTCATCCTAAGCTGCAAACTGTCTGATCCTACTCCCCAATCGTTCGTTCCTTCGGATGTGGCCCTACCACAAGGGGTTCCTGCAAGTTTGATTGATCCAACAACGGCAGGCGCAGTTTCTTTCCATTTGCATTCCCTCCTTGTTGCTTCCACTGTCAACATTGTCCACGGGTAGCCTGGAAGATCAAGCTGTACCATTTCGACACCTGTGTGTGATCAATAATATCTAGTGCTCTCTATATTCGAAGCATTGTGAACAATTTGGGCAACCCAAGGCATCAACTACGGATTACTCCGCGTCCGCGCCGTATTGTCCATGCAGGCTTACAGCCGAGAGAAGCACGCCCCGCGACTCCAGCAGGGAATCCCATTGTGACGAGGCATCGAGTTGGCAACGTCGGTTTCCATTGGCGGCTATTGAGTGGTTGTTTCCCTGATCTGTGTCCTGCATCATCCCGGAACTCTCAAAAAAAAAGTTGGCTGTCGTCTGGACCCTCCGGCGCTGACCAGCGCCACCAGCCTGCGTCTATTGCCCAAGCAGGCCAAGCGGTCTCAGCACCCTCGCAATTAACAGGGTTTGCTATATCCACACAGTCTATTGGTGCCCGTTTCCCATAACAACTGTGAGTTGCTACTCCGTCTCGTCTCGTCTTGTCTTCACAACATACCATGTCGTCACGTCAATGTACCAGACCTGGCCCCCTCAGCCTTGTCTGACCGCCTCAACTTCGTCCTTCGCTACACCGTGAGGCTTGTTGCACACTCCTTCGTTGAACCTTCGTTTTGATACTGCACCTTTGTGACTCGAGCTATCTCTACACGCGACACTAAGAAGTCTCAACTCCCTTCCTGAAGGGTGAAGCCCCCCCCCCCCAAAGAGCACCTTGATTTGTTCAATACATATCATGCCTTTCCCAAGCTGACTAAACTAACGTTGTTTCCCTTCAGCACCATGTCTCTTCCTGAAAGACCCGGTGCGAGAGTCTCGTACGAGCAGCGAACTGCCTACAGGCACTCCACCCGGCGCCATCATCGATCACAAGACATCGACGCTGGCGGTCGTCGTGGAAACGACGGCACATCACACTCCCGTGGGAATTCATCTCAGTCCTATGCGACGACCGTGCCGCCTCCTTCTAACGTAACTACAGACGATGTGCCCTTGTCACCAGATCTTGAAGGTGCTGGTATGACCGGTGAAGCAACCCTTTCGCGAAAACGAAGTCTGGTCAGGCCTGAACGGAACAGAATTGGAAAAGACCACCCGAACTACTACTATCGCCAACATGCCGCCAACATGCAAACCATGCCGTCGGCAACTGGCAACGACCCAGTCTATGAAGATATCGAAGGGACGACATACATGACAACGTCGAATAGGGAAGATGCCATTTCGGACTCCATTGCTTCAAAAGATAAGAAAGGGAGCGGCGGAGACAGCGGCGGGGCCCACAAGGCGAGACGCTCTAGGAGGAGGGCAAACAGCCGAAGACATTCGGGCAAGATCTCCAAAAAGAAGCACAAGGAGGTGGAACAGATACGGCCGCCTAGCTTTTGGGACATATACTGCGCCATCATCACCTTTTGGTGTCCGAACTGCGTATTGAAATGTTTTGGAAGGAGGTCACAAGCCGAAATTCGAGCATGGCGGGAGAAGATGGGACTTCTGAGCATCATTGCGATGATTATGGCTTGTGTCGGTTTCCTGACATTTGGTTTCACCCGGACAGTCTGTGGGACGCCTGCGGAGCGCCTCCAGGTCAACCACGTTGACTCCGGCTACATGATCTTCCACGGACAGGCCTATGATCTCTCCTCGTCCCACCATCCCGTGGCTGAGGGCATTCCTGCTCTGTCTAACGGACAGGGCGCCAATGTCCTCTACGACCTTCCTGAAAAGCAAGGTGGGAAAGACGGGAGTTTTTTGTTTCAGAAAGTCAATGGCAAATGCAAAGGGTTGATCACTTTGGCGGATGGCTCTGACGTACCTACAAACGACGATGGCGACCTGGCCTGGTACTTCCCTTGCAATACCTTTGCCCAGGATGGATCCACCCAACCGAACACCACGGACCCGTACTATCTTGGATATGCTTGCCACACGACCGCAAATGCTCGGAACACTTTCTATGACCTCACACCGGCGGCTGATGTCTTCTTCTCTTGGGACGATGTGAAGAACACCTCTCGAAATCTTGTGGTTTATTCTGGAGACGTACTTGATCTGGACCTTCTCAATTGGTTCAACACCTCGCAGGTGGTTGTTCCGGATCGTTTTACGGAGCTTGCTGATACCAGCAGGGCAGCAAACCAGGCCGTCAGGGGTCGTGACATTACGCACTCGTTCATGAAATCCGGGGACAAGCACACCGCTGAATGCTTGCAGCAGATCATCAAGGTTGGATCGGTGGACTCGGACTCCGTGGGCTGCATTGCTTCCAAGATCGTCCTCTACCTATCTCTTGTTCTCATTTTGTCCGTTGTCGCCACCCGTTTTGTGCTGGCCATCCTGTTCCAGTGGTTCATCAGCCGGCGATACGCGGCGTCCAAGACGTCGCAATCCTCTGACAGGAGAAAGCGCAACCAGCAGATTGAGGAATGGTCGGAGGACATCTACCGTGCACCAGCACGTTTGCCAGGAGATATAGGTAGCAGTGTTGCGCCTTCCTCTGATCGCACAAGCAAACGCGCCAGCACATTCTTGCCCACTACTTCTCGGTTCTCGTCTGTGTATGGTGTTGACCGAAACCTTCGAAGACCCAATATGCCAACAACCATGGCTAGTCAGACCTCCGGGGCTGCACTCCTCCACCCGAACCCCATGTATGGTCAAGGTAACAGCAGCCGCAATAGCTTCTTGGCTCCTGACCCATACGGGCAGCCCAGTCCTTCGGATGGACCTGGCCCAGCCGGCTTCATTCATGAGGCAGTTGTGCCGCAGCCTCCATCGGACTGGATGCCTTTCGACTACCCACTGGCGCACACAATCTGTCTTGTCACCGCTTACTCCGAAGGCGGGGAGGGTATTCGTACGACCCTGGACTCTATCGCCATGACCGACTACCCCAATAGTCACAAGTGTATCCTCGTTATTTGCGACGGTATTATCAAAGGCAAAGGCGAGACGATGTCCACTCCAGACTATTGCCTCGGCATGATGAAGGACCTCACCATCCATCCAGAGGATGTCCAGCCATTTTCGTACGTCGCTGTTGCTTCTGGCTCGAAGCGACACAACATGGCAAAGGTCTACTCTGGCTTCTATGATTATGGTGCGGACTCTCGAATCCCATTGGACAAGCAGCAGCGTGTTCCCATGATGCTGGTCTCCAAGGTTGGTACGCCCGCTGAGGCTTCCAAGTCGAAACCTGGAAACCGAGGCAAGCGCGACAGTCAGATTATCATGATGTCCTTCCTGCAAAAGGTCATGTTTGACGAGCGGATGACTGAGCTTGAATATGAGATGTTCAACGGCATGTGGAAAGTCACCGGAATATCGCCCGATTTCTACGAAATAGTATTGATGGTAGACGCCGATACCAAGGTGTTCCCCGACAGTCTTACTCACATGGTTTCTGCAATGGTCAAGGATCCTGAGATCATGGGTCTCTGCGGCGAGACGAAAATCGCGAATAAGCGGGACAGCTGGGTCACAGCGATCCAGGTCTTCGAGTACTTCATCTCACATCACCAGTCGAAGTCATTCGAATCGGTGTTTGGCGGTGTTACCTGTCTGCCAGGTTGTTTCTGCATGTACCGAATCAAGGCTCCGAAAGGAGGCGCAAACTACTGGGTTCCGATCTTGGCCAATCCCGATGTCGTGGAGCACTACTCAGAGAATGTGGTCGACACTCTCCACAAGAAGAATCTGCTTCTCCTTGGTGAAGATCGTTACCTCACAACCCTGATGCTTCGGACGTTCCCCAAGCGGAAGCAGGTGTTTGTACCCCAAGCAGTCTGCAAGACGACAGTGCCTGATAAGTTCATGATTCTGCTTTCTCAGAGACGCCGCTGGATCAACTCGACTATCCACAACCTCATGGAGCTTGTCCTCGTCAGGGATCTCTGTGGTACATTTTGCTTTAGTATGCAGTTCGTGGTGTTCATCGAGTTGATGGGCACACTTGTTCTCCCAGCTGCTATCGCGTTCACCATCTATGTTGGTAAGTAACACGTCAACAAAGCCTAAATGCTTCCTTGAAATGTATATATACTGATGGTTTTGCAGTTATTTCCTCCATAATCGGGCCAGTCCAAGTTATTCCCTTGGTTCTGCTCGGACTGATTCTGGGTCTGCCCGGTGTCCTGGTGATCGTAACGGCACACTCATGGACCTACATCGTCTGGATGATCATTTACCTGATCTCACTCCCCATCTGGAACTTTGTACTTCCTTCCTACGCCTTCTGGAAATTTGATGACTTCTCGTGGGGTGATACCCGCAAAACGGCCGGCGAGTCCAAGAAGGGAGGGCACGGTGACGCAGAGGGCGAGTTTGACAGCAGCAAGATCACCATGAGGCGGTGGGCCGAGTTTGAGCGTGAGCGCCGCGGCAGGAACCAGTTCTGGGCATCTAAGGAGAACGTCGCTGGGAACACGAACAGTGGTGTCTGGGCGACGCCGAGTCCCGCACATGGTGGCTCTCATGACGAGTACTTCCCCCAGGTATGAATGATGCGGTTTGACGAAGTAACATAAGCAGTGTTTTGTTGTTCTCTGTGCGAAACAGAAAAGCGCACATGTATGTATTGTTGAATACTTCTTGGTATTGTTAATATTGGAGAAGGGCATTGGATGGTGCTTTAGTCCACACGACGGTATTCCCGACGCCAGGGGACAGACACTCTGACGGACCGGAAAGGGGAACGAATGGCGTCGTCGGGCAGTCTGCTTTCACAGCTGGGTTTGCATGGGCCACATTGCCTTCATGTATATAACGTAACTACGAACGAACGAACACACAACGGGCCAGCCTCGTCATACTTATCATAAAAGTAATATCTCACTGAGCTCAGAGACGGTTTTTTTTGTGACAGAAGCATTTGCGGAGTCCACACAGATCTACAACCGCCGGTGGCATCCAAGAGCGCCGGCCCCCTAATCTATTGGAACTACGTACTATATGGCCGAGATAGCACAGCTTCTTCGGCAAGGAAAGGGCAAGAGTTCCAAGGTTGTTTACGCCAGGACAAAGTTTGATAAGGCCCTCTCCAGTCCTTATGAATTGGAAGGGCGACGCTATGACCAGCACATGCCCCATCCCCCCAATTGCAAAATCACATTCACTTCGCAGTCGAATACAGAGAAGTTCTCGCACGTCGTCGAAGGGAGCCGTGGATGATGCTGTTCGAAGTATTCTCTCACATCGCTGCTAAATGCATGGAAACATGATGAGGAAGATGAGAGGTGTGAGGCTTGCTTCCTAGGAACCCCAGAGCAAGAACAGAATCGCCCCCAATACAAGTCCTAGGACGAAACGGTCTTTGGACCAACGCACAAATGGTGATATATCTCTTACGGAAAAGAAGTCGCCGTCTGCCATTTACCTTCCGTGTGGTGGCCAATGACCTACTCTGCAATACGGGATCCATAGTGTTGCACAAGGCTTGAACAAATGAAACAAGATTGGGCAGAAAGGCACAATGTGTTCCTGCCCGAAGATACTAGCAGACCAGCTAACGTCAACGGCTTTTTTCCTTCTTCCTTCCCCCTTTCTACATCTTCTTCCCCGCGGGGATGTAAGCCAGTGGACCGATGAAGATGATCACACCCTGGTCCGAAGAGGACCCAACCGGCCGACCGAGACGCAGAATGCAGTGGTGCAATACAATAGCGGCAGCAGGGCACCTCGAACAAGCAAGCCTTGCGTGTTGCATCATCTGCACGTTGCCGCTTTGGGAAGCCCTCTTGTGGTGCGTGGTGCGTGGTACACTCAACTGCTGGAGATTTTGGGTAGGGGAGGGCCGGTTGAAGCTTCTAAAAAAGTGAGACAGGCTTACATATGTACCACCCAGGTATACCTATCGAAGAGACATGCCATGGGTTTGCCCCAGTCTTGCTTTTGATGGTCCGCTGCAGAGTTTCTCTTCCTGCATGGGATGAGGGTACAGTACCAGATACCGGATACCAGAATGGCAGGACGTCTTCATCATGGTTCGTGAAGACTGCAAGGCAGTTGCTTCTCCCTGGCCGGGGTTCAGCCAGCTACCCTGGGAAATCGTTGATGCAGATCATACGAGCATGCTTCGTTCAAAGATTGTGTCTTCCCCCATGACAGTGGTGGTTTCTCCGATGCCTGGCATAGCGGGTTGAGAGCTGTGAGCACCCGATACAGATGTTATATTCCCAGACGTCTAGCCGTCGAGGCGGTGAGGAAAGTCCATAATGATGGGGGTCATGAAGGGGGAGGTTATCAATGCAAGCGTCTCGAAACAAACAGGCGCGCGTTCGAGGCTTTCCCAGTCTGCCAGTTTCCGGGGAATTTGAGGAAGGTCGTATCCATATGTTGGTGATATGCGATGTGCATGCTACAGCGTCGAACAAGTTCGGGGGCAGCAAGGGGGTGTGTGTAACTCCGGCCTGCGTGCGTTGACTCCTGTAAGGGGTCACTAAGGATAGGTCAGGATCCGGGGACTGGGTCGAGGCTGGTCTGCCCACCAGGACGAGCCCTTGTTTTCTTGATGGAAGCGGTAGGACACTAGTATGATGAAGGGTGTTTTGTGTGATGGTATCGAGGCCGAATCTGGTGGGCACACAAGGTGTGTTGTTTCGAGATTTGTCCCACTTATTGTATGTTTGTGATATATGGATCTGTAGACTCCAGAGCTAGAGTCCCAGACATATTTACCCAAGTACTCAGCTGGAAACCCGGCCAGACAAATAGGAAAAAGAGGCCCGTAATAGGTGCCTAGGTAATCAACGGCCGTCAGTTTAGATTATATGACAAAGCTTTGGGAAAGTGGAGGAGGGGCAAGTATATAGAGTACATGCGCACCATCAGGTCTGCGGGTAGAAGCTTAAGAGGGGGTTAATTTGTGTTGGCTGCAAGAGGACGAATGAGGCAATTCAGGAGGGGTGGCAGACTCGGACTCGGTCCCGCGCTTGCCACATGGCATCATAAGACTTGGACCGATTGCTGGGGTCATATAGGAGGGACTGATAGATAGATGTATGTATGTATGTATGTATGTATGTATGTATGTATGTATGTATGTATGTATAGGTTAGGGATGAAGATAGGCAATAGCGATCGCTAGCAATAGCAATGATGACGGTGATGATGATGGTGATGGATGGTTGTCACAATTGTGTTGTTGAATCTTGATGGGCTGTGGGTGTTTCTTTTAAGTGATGTACATAAGGTATGTACCGTAGGGGTACCGTAGCGGGTGGCGCCGCCGACCTGTCTCAGGACTGACGTTCCCCATTTCAGTTGTCACTTGTCACTTGTCGCTTGCACCAGTTGACCCGTGGACGTATCCACCAGCCTACTGTAGCTGCCCACTAGCCCACCTTGCCCACCTTGCCCACCAGCCCCAGTGGCCCTGTCACTCAGTCACTGTCCACTGTCTGGGTGTGTCAGAGTGTCAGAATGACTGCCAATGATCCACACTCCTTGTGGGTGCCGCATTGATGATTGATGCCAGGCAATCATCCGGGCTCTCCCAGCGGCCTTACCGCTGTACCCTCCGACGACTGCTTGTGTGTTAGTGATTGCGAGGTTTACGAGCCCATTTCGGTAACATGACTAGCAGCAGATACGATCATCATTTATTCAGATCGGTTGAACACTGCGGACCTTCTTTTCAACCCGCACCACGAGCATCCTAATGTGCCGCTCCAAAATCTGTTGACTATTACATTACAACAGTAGCAGGTCTGTCTACACACTTGCTTCTCGTTCTGGTCTTCTTGTCTCTGCCTTGTGTTATCTTTGTCTTTGTCTTGTCTCGTCTTGTCTTGTCTTCCCACAGCAACACAGCAAGTCTGGATCCTCTTATACTTACATACAATACGATACGATACGGTATTCAATTCGTTTCAAGACAGTCCAATACAATCCAATCCAGTTCCATCTTCAAATAAATCCCCTTTCCCCGCGCCGAGAAACTGTCACCCTGCGGCCACCTCTCGGCACCGAACAAGACCACCTAGGATCACCAGGATCACTAGGACCACCGGGGCTCCTCACACCCCCTGCCCAGCCAAATGTTAAAGTGGATGGTCGAATTCCCACCTCTTGTCGCCTAAGCGCCTGTGGCCTTTCCAACGGATCGTCCGTCCCATGAACCCCTGCTCTGCATATCAGTAGAAAAAGCAACGGCTTCAAGGGGGCAACTGCGAGCGAAGAGAAGAGCCAGAAAAGTAAGCACCATCTTTTGGGGGGTGCCAGCCGAGACGGACGCTGCCAATACAGTAGCTATCGCAACGACTACTACACTTGGTTGGGCCGTTGCGAATGCCATCAGGTCGGCGCCCTGACGGTTGATCTCGACCAACATGTGGCCTGACCACTCCGAACCGCCCGTTACGCCTTCCTCCTCCACATCCTCCCAAGACGTCGGTGGCTCCAGCAGCAGCGCCGCCGCCGCCGCCGGTGCTTCCTCTTCGTCTTCGAACTCGGCCTTTCCTTCCTCCCTTGGAAGTACTGCCCATAATGATGCTTCCAAGTCGACAATGACGGACTTTGACCCCTACCATGCCTCCTACGAGCCCGGCCCGTCCGAATACCATCATCATTCAGAACGTGAACTGTCCCCCTTCCAGCCAGACGAACCCCACTTACTTGACGGCTACTTGTCCGGCGACCATGACCTGGCCGGCGGCGGCGCGCCTGTCAACTATGGAGATATCACCAATATCTTGACCCAGGGAATGGACGTGGACTACGACTCCGATCCCGATCCCGAATATGGCCTCGGTTTCTCCTATGCTGGACTGCCCAGCCCGCCTTCCCCTCCCCACCTCATGAACCCAATACCGCACTATGGAACCATTCCATCTCTCCTTCCGCATCACCAGCTGCCGCCCGGCCTGCACATGACGTCCGTCGGCACCACGCAGCCTCATCAACCTGCAACTGCGCCTGGGGATGTGCAGGATCCGAACACTCATACGCCACACCTCGTCACGCTTCTCCACCACCCTGCGATAGTCCACGGAAACATGATGGGTAATCCCAACGCGACTGCACTCGGACCGGAAAACTACAATCTCGCCGATTTTCTTCGAGTTTGGGCCTGGCAGAACGGTGCTTGGCAGGGCATTGCGCGAGAACGGGGTCGCTACCCTTGGCTGGACCGGATTACTCCTCAAATATCCAAGAATATCGCGCAGGTTGACTACGAGGACCTTGAGGGGGATGCCTTCGATGTCCAAGGCATCGACTGGGAAGACTTGGGGGTCACCCGGGGCGAGGCTCGGGAACGGCGACTGCTCACTTACAAGAATTACACCAACATACGGGAATCGGATAAGTGGCGGGTAAGTGTGCTATGCATGTATTGAACGCACAACAAGAACTTTCTGGTTAACCTTTCTATAGGAGCACCACGATGTTCTTCCATGCACCGAGAGCCACTTCAGGTTCCGGCGCCTGGACCTCAGGAAGAACATCAACCTCACCCATTTTCAGCTTCGCAACGTGCTCGCCTCCACGTCTCGAAACCAGGTTTTCTATCCTGGTCAGATGACGGTTCAGCAGTTCAACCCGATATCTGGGAAGGGTAAGATCGCATTGAAATCCCAAGAAATACCACAACTCCAAGTTTCAACCCTCGCTGCAGACCACGGGACACTCGTGGCAGGAGGATTCTTCGGCGAATACTGCTTCAAGCGACTAGACTCGGACGAGGAGGGTGGCAACGGACAAGTTCATGAGGGAACAATCACCAGTGATAATAGCGGTATCACGAACCATGTCCAGGTTCACCTGTCCAGAAGTTCCGCGGGCCCTAAGGCTTCCTTTGCTTCCAATGACAGGGGCTTTCGAGTTTTGGATATCGAAACCGACAAGTTCGTGTCGGAGGTGTATTTTGACCAGCCCGTGAACTGCTCGGCTATTTCTCCAGACTGTCGGTTGAGGGTAATGGTCGGTGACCAGAAGGAAGTGCTCATCACCAAAGCAGAAACCGATGGGCAGCCGGAGATACTGCAGCGCCTGACTGGCCACGGAGATTTCGGGTTTGCTTGCGACTGGGCAGACGATGGCTGGACCGTCGCAACAGGCTTCCAGGACAAACTAATCAAGGTCTGGGATGCCCGGCGCTGGACCAATGCTTGTGGGATCTCGACGCCGGTATGCACACTCAGGGCCGAGATGGCCGGCGTCCGATCTCTGAAATTCTCGCCGATCGGGTCTGGAAAGCGGGTGTTGGTGGCGGCCGAGGAGGCAGATTTCGTTAACATCATCGACGCGCAAACCTTCCAGGCCAAGCAGACCTTTGACTTCTTCGGCGAGATTGGCGGTGTCTCATTTGCCAACGAGGGCCAAGATCTCCATGTCCTCTGCTGCGACAGGGCCAGGGGTGGACTCTTCAACCTCGAAAGATGCGGACTAGGCGCCGAAAGGAACTTCGACCCCGACGACGCGAGGCATAGGCCATACGACAGGTGGATGAAGAATATCAGCTACGACTGGCACGAATTCGAGACGACGCCGAGGCGGATACCACGACACTCGGACACAAGAAGGCGACGGCGCGCCCTCGCTTTGGATGCTCTCGACCCCTTCTGAGAACGGAACTGAGGCCATACCAACCAGGACCACGTCGACTTGTCCAACGACTCACCTTTTATATAATGAGGAGCACAACACATGATACCCCTTCAACGGTTTGGAATCACTCCCTGACACGAAAATAGCCGCGCATTTGCATATATGAGCAGAAGGACCAGGCGGGCGTTTGGGGCATTTGGGAGCGTTGATTCCAAAACACTCCAACATGGAACGAATTTCCTCATTTGTTTTTATCCTTTTTCTACTCTTTCGACTTTGGGAAGGGGATGGTCCGACTTTATTTCAGCAAACGACCTAGACGGTCCAATTTACCTTCCGTGCATATTGTCCATATACCATTCCTTGTGTAGCTGATGCTGTTGCAGCGGCCATGGAAAAACAGCTGCGACGATTACATTGGTATAGGCCGTATGTTATTTTTGGAAGGGCACGCATATCAGCATCCTTGGTTCCGAGGAGGGAGGTCGAAGTCCAGCGGGTGATGCACTACTCAGCGTACGCAAACAACTCCTGACGGAGGAAGTTCGTATATGCTCATCTGACCTTGCGCGATCTCTCCCTTCGGGGCATGGGAAGGTTCATTAGGTTTCCGGGGGTGGCATTTACCATGCCACGCCCCCATCTGTCCATCTTACTACCGATGTGTAGGCTAGTTGTACGTATGAGTGAATGTTAGCGCTGTGACGATTGGACACTTGCAATACTTCTCTGGGTCAAAGTGTGCGCGGCGCGCGCTACTTTGTTGCAAAGCGACATACCGTACTTCTTGCTCATATTCAGTCTCACATTCTTGTCCTCGATCAAAACATCTGCCGTACGGATTATGCTGGTCACAAACCAAGACAGCCTGAGAAACATAGGCAACGGAGGGATCTGAAGAAAGCTCCTCGTGTGTGGTGTCTCTTATGGACAAACCCCCCCCCCCCCCTCATGGATGTATCGTCTGGGAGAGCATTGTATAGAATAAGCTCGCCTCCTATAAAATTCTCTGGAAATAACTTCTTCGAGGGTAGCCGCCCCCTAGGAGAGCCTTCTAAGGAGTTGGGTTCGGACCAACAGCGTACTTCTCATGGAGTATAGTCAGCCGATACATCGGCAGCCCCTCCCTTTTTCTTCTTCTTCCTTCTCCCCTCTCAACCCTGTTGTTGTAGACTATATGTCAAGCCCCGACAAGGCTTTTGTCGTGTTGTTGATTTGTCTGGGCTCGAAGTTCGTTCAAACCTTCAGCCTGGACGCATATGTCACGCGCTGACAGCTACAACAACCACTCTGGATTCAAACTACACAACTACCTTATTTCAGCCACGGAACCACCGGTACCCAATCCTTAGCTTGCCGTTTATATATATATCGTATCATGCTCAACAATCACAGCGCGATTGACAGCGTCTATGCCATTCCCTCACTCTCACATCCTCTTGCACAGGCAAATATACCGTGCAGATTCGAACCTGGATTTAGATTGACAACATATGGACACCAAATATACAAGGCAAAAAACGGGCCCTTCTCAATTTCCTTTACTTCGAATAAACACACCCCATATTCCCCGCTGATATATGTACCCTATCTACTACTCAGATAACATCATCGTCACACCAAAATCCAGCCAAAACCACCTTAGATGAGGTCAAACAAGGAGCCGACACCCCAGTGCTGCTCGCACTCGCAGGAGCCGGGGGACTTCCACTCGTCGTCGAACAGGGAGAAGAAGACGACCTTGTCGCCGATGGCCTCCTGGATGGAGGTGATGGCGATCTGCTGGTTGACGACGGAGGGGATGTTGAGGCCGTTGCTGGCGCCGCTCGTGGGGTACCCGCACTCGAGGACGTAGCCCGTCTTGCCGCCGCACGCCTGCTCGACGATCTCGATCTGGCTCTTGACGAAGTCGCCGGCGTCGAGGGGCGCGACGTCGGAGCTGAAGTACGAGTGCACGTTGGCGGCCACGACGTCGACGGCGTCGCACACGATCGACTGCACGTCCTCCTGCTGCCAGGCCGACACGATGTCGGTGGTGGTGTAGGGGCCCGTGTAGTCGCTCAGCTCGCTCTTGACGTGGCTGATCAGGTCGACCAGCTCCTGCGGCGTGCAGTAGCCGTCGTACAGGGCCTCGTTGCCGACGGTCATGAGGTCGACGAGGTCCCACTGCGCCCACTCCTTGAGGGCGGAGATCTGGCTGTCGACGTCGGGGGAGCCGTTGGCGCAGCCGACCTCGCTGATGAAGATGCCGACGATCATCTTGAGGCCGTACTTGGCGGCGGCGTCGCCGACGTTGGGGAGGGTGTCGCAGTCGGTGGAGTAGACACGGAGCACGGTGAAGCCCGAGTTGGCGATCGAGGCGACGTCGCTGTCGATGGCGTCGGCGGTCATGCAGTCGCCGGTGGTGTGGTCGTAGGGCGTGTAGGTCATGGCCCACTTGTTTCCGCTGCCGCCCAGGGCACCGGTGGAGGTGGAGGTCGTCGAAGCGGCGGCGGCGGAGGAAGAGACGGACGAGGGCGCGAAGACGGAGGACACGTAGGCGGAGGCCGAGGATGCGACGGGGACGACCGCGGAGGTCACGGCACCGTAAGCAGAGGTGAAGGCTCCGGCGACAGAGGTGGCGTCGGCGGCGACAGCAGAGGTCACATCGGCCCAGTCACCACCGGCGACGCTGGTGGAGGAATCGACGGTGCTTGAGACGGCGGCGACGGCGGTGGTTGAAGCGGCCTCGACGACGGTGGAAGTAACCGCCTCGAGGATGCTGGAAGTGGACGTTCCAACGGTGGAGGTGACGGGGGCGGCGACGCTCGTCGTGGGAGCCGCGACCTCGGAGTTAGCGAAGGGGCAGTAGACAACGGTCTCGGTTGAGATGACAGTCGTCACGGCCGGGGCAGTGTAAGTGCCGGGGTAGTATGTGGTCACGACGGGGACAGTCACGGTCTGAGTGGCATCAGTGACGGTGACGGTCGTGGGAGCAATCGTGTAAGTGCCAGCCGCAGGGCAGACATAGGTGGTGCTCTCAATGACGCTGGTGACAGCGCCTCCGCTCTGGGTAGAGACAGTGGCGTAGGGGCAGACGACAGTCGTGGCGGTCTCAACGACACTACAAACATTGATTAGCCCTCATCGTTCATGGCCAAACAAATTCGCAACGGTCTCCCGCTGTCTGACTTGGGAAAGTCTCCAACGCCAAGGGGGAATCCAGAGATCCAAGGAGACTTACGTTGTCACACCTCCAAGGGTGTAAGTGCCGGAGGGAACCTCGGTCGTGGAGCCGACAACGGCCGAAGTGGTATCGGTCACTGTCATGGTCGTAGCCGGGAAAGTGTAGGTTCCTTCACAGCCAGTCAGCTTTCAAATTCTCAAGTTAAACCCCCCCCCCCCTGATATATCAGAGGAAACTCACCTGGCGTGGGGACGGTCTGAGCCTGAGGCGTAGGAACCACAGCAGGGGTCGACACAGCCGAGGTAGAAGCGACCTTGGTGACGGGCGCGGAAGACGCTCTGGTGGTGACGGCGGCGCTGCTAGGCTGGACCTTGGGCGGCGCGTTAGGGGTAGGTTGCCCTGGATCCATGGTGTTAGTCAAAAGCCTTCGCCTGGGGTATATATCGGACTGGAGACATACAGATCAGGTCACCAGTCATGGTCGCGTATTCGGTCGTGCACCCGGGGAGGCAGACTTCGGTGTCATTCGCTCCTCTCTTGTGGAAGAGCTCATGGCCCCGACGGTGAACATGGGCAGAGGCGCCTCCGAGGAGGGCCGCAGCCACAAGTGTTGCCTTCATGTTTTAGGATTAAAGCCGCGTAGAAGTGGCCGGAAGATATTGAGGGGTTTTTGTTTTTTTGGTATATATGTGTGTAAATATTGATAGCAAGAATAACGAGTGCCCGCTAAAAGAGTGAAGCGGTAGGTCGGGTGGAGGAGGAGGAGGATGGATACGGGTCGACGAAAGCTGGGAATGCTTTCAACTTGACTATATTACCGCATCAAAGGGGACGAATTCCGTGGAGAGGGGGAAAGAGAAGGAAGGTAATGATGTAAAAGGAGTTGGGCCCTGCGAGATGTTTTTATTGCATCTGGGTAATCTCCAGAAGTGGGCGGGACCAGGCGCAATTCCGGGGGAGAGCGTGATACTAAGATCAGTTTACCCCTGGGCCGTACTCGCACTGACGGCGAGATGCGGGAGTGGATCCCACAATCCAACGCAACGATGCCTTCCATTGAGTTTGTGGGCTTTTATTTACAAGGGTCCCAATCTCTAAGCAAGAGGATGGATACATATTGTGTACTGTGTATCCACCAGTTCATATTGTAGAAGTTCCTGCGGGAAGAAGCAACAAGGAAGTGGTGGTTGGTGGCTGTTGATGATGATCATGACAGTAAGAGAGAGATAGAGGGAAGGAAGAGTGATACGTACATACTTACTACTCCCACCCGACAAGTCATCTTGTAACTTGTCGACCAAACCGGTAATTCACAGTGAGGGTCGGCCACACAGAAAGGGGGCCAGCTTTGAAGATGTCATGACTGGGGAGGGAGCCTTACCTTACTACAACAACACACACAGTACAGTACGGATCCGCGTACTGCATGCAGGGCAGGGTGAACGAGCTGCAGCAGAGAAGGTTAAACCGAAAATAAAATAGGAATGACAGGGGGTCCCAGGAAACAATATTAAACAATTGACCACTCACGATAAGCCTCGGCGAACTTGGGCCACAGTCGGGAAATTAGCTAAACGACATTTGCTTCCCACTTGCAAAATATGGGGACGAGCTGAGATCAGCGTCGACCTGTTTGTTATGTACTTTTAGTACTTACATACTACTACAACTATCAGACTGTACACTAATAAAGACGGCGGAAGGTACAGACACCACCATGTTCCATCATCGTCTGCTGTTCATCATTGAATCTGAATCTGACTGACTGACTGACAGCAGCCTTGACGATGCCATCCCAAGATACGACTGACATGGTAGGTACCTAGGTATATATGTACTTGGAGCCACAAAAGTGAGGCCAAGGCCACACCGGAGACACTTGGTCACAATGTGCCCCGTGCAAGTAACGTATCTATCTATGTACGTAGTACGTACTATGGAACAATTCCACACTCAAAGTCTGGCCAGATGTCTGGGCATTCCGATACGGTCAAGGGAATTCCATCAACTGAAGGGGACAACAAAGGGGACGGACAAAAGGGACACGAAAGGGGGAAATTGGGTCAAGGCCAAGACATCTGGAGATGACCTCGCCTTGCCTTGCTTAGGTAGATGGGGTTTGGGGATGTCGTCCTGTAAGCCTGTCAGCCTGGTATGAATCTCTGACCTCGTAAAGAAAAAGAAAAAAATAAGATAGATGTCTTCAACACCTTATCTAACCTTCCCGCCACTTGCCACGAATACATACCTAGTAACCACATTTATCGAAGAAGGCGGCGCTGATGATCGCCCATTGACGATCCCACTTCCGCCGTACCTGCATTTAGGAGCTTCCGCGCTAACACGTAACAGAACAATGCGACATTGTTCCAACCGAAAAGAAAAACCCCAGACTCTGACTGTTTGTTGGCCCCCCCGTCCCCGCGCTGCACCCGATTGCACCCCGTTGCTTTATTTTAATTTCGTTGGCCGGCAACTCTTCCCCTCCACATCGTCCTCCTTACGGATCACCTAGATACATCTTGCTGCTACCCCCCGGTGAACCCGCCCACCCTATACACAGCGCATCAATTTGATCCAACACGATGTCAAACCCACCGCGATGGGGCCTCCCAACGGCTGTTGATCGTCGAGAAATCTAGACTGCGGTTGATCACAGCCTTCTCGACCGAGATGAGCGTCCCGTCAAAGTGGGATCCTGGATGGCTGTGCACCAGTTGACTGTGGTCAGTTCCAGTGTCAACTTTGATCTCGCAGTCCCAGGAATCTGTCTCGGATGCTACAACACAGTCATCATTGGTGAAGACGTCCCTCATTGCTGATGAGCGCCGTGTCGGACAATTGTCTGTCTTGACACTGGTTGAAGATATTTTGAGAGAAAGATGTCCTCTATTACCTGCCTCGCCGGGCAAGACTTTCTCCCTCCGATCCTGCCAACGCCTAGCGCCTGCTTCTCTATTCCCCGAGTATGGCAGGCTATTACTACAAGTCTACACTCGTAGGTATGCCCAGTGATCCATCAACAAACACCCCACCCTTGCGCCTACCTAGGCTCTCTCCTCACGCACCGACTCATCAGGGCGACTCCCTTACATCACGTCTGGGCCGCAGCGCTAGCGACAATACACAGAGCCAGGAGGCCAATCTGTATGTCTCGTTATTAGCGACCATGTTTCCTCCTTCCTGGACGAGATGGCTGGTGTGCCTTGACCTACCGAGATCTTATTGTACACGCTACCCATGCCGTTGACCGCCGCCGCTCCAGTGTTGCTAGCATTGGCCGACGGTGAACCGGTCGACATGGCCATTCCATACACTTCTCCCGAGGTTGTCGTCGCCCACGTCATGCCGGAAGACGGCACGGGAGGTGTCATCGTGTCCACGACGAGGGTAGTTGGCGTGGTGGAACCGATCAGGGTGGCGGAGATGTCAAATGGCATGATGGCAGACGGTATCGAAGTCATGGTGCTGGTCATGTCCGCCTCCGTCCAAGTAGTGACGCCACTTCCAGCAGCAGCGGCGGCGGCGGCGGCGGCGGCGGTAGTGGACGAGTCCGTGATCATGGCGTCGCCGCTCTCTGTTGTCGTCGATATGTCCATTCCTGGCATAGACCCCGTCTGAGCGACAGCCGCCGAGGTAGCGAGTGCCAGGAGGAACAATCGAGAGGCCATAACTGCATAAGACTTCTTACAGTCCACGTGAAAGCTGCTTGAGCCTCGTTGTTGGCAGATGCTGAGTTTTATGCTCAATGAAGTGATTTTTGAGTCTTCGGCCTGGTCAGTCACAACAAGGTTCTCAGAAATCCCAGATTGCGGCCCGTACCTTGTGAGCGGTTGAAGAAGGGCACACAGAACAAAGGCAGGACGGGAGGAGGAGGCAGTCAGGGTCGATATTTCCTCTGAGAGCAGAAGTTATACACCGTCATCCTCGCCTCTTGATCGTCCTTGCCTCGTCCTGATAACGGGCCGGGTTTTGTAAGAGCCGCGGCCGAAAGCAGGTTTCCCTGGGGATGGCGACCAGTCCAGTAGACAAATGAGGGCTACCAAACGGGAGAGCCGAGATCGAATAGAGCGGGAGACGGCGACGGAAATGGCAACAAAAAAAAGGGTTGGACTGCCACGATCGGGGGCGGGGGCTCCTCGGGGGAGAATTGCAGTCGTCAAGTTACCCGGGAGTCAAAACCCAGCGAGGATGTAAGAGTGCCAGGGCCCAGGTTAATACATTATCTCTTATGCTATTTGAGGAGATATAGTCTGCACGATCCATGATCGGGCCGAGAAAGTCCCTACCTGTGAGACATTCCGAGCCTACACATAAGGACGTCCCGTACACGCGTACGTACGCAGTTCAGCAACGGGGCGGCTTCGAGGAGCACAGGGGAGAGTGCAATGTGAGTATGTATGTATGAAGGCAAACACAGGGTGAGCGCGGGCGGCATCTCATTCAGCCTCCCAGCTCCTCCTATGGCAAAACACTTGCCTGTCAGACCCGTCAAACGTGGTACGGGGCAAACAGAGAAAGGCCGCCACCTCTGTCACTCGTGCTACGCAAATCGAAGCGTGTGCCAGCTTGTGAGTGGGCGAAGATGCTTTTAATCCCGTATTGCGTACTCAGCCAACAGGTTTTCCCCAGGATGAAACGTCTTGTTCGAGATCCTACGAGACGGCAGAAAGTGGGCAGTCCGTAAAGCAAATCCGGCGCTTTGGGCCTCTAGTGTGTTAGAGAATACAGCCACATCTCGCAATCAAGGTCGAGATTCGGGATGATTGTTGCGTGCCGCATACGGGGGCGACCTTGGATTTGGAATGCAAGGTGATGATGTCTCAGATATCTGGTAGGTACCTAGGTACTTACCTAGGTATGTACTTAGGTACTTTGATAGCCACTGCTGATTGTCTTATCGATAATAGCACGATAAGCACGATAAGCACGATAACGAAGTTGCTCCCAAAAGTTCAAGTGGCGGGCACTCGCGACCAAGACTTAATACTTCCCGCTGCTTTGCCATACCATGTCATGTCATGCAGCCGCTGAATGGTCATGTTCACTATGCGAAAGTCTGCGGCTGGTTCACAAGCCTGCTTGACATGTCTATCAAGACGTCTCCAGCCACCGAGGCCACCGTCCTCGGTGCCTGGTAGTCGCACTTTCAGGGCAAACGCACCACGAGCGTATGGCGCATCCCCGGCAAGTCGCAGAGTAAGTATACCATACACCACCCTTCACATGAGCCCACCCCTGGCTTCGAGTGACAGTAATTACTCCATCACCCAGTCCGCGTGCTGACAGCTTCCCTCTCTCTAGGAATTCGCGACTGTACAGGATGCCCCCCAGCCAAACGCCGGCGACACCGTCCCACAAATTCGCCAGCGTCTGCGACAATGGGCGGCCGACAACAAGGTCGAAGTCCCATTGGGGATGCCCACGGACAAAGGCGACGCTGGCAAGCCACGTAACCTGCTCACCAGGTCGCGGAACGTAGACGAGGTGGGCATGGACCAGGAAGATGGCAAAGGAGACCTTGCCGAGCTCCTCCCCGACACCGACGGCTCGCCCGTACTGCTTCCGCCGCCCTCCGACTTCCAGGCTGGCGATCTGATCGAGATGCACGAGGATGGCGACAGAATGGCGCTTCTGGCAGTATGCCTCGCGTTCATCAATGGCACCTACCACTTCTACACGGCCACCGGCAAGTGGATCCCGGTGACGAGGGTCTCGACACATTTCGTCGTCAAGAAGTTCGTCAGTGATAGGGAACTCCAGCCTGCCGTTGAAAAACTGCCCCAGGGGGACGTTTCTCAGGAGACACTGAGGGCGATGAGAGATCTCAAGATGGGACCAGACCGTGTCTGTGGCGCCCAGCTTCTGCGCAGGATGGCAAAGTTTCAGGAACAATCCGAGGTCGTCCTGCAGAAATTCGCAACCCGTTTCGAAAATGCGCACGAGACCTTGGCCAAGGGAAGCGAGAGGTACCTCACCCTGGAGCAGATCGCCACTCGTCTGATGGGGAAGGATGGGCCGTTGCGCCCCTCAAACACGCTCCTCACCCCGCCCGCCCTATATGCTGTCCATCGTACTGTCATGAGTGACGATGTGGGTTTCAGGCTGCTGGGCACTTTAGGCAATGCCAGGACCTGGCTGTTTCAGATCACTGCTCCTGAGGATGTCGCTCTGATCAACAACATGCAGGTATTGGTCAGGCTATTTACGGACATCCCCGGGAAGGTGGACACGCCGCTGCCCCAGCTGAAATCGTCTCAACTGTCTCAAAGTCAACTTGGACGCTTCATTCTGAAGGCTAGAGAGGCCATTGACCACAGCCGGAAGACTCGGAAGTGGACGCCTCATGGCATGCTTAGCCCCGCAACGAAATCGAGGTCGCCTGGCAGCACGAAGTGGACTGAGGTCGACATGAGTATATTGCACTTCATGCATTTGTGGGCGGGCTATGATCAGTTCTCCCTTTCTTCACGCTTTCACTGGATAGGCTCTGCAATCTTGAGGGCCACAGCGAGGTATAAGGACAGCGAATATCTGTCCATGTCAACCGGCTGGACCTTCCTGCAGGAACTTGGATATATTGCTCCCTGGGATGTTCATGCCCGATATATCTCACGCCTACCGGATATCAAGCCCTCCAGAGAAGGTGGGTTCACGCGCATGACATTGGGCCCAGATGGTATCTCCGCCGACCTCTCTGCGGACCCATTCGATGGCAAGCGTAAAGAGTGGACGGATCACCGAGTCTTTGCAGTCGACTCCAGGGATACAACCGACATCGACGATGCCGTGTCCATCGAGGCGGCCGAGACCCCTGGAGAGCATTGGATCCATGTCCATGTGGCTGATCCTGCTTCCCGTATCCGACCAAAATCTGCGCTTGGACAGCGTGCCCAACTTGTGCCGTTGAATCTGTACCTTTCTGGACACGATTCGAACATTTGGGGTGTCGGAGACGAGGTTCAGGAGCTGTTTTCCCTCGGTCCAAATAAGCCTTGCCTTACCTTCAGTGGCAAGGTGAACGAACGGGGAGATCTCTTGGAGTACAAGATCACGCCTGGTAAGCTCCATGACTACATTTTCATGACCCCAGCAGAGGTCAACGCTGCTGTCGGCTACGAAGACTCGAGACGGCCGCCACCATGGTCGACCACTAGCGACTTTATTGTAGGCAAGCTGCCCGCGCAGAAGGCCGAGAACAGGAAGATGACGACTGCCGCCGAGCTCCAGCCAGAGGACTTGGAATCACTCAAGACACTCCACCGGCTTGCAGTCGCCATCCGACAGAGGCGCTTAGCCAAGGGTGCCATGCCTGTTTTTGCCCTACGACCTAATGTCAAGGCCTCCTTCGACGAGACCTCCATGAAGGAAATCCCACCGGGACTTATCAACTGTGACGGCGACCCGACTATAAGCATAAACTGGGACCAAGGTAACGAGTCACCAATGGTCAGCAACACCATGACACTAGCCGGTGAGATTGCCGCGCGATGGTGTGCAGACCGCAAGATCCCCATCCCCTACGTTACCCAGCCATATGCCGAGAAAAACATGGAAATCCTCAGGCCGTACTCCGAGAAGGTATACGCCAGCCTCCTCCGCGGCGAGGAGCCCGACCAAGAGGATTCGACACGGCTCGCCAGCCTCATCGGCTCGGACGAGATGTCCGCGCGGCCCGGGTCGCACTTCCTCATGGGGCTGGACTGCTACGCCAAGGTGACGTCCCCGCTGCGGCGGTACACGGACCTCCTGGCGCACTGGCAGATCCTCAACGCGCTCGCGCAGGAGGCGGAGACGGGCAGGGTGGCCGAGCGGCGGCTCCCGTTCCACCGCGGCAGCCTCGAGAGGGACGTGTTCCCCTGGCTCAAGCTCCGGCAGCGCGTCATCCGGCGGCTGGGCAACTTCGCCGGCAGGGACGGCTACATGCTGCAGGCGCTCCTGCGGGCGTGGAAGTTCCCCGCCGAGGGCGACTCCCGCCTGCCCGAGACGTTCCGCCTCAAGGTCCGGTTCATCCAGGGCGGGTACCAGAGGTTCGCCACGGGCACGCTGGACTGTTTCGGGATCGACGCCAAAATGGGCCCCGAGGGCCTGGGGGCCCTGGGCGTCAAGGTGGGCGACATCAGGAGGGACGACGTGTTCGAGGTGAGGCTGCGCGATGTCAATGTCCACCAGGGTGAGGTGTTCGTCGAGGCCGTGGGTAAGGTCAAATATCAGGCGGATCAGCAGGGCCCTGTCATCCCGGTGGCTATTGCTGGGGCCAAGGCCGAGGCTGTTGTTGCTTGAGTGAGAGACTACAACATGAGAGAAGACATGGCTGTCACAGCGACGACACTGTGGACATATGGTATGTTTTCGAAAGCAGCAAAGGGATGGGAAATTGGATACAGGCGTCATGTAGACCTCAGTGGCTGGCTGGCTGCTTTGTACAAAAAGATGTAAAACAGGCAAACATGATACCAAAGAAATTATCAATATGAAACGCTCCCCGCTCGTGAGCAATCGAAGAGACAGCGAAGGGTACATACCCAGCAGCTGCAAGGAGGTGACAGTGAGGGTGTGACGAGGGTCATGCGTGACTGACATTGATACGGAGCATGTTCGACCGAACCTATCCATTCACCCGTAACAAGCAAGCCCATTGGGAAGTCGCCCACGATGTGGAACTTCCTCCGTCGCATCCTCACCACTCGAGATCGATCGTCCCTCACCATAGATATGTGCATCTGTGCCTTGCGTGCTGCTCGACAGCGGATCTGCACCAGCGATCGTTCGTGGCGACGTCCCATTTGATAAGGCCGGCCAATAGAGTCGAACTCAATCAAACAAGCAGATCTGACAAACAGCTCACTATTTCCTAGCTCTGTGAGAGGTCTGGCCAGAGGACGTTCCGCATTTCATTTCGTGTATATAAACAAGGCCGCGTCGCCCCCTCCCCCCACGGCGGAATTTTCGAGTGGTCTTCTCGTGCAATGTCCTGGCTTTCTTTTTGTTTCACCTGATTATTTGCAATCGTTGCGACTGTTTCGGCCGGCCACAGTTCGACTCACATGGACTGGATAGAAGTACTTTCACAGCCCGCCGCTCACACACTCCCGAAATTTCCGTCCGTTCGGCGCCCGTTCGGGTTTTCCAAGATGTTTCAAGTCTTAAATTCTCTTTCCTAGTGTTGTTGAGGTATTCAGAGCTAGTGCGTGACCACACACAATGCTGTCCCTTCTATCATCCAAAGTTTTCGTCCCCGGTTGAGGACCCCCTTTCAATCCTTGCTTTGGATTCGTACCTTCCTTAGACCGTCGTGATATACCATCCTCTCCTAAACGCCTTGAAAACAAAACCCAAACACTTTTCAACGCCATGTTGTTCTTTTTGCCCGGGTCCGATCAAAAGGACGACCACCGGCCGTCATGGCCGAATATGGCAAGATCCATCAGGAAGAATCGCCGCACATAGTGACCGAATAAAAAAGGCGATAAGCCGAAGCAATCCGCAGCACTGCGAGCCGAGGTCCAGATGGGACAATCACGGTGTGGCCAAGTACCGGCGAGTGCCCGAGTGAAACATTATTCACCCAATGAGGAAGTTCAGCCGCACAGATGGTGCAAGGAAAGATCAAGGAACGCCGTCCGCGATGCTGATGTCGAAAGTTTGATGTGGATACCGGGTCTCGATTCGTGTGCCGAGTTCGTGGGAAGATACAGCCTTGGAAGCCGGTAATGCCATGGGCAGAAGAAATCCAATGCACGCCTCTGCAGGGCAATGCCAAATGCCCCAATGCACCGTGCATGCTATCGCAGAATCGTCCACTAGCTAAAGGGGCTAGGGTGTATGGATGTGTGGTTTAAGGAGACGTGCTCAAGTGCCGCAAGAAGACGAGAAAAGAAAAACCTTCTTAAGGGCTCTCATCGTATGGGTATCGAGGGAATTGTTTCTGCGAACCCTTCTTTTTCTGAACAAGCAAGTCAACATCATCTCCTCCACCCCACATTCCAAACCACGTGTGCAATGTCTCGGGCCGTATTTACCGTATCAAGAACGAAGCCGAAGACGCCTTCTGATGCCGATTCGCCTTCTTCATAGGGCATGAACATACCGGATTCCGTCCGTCTCATTCCAGAGGGTGCTGCATTCAAGTTGCCCACAGATGAGGTGCGATGAAACTCCGAGGCTGAGAACCCGCCAAGGGGTGGGGATCTCAGGCCGTCGCTGAACTCGCTACCCGGCTCATCATCGTCTTCATCCTCATCGTCGACAAAGAACATTTTCTTTCCGGTCGGTTTTGATGGCCGTAGAGTCTCTTGGGATGACGATGGCGACATGACCGGACTTCTATAAGAGTGCTTCATGGCCGTCTCTTGTGGCTCCGTCGTGTCTTCGCGGTATTTAAGTGTTGTCGGTGGCAGCATGTTGATGCTCTTCTTCTTCTTGTCTTGACTGCTCGACTTCCTCTTGAGAATTGGCCTCCGTTTCTTCGTGGTCGTCTTCATCATCATTATTCCATCATCGGAATCACTGTCGTAGTTGAACGTGTCCGGTTCCACATCGTCGTCCTCGTCGTCACCCTTCATGTCGACAGCAATGCATTGCTCGACCTGTTCGTTGAAATGGATGTGTTTTCGCTCGCTGTTAGGAGAAAGAACGCCAGAGGTAGATGATGATGGACCGACGCTGAGTTGTTCCCTACTCATCCGTCGTGATGAAAAGGGGAAAGTGACATAGTCAGTAGTAGCTCGCTCGAACCTCGGCCTTGATGTCACTCTGATGCCTCGGGGCATTGCCTTCTGTTGTGCCTGCACAGCCGCAGCGGCTTGCTTGATCAAAGAAGACGCCGAAATGGACTTTTGCAACATGACCTCTGACATGCTCCGCTTCTTCAGAATCGGCTTCTTCTTCGACTGCGAGTGTATGAAAGAGTTGGACTTGGATAGTCCAGTGGACGATGTAGCTTGTTCTTCTGGCGGCGCTGACGAAAAAGCCTTCTTGCCAGTAAGAAGGGGGCCATAGAGCCAGGTGACGTCGCAGTCCTTCAACCTTTGACATTGTTAGCAGGAGTCACTGATAACAGGTGGGTTCTGACGAACCAATTCAGCGTCTCTGGTGAAACGGTCTTGAGATGATTCTTTGCCTTCATCCAGGTCCTCCAAGAAGCATTCTCTAGTCGTGCCGAGTTGCCGAACTCATCCCTGTTGGAAACAATGTGTTTCCAAGACGACCAGATATCTTCCTCCTTCCAGTCGTGAGACAAGTAGTCGACGTGGCGTGTGGGTTGTATCCCAACGGCTGTGTCGTCTACGGCGCCGGGTTCATAATTATCGGGGGTTCGTGGGCTCGAGGTACTCGCGGACGTGTTGTTCCCAGGTGAGCCACCGGCCCGCGGACTCGGTGGGGGTTCCAATTCCTCAGGCGTTGAAGTGTCAATGTACTCGTTGTAGGCGGGGAAGAAGATATCGTTTTCGTCGCCCAGGTCGTTTAACAGGGAGTCTCCGGTACCTTCGCTGTCGGTTGAGAAGGAGAGATTGCTCGCGGGAGTAGAAGAGCAAGAGAAGCCAGCGGTCGAAGCCTGAAGTGTTCGGGGTGAAGACGGGGCGGTGGAAGGGTTCGAGTCGGCAAAGATCTTGACGGGGTGCGAGTAGTGATCTTGTATCCGCGAGGCAGAGGAAGAGCTGTGCATGGCACTAGATTGCCTAGACACGAATTTGGGCTGGGAATGAGACCGGCGCAGAGCAGCAGGTGCAAAGTAGCTGCTCTCTTCTGAGGTTATTACCACGGCCATCTTGACCGTTAGCCACCGGCGATCAATCGGACTCAGTGTCCAATATCGCCGTCAATATTTGCCCAGCAAATTGAAGTAGAGGCTGCGTCATCGGTGAGTGACCAATCCTGTCCGGCACAGGGACGTAAGACGGTCTCTGTATTAGAGCCTGACAAGCAGGGGACGGTTCAAAATAAGCAATCGCAAGTTGAGTTGTTGCTCCTCTTCGATTCGTGTGTAGTTTGTGTTTTGCGCCGGACGGATCGGTTCAGCGAGTGGCAGGGCGGCAGAGGCCGGGGTGGTGGAGAAGTTGTGAAAGGTGCCTTGCCTGGCTCGAGGTGGAACTCCCAAGATCGACTGGCAGAGTAATAGTACTTATGTAGCTTTCAGTTGTGTCGATCTGAAGAGGGTGTGTCGAAACTGCGGGTCCCAATGGTCAGGACGAACGCTGTTTAGGACGACTTAGATGGGGACCGAAGGCTTTCGAAAAAGAGAATTGGTACGGTGGTTGGTAATGGGAAGAAAACACCAAGAACCAAACACTCAGACACTTTGACTTCCGCAAACAAGCACGCAAGAAGCCGGAACAATGTGGGAGGAGCAGCGGGTCTAACACTTAACATTAAACTGTGGAATGTGGAAAGTGAAGGAGGAGGCGTGGGTTGCAAGGTCGGGGGGCCCTGGTCAATGGGAAAGGTCTGGGCTTTCGAAGAACTGGCAAGGTTCTGCAGGGAGGGTGCTAACCAAAAGGGGTAAGTATCTCGGATGTGCCACTAGCGCACCCTGTAGCAAGCTACCTAGGTACCTAAGTATTGTATGTAGGTACTTAGATACTTACCTAGGTTGTTGAGGACCTGGGTAGGCACGTAGGGTGGGTATACGGAATACAGTAGCAGTAACAGTGAAGTAACAGCAGCAACCCATGGCGACATCAATAACGACAACAGCTGCTCTCCCGTCCCAATCATTTGGTCCCTGCTCCTGCACTGCATTTCAAGTACTCAAGTACTCAAGTAGGTATCCCGACTGATGACTGACTGGAAATACCGACTTTCCCACTGGGGGCATCGCCAGCCGAAAACACACCTCGTGACATCTGGGGCTGGAAGACCCAAAGACGGCGTGTTGCGTCAAGCGAGCACCGGGATGTGTTGGAACGTTGAACTGCCTGCATACCTCGACTTTATACGGAAGCGGCGTGGGGATAAGAAGGGAAAGGGGAAAAGGAAATGGGGGATGGGGGATGGGGATGGGACTGATTGGCTCTAAAGAATGCCGACTGTTCCTAGGTTGCGGTAAGACGGAAGGGAAAAGAATCAAGAGCAAAGGTAGGTGTTCAGATTAGCAAGATTTGTCCCAACTCATCCATCATCCATGGGTGTGAAATGGCAGGGTCGAAGAGTGTTGCGTTTCGCGATCAGTTCCGATAACGTTTGCTCCACCAGAAGGGGGGGGGGATACATCTTACAACAACAGACCTAACTGATGTGTAATAATGTGTATGCATTGCAGTGTCGGATCGTGCTGGGAGGTGTATAGCATTCAAAGGTGGTGTGTATCAAACGGTTGGATAGGAAGGAATTCAACGCTCCAAGAGGCGTAAGCATTTCATGTATGGACATATATGTATGTACCATGCAAGTGACCTCGCACCGCAGCCAGACCGGCAGGAAGCCCTTGAACTTTGGCTGCGTTCGATACCAAGCACCTAAATAGGTCCTAATCTGACGCGAAGAAGAGAAGACCTAGGTAGGCTCGCTTCAAGGGAGAGCTGGGGTGGATATGCTGTTGTATGTTGGGTTGAATCGGAGAGGGTTGAACTGCAATGGGGCCTCTAGGCAGAGCAGAACGCATTATTTGGTGCTGCCAGTCCCATTATGCCCCATCTGCCTCGCCAGAGCGATATACGTTGACGGTGGATTTGATTGACAGCCAGCAATGTTTGGATGCGACATAAGGAATTGTAATGTTGGACTCACGTTGTCAGTGTGGGTGGGATTGTGCCTCTACTCTGCTCCGGCGTCTCTGTATCTTCAAGTGGTTTGGGTTTGGTTGACCGGTCAGATCGTCAAGGTCGTCGTGTGATCAATCTTCGTCGATCGTGGTAAGCAGCAGTCCAATGCATCCAGTATACCAGTAGATAGATCCAATCAATCAAGCATTCAAGCAATCAAGCAATCGTGAAAGGGCAAAATAAAAATAAATAAATTAAAACAATGCTTCCTGGTGCCTCGGTCATCGGCCGACAGGAACTTGAATATTTCGTAGCAGCGGGAGGCAAAATCGGAAAAGAATGAAGATGGGGATTGGGAGATGGGGAAATGGGTCCGCCGAGAAATTCCCCTAGCGGAGGGGATCAATCCTAGGCACCTAAGCTGCTACTGTCAGAAAGACTGACAGACAGCCTGAACAGCCTGAACAGCCAGACACCGATCCAAAGTTGGAAAAGTGTTGATTTGCCTCACAGAAGCGATCACGGGACAAGAGATGAGATGACTACCTAGGTACTTTAGTAGATGACTGGCCCAGCTTTGGTCAGGCTTCGTCTGGGTGTCGTTCCTGCGCTTTCCTTGTGTCACTTGACCCCCGCGATGCGTGGGGATCATCTCCAGATTGACAAACCTACTGGCCCCTTTGTTGCCAACCGACGAGTGGTTTGTGCGATGATGATGTTGATAGGGATGATGATGATGGATGATGAATGATGATGATAACAGTGATGTACCATACGTATGTACGTAAATATAGATGCTCTGTTTGCGTGGCCTTGTCCCTTCAGTCCCTTGGTTTTTCTTGATTGTTGGGGACAAAAAACTGGGGAATAAGGAGAGCCACATACTGTGAGACCAGAACAACCGCTGCCGCTGCCACTGCCACTGCCGCTTGCGAGGCTTTCCTGGCCCTGGAGCAAATGTCGATCATCAAGGCCTCCAGGGGCGCTATAGCCTAGCAGTACTTAAGAATGTTTGTGGTGTACATACCTAGATACCGATACTGTATTAATATGTCCATTTGATATACTTACTGCCCAGTACAAACGTACCTCAACATCAGATTTCTCCTTTTCTGATAAATGCTAAGAACACCTTATCACAGACACACAATGATAATCTGGCATATGCAGTGCATGAATGTACTATACATACCTGGAAGTACCTAGGTATATATGTACCTGGGTAGGTAAAGTGAGTACCTAGATACTGTGCGGGGGTTACACACACTGACTGGACTAGGGGGGGGGGAATGTCTTGGTCCTGGTCCTGAATCCGGGGGGGAATGATGAATCTGCTTGGATCCGATCCGAGTGTGGATTTTCCCAAAAAAGGCTGTCTAGTCTGGGGGATTTGCGGGGAGCCCGAGTTGATTGATCAATGCTTCAAGCCATCTAAGCCTTCAGCATCAGCATCTGGATCAGGCCAGCGAATGAAGTCGTGCAAACTGAGACCTGCTCATCTCCAAACTGATGTCATTCATCAACAACAAAAAGGAACCATCTCATTGCCGATTGCTACCCCCATTTGCGCATTCAATCGATTCCTATAGACTACTACTAACAGGGCTGCTATTGCTCCCTTTCTGCTTCCGGGTCCAGGTCTGTACTTCGCTGCGTCTTGGACCGGGATTACAGTATAGGTAGCCAACGTATCCGACGTAGTGTACATACTTAATTTTAAGTACCTAGGCAATTTAAAAGCGTGTGGTAACAGAATTACTCGAGCTCTGTTAATGATGAAATTTACGACCCAGACAGCCAGACCAGCGTGGCCAAAATAGCAAGTCATGCCATGCCCTCTGCTCAAGCTCTGTCTCGCAGCAATTCTTTTCCTCCGGGCTGACTGGCTCAGACTTGCTCAGGGGAAGGCCGATGCAAGAGTTTTCCTAGTCCATACCCCGAATCAGGACCTATCCGCTAGCATGCTCTTGGTTTATCTCCGGAGCCTCAGTGTGTTCATGTATCTATGAGTTCGTGTATTATCATATTCCTATGCTGCGCATCGCCCCTCCCCCCCCCCCAAAATTCCCAATGCAGCGAACCTGTCGAATTCGTAGGGGAAACACTTACCCGCCGGTATTGTCAAAGGCACGATATTTCCGACTTCTCCCGCAATGAAGGAAAGCCAGCTGGTCGACTTAGACTGGACCTACAGTAACTATCCTGACTAACTGTCATGCCTGGGCCTGCAGACAGGATAGCGAGTCTATTCAAGGCCAGTCCTCTAGCCGCATGGAATAGTCAGAGCTAATGTCATCATGTCAAACAGGACTATCCGTTTTCTCTCGCCGACACTGCACACCACCCGCTTTAAAAATGTCGTCGTCCAAAGCAGTAGCTGTAGGACGGTTTCCTAGGGATCCCTTTTCCACCATCACACCGCATGAAATCCCGGTATTGGGCTCTGTCGTCCTACATAGACGCGCACCCAAGAAATCGCAAGCATGCCAGCTATCTATTGCCGCCTACGTACAGGAATCCAGGTTCATTGATTAATCGGCGACTCTTGGACCTTTCACGTCCCCGCAGACCCCTTGACTTTGCATCGATTACTGTCCTGTCAAGTGAGACAGAACAGCAAGCCGGCATGCCGTGCGCGCATGTTCCCAAGCCCCAATTCCTCCTTCGCTGGGAATCTGGGAACTTGGCGCATCTACTAGGTCAAGGACGGGCCGCGGGGGGGGGGGGCAGCTTTTACAGATAGATGCCGTAGGCACGCTGGCACGCTCATGTCGACCTGGTGTGGCAACTCGCACCGCCAGTGGTCACCTCGTAAGGTTAGACTCTTGTCCATCAGGGGCGGTCAGCGAACAGTCCGACAGGACTTATTTGTGGCCAATGATGCCAAGCTTGATCGGAGGGAATGGCAGCTATGTACAGGGCGTATCCACGCCCATTCCATGGGGCTGGCTGAAAGGCAATCTGCTGTTGTCTACGACTCACACAGTACGAACAGAAGGGGACTCTCGCGTCGCCGGGACTCGGGTGTAAAGGACGTTCAGGACGTTCCATCTGGTAGGCAGGGGGAGGCTTGGTCCTCCCCCAAGTGCGGGACAGGAGGAACCCTGATCGTCGCCCCGGGACGGGAGCTGTTCTTCTGGGGCTCTTGTCGTGTTGCCCAAAGGTCTAGAGCGATGAAGACGGAAATAGCGAGACAGTCGCATTGGGAAAATATCGGGCGGGTCTGGGTCTTCTCATTAGAAGTCGTATTTCTGTCCCCGCCAACACGAAGCCGAACGGCCCGAACAAGCACATGATGAAGCAGGTCACGTTCGCAACTCGGAGGCCTTTATGAAGACGCCATCTCATTATAGACAGCCTGGACATCCAGACACCCTGCCACCCAGACTGCCTGCCACCCAGACTGCCTGCCACCCAGACTGCCTGCTAACTACGTACTGTGTAGGTAGCCGTGGGACGTTATGATTCGTGACCCTGATGGCCAGGGATATGCTACATACCTCAATGGTCAGCATTCCAAGCCCCCGGATTCAGGAACATACCACGACGTCGTGCTCTCAATGTCAACGCCTGCTGCTGACTCTGCGGAGGCCGGGGGGAAACCGCTGTGTCTTGGATATACTCTGCAAGACACCGATATCGTAGTATCATGTCCACCATTGACCTGGCTACCAGGTGACGACAAAGAAGGATTGATCCATAGGTGGAGCTGCGGGATATGTGTGTGTATGTAGAAAAACTGTGGACCATGGAGGGGAAAAACATGGGGAGACGGGCGGGGACCCTCGACATGTCTTCGAGATGTGAAGACTCATCCATCACTGTCATTGACAACACCAACATCAAATGCCTTCTACAAAGCTAGAGTAGAAGCCAGGCTCCAGCGCACGCTGGAACGTCTGGAAGTCGCGGCTGATGAAAAGAACCCCTGTCCGCAACATTTCCGACCTGTCATATTTGAGGCGCTGGCCAGAGGATGCAACACACTTGTTACGGCCGTACATAGGCCGCCCTGTGAACCGCTCACCGGGGTGGGGTTTGTGTGGATGGAGCCTCTCTTCCGAGACGGGAACAAGGCATACTACTCCGTACCTCACTCGAGGTGGTATTCAATGGTTTCACGCAAGATGCAGTCCCCGAGGTTTCCATGAGACGCTGATGGACCGAGGCAAACGGCTGCGTCGTCGTCAAGGCCCTCACCTGTAGTTGCAGCCTCCCAAGGTCCTCCCCCCCCCCTCTCGTGGGGGTCGCCGCCGTAACGTCAAAAAGGAAGGCAGCCAGGCAGGCCAGGCCAGGCCAGGCCGGCAGTCAGGTAGCGTGAGGCTGGCTGGAGATGGCGGGGTGCCACGTTCTGGATGACCTCTCCGTCTGAAGTATTTCCAACGCGCGGGCGCGGCCGGCGAGGCGCTTCTTTGCTCCTTTAGGCTTTTCGCTGCGCGATGGTCTGGAACCCGATCCCAATGAGTCCTTTGAGTGGAGAAGGGACAACGGCGAACCACCGAAACTGTGTACAAGGCTCAAGCAAGTCATCAACGGCCTCTTTACGGTGCTTATTGGGTTTCCCGCGGGAGCTCAAGGCAGACACTGCACTTCGACAGCTCTTATGGCTTCCACGATTCGCTCGAGACTGTCAAGTGTCTTGCCCTTCCTCGGGGAAGACTCGGTAAAATATTCATGAACCCGGCCAACGGCCCTCGACGTTGACTACATGAGAAGATGTAGGGAAAACACCGAGCAATATGTAGCAGCTGCAATATCAATTCATCGTCATTAGTTGGCCGACACGATTGCTTGTCCGCCCTCTCCCCGTAGGTACCGTCAACGCTTTATACATGCAGAGAAGGTAAAGTGTATGTCTTCCCCACACTATGCCTGATATGACTGTTCAGACTCAGATGAAACTTCCATGTCCACGCAAAAATGGGACTTGGTGTTGCACAATACATGGTAAGGTGGGCAAGGCAGTTTACTCTCTCTTATCAGAAGCACTCCGGATGAGGCAAACCGAAATCTAAGGCGTTTTTTCTTTTCCAACCCCGAAATCCTGAATGCGTCCTTCTCATTATAGTCAAGTCATATGGCCTCCATGGACACTTTCCGGATGTTGTTATTATGGTCACCAGACTCTGCTAGCATGTAGGAGGCAAATCAATTGTGGAGTCTCAACACCAACAAGCGCACCGAAGGAGGACCGATCGCCACTCGGCCGGACTATTTCTCGCAGCCTCCCGACCAGCATTTTTACTTGAAGTATTTCGGCGAACATCTCTATTCAGTGTTTCCCCGGTCATACATGTTATGTACAAGCATAAAAGGACAAAACAAAAAATGAAAGGAAATTATCAGATAAAATCCGATCGGATCCGGACGGCACTGAGAACAAAATCTCTCCCCACACAGGTGGTCTCCGACGCAGGCCAAATCACAACACCATCATTCCTCCTGGTGATAACGCAGGGCCTTCACCGGCCCTATCAAACCCCCGCTCCTCTTCACACCGGTAGCTGCAATCAAACGTTCGCTTCACTGGCCGTTGATAACGAGTACCGGTACACCCCTTGCGTACTGTACAGAGATATCAGTGTCGTAGTGATCTCGTCATTGTGCGCTGGGAGTGTTAATTCACTTGTGGCTGGATGAGCTGTCAAAAGCACGGCATGTTGGGGTGATGTGCCTGAATTGAGCAATATACATAAGAAACACACCCCTTTGCCATTGTCGATAAGTGTCAAAGAAGAGGTAAAATGCCGTTGCGATCGGCAACCGGACTACCGGAAGTGAACAGTGGTATAACCTCACTCGGGTATCAAACTCCGGTCCTCTCCCGGCCTTCCATGTTCCCCCCTCCGCCCTGATGTTCATCCGAGATGCATGAGCGGGCCGTCCTTCGCCTACCCTGCCTACCCTGACGCTCTGTCATGAAACACAAACACCTTTCTGTTCAAGGTAGCGAATGCGAAGATCATGGGCTATGCCACTCCCCGCGCCTCCTAGATCGCACAACACCTGCCACACGTTCCCTCGCGTCCGCAACCCCCCTGATAGGCAGACGGCAGACAATCTTCTGTGGGACACCCTCACCGGGCCGCAGTGAAATGACATCCTCTCCGTGGAGTTCCCAGGGCTGTGGAGAAACACATCCGCAGGGCTCGCAACCTCCTGCCCGGCTGAAGGGTGCCCAGCATTCGGTGATATAGTGGCCCGATTACACAACCTTTCTCAGTCAAAGTAGACAACCAAAAGATGCCATGCTGTGGCTTGCATCAGTGGTGGCTGCCGGCGTCTGTTGCCACAGGGACTCCCAAAGCACGGTAGCATTTGTGGCTTGCTCGGGCGCACCTTGGACGCCGGCCTAGCTGGCCTCATATCCTTCGTTCCGTAGAGCCCGTTAGTGATTGGTGGTCTGGAATCGATGATTTGCAAAGAGCCGCGATGCCAATCACCAATCTTCTGCAGCTGATAAATTACCTGCAGATACGACGAGAGGAGAGAGGAGTGATTTTCGAACCCCTTATCAATTGAAGCGATCGCCATGATCCGGTGTGCGCGTACATAATCTCGACGCGCGCTGTCGTAACCTGAACCGCCAAACTGCTCGCCCTGCATTGATTGGGCAAACTGCTCGTCGTATGATGCGACTGTGCTTCAGTTGTGATTTCAGTTATCACATGGAAACACGACCCCAAGATTCGCCATCTGTTTTTCCATCCATCCTACGGATCTGACGGCACGTAGACATTGGCGTCATACCAATTGAAACGCTTTCCCCACGTTCAATATCCTTTTCAGATGTCATAGGCAGGGGAGACTGGGGACGGTAGGGCATGATCATCAATCTCGATGCTTCCCAATTGACGGGGAGAAAGCGGATCCGATTAATTGTGTGGTTCAGGATTGGCGAACATACTTCAAAGTGGTTGCTCGGGCCTGGGCCTTCTTTCTTGACCGGTGTTTTGGTCACAGTATCCTTGGGTCGAAAGTACCAGGTGCGGAGGACCCTGCATTGATGATCTCACACACAGGGACGGCCTTCCCACAGGACTGCAGTTCATTGTGCCGGCTTCCCAGAACAACGCGCCCGGAGACTTATCAGCGGGACACCCCCTCCCCTTCCCACCGCCTCAAATGTCCCGAGCCACGATCGCCTCCGATGTTGTATGTGATTGGAGAGGGCTTTATGCCTTGCTTTCAGGCCCGTCCTCTGCACGTTGACGAAAATGAACCGCACCGCATCTGCAATGTCCCCGGAAACATGCAATTCATCAAGACCGTGTCCCTAGCTATCTCGATGACATCCATCGAGCCCAACCGGCCACCGTGCCTTGAAACTTGGCAGCTTGGGTCTGCATGCCATCACTGATGCCGTGTAGCGCTCCGATATTAACGTCGCACATCTTTATGGACGCCTCTCGTGTCGTGTAACCCGCTACGTTTCAACGACCATGCAGCTGTCCCTTTTCGCTGCTGTCTTTGAGCTTATGATAAGGCCCTCATTCGTCCTTTCGACCCGCCCACCAGGTCGAGAATCGGGCAAAGGTCGACTTTGATGGTGGATAGCCGGATGGCAACAGCCTTGAACTTTGTGACGGATGTCTCCCAGAACACCTTATGCCTCTCCGTTGAACAACGCCCTTTTCTGATCCCTGGTTCAACCCCTAGCCGCGAAGGCCACCTCAGCAGGCAGCCTAAAGCTCGCACAATACATGCTCTTCGCCGGCGCAACATCCCGGACATGATGCACGGCGACCTGACCATCCTCGATATCGATACACGAGGGCACCACCTTCCCATCCCAGCGCATAGTGGCACCCAAGTACTTCGAAACCCGTTCGCAGACGTCAAGCCTTGGTACGTCATCATCACTCTTGAGCGCAAAACAGTGAACGTGGACCATCGGCAATTGCGTCTGCGTTTGTGGCGCGAAGAGAGACTCCTGCCCGGCGTACACGCCCCGGTAATACAGCAGGAACTCGATCGCGGACGCGGGCAGGTTCATGACGAAGTGGGATATCGTGGGCGGGATGGGAACGACAGTCGGTTGGGGTCTTTGGGCGTCGGGATTACTGCGTGAGAACTTCTGCTTTGAGGGGACGACGGCGGCCTCGCCCGCCTTGGTGGCGGCGAGGACAGAGTCGGCTGCATTGTGAATGAATGTGCGGCCGTCCTCGTTGAAGGGCCGGACGAAGGATGAGACCTACACCGGATTAGTCGCGGGTGATTTGTATAAGTACCGTAGAGAACACTCACCTTGTTCCTGGTAATAGCATCTTCGAGGTATCTGTAGCTCTCTGGGTTGTAGTCGTTCGCCCAGACGAACACCCCTCTCTTTCCAGCCGGTACAGCGAATGGCCCAATGCCGGCCATCACATCACATACGACGTCGCCAGGTTGAAACAGTCTGATGAGTCTCGTATGCTCCTTCTCAAGCTTACTGTTCCAATAGACCTTGGAATAATCAAACTTGAAAATACAGGCGTTTTCATTGAGCTCCACATTCAAATCGTCCTCGCCAGCCAGAACCTCGTACGCAAATGTTCTAAATTCAGACTCAGTGCCCACGTTGTCCGTCTTGTTGATGACGGTCTTAATGTGTTGGTTCTTCTCTACCAGCACCTGCCCGATCAACTGCTTATAAGGCAGGTGCTGATCCCGCAGGTTCAGATGGGCAACATGACCCGCAGTGTTGAACCCCGAGGGAATGTCTTCGTGCAGCTCTTCCGGCAGTAGCGATGAGAGCACGTCCCGGTAGGTCCAATAGTCGTAGTCCAGCTTCAGCTCGTAGGGGACCAAGCCGACCTCGTCCTTATTCACCAGCTCTGAGATGACTGGACCCCATGTCTCGGGTTGTTTGGGCAAGATGGACGGGTTGAGGAGCAGACATCTCCGTCCCTTGGCTGCCAGGTCTGCGTCCGGATCTTGGATGATGGCGGAGATCCTGTCCAGAGGAAGAATATCCCCGCTCTTATTCAGGGCTTGCCTGAATTTAGAGAGGTTCTTGTTGTCCCTCACAGACGCTGCAGCCAGCTGGACGGTCTTGGAAAACAAAGCTTTGTTCAGCGTTGTGCTGGGCTGCATCAGCGGTGGCCGCATGAGACTCATGATGTCTTCTTGCTGCTTATCTGCGCCGTCTGAATGAGGTCCGCTGGTCGACATCGTCATGAGAATATTGCTCGCAATGTGTTGGTGGTAGGCATTTTCATCCAAAGAGCACTGGATGTTAGTCAGAGCGATATTTATGTGGAGCTTGAAAGTTTTGGCGTGTAAACGAGGCTGCGAGTGCTGAGGCCAAAGCTATTGGGCAGCTGAAAAGCTGTGGCGCATCAGCGGCAAGGCTGAACAGGGCGCTAATATACCCTGAGACCGCCTGTACTAAAGATTTGGTGATGTCACTATCGGGTTTCAACCACGAGACAACGACACGAATGAAATCCAAGGAATGCTAAGTTTGCAAATACCGAGAAGAATACGTGTGGTTTCTTTGCTTCAAGGCCTCAATCTGTTCAGGAATATGTCTAAAAGAAAGACCATCGATGCTTTCTTTACACCACCTGCCAAGCAGCGGAAGGTCAACGATGATGAGATACAGGAGAAACCGGTACGAATTAGTACTCTCTCACATCTAGTTATATGACACTGACGAAATCATAGATCGCTGTATCCAGTCACTCAACGTACCCATTTCCAATTTCTGCCCTGCCAGCCAGTATCGAGAGGAAACTTGCTTCCCTGCCAGCCACTGAGGGACGTGTCGTCAACGACCAGCTGGACCTGGACCTGCTCTATTTCGAGCCCTATTTCCCCAAAGACACAGCCGAGGACTTCTTCGAATTCCTACGTTCCAATCTACCTTACTATAGGGTAAAATACACTCTCAAACGATTTGGAGTTGAGACCCAAATCAACACGCCTAGGTACACCACTGTCTTTGGCTTAGATGAGACGTCACACTTCTCAGAAGACGGAACCATCGTGGACGCAAAGTCCGGGGCCAAGGTTCCCAGTAGCGCATATGCCAGATACGCGCCTCGGCCAATACCGAAGTGTCTGGATGACCTCCGGCGTTCCACTGAAGCAGCGTCAGGATGCAAGTTCAACTTTTGTTTGGTGAACTATTACTCGTCAGGATCAGACAGTATCTCCTATCATAGTGACGACGAGCGCTTCCTCGGGGTCGATCCGGCCATCGCTTCATTCTCATTTGGGGCGAAGAGAGACTTCCTGATGAAGCACAAGCCTATCCCCCCGAGCGAGGAGTCGACAAACATACCGGACCCAAAGCCCTTGAAGCTACCTCTCGGGAGCGGAGACATGATCCTGATGAGAGGAAAGACGCAGTCCTGCTGGCTGCACTCGATCCCTAAACGAACAGGGAAGAACGCGAACGACGGAGGGAGGATCAACATTACCTTTCGCAGAGCCATGGTGAAAGGTGGAACTGACAACTACTATAACTATAACGTAGGTACAGGACCAATATATGGATGGGACAAGGTCGCCCGAGAGATGAAGATCAGGAATGCTTGAATTGGGTATAATATGGAGCACATCTAATGCTGTATGAGTTGTTGCTCCCCTGCCATGCTCTGAATTTGTACACTAGCCGTAAACAAGTCTAATAGCCTCAACTATCGGCCCAATCTGAACTGAGCGTTCGCATACTTACACAGACCGCTGTAGAAAACCTGGTATCCGACACTCTCGTTATCCGGTACGTGGAATACTTCGGTGAGGTGGAGGTGCCATGGTGGGTATCCCTGGAAGTCGACATACGGCCCGAAGACGATCAACAGGTCAGATTCCTCCATGACACTCTCCTTGAGCTCCACGTCGACAAGCCGCTGCTCGATGTCGGCAGGAGCGATCTTATGCTTCTGGGCCATCTCCGTGAGCGTCTTGGTCAGGTCCACCATCGAGTCGCGACCATCCTCGGCACATATTAATCTGACGATAACATGGCCCGGTGTTCCTCCGAAGTCCACGGCTTGTGGATTCGGGGTCGATTCAATCGACTGGGCGTGAGGCGCACACAGAGTCAGTGTGGGATGTTGATCGCCAAAGTAAGATTTGAGGTTCTGAGAGATGGCTCGGTGGGTCTCGGGCAGGTACTGCTTCAGAAGTCCTGAGAAAGGTTGTTAGCCGGGTGTACTCCTATAGACAGCAGGGCATGCTTACCGGTCTTCTCGTAGATGTTCAACACGGGTATACCGGCACTTGCGCACCACGCCGAGACTTCCGCTACCTCGTTTACCAGACGCTCCAACTCGGCACCGCCTTTCCCGTCATCTTCCACCTTCAGTATAACGCTCAGTATCCTGGGGATCTTGTTCAGTCGTTTCACGTCCTTCTGTATCATAGCCGGGTCGCGGTGGTGGTAAAAGAAGATGGAGTATATGCGGTCGCGGACGGCATGGTAGGCTTGACGCGTGCGGATGTAGAGGGAGAATATTGTATGGATGATGGTGAAGACAAGCAGATGAAGTTGTGTCTTGAGGAACTTTCTAATTCCAAAGGTGAATCGTCGAGTCCGAGCACGCTCGTCTTCGCGTTCTTCGTCTTCTTTCGTGGGCGGAAGGTATGGCTTTGTGATCGAATTAGCCAGACATCATCAGTTACAAGCATTGAAAGGGGAGTGTTACCTCTAGAATTTTTATTCTCTCCTCTGGGGTAAGAAGCTTTCCACCAGCCTTCTCATTGCGCCGGTAGAGTTGCGTGTCACTTTCTTTAAAAGGCATTTTGGCGACCTGCTGCTATGATAAATGACGATAGCTTTGCGGAGAATGAAAATAATCCACAGAGCCAGTGAAAGAAGGCGACGGGAAGAATGAAATAACTCTGTTAAGAGGAAAGCATGCGAAAATGCATACACAATATGAAATACCAGTCGCAAGTTGGTTCAGCAGGGTCGTCAAATGAGCGGCAAGGTGCGAGGCAGTGTTGTCGTAATCCAGCCTGGGTAAATTCGATCCCCGTCGGCAACAGGAGCTGCTTTCTGCTTTCAGCTTCCAATGTTCCAGAGGTTCCAAGGTTGTTCTTCAGCCACAGTTCTAGTGGCTGCCCAGGTGGATAAACGGTCGGGCACGAGCTCTACTGGTATCTAGGCACCTAGCTTATGTACAGGTACATGTACGGATCCTTAGTGGGGTTCCATGTCACTGCAGGGGCCTGGGCTCCCTTTCCCCCAAGAACATTGGGCGGAATGTACTCGGACTCAAGGACACCACCAACAATCAAGACGACTGACTGCCTGACCTCAATCACGTAAGAGTGAACCAACACCGACGACGAAATACCAATATAAGCGGTTCCTTGGACTTGGACGAAGTGTGGGGCATTAATGGTTCAACCGTAACGCCCTCACGAGAACCGACGTGCCTCTGGGGCCGGCAGCATTGATGGCACGTCACGAGTCTATGACCGGCTCGAGGGCCTTGTTTCCCCAGGGACCCAGCTTCTCGGAGGATGATTTCTCGACCAAGGACTTCATCGTACGGGACTTCATCGACGAGTTGGCTGAGAGCGCCATACCTGCGAACCGTCGGTCTGCTCCAGCAACTCAACAGGCGTTCGACCCGAAACCCTTGATCAGGACGTTCGAGAATGCTCTATCGCAGTTAAGCTCGCTCACGGATAAGCTACAGGAGGAGGAATCGGGTCTACAGAACGATGTGCGGCGAGCTGAGGTACAACATGACCGAACCTTGGACTCCCTCGGCCGAAAGCTGGACCAGTCTATGGCCCAGTTCGAAGCACTTGATTCGACACTCAATACTTCAAACGGTATAAATGGCTATGATAGGAGCGCTCGAAATGATGCTGGGGGTTATATTGCGGTGCAGATTGGTGAGAGACTGGAAGAGCTGGACAAGAAGCGCAGGAGGGCGCTGGACGCCAACTTTTTAATACAATGTTGGAACGAGGTTTTGGAGTCAGGCCAGCTGGGCTCTCTGGAAGAAATGAAGAGGGTTGGCGGTGCCGAGAACAAGGTTCGATGTGCCAACATCGCGCGACAGCTCATGCGCATTAGCCAAAGGCTAGATGCCACGTCCTGGGGCCAGACGAACGGATACAAACGCCACGGAATGACAAATGGCACCACCGTGGTCAACAGGAAACACAACACTCGAGAGGTACTGGAGAAATTCTGCGAGGTCCTAGAGCAGGATCTCCTCGAGCAGTTCAACAGGAGTTACCGAGCCCAGAACTTCCCCGACATGATGCAGTGTGCCAAGGTTCTTTTCGATTTCAACGGCGGCTCCAGTGTGGTGGCTACCTTTGTGAATCAGCACGACTTCTTCATTAATAGGAACCAGCTCCTGGCAGATGAGGTGACCGGTGATGATGACGCCTGGGAATCACTTGCCGACCCCGATGGAGAGCCGCCGGGGGTGGAGCAGAGTCTACAGTCTCTGGTTGATGAGGTTAGGGTCATCATGCAAGAAGAGTCGTTCATCATCAAGCAAGCCTTCCCATTCGCAGAAACGGTTCTGATCAAGTTCATACAACGAGTCTTCCAGCAATCGATACAGCAGCGGCTGGAGAAGGTACTAGAAAAGGCAGACTCTGTGTCCTCCTTGACTTTCTTACGGACATTACATGCGGCGAGGGCGTATATCGGTCAATTGACTGAAGACTTAAAATCTCATGGGCTCATTGATCACCCGGAGCCTTGCTCTGCGCAAATATCACAAACACTGGATCAGCAGATTGAGGAACTATTCGTCCCATACCTCGTGGGAAACTCATACATCGAAAGAGAACGAAGGAATTTGGAGGAATTGTATGGCTCCTTGCTCTTCAAGTACACCATTTTCCACTCTAGGCGCAAGAAATCACCGAGTGGCTTTATGGCGGCCATTGCTCAGCAAGGCTCACAACTGCTGGCATCAGCCAAGGACGCTTACCTGGAACGTCTCGAATCATCCGACCTCACAGCCACTCAGAAGGCCATGATGTTGCGAGTCGCTGGCGTTAAGGACAACAGCGAGAACAAGAACGAAATTGAAGTCTCTGAGGAAGACGGTGCTATCAGCGTCCAGGTGGCTCAAAGAATGATGAAGTGGCTTGCGGAGAGTGTTCGAAGAACTCTTGAGCTTGGCTCTCCCACCGATACTGCGAAGGACGTCAACAGTCTCCTGAACCTGCTGCTAACCAGCATGGCCCAGGTCTATGTCGAGACAACGCTCGATGCAGCCCTTGACGCGTCCTCGTCGCAAGAAAACTCGAAGGTCGAGCCGGATGTCTCTTACCTGCCATCTCTTCGGCCAGCGGTGATGATCGCCAATATCATGTCACGCTTTATCCAAACCGTCATGATCAGACTCGCCGAGGGCAATGCGACCGTACGTCGAAGCATGGAGGCGCAGGCGAAAATGGCTATGGAGTCGATTGAGAAGAAAACGAACAACGTTGTCAAGAGCTCCGTGGATGTGGTAGTCAACTGGGTGTCCAGGTCGCTAACAACACAGCGCAAGACGGACTTCCGCCCAAGAGACACAGAGCTCGAGATCATAGCAGAGCTATTACAGACACCTACTTGCCAGACAATCTGCAGTTTTCTGAAGCGTGTATGGATCCTCTCGACCCAGGCCATTGACGGTCACAACCTGGAGGTCTTCAGCAGCGAGCTCGCGCTGGCAATACACCATCTCCTCTTCGAGCACTTCAAGAGGTTCTCCGTCAACGCGACCGGTGGCCTGATGGTGACTAAGGATATCAACAAGTACATCTCGACATTGAAGGAGTGGCGTGTCACAAAGGAGGTCGAAGGCATCTTGGACTTCCTGCCCGAGATTGGATATCTGTTTATCATCGGGCCTGAGGCGCTGAGGGAGAAGAGCCGGAACCTTGCATCGGGACCAACAGCGGCGGGGAAGAAGTTGACTAAGGCGGATTTCAAAGCCTTTGTACAGAAGAGGGAGGACGCGAGCACTGTAGGTATCCAGGGTGTTCTTAATGGATTGTAATCGTTTGAGAGCCAGCAACAGCAATTTCTCATGAGGTACACGGGATCAAAAAAAATACGACTTGGAATGATACCATGAATAATCTGTGTCCAACAAGGTGTTACGTGGTGACATGTCGAACAGCTAATACATAGTCTCACTTCGTAACTCTATTTTCTTTGTTCTGCGGCTCCAGCATGTAAATCAAAGTGGCAGTCACAGAGCCCTGGGCATATAGTGAAGGGTAGTCCACCAGGGAGAACGCCTTATTGCCGTCAGTTGGGAAGACTTTTTTGAAATAGCACTGCCCAGTTCGAAGGCTCGTACAGTTGCCAAGGTTGGATCTTAACGTCTGCTCTTTTGTACGAATATGGGTGCGTGTTGGTTGGAGGATCTGGCCTCCCTCCCCCTTCCTTTCGCAGCAGGGGCGCAGTCGATTTGCACAGCGGCAACACAACCAATACAGCACATGGCCCAAATGTGGCTACAGCTCACAAACCCAACCCTAGGAAAACGGCCGTATACATAGCATCTGATGATTGAATTGATTTCCGCAACTGGTAAAATTACAGATCGATTTATCTTTGTAACACAACTGGGTTAAACTTAGCGCAATAAGCAAACATCGCACCCTTGCACACGCTTTCACGTGGTTCACCTCCTTCCTGACACTACCAGATCGAAGCTCGAGCCTCCAAGTTCAGGCTAATCATATAATTCGACACATCTGGCACGTGGATGAAGTTCACTGTTGCGCTGCCGAGTTTCTTTCCTAACTTGCCGTTCGCGTAGCGGCCTTTGTATCGAGGTCACAGGTCCCTCTAATCACCAGCAACATCATCGAGATGACGAATCCAATTGACACTCTCGGGCTCTCCTGTCCAGACGACGACGGCGACTTCTACGTCTGCCAAGACAGCAAAATCCAGTTCCTTGGATGCTGCGCATCAGACCCATGCGCAGACGGCTCGGGCAGCTGTCCCCAAGGTGACCTCAGATACTCGAGCTTCGATACGGGCAAGTACGAGAACATCAGCACTCAATCCTGTTCTGGGAAAGGGGCTTGGTATACTTGTTCTGGCTTGGATATGCCTTTCCTGGGCTGCTGCTCGAGCGATGCCTGCAATGATGACGATGGCTGTCCAACCAAGAGCCTGGTAGCAGCAAAACTGTCGAGCAACACAAACAGTGCAGCAATTTTCGAGACGACGACAGCATCGACATCAACTTCGACTTCGACTTCGACTTCGACTTCGACTTCGACTTCGACTTCGACTTCGACTTCGACTTCGACTTCGACTTCGACTTCGACTTCGACTTCGACAACGACAACCAGTAGTTCAAGTGTGAGCTCAAAGTTGGCTCCTTCGACGATTAGCTCAAGCTTTATATCGATACCAACCAGCACATCCGCGTCTGGGAGTGAAAGCGCCTCACCCGGTCTATCGAAGGGAGCTATAGCTGGCATCAGTGTAGCTGGTACATTAGGCCTTGTCCTTTTGGTCGCTGCGCTGTTTTTCTTTGGTAGACGGAGATGGAGGGAGACGAAAGGAGTTGTGGTACAAGGATCAAATCCACCTACCCCGAGTGCCATGATGAGCAATCCAACCAGTTCCTACCTTCATGATGGTAAGCCCATCATCGCATTGCCGCCTCATCAAGGTCACAGACTCCTAGATACTAACGAGAACTGCTTAGATCCTGATCGCATCCTACACGCCCCGCCGCTATTCGAAGTTCCAACGAACAGCCCAACCCGAGTCCTGGCCGTTGTCAACAAAACCCCGACACGAGTCAACTCTGTGAGATCTTGGTTCTCGAACAACAGACAGGCCTCGGTGAGCTCGGCGAGCAGCAACAACCCAACCATACTGCCACGATCGTCGGCACCAAACAGCTGGCAGGAGCTAGCCATATCACCAGCGTCGCCCCGAGGCATTGAGCAGCAACAATGCGAGCCCTTCATCCCCTATTCGCAATCCTTAGGAACGGTAGCGGAGCTCGAGGGAACGGTCGTTAGCAGGCCACCTTCTGAGCTTCCGGGAGATACCCAGCCATACCACCCATCGAAATACCGGCCATATAGACCGTCAGTGGGGAGTGCTCGGGATGTTTGAGGATACTCGCAGGCTGAGTCTGCAAATACTTGGGGACATTTCGTGCAAGAGCGGGTTTAATGAGAAGTCAACAATAACATTGGGACTGTGGAGGCACATAGATATGAAATTGAGGAAGCCAAATCTTATTCATGCAACGGATCTTCTGACAAATGTGACCGTATTGCCCATGTTTTCTGAAGGATTCGGACAGCACTTGCTTTGGGAGAGATTTCAGGGGAAGTTTCGCCGGTCCCACGTTCGTCATAGTATGGTGATTGACCGTACAGCCGTACTGTGGACGTTCGTATAGCAAAACACACAACAACTGAAACACACGCAATTACGAGAGTATCTGACTGATGAGACGTGTGACGTAAGTATACAGTAGGTTGAGGCTCTGGACTCTCCCCGAAGATTCTGTTTTGCCTGCTTGCCGAATTAGGGTCCACCATGGTTCGCTAAGAGTGCCGAGGGGCTGGAGCTTATCGGCGGGTATCAGCACCGACCCTTCCGTTAGCGGTATCGCATCTTGATCTGTAAAGCAAGCAGCCCTTCTTGACACGTTGATGGATTGTCGATGCGATGCTGAGAAATACCTTTTTCCAACAACCATTTTCTTCATTTTCTTTTACTAGAGAGAGGCTAGAAGGTTTCATTCTTTTTCCATTCTAAGTTCCCCAGTTCTCTTTCGTCCCTGGTGAAGGTGTCGAACATTGCTGGACCATCTTCAACAATCTCCACGCGTCTGACCTCGATAACAATTCCTGGCGCATAGAGCCTCAAGAAGCTTTGACGACTTCTCTTCCCACATACCTACCTACAGACCGCCCTCTTTCCTTCCGCAGGGGATTTCACGACCCCACCACGAAAGATGGAGAACGCTTTCGCAATACCAACAGATCAGGTCTTGTCGACCTTGGGAGTACAAACTTCCACTGGTCTGACCGATGCGCAAGTCACAGAGTTGAGGAACAAGCACGGCAAGAATGGTACGTTTCCTCCCCGTCCTGTCGCAAAGGTCGCGACGCCTTTATACTGACATCCTTGGAAGCCATTGACGAAGAACCTCCTACTCCCCTCTGGGAGCTCATCCTGGAGCAGTTCAAGGACCAACTTGTGTTAATCTTGCTGGGCTCGGCTGCTGTTTCCTTTGTGTTGGCTCTTTTCGAAGAGGATGGTGGCTGGAGCGCATTCGTTGACCCTGCAGTTGTAAGTCCTCTTTCCTCATGCGCCTTTCGCAGTGGTATGGAGCTAACGGCCCCTTCTTCGAATATAGATCTTGACCATCCTAATCCTCAATGCCGTCGTCGGTGTCTCCCAAGAGAGCAGCGCCGAGAAAGCGATCGCTGCCCTCCAAGAATACTCGGCCAACGAGGCTAATGTAATCCGGAACAATGGCCACCCCACGCGGGTCAAGGCGGAATATCTAGTACCTGGAGATATCATCTCTGTGCACATTGGCGACCGAATCCCTGCCGACTGCAGGCTGATATCCATCGAGAGCAACAGCTTCGCAGTTGACCAGGCCATTCTCACGGGCGAGAGCGAGAGTGTGAGCAAGGACTGCCATGCGGTCGTGAGCGATGAGAGGGCTGTCAAGCAGGATCAGATTAACATGCTCTTCTCCGGAACTACCGTTGTTACTGGCAGAGCGAAGGCTGTTGTAGTGCTGACTGGCGCAAACACTGCCATCGGCGATATCCACGAGAGCATCAGTGCCCAGATTTCCGAGCCTACTCCTCTGAAGCAGAAGCTGAACGACTTTGGTGACAGCCTCGCCAAGGTCATCACTGTCATTTGCATCGCGGTCTGGCTCATCAACATCCCCAACTTCAATGATCCCAGCCACGGCACCTGGGCTAAGGGCGCAATCTACTACCTCAAGATCGCTGTCTCTCTCGGTGTTGCGGCAATTCCTGAAGGTCTGGCCGTCGTCATCACTACCTGCCTTGCTCTGGGAACCCGGAAGATGGCCGCCAAGAATGCTGTCGTCCGTAGCTTGCCTTCTGTCGAGACTCTCGGAAGCTGCAGTGTTATCTGCTCGGACAAGACGGGCACTCTGACGACCAACCAGATGAGCGTCAACAAGATTGTTTACCTGAACGAGACCGGAACCGATCTTGAGGAGCTCGATGTCGCAGGAACCACTTTTGAGCCTAAGGGAGATATCGCCTACCAGGGCCAAATTGTTCAGGATCTCTCCCAGAAGTCGGCTACTGTGCGCCAGATGTCCGAGGTTGCCGCGCTTTGCAATGATTCTATGTTGGCTTACGATTCTCGATCCGCCACCTTCTCCAACATTGGTGAGCCTACCGAAGGCGCTCTCCGTACCCTGGTTGAGAAGATCGGCCCCTGTGCGCCCGAGAACTGTGCGCCAGTGGACCGCCTTCACTACGCAAGCGCATCGTACGAAAAGCAATTCTCCCGCCTCGCTACATTCGAGTTCTCTCGCGACCGAAAGAGCATGTCTGTCCTGGTTCAAAATGGTAACCAGCAGAAGCTTCTGGTCAAGGGAGCCCCCGAGTCTATTATTGACCGATGCTCCAGTGTCGTGCTTGGTGCGAATGGCAAGAAGGTTGAGATGAACGAAAAGCTCCGGGGACTCATCTTGCGAGAGGTTACGGACTACGGAAACAAGGGCCTGCGGGTCATTGCTCTTGCAAGCCTGGACGATGTCCAGGACAACAAGCTCCTGCAATCCGCCAAGTCGACCGCTGATTACGCCACGATTGAGCAGAACCTGACCCTGCTCGGCTTGGTTGGTATGCTCGATCCTCCTCGACCTGAGGTGCCTGCCTCCATTGCCAAGTGCAAGGAGGCTGGTATCCGTGTTATTGTCATCACTGGAGATAACCGCAACACTGCTGAAAGCATCTGCCGCCAGATTGGTGTCTTTGGACAACACGAGGATCTCGAGGGCAAGAGCTTCACTGGTCGCGAATTTGACGATCTCAGCCCTACTGAGCAGCTCGAAGCTGCCAAGAAGGCCTCCCTGTTTTCTCGTGTTGAGCCGAGCCACAAGTCTAAGCTCGTTGATCTGCTCCAGTCTCTCGGTGAAGTCGTTGCCATGACTGGTGACGGTGTGAACGATGCTCCTGCGCTGAAGAAGGCTGATATTGGTGTTGCTATGGGTTCTGGTACTGATGTTTCGAAGCTGGCATCTGATATGGTTCTTGCCGACAACAACTTCGCGACCATCGAGGTGGCCATTGAGGAAGGTCGTTCCATTTACAACAACACCCAGCAGTTCATCCGTTATCTCATCTCGTCCAACATCGGCGAGGTTGTCTCAATCTTCTTGACTGCTGCCCTGGGCATGCCCGAGGCTCTCATCCCTGTTCAGCTTCTTTGGGTCAACCTGGTCACCGATGGCCTTCCGGCCACCGCGCTCTCTTTCAACCCACCTGATCACGATATCATGCGCCGCCAGCCCCGCAAGCGTGACGAACCCCTCATCGGTGGATGGCTCTTCATCCGCTATCTCATCATCGGCACCTACGTCGGTGTCGCCACCGTCGCCGGGTATGCCTGGTGGTTCATGTACTACTCTGGCGGCCCACAGATCGCCTTCTCGCAGCTGCGCCACTTCCACCGATGCTCAGCCGAATTCCCGGAGATCGGCTGCCACATGTTCTCCAACGATATGGCCAAGTCTGCATCGACGGTGTCGCTTTCGATCTTGGTCGTTATCGAGATGTTCAACGCCGTGAACGCACTGTCGTCGAGCGAGTCGCTGTTGACGCTGCCGCTGTGGGAGAACATGATGCTGGTGTACGCCATTGCCCTGTCTATGGCGCTGCACTTTGCTCTGCTGTACACACCCGTCTTGCAGACGCTCTTCTCGATCCTGCCGCTTAACTGGGCGGAGTGGCAGGCGGTGCTTATAATCAGCGCTCCTGTTATGTAAGTTATACTGGACTGACCCCCTTTCCTCATGGTCCCTATATGTGCTAATTATATCTACAGTCTCATCGATGAGTGTCTGAAGCTCGCCGAGAGAATGTTCTTCATGCAGAAGACGACATACGTCCCCGAGAAGGTAAAGAAGGACCAATAAAGCGGTGGGCAAGCTCCATATCGGCATCATATAGGCATAGACGGTCACACCACAGCAGCCATGTACAAATAGATATCGGTTAGAGGCTTGATAGCCAAACGATGGCGGTTTGCGTTGATTTTTAATAAAAATGCCTTTCATTAAAGACTGAGTAATCAAGCGTAGAACAGTATGCCCATTCACCAAGATAAGGATTTGTTCACTCCCGGGAGGGTGTCGAATCTCAACTCGATACTTAGTAGGCAGGTTCATGTCATCGTAGATGATATTTGTTGTCCAGCTCATGGTCATATGAAGCCAGCGTTGTCGTGATGTCTATTCGTACAATGCAAAATGTCGTTCGTAGCTCCTCGTCCTGCCTTTCGTCCTCGAGGTAGCATCCTTGGTCGTTCTCCTCTCACTCCGCCCATTCCCTCCGCCCAGCAGCACACTCCGAGCTCCACCGTTCAGTCTTGTCGGCCCTTGAGCAGCCTCTTCGTCACCTTGTCCTTCTCGATAATGTAGACGTGTGCGCCCCAGCCGGACAGGGCATCTCGGTCGACGGCGTTCAGCAGGGATTGGGAGATGGTCTCGAACAACTCATCGGGTCCCTAAAAAAAAAGCACACAACACACCCGGTTAGCAAAACAGCACTCCCTCTTCTCCCCTCCAGAGACTTTCGGGTATAGTGTTTCGTTCAACGCACCAGATCAGGCTCCCACAAGTTCTCGCACATGCCGAAGAGCTGCTCCGTCGCCGTCCCGCTCACGATGAAGTCCTTGGCGAAGTCGATGCAGCCGATGCTGTCGAAGCCGCAGATGAAGGGCTTCCCGGTCTTGGGCTCGAGGCCGGCGACGACGGGGCTGACGAAGTAGGGGCCGAAGCGCTTCTCGTACAGGGAGCTCGAGACGAGGTTGGCGAAGGTGGTGGGGGCGATGGCGCGCTCCTCGCGCAGCCGGTACATGTTGACCTTGTACCGGAACAGGTCGGACACGGTGCTCACGTCCGTCGCGAGGCCCGTCAGCCCCAGGTACACGCCGTCGCCGTAGCTGAAGATCTTGGGGAAGTTGTTGGACACGGTGAGGGACTGCAGGCCCAGGCGGAGGTCGCAGGCTATGGCGACGCAGTCCTTGCCCACCATGGCGACGCAGGCGCCGCCGTCTGTTTGGGGGGTGTTATGGTCAGTTCTGGTGTTGTCGGGGGAGGAGGGAGCGGGGGGTTGGCTGGAGGTTGCTAACTTATTGAGAAGGGGGACGACTGTGATGTTGGTGATATTAGATTAGCTATGGTCAAATGGCCTGTAATGGGTTGGTTGGAATGCTCTTACCATCTTGATTGTCTAGTTTTGGAATTAGAAGAAACCCGAGTGGTTTACAGTTTGAAATGAAGAGGTCGTGACGATCCCGTTTGCGCGGTGTGGTGAGAGCTTCGTGTGGTTTGTGGAAGGCGGGCTGAGTTGGTGATGGAGTTGACGTACAACCGGACAAGCTGAGGTTCAAGCGAGGCTAGGTGAGCTCCAGCGGGACGTCAACTTGGTGCAAGGCAAACCTGAGCTGGCGCGTTCACTCAATTTGGGGAGCAAATGGACCCCTGCGTGCCTGGGAGGCCGAGCCGGTAGCGCTGATTGGCCGCTAAACTGGGGGAGGGGGGGTACAAGGTGTTCCGGCGCCTTCCTTTGAGCTTTAACGGTGACCTCACAAGGCTGCCTGCCTGAATGTTCACTCGCACTTGAACGCTGGAGAGCTTTGCCCGCTTGCTTACTTCAATCAACACTTCCAACGTGGCGGCATACAACAAACCTGTCAAACAGACTGGTGCTCACCAACACTTCACATACGACTTGAGTGCCTTTGCCTCTCAGCCATTATCACTATATTTGTCTCTCTCTCTTCCTTATCACTTCGAGAGTTTCGAGCTCGTGTAACTCACGATCTTGCCCCGCCATCGTTACTGTGTAGAGGGGTAGTGATCAAACAGTGCCCATCTCCCCTTTATCTTCGACTGTCTGCTTTCTTGCAAGCTACCCTCGACGAGCTGTCTGTGAGATTCATTCAGAGCGGTCATAACGGTTTACGATCCAGTCCCACTTCGACATACCTCGAAGAGAGGAGGCTATTTACCAGTTCAGGCTACCGCGATAGCTTCACTCCCGCTCAAGACAAGTGAACCCTGGAGGTGTGCTTAGTGCGACTGTATCATTATCAGGTTCCATTTCAGGCTCCAAAACCCATACGTCTTCTATTATTGTGAAGCCGGTCGTCAAGATGTCCTCTCACGTTGTGGTTGTGGCGCCCGACGTAAAGAGGGTCAATGTCAAGGTTAGCCCGGGGACTTACATGTTCGACGTCCTTGAGGAGGCCTGTAAGAAACTGAACTTAGATGTGGATAAATGGTCTCTCAAGTAAGAATATCTCCACCAGGACGTTCCTCTTTCTGTTAATACCCAGACTGACTTTGTTGCATAGACACCAGAAGAACCTGATCAATCTCAGCGACCAGTTCCGGATCACGAGGCTCACAGCAGGGGCCAAGCTTGAGCTCGTGGCCAAGTCTAAGACCACCTCGGTCGTCAACGTTGCGCTCAAGCTCCCCGAATCTGAAGCGAAGGATATCCTCAATGGCCGTCTCACGGAGAAGTTCAGGAGTGACACGACGCTATGGAAAATGCTGAGGCACTTCGAGTCGAAGGGCGCTCCGTCAGGGCGTACATTGAATTTCACTGACCGAGGCGTACCTCAGACCAGCAACGGTGCGCAGGCGGGCAGCGGACAGTTGTATTATGAGATGCCCGTACTTCGAATCATGAGCCGGGAGATATCCACGCTTGCAGATTATCAGAAGACCTTGTCCCATTTGGGCATAACGTCGGGCAGCCACATGATCCAACTGTCTTTCACATCAACGGACAAGACTTTGAGCGACGCTATGCAGGAGACATCCCAGTTCTTCAGAGACGAGGCGGCGGCCGAAGCGAAAGAGAAAGAGGTCGAGAAGGCGCCAGCTGTAGAGGCACCCGCTGCAAGGGAGACATCTTCAGCACCGCCGGTAGCAGATTCAAAAGTGGGAAATCCAACAGAAGGAACATCAGCGGGAGCATCGAATGAGAGCTCTGAAGCAGCGGCGCCCGCGCCTGACGCTATGGACATCGACGCCGAAGCCAGTCCTCCCGACGCTGTCAACGACGTCGACACCTCCGCCGGAGGCAATTCCAGTCTCCAGCCTGTTGGCATCTTCTCCGCCCCTTCAAACTCTTCCCCGGCCGCAGCATCCCTCGATATACCGGAATCCGTCTATACACCCACAATAGCGCATGCACAGGCGCACCAACACAGGCTGCAGGAGAGCGCGGTAAACAGGCGGCTCAAGTCCGATGCTGAGCTTGAGGCACAAGCCCGAGCCGAGGAGGTCAGGATCGCTGCTGTCAAGACGGTCAGTATCAAGGTGCGCTTCCCAGACGAGACGTCGGCACAGTGGAACTTTGGTCCCGATGACACGAGTGCAACGCTGTACACGGCGGTCCGGAGTGTCATGGCCCAGGAATCTGCTCCGTTCAAGCTGGTGCTGTCTGGGATTCCGTCTCCATCGAACCTTATTCGGGACGAAGACGGTGTGAAGCACAAGCTCATCAGGGGCTACAAGCTGTCAGGGCGGGTTCTTGTCAATCTTGTATGGGAAGACGGTGTCTCCGAGGATGTCAGAAAGGCGCCCTTCATGAAAGGCAGCTTTGCAAGCCAGGCAAAGAAGCTTGAGATCCCTGATATCCCTCAGGGAGAGGATGAGGGCGAGAGCAGTGCGCCAGCTCCTGCTGTTGCTCCCAAACAGCCTCAAAGTAATGATGGTGGCGAAGGACGGACCAAGGTGCCGAAGTGGCTCAAACTGCCAGGGAAGAAATAAGTACAGACGTATAATTACAGTGTACGATGCCGGTTTGCCTGGTCAAGCATTCAAGCGAGACAATGCCTTTGCCCCTCAAGCGGGGAGTGAAGATGGAAGCGCCTTTATCGTGTGTTCTGGCGGCGGGGTCACAATTGAGTTGCGAAGTAGATAAGCACATAGCCACAAATCTGTATTCGAAATGGAAAGGTGATCAATTTCAGGTTGGCCTGATCATATTGGTGTCCGACTTGTCTACTATTTTCATAGAGGGAAGCGACGACTACAATACGTCTGGCCGTCCCTTTGAACCTCCGCCGTAGCTTTGCGACCGGTATTACTACCGTCGCCATGTATGTCGTCCGCAAAATACCATGACCGAAAAACGCCGAACCGTGACCATGACATTGTCATTGCTGTTCCCAACCCGTCCCACAAACCATTTCGATTGGAATTCGTTTAGTGGCCGACACGGCGGGACTCGGCGATGACGCGCTGCAGCTCGTCGACCTTTGCCTTGGCACGACCGAAGGTACCGAGCTGGAGATGGAATGTCAGTACGGTGGATCTTGCTGTGTTGCTGTGGAAAGCCTGATGTTACATACCCTCTTCTTGGCGAGCTTACGGGCACGCTTGTCCTTGGAGTTGCGGAGCAACTCGATCACACGCTTCTCGTAGGGAGCAAGGCTGTTATTGGGGGCGCAGTGTTAGCAGCTATTGCATATTGATGGTGTAAATCATCCTCCAAAGACCGTCCAACGCCTTCCCTCCTGGTGGGAAAAAGACAAGCAATACGTTTGGAGGAACTTAGACTTACCCGGCGACCTCCTTGACGACGTCCCGAACGAAGGCGGTGCGCTTGCTCAGGTGGCCCTTGGTGCGCGAGACACGGGGCTTGACGACGCGAGGGGTGGTCTTCTATATTGGTGGTAACAAACCGACGATCAGCTTCTCAACGTCCATCGTCCACTGTTGCCTTGAAAAAGGCAACGCAGAGATCCTCCACGAGGTGAGACGGGCAACATTGTATTTTTCAACGTACGTGGCCCTTGTTGATGCCGACGATCAGGCCCGAGCGGGCGGGAGTTTCCTTGGCCATTTTTGGTGGTTTGACTTTTGGATGTGGTTGTCGATGGGATGAGGAAGGAGAGAAAGAAGTTGTCGAGAAGTTTCGCAGTCGTGATTGAGAAAGTTCGAAGGGCGGGATGGGGCGTTTTGTGGAGCGGAGTGAATTACGGGGTTTCTGATTGGTTTTAGGGCTAGCGTTCGGTTCAATCAAATGTGGCCGAGTGGAGTCGGGGTAACCCCCCCACCCCAGGTGTCAAGCCTCGACTGCTTCCACACACACACACACGCTCTCTCTCTCTCTCCCCCTCCATTACATCTCCATGCTTACCACACACTTACACATACATCTACCTACCTAAGGGACCCCAAAGTTATTGGATGAATGGAGACAATTAGGTTGGTCTCCTTACGAATCATGTCTCGCTGTGGTGTCTACTGTGTACCCTTAAATGTCTGTGCTGGTCTTAAATGGCACAGTATTTTTGCCTGCAAGCCATTCCCGAGTGAGCGGCCATCCACTTCTTTCATTTGGAACAGCATGATTTTTGAGGGTGGTCCAGCAGCCAACTACGGGAGAGATCACAGGTCTACGACTTCCAGATAGCTTGTTGATGCGCGCATCAAGTCACTTCTCAGACTCCAGACCCCAGACTGGTCGTAAACGTGGTGCAGCTGGTATTTCAAAAACACCTTCGGTCTCGCGATGAGGCGTGGAAGGCTGGTACAGCCGGCTATACCGACTAGTTGACATGGGCTGGTCACTTCGGTCGCCTGCTCAAACACACTCTACAGGATTGTCGGCCAAATAGACGTGCGGGAGTATATATGAGAGGCCTGGCAGCCGGGCCCAGGAAGCAACGAGCTAGGAAGGTCGAAGTCCGTCTGAAGTGCCTTGTCCCGTCGTGGCAGTCAACATATCAAGAAGATCGCCTACAATTTGTGGACCAACTTCAGAGGCCGAAGCAAACGCAGACGGTCCACATGCTTGCTCGTACAAGTCGCCACCCCATCCCATACCAGTGCGGACTCTCAGATCCGGACGGGCCATCGATGTTTCCGACTTGAGCACCGTATCAGATGTGGCCGTGCATCGGTATCTGGGAGTTGTGTCTTGAAACCGCACGGGTGTCGACATTGGTGTGGGCTTGCAACCCAAATCCAGAGGGCCTTCTTGTGCCTCTACCGGATAAACTTATACGGCTGGTCTTGACTGGGAAAGGTAGTCCACAGTCTTCGTGATGGGGTCGGAAGGTGGTAGGCCCACGGCTTGCGTCGACGATGAAAAGGTGGAGAGGTTTTATGACCATGCGCAGTGTCTAGACTGCAGCGGTCTCTTCGTAGAATATACAGACCATAGTGAAGGGTCTACTCAATCTAGGGTCCGTATTATGTGTTTCTTGATCGAAAGAAAGACTCCACTTTGCGCCACCATGTTGACAATGTTTATTTAAGGTTAAGTGGACCGACCGTAAAGCGCCTCCGGTGCCCAGACATCTATATATGTATCTGGACATGGACCTCGACCAAGGCAGTGGGGATTCACTCTGGTGATAGTCCGTGCACTATCGATGAACCGTTCAAGATAGTTGCCAGCATCAAGTGAGACTGTAAGAAGGAATCCAGATTCGTGGAAATATAAGGTATATATGGACATACAATAATGACCGGCAGTGACGGGCTTGTCAGCTTCGTCAACGTCGGACGGGAGGCCCGGGCCTCAAAGCCGGGAAGGGAATGAATCCTTAGTACTACCTAGGAACCTAAGTACATATCAGGGAATGCTTGTACTTCATGAGTTTTGTAACGTGCAGGCCACTTGTGGGCATATTATGAGGGGGGAGATCAGGAGGTGAGTCAGACCGAGGAAGTTTCATACTTCGTACTTAACTTGCTTCGTTCCGACCTGCCGATCTACACAACAAGACAGGAAACTTAACGGAAAGTTAGGACTGTAGATAGACAACCCTCAACCTCAACCCAACTGCTTCCAACCCGAAAAGACTTGTGTCCACTGAACGACTGCTCTTCAAACGGGCGTTTACGGTTGCCACCGCCAGTTCTGATAGCATCCACATCCACCTTCCTCCTAAAGCATGGCAACCCAAACATCTACAGAGTTGCGAACGTTTGAGCCTGCCATATCGACATTAGGTGCTACTCCACGAAGAAGTCATGAAGCACAAGCAGAACCAGAAACGTCGCCCACCGGACCCGAGGCGGCGACGACGACTCTCCTCCCGAAGAGTCGAGCTGTCATTATCGTTGCCCAGGTCTGCGGTCTGGCGTTCTTCGGCAACTTCTGCAGTGGCATCATCGTCATCGCCCTGCCAGCCATGCAATCGACACTGGGCCTGCAGGAAGGCCTCCTCGTCTGGTCCACCTCCAGCTACTACCTTACTGCGGGTTCGTGTCTCCTGTTGGCTGGTTCTCTTGCGGACGTCATCGGCCCCAGACGGGTGAACCTTGTCGGATCTTGTCTCAGTGCCATATTCGCTTTGGCCTGCGGCCTGGCTCGGACTGGGGGCGAGATGATTGCTTTCCGTGCCCTTCAGGGCGTCACTAACGCCATCGTTACCCCCTCGTCCATCTCGATTATCTCGAATAACGTAGGGCAAGGACGGCCACGCAATGTGGGTTTTGGGTGTATGGGATTCAGCCAGCCACTGGGGTTTAGTTTTGGCCTAGTCCTGGCTGGAGTCTTTACTGACACCGTTGGATGGCGGCCGGCCTTTTACCTCGCTGCGGCTGCCAGCCTCGCCTTGTTTCTCATTAGCATCTGGGCTCTGCCACAGGATATTCGGCCAGAAGCCGGCCAATCAATCTGGAAGCGAGTCGCCTCAGAGATAGACTGGGTTGGGGTGCTGTTGGCAAGTATGGGGCTGGCAACGTTGTCGTATGTTTTGGCGTAAGTATCCGGGTTTATATTTTATGTGATGCTGCACACGAGGTTGACCAGTCTCAGATCGTTGTCAGCCGACATCAACAACATCCATAAGGCTTCTAGCATTGTCTTGCTGGTAATAATTGGCTTCTCAATTCCATTGTTTGTCGGATGGATGCATCACCAGGCGAAGAACGATCGCACAGCACTGATCCCCAACTCGCTCTGGCGTAGCCATGTCTTCACCAGCAGCTGCATCATGGTTCTTCTCACTAATGCCCTTACCAGCTGTATGGAGCTGTACAGCAGCTTGTTGTGAGTTGTCACCGTCTCCCTCCCATCCTTGACAAAGATTTATAACTGACACCGCCCAGCTTTCAACAGGTCCAAGGGATCTCAGCTCTTGGGGCGTCACTACGAGTTCTCCCGTCTCTCATCGCCGGCGCCCTCACCAATATCTCGACCGGCATCTTCGTTAACCGCATGTCGGTTTTGTGGACGGTGTTGATATCCTCGGTGATGAGTACCATTGCACCACTGCTGATGGCCCTCGTCCGGACTGACCAGCTGTACTGGGAAAACGCTTTCTTCGCACAGGTAAGCAAGCAAGCTCGCCATATCATAGCCTTATCGTTTCTTCACCATCCCCAGTACCCTCACACTGTCTCCCTGTTGCCGTAGCCCTTCCAGTACACGCTTCGGCCACAGGTTGCTAATACGATCCACCCAGATTCTCGCTCCTATTAGCTGCGATCTCCTCTTCACCGTCGGCCTGCTCATTGTCTCCGACGTTTTCCCCAAGCACATGCAGGCTCTGAGCGGCGCCGTCTTCAACACATGCGCGCAGCTTGGCAATGCCATTGGGTTGAGCGTGACCCAGGTCATTGCCTCCTCTGTGACTGACGGTTCTTCCTACGCTAACAAGTCTTCCCCTGGTGCCCTTATGGAAGGGTATAGGGCCGCCTTCTGGACTATGTTTGGCTGGATGGCGGTCGTGTGTCTAGTGTGCGTGGTGGGATTGCGCCGAGTAGGGAGCATCGGTGTGAAGCGGGATTGATCTATACGTTTTGGGAAGTACGTATAGATGCAGTGGGGTATTATCTCAGTCGTTCATGAATATCTGTATTGCACCGCGTTTCCGGATGCAGACAAAGGTCGAGAGCGAGACTCACAGACATAACGGCGGCACTGCAAGGCCCCGCCTGGGGAAGAAGTCGTAGATCCGATGGATGGGCCCGCATTTCGTGTTAGGGGAGCTTGCCAATAATGGCCGCGTAAGTCTATTATTCCTCCGCCCACTGTTTAGAATTGCAACCGGCACTCCCAAGGGACCTGCAGATCCACGAGATCTGCCCCCGCGACCTTCATGGTATCTTTTTGGCCTAATAGCGAGCATCATCGACTTATGGACGCCCAGATCCTTCTGCCCCTTTAATCTCCCGATGAGACATATTTAGCCGCTGTCCATAGTTTATATAGATAAGATGGCTGGCCCCTCCAGCTCTCTCGGTAAGAAGCGACGTCCAATTTCAAAGCGCACATCACTAGGCGTAGTTCCACTTACACAACGGCCTTAACGTGGAACATAAACGCTTAGCTGTGGCAAAGGACCACGATGCTGTCAGACAGTCAGGTGGAGATTTCGGGCGAGATATCTGCCCGTCTAGTTTGGGTTGGGATTTGGTTATATGCTCAAGTGGCTGGAAATGACGTGGTTGAACAGGTCTTGCAACATCAAGAAAGTCAGATAGATCACACTAGGCACTTGGTCCAAGTGGATGGGCCATATTAGTATGTTTGTACTGAGGGTTTACGGCTGACACACAGTATTCCTTTACCAAGGGTCTTGCTAGCGGAAAAGGGGATATTCGGGATCTTCATGTCGTTCAACTTGTTTCTCTTGGCATCTGGCCGCTGGCTGCTGGCACGTACTGGGTAGATGGTGGAAGGCTGGGGAGGAATGACGTCCAACAGCTTCATCAGCTCAGTAGAATTGCAGAAATCTCTCCGATGAGATACGAAATGTGGCACAGCTGTTGGGGCCACTTGGTGTCGTGCACAGAGAGAGGGTGAGCCTCATTCGAGACTTATGCTCTTTTCTTGTTCCTGCGTCGACGATCTGCCGTGTGCCGTCTGCCATCTCGTGTTTATTATGTACCTAGGTATGTACGGGAGCCAGTGCGCTCACACTGAGTCGATGAAACGAAACGGTCATTTACCGGTTGGGAACCAATCAATACTGTCTGTCGATAGTAAATACTGCTCCCTCGCACGGCCCCCAACTAGGTAGGTACCTAATAAGCATGCTAAGTACCTAGGCTGCTAGGCAAGCGGAAGAACGCCGCCTCCTCCCGGCCATCGTCACGGCCTTCGGGACGTAGGACTAAAGAGAAGACTGCTGCTTGTCAGACTTCGCCGCCCCCCTATACTTTGAGTCAGTCTATTGTTATACTAGGCCGAAGAGACTTATTCTATCGTAGACAACGACAACTTGTCTCATAGTCCCGCTTGCCATAACTCAAAGGCAGCCACGCGGTAGGCTTCCTGGCTTCCTGCTGGCTTCCTCGGATGAAACCCCCGAGTTCCAACGTTCCAAGGTCTACCCGACCCACTAGGAAGATCGACAGCTGCTGGCGGGGAGGGATCTGCAATGCAGGGAGGTCCGTCATGAGGCTAATCTGGTCACCGTCCAGGGGTCGACATGGTTCAGTAGTATAACCTTCCATGCGACCTACCACTTTTCTCTCGTCATTGTTCTTTCTTATACCGGTTGCCTCATTGTTACTGGTCTCTAAACTGGACTGAACTGACCTTTATATTTATCATTCCATACATCCTCAAACAGTCCTCTTCCTCTTCTGGATTATCGAACCCAAAGTCACTCTTCCCTCTCAAAAGCATAGCCATCTCATCACATCACAACCGCCAAGATGAAATCCGTCTGTATTATCGCCGGCCTCGCTTCCCTGGCGGCTGCTACGAGGAACTTTGCGAACCTGGCATATGCCGATGCCATCAAGGAAGGTGTTGCCGAGGACTGCGAATTCCCTGCCTACTACACAGTCTCAGACTTCAAGACATTCACGCCAACCTCGTCCAAGCAGACTGAGATCACGTTCGGCTACTTGGACTCCGACACCAACATCACAACCACATGCAGTCTGAACTCGACGTCGACGAACATTGCCGACGAAGACCGTACACCGGAATATGCATGCGACAACTCCCTTGTCGACTTTTACTGGTCCAACAACAAATTGACCCTGGTCGAGGTGACCTGCCCTGAGAGCTCGTAAGTCCCACAAACCGCCCCAAGGGGCTGCTTCCCCTCGCACAACTATGGTTGTACTGACATGGAGACACAGTACACAATACCTCGTTTCTGGATCATGGATTCCTACGCTGTCCTGCCAGAACTGCACGGACGGCGTGGAATGTGCGACGACAGGCAACCAAACGCACCAAGGATCCTTCACAAGCATCGATCCTTCGACCTCTGGAGACGCCTAATCCGTCATGTCTAATTAATAATGGGAGGATTTGGGATTCGGAGGAACTCGAGGATGCTGTGCAATTAGACACAGCTTTGAGAGATTCTTGGAATGAGACATGACTTGTACGATACTTGGCGTTTGGTGGTAATTCTTGGTTCTTCGAGGGCCTTTCTGAAAGGAATACAAAAAGGTGAACCGGTGGTCAGCCTGCCCGTCTGTCTCACCTAAGCTTCTTGATCGCGTTGAGACGAGGCCTGGCGGTCAAAAAATGTCTATCTGTACGACTAAAACACACAGCCTTCGATGTGATGTTCCGTCAGAATGGTGTAAAGGCTGCCTGTCAATTAAACGTCCGCAGGTTGAGATGCATGCATCTTAATTTAGACTGCCGGCCCCCCCAGTCTGCCAGTCGGGTACTCGTGCGGTGGCTTACAGCCATTTTCTTCAACGACGACCAACAACGACCTTGGAAGCAGGAGGATGGGCCGTCGGCGCTGTAGCTTGCTGCTGCCGCCGCCGCCGACCCCCCCCCTAGCTACCTCGGCAGGTGCAAAGGGGGCCAGGTGCCCCCAGACCACCCCAAAACGGACTGAGACCAACGCCCTACGGTTCGACGTCATGTGGTGCTTTCCTCCAGCAACGTCCCTAGCCATATTCATTCATTCTCCTCACCATCAAGACCTAAGTGACTTTGCTCCTCTCATGACCAAACACTCTCTTGTCTGTCAATTGATATCGTCGCATTCTTCTTCATCCATCGATTACCTTCACAGCGTGCGCAACCCCTTTTGCGTCTACTTGGACCCTGAAAATGTGATGTACCACTCACTATTCAGTCAGTCCCCAAGTCCAGGACTTCGGTAGAGTCTGAATCAACCTCTGACCCACTACTCAATTCCGCGACATTCTACGCAAGATGCGACTCATTTCTACTCTAATTACCATCTGTACCATTGACCTGACGACCGCAGCCGCCGCAATCTTCCAACCCGATTTCGAAGTCCAACGTCCCCTCGAACACCGACCGGCCTCCCCCGACGATGGCGACGTCTCGACCGAGAGTGTCTCCGGGACCTTGTTCGCCGACCTCGAGCGCCTCGCCCGCCTCGTAGATATTACGTACTGCGTCGGCACGACCGGGATATCCCCTCCGTTCTCGTGTGCCTCCCGGTGCAAGGATTTCCCTGGCCTGCAGCTCGCGTCGACATGGAACACGGGGGTCCTGATGAGCGACAGCTGCGGGTACGTGGCTGTCGACCACGGCGAGGACGGGGAGGGCGGGGCGGTCATCGTGGCGTTCCGCGGGACGTACAGCCTTACAAACACCATTGTCGATCTGAGCACCGTCCCGCAGGAGTACGTGCCGTACCCGGAGCCAGGCGACGGCACTGGAGGGGGCAACGGGACGGGGCAGAAGTACCGTCATAGGTGTACAAACTGTACCGTGCACCTGGGCTTCCTCGCGTCCTGGACGCAGGCGAGGAAGCTCGTCCTGCCGGTGCTGGAGGACATCCGTACGGAGCACCCTGGATACCCTATACGTCTCGTCGGCCACTCCCTCGGCGGCGCGGTCGCCCTATTGGCTGCGCTGGAGCTCAAGGTCGCCATGGGCTGGGATGATATGGTCGTCACGACGTTCGGCGAGCCGCAGACGGGCAACGAGGGCTTTGTCGAATTTGTGGATCGTGTGTTCGGCCTGGACGACGATGATGGGTATGATCCGGACCTGGAGAGGAGGATGTATCGACGGGTCACTCATGTCGACGACCCAGTCCCGCTGCTGCCGCTGAGCGAGTGGGGGTTCAGATCACATGCGGGCGAGGTGTATATCTCCAAGGCTGACCTGTCCCCTGGGACTAAGGACTTGAAACTCTGTCGTGGGGACGAGGACCCGGCGTGTATTGCTGGCGAAGACACTGCTTTTGCGACGGCGAGGGTGAAGGCTCTAACTGGGCTGTCGCCCGAGGAGAGAGACGGGGACGGCTGGCTGGAGGTGGTGTCTAAGCTGCCCACGAGGCTCAAGCTCTGGCAGCTGCTGTTTGCTCATCGGGATTACTTCTGGAGGTTGGGTCTCTGTGTGCCTGGGGGTGACCCTTCGGATTGGGGGAGGCCCCCGTATAATGTTAGCTCGGATCCGGACGAGTTATGAGTATGGCAAAAAAAAAACACCAAAACCGGCCGGTATGGTTCAGGTAACATTTGTTTGGAAAAGGTCTAGCATAGCGTTTGGGTGGATTAGTGTTTGGTATTCACGGCACACTATGGATTTCAGTGTGTTGTAGGACTTCGTGACCGTAGTGCAGGATACATGATGAGGTCATTGATTTGGCCCTGTGGCCCTGTCTCTAATTCGAGGTAACAGTCCTGCTCTGGTTATCCTTCTACCGAGTCCGCTTCTTTAATTATGCTTTCTCGGGTAGTCCCCCTGTGATGGATTTCTAATTGTTGATCGAGGAACAACCGCTCAAGCATTCCGTAACTGGTTCTACCAGGTTCTACCACAGCCGCCGGTTAAGATATGGAAATTGACCAGGTTGCAATGCTAACGGAACGGATGGATACCTCACATATTCATTCCGGATTAGGGGAGTGTTCCATTTACCTCTACCGCGATGGGCCTTCCGGGATTGCGCAGCCGCGCGCGTTTATCTCGGAGTTTCCAGAACGTCGGCTCTGAGACCGATGCATCGGAATAAGGATCTGTACTGTGTAGTAGAGCAAGTGGGCGCGTGACATGACCCCTCGGCGCTTCCAGGCCTTTGCCATGGTCAGTCACATCACAGTAACCAGTTTAGGATTGCTCAGAAATGAACCTCGCATGTGGTTTAAAGCAGATGCTTGTACCTTGTCTCCACAACTACCTAAGTGAGTAAAAGGTATGCAGCCCATGAGGTAGGTTGGCGTCTCTCATGCCTTCCGCGTATCGACCGACCACATGCCCCGACGATCGGGTTAGGGTTTTCTCCAACCGGGGCCTGAGGTGCCTCAGGGAGCACCCTAGCCCATCAATGGAAACGCGGCTCAGCCCGTGGGGTGGTGTCGTGGGTTGTGTTCCGGAACCCGGCTGCATGATGATGATGAGCCTGGCCAGGGCATCTCGATTTTTTTGGGGAGGCTTGGATGGGCTAGATGGGGTTCGAGAGGGGCAAATCGCAAGGAAAAGACTGGGAAGAAAAGTTAGCAGCGGGGTGCCAACTCAGCCGATGAGGGGGGAGTCAAAATACTAATATATATCTACCTATGTACATATGGTACATTGGATTATGTAAATGCATACATACATACCCACACAGCCCTGTGATAAAGGCCGTGAAGAGTGAGTGAGGGAGAGAGAGTGAGAGAGAGAGTGAGAGAGAAGAATAGAAGTTGGTTGCATACCTTCGGCACTGAGCGCTGTACAATGACTCTGTGGCTTGGTAGTTTAATTGTCTTCATAGGCTTGAATTCGAAGGTCAAAGCTGAATATCTAGCTATGTACTTCTTGTTACATGGTTTTATTGTTGGCGGCTTTTGCTCGTGAAGTCTGCAGTGTCTAGTCTAGTGTATATAGTACAAGTGAACAAGGCAAAGCGAACAAAGTGGATTGTATGTACGGGTTGTGCCTTGTTTCAATGCCCAAGACAATTGCCCGACCATGACTGATGACCCCTTTGGATCCCTTTGGGTTCACATCGGTTTGGGCCAGATAGACAGGATAGGCCGGATAGGATAGGTAGGTTGGGTTCTTCGAACGCTCGGGGGAGTCTAGAACGCTAACAGCTGGCAGGTGGCAGGTGGCAGCTAGCTCAGAATAGAAACGAATCTGGCTGAAGTTGGGCATGGGTGACGGTGACAACCTTGGAAGTTGATTCGGCAAATTATGGTGATTTCACTTTAGGGGGGAGGCTCAGGGGCAATTGGTAAGAAGACCTGGAAGAGCCCACAAGGTTGGATAAGGGTGATCACAAGACAGTCAGTGCCAGCGAGATGAGGTCCATAGTAATGCCATTGCCAGGTGCCCAGGTGCCCCCGGATGGCTCCATAGGGCTCCATGGAGCTTGTAGGTTAGCTGGGTAGGTAATAGATAGTGGGGAGGAGGTATGTACCCAGTCAGCTGGTGGTGGGAGTGGGAGTACGGAATACAATAGAGAAAAGACGACAAGGCTACCTAGGTAACCCAGGTACCTGGCCTACTACTCACTACTGCTGCATAGCTAGGTACCTAGGTAGGTAGTAACCTTGGGACTAACTATAGAAGGTAAGACAGACGGACAGACGGACAGGCAGACAGACAGAAAGATAGGTAGACAAGGCAGAAAGCCAGGCAGACTGGTAAGAGGGCATGTAGAACTCCCTCAGAATTTCAAAACATGAGTCTAGAACCTAGGTACCTTCGGTGGCTCCATCACACCTTCACCTCTACCCGTTATCACGAGCCAACTATGTACGGATACAGTTATCTCTTTCTGTACACTAAATGGAAAGACAGACAAGACAACAGACTGACGGTCAAGACTGACGGTCAGGCGTGATAAATGGACAGCCTGGAGCTTAGCACCTACCTGCCACAGTGGTGGTGGACACTGCAATAAGATAAGTACCCCGCTATCTCAGAGCCCCTCACTGGTGCCCCTAGCAGTACTAGTGAAAATCCGGCCCAGGGGACCCACTCGCGCCGCCCTGCCGAACGTCTCCTTCAAAGGGACAGGCTTTCTTTCCAACTTCACACCCGACGCCCTCCTCTGCCCAAAAACAACATCACCACCAACGACGGTAAACAAAAACTCCTTGCCTGCCACCTGCAGCACCCCAGAACCTGACATTCTCTCCCAGCTCCCAATACTCTTCTCTTCTATTCCTTCTTTCGCACCTGTCAATAGACCACCAACAGACCAGCAAAATGGCCAACGAGGTACGTGGAACCCTGATTTGAGTTGCCCCCCAACTACGCCTTTCCCTCTCAACACACCTGTTATACCCAGAGATGGTGGACTGGCTGCTGTTTTCCCCCTCATCCCGTGGCGCCGTACTTGTCTGCCTCTGTTCTCTCTATCTGCTTCCTTATCATGTTTACCCCCCCTCCCATCGCAAATCGCTCTCTTCTGGACTTCTAGATCGCTAACTTATGGCCGCAATCTAACAGCGTGAGAGGTGTGTATCTGACTCGACTGATGCCTGCCCAACCTGCGCCACAACCAGAACTGACCCGATTTACAACACAGCAAGACCTTCCTCGCCCGCCTGTGCGAGCAGGCTGAGCGCTACGATGAGATGGTCCTCTACATGAAGGAGGTTGCCAAGCTCGGCGGTGAGCTCACTGTTGACGAGCGCAACCTGCTCTCGGTTGCCTACAAGAACGTCGTCGGTACTCGACGTGCCTCTTGGCGCATCATCTCGTCCATCGAGCAGAAGGAGGAGTCCAAGGGCTCCGAGAAGCACGTTGGCACCATCAAGGAGTACCGTACCAAGATTGAGGAGGAGCTCGAGCGGGTCTGCCAGGATGTCCTTGACGTCCTTGACGACTCCCTCATCCCCAACGCTGCTTCCGGCGAGTCCAAGGTCTTCTACCACAAGATGTAAGTCCTTGAATGGGATCAAAGGACCCAAGTCTCTGACTTTGGTCCCATATGCTACAAAACAAAATCGTGTCTAATATCAATCTCCTCCAACAGGAAGGGTGACTACCACCGTTACCTTGCCGAGTTCGCTTCCGGCGAGAAGCGCAAGACCGCCGCTACCGCTGCTCACGAGGCTTACAAGGTAAGAGCCTCCCACCCCTCCCCCGCACAAAATACGCCCAATCCCTCTCGCGCCGCCTGCTAACGTGCTCTTGTCCAGAGCGCCACCGATGTCGCCCAGACCGAGCTGACCCCCACTCACCCTATCCGCCTTGGTCTGGCCCTTAACTTCTCTGTCTTCTACTACGAGATTCTGAACTCCCCCGATCGCGCTTGCCACCTCGCCAAGCAGGCATTCGACGACGCCATCGCCGAGCTTGACTCTCTGTCCGAGGAGTCTTACCGGGACAGCACTCTTATCATGCAGCTGCTCCGTGACAACCTCACCCTGTGGACCTCGTCCGACAACGGTGAGGCCGAGGCCGCTGCCCCCGCCGAGGGCGCGCCCAAGGAGGAGGAGAAGCCCGCAGAGGAGGCCGCCGAGGCCCCCAAGGCTGAGGAGCCCGCACCCGAGTCCTAAATGGCTCAACAGTCCCTTGCGCGCCTGCAGAAGTCGGACACGTGTGTTGTTCCCTGCTAATCTCGAGCGTTCATGCCAAGTCAAAGGCTAGATGACGCCGAATGAGGAGAGGAAGTGTGGAAGGACGTGATTCATGGCATTGGTCACGATCGGGATAACTCTTCATGGGAGTTGGTTGCGAGGGTAGCGAGGAATGACAGGGGCTCGGTCTTCTGTTCTCTGGTCTTGGTCCCCGTCGGGAAGCTGTTTCACTGCATGGTTTTCGCGTCTCGGTCAAGCACACCGCTGAACCTTACGCTTCCCCCGGTGGACAAACTTCTCGGAGAGTCACAACCCTGGTTTCCCCCATGGTTTATGTTGATTTTCTTATCTCTGCCTGTCTGCGTCTTTTGCCTTATTTCATACTGAGAGTGGTCGTCTCGGAATTCCCCCAGTGTTTATCAGTTCAGAAACAGCTGTAAAGCCACGAAAATCAAAACAGTCACCAACCCATCTCACTGCCTTTGTCACGTGAAAATTCATTCGGAATCACCGCTGCTCGGAGTTTGGAACAAGCTGATGCACACATAGCAGGCAAAGGGTATTAGTTAGTACGAGCAGGCAGCTTGGCCTGCTACGTGTTTTTGACCGGGCAGACATCGATAGACCACAATGCGAATCGCAGCCCAGCCAGCTGCGTCTCAAGGTACTCTATACAGTGAGCAGTTCCCAGGTCGTGTCTTGCATTGAAACCCAAAGGTATTCGATATTGCCCCCTCACCCCCCCCGGTCCTGCACTCGCAAGCCCGGTAAATTGGGTGCCAACAATTGACTACTATCACAACTGGGTATTGAAGGTTCATAGGTGCAATATGGGTGGGTACGTATGGTGGCCAACCGTCAATTCTACCCAACCTTCGGCTGACTCTTCTCCAGTAACTTTTGCGCCCGCCTTAAGCGCGCCATGCGTCCGTCCAACGCCTGCTTCCCACCATCCGAACTAAACCTGGAGGCGGCAGAGGAATCGCTGTCACCACCGCCATCGTTCGTGACCTCCACCAAGAACATGCGCGTCGACAAGGCCGGATCCCGAACCCCCTCGTCCGCCCGGTCGCTCTCCGTAATCCTCAGGGCGCTCATGACGCCCCGGAGCATCTGTTTGGCCCTGCCAGGGTTGCTGTCTCTGTCTCGCGGCCCTCCAGGTGATGATGGTTTGGTTGCTCGTGGTGCTGCTGCTGCCAGGGGCTGCCGTTCCTCCCCCTCCCCTGCGAAGTACCGGCCGCAGGCCTGACAAGGTGGCGCAGACGGGGAAACTGAGGATGGTTTTGATGGGTTTGATGGTGGTGCTGGTGATGGCCCGGGCAGGTCTGCAGGGAAGTGGTCGAAGGACCTCCCAACGGCACAGTTCTGTGACCGCTCCCAGTGGACCGCCTCGTCGAGCCATATCTCGATCTGCTGCCGCCTCTTCGGCCTGAGCAGCTTCTGCGCCGTCCTCGCGTCGCCGCCGCCACCCCCGTCGGTGGGGGATGCAGGGCGAGGTGTCATTGTTGCTATAGCCGGGGTGGCCAAGCAACGACAAGACTTTATTTGTTACCTCGGGGTCTCAACATGTGTTCTCCTGCGTTGGTGGGCAACCCTTTTGGTCTTGCTAGCCGTCGACAGCGCGCGGGTCGTTTTGCGGCGGCGGCGAACCCCGGACTTGTTGGCCCCAGCCGGGCAGGACGCCCTCGAACTGGAACTGGAAACCCTCGAACTGCGGCGCTGTATCGCGTGAGCCTCGTGGCTTGTCTACCTTTCGTGTTGTTGTTGTTGCTGTTGTTCTTGGCCGTGGGGGCAGTGCTGCGGAGGGGCGACGCTGAACTGCCAACTGGGCGCTGTGGGCTTCTTCTCCTCCTTTCTGTGGTTGTTGTTTTTGCATGAGCTGTGTCTTGTTGTTTATGTTGGTGTTCTTGTCCTTGTTCTTGTTATGGGGAGGGGGAGGAGGAGGAGGAGGAGGAGGGGGGACCGCCCGGGGCTCTCGGCTGCTGCGCCGCCTCTCCTGGTCGATGCTCTCGACCGCCCTGTCGTGCTCCTTCTTCCAGCTCGCCTGCTGCCTGTGGGTGTGCCAGGCGAGGAAGAGGAACATGGCCGGAAGGGAGAGGAGCACGGCGGCGGCGGCGATGACGACGATCAGGATTGGGCTCAGGACTGCCATGGTTGGTTGTGGTGTGTGTTTGCGTGACGGGATAGTGTGTGTGTGGAGGAGGGGAGTGGTGAGAATTAGATATGGGATGGTTTGAATGAGGAACACGGGTGACTATGAAGTGTGCGGATAACTAGCTACTCAAGTGTAACTGCACGTGGAGGCAAATAGTGAGGATAATTGTCGCCGGTGATGCGCTAGTAAACCTTCATGTGTGCCCAGGTGTGTGAGGACGGTTCGTGCGAGGCTACTTAAGTACAGAATGGAAATAATTCCTGTATACAGGCGCACATACCTGGAGAAATCACTCACTAGTGGTGACCGTCACCTGCCAATCGTCTTCCGACTTGGAGGTGGCAACGACGCCTGAGCTACACCTTTCCTTACCGGGGACACCACGATCCTCACCTTACGAGAGGCCACCGATAGAATCTATTGATATAGATCAGACCTGGAGATAACCACGGGTCAGTTTCTGCCATGAAGTCATGCATTCCGCATGGGAGAACACATACATGCATATATATGTGTGTGTGCAGTTGCAAAGAAGCTCGTGCAGTTTCCGAATGCGGTGATTATGAGGTTGACAGCGGTGTTGGTCATAGCCAAAAGGTGAGTGAGTGTGTGTATGACTTTGCTCGATACTATTACTCTGATCTCGGCTCCCGCCAGCTAGAAACAGATCCGCAGCCGTTCCCGCACTTGTAATAATGCAATCTCGCTCCCAGATCGTCGTCCGCTGGGGGACAATGTGCCCAAGTTCTCTCTAGAACAACTGACGGAGGAGACCGAGAACTGATCCTGCTCAGTAAAATCTGTATCGTATATCACGTCTAACCACGAGGTCGGCACCGACTAGGGGTTAGTTAGAAGGAGAGACTTTTATGCCACAACGCCGGTGTGCACGTATTGATCGGGATGCTCGCAGATTTATTATATTTTCCCTAGACAATACTCGCACTATGCATCTAGATATACACCCTCGACTATCCTCACGCCCTGAAAAGGGGCCCGACAGACGACACCCAGGCACCCTCTACGTCCCAGCATCACTACCAGACCGCACTACGAAGCGGTTTGAGGACCTGGTCAGAATGGTCGAGTGATACAAAGTTTTTGTATTTTGTCTGCCTGCTACATATATATATATCACATACTTGACTGACCACCTCCCTCCCGCTCCCTAAATTACAGCAAGACACACTCGGGATTTCATACAAGAAAGCAAAGCAGATTGCATTCCTCGGCCCCCCCCCTCCCTCCCCTCAAAGATTCTTTTATACGCCATCGCTAGCATCGAGGAGAAATATTCCAAGAACCCCCATCCCTTCCCCTCCTCCCAAGTCTATTGCCGCCCCGTTTTGCAAAGTAACCAACAACTCCGGCTTGCCCCTTGGCTCGAAACAAGAGAGAAGAAATCGAAAAATCCTAGTTTTATTTTCTGACAGTATTACCGTCGCAATTATTGTATCCAGTCCGAGTGCTGAAACGTGTCTCGTCTCTGTGTACATGTGTGTGTACAAGAGGTGCAAGATGTCGTGTATTAGGGTCAACGTCCAGTGCGTGCGTGTCCAGCAACTATTGTCACCGACCGACAAATTCTGCCGAGCTCCCCTCAATCTTGCTCCGATGGTCCGAGGGGATCCTGTTGATACTTCCATGATTGACAGTCCCAAGACTAGTCGGCCGAAGCTCACTAGACACCCGCCGCATCTCGGCCACGTCGGACTCTTCCAGCGAAGACACGGAAGGTGTACTCTGGTTCGACGATGCATCCTGCGACAGCGGCTCGAATGGAAGTCGCGATGTCGGGGTCCCGACCTGCTCATGTTGGCGAGGTGGGCTGCCCGGGGTCAGGGTCAGGTCGCTCAATACCTCGGACCGGCGCCTTGAGCTCTTCCTGGGGACGCCAGGAGCACCCGGGGTGTCTACGACGCGCAATGTTGCGGGGTTTCTTCCCATCGAGACACGGCTGGCTTTGGACACTGCGCGGCTCGGAATGTGGAAACTCTCGCCTCTGTCGAAATCAGGCAAACCGGCTGTGGTGGGCGACTGCCCTTTTGCCTCTCCCTCGTCGGTTGATTCGCCATCCATGCTGCCGCCGTCATCGTTCAATAGGCGCGCCGACGCAGGAGGCCCATCGCTTCGCATGACAGGTGCCGAGTTCTTGGCAGCACCATCGTCTGAGTCGGAGTCGATAGGTCCTTTCCTAAGCACTCCCATGGCTACAGGTGTCCCCTCGGGTGGCTCCGGGTCGTCGTAGGCGCCCCCATCCGCTCGCATAGCAGGAGGCATCCGAGAACTCCGTACGACCTCGAACCCTTTGCCCTTCTCCTTCCTTTTGCCATTTAACATGTTCTTGAACCAGCCGGTAGCAGTTGCTACTGGGCCGGTAGGATCCGCAGGCCCCGTTCCCAACCTTCGCTGCGGCGCGTCTGAGTTCAACCTTGAGCCCCGTTGCACTCCGTAGTAGAAGTCGACTTCGCGAGTAGCGTAGTCTGTTCTTGTAGGGAAGGCATATGTAGCAGACGTGGCACTGCGATCATTGGGCTCGAGGTCGACCGGATCGAGAGCAGGGCCGCCGATCTGGCTAGTCCGCCTCTGGGACCATTCACCACTGGTAGCCCAGGACGCGCGGGCCTTGGAATGTGGCGAGTGGTTATCAAGTGTGCGTCTCCGCCTCCGGGGAGGCCTGTAGAAGGTGTCACCAGGAGTGTCCGCCGTGAGAGCGGTCGGCGGGAGGGGGTGGCGGGTCTGCCCCACCGCGGGAGAGGGAAGGAAGGAGTGAGTACTGGCATCGCCAGGTGTGGTGGGGGTGAAGGAGCTCGCGGCCTCGAGACGAGATGGAGGTACCGAGGCTTCGAAGCTCGTAGTGTCGATAGCAGACACGCTTCGCTGATGCCGGTTGAGAAGGATACCAATGCTACCAGCGGATTCGCTCCTAACGTGCCTGCTGGGAGCAATATATCCAGCTTGGGCTGGATCTTTGGCATTCAGCATCGCCGTGCTTGACAGTTGGCTTTGCCTAGAGGGCCCGCCGCGCCGCGAGGTTCGCCTCGAAAGCTGACGCGCGCCGAAGATTCTCGACAAGGGCCCTTGCGACAGGCCCTTGCTATCATCGCCTCCTGCGCCCATCAGTCTAGCAATCACCTCGATGATGGTCTGCAGAGCATTTAGCATGAAACATAGCACCAGCACACCTCCGTGGATCACGAGAATGATGTAACCAATCCAACCCTTTGGACCATCGGTGACGCCTAGCTGCGGAATGAAGGCCGTCATGAGGATGATGGTCGTAAATCGCAGCACCGCAAAGAGCGTGTGGTACGCATTCATTGACGTTGGCGAAGAGAAGGGTTTGAAGGCGTGCAGAGTGATGACCTGTACAACCTCGCAAATGGCAAGAATGATGATCTGTGCGATACCTGCCGGCTGAACAGCGCCGATCCCGACACCTCGGATGAATGTCAGGAGGGCGGGGATCAAGGCAAAGGCGGCAGCCTCGTCCGAATAAGTATTGTATAAAGGCCCATAAAGCAGCACAGTCGATAGATCGTCAAACAGGACGGAACGAGGCTTGGTTGTTGTGATAAGGTATAAGAGCCATCCGGCAAAGATGAGAAGCAACAGGATCGTCGCGGCCGCGAGGGCTACCGTATAAGCCGGCGAGTCAGTGGCAACCACGAGCTGGAACATCGATAGTGCCACAAGGGGTAAGAGGAAGAAGTTGAAGACAATTCTGATAACATTGCCCACGGTGAAGGGGACGTTCTTGTTGCGCAGATCCTCCTCCTGGACATTCTTCACGTGGCGGTAGACCCATTGTGCCGCAAAGCCGAGTTGAGTTATGAGCGCCGCGCTCCCTATGATGACCAGAAGCCAGACCATCATTCCAGCCCATATATCCTCAACATTGCCCATGCCGACCAGCTGCGCAACCTCCTGAAGGCCGTAGGTGCCGTTGGTGAAGTAGATGCCGTCCCTCAAGTTTTGCCATCCTGGCTCGTGGGTCACAAAACTCTCATTGAACATCAAGGCAGACCATGACGCCTGGCTTACAATCGGCTGGTAAAACCCAGGATATTGCAAAGTGAGGCCGCCAGTCAATGCCACGAATTGGATGTACTGCAAGCAATCGCCGAATCCAGGAGTCACCAGACGGAGTAGGTCGTTATGTCTCCCGAAATTCGAGCTCCAGTGGAATATGTCCGTTGTGCCCCATGGACTGTAGATACTGGCGAAAACCGTAGCGAATCCAACAGAAAGCAGAACCAACAGAGGCAGGAATTTCAACATCCAAGCCAAGCCTCCGAGGTCCGGAGTGATTGTTGCCGTAACACACCCGATGCTGCTTTTCGCAGTATCGCCGTAGATGATCGAAAAAGTTGGCGAGAATGACGTGAATGCATAAGTCGAAAAGAAGTCCTTTGTCATCGAGACAGACGGTAAGCCGTTCGGGATTACTCTACACCACATGTTAGTTATTTTCCATCTTGGTACTCGGATTTCAAGAACATCATCAGGATCAGGAGAATGGCCTGTGCATGACAGGTTGGAATCGCGCCTATTATCATCGTGTGGACAGCAGACCCCTTGCTCCGGTCTTTAGGCACTAGAGTCTGGAAGTGTCCAGAAGAATGCTCCAGCAGCAGACATTTCCGCTTCTCAGCCGGAAATGCCCAAAACCTGGCCACAAACCTGCTGTCCCACAACGAAAGCACAAACGGCGACCAGCATATATCACAACGACGACCATTCCCTCCAACATCCGACGGCCCTTGCAGATACAGACAGAAAAGCGGATACGCACATGTCCGTTATGTTGAAGACGGGACCCAGAGGGCACGACGCATTGGTCAGAGAGCCGTTGCAGAAATCGAAGTCGGCCGAGTAGGGTTCGTAGGTCAAGACGTCTATCTTGCTATGCAGTGTCGTAAGGAGATTGGCGGAGGTAGGAAACGGATCATCAACAATCTTGCCGTCGGTAAAGTTGGGATTGCTCCATTCATCGCTGCTCCAGGGAGGAAGGGCCACAGTCGTCGGGTTGTAAGCACCTGTCACGTTGCCCCAAACAGTAACCCTGAGGTTATGGCTCGGGCCCTTGTTGTCGAATGTGGCGCCTACATAGAGCGGAATCCATTGTAGATCGGGAGGATCGCTGTCCTTGGTCGTAGAGGGAAGGCAGTTCCCGAACTTTGAGAGGAGGACGGCGAGTGTAGGCTGCAGCAAGAAAGACAAGAAAATGAGGATGCTCATTTTGCCATTGCGACTGACTGCAGAAGACGAAGATCGGAGGTCTCGGTATCTCGTCGTCGCGATAGCTTCGTCGGGGTAGTTCGGCCTGGGCCCGGGAGATCCGTCGAGAAGGACTTCTTCTTTCCTCCTCTCGTCACACGAGGTACCATCTAGGCAAGCTCCCCATGCGACTGCCCGCGGCTGAACTGGGCCCTCCCTCCCGGCAGCATGTTCGGAGTGAGACAGCACATGACCGAATTCATTCTCTGGAGGGATCGCATCTAGCATGCGCATGATTGGCACGGCGCGATGAGAAGCGAGGGTTCGGAATCGCAAGGTGGATGGAAGAGGTATCAGAGGTTCTGTCAGATGATGGACATCTTGGGAAGTCGTGCTCGGCTGAGGCTCTCGATGTGGATCTCGTTCGCGCTTCGAGTTGACTTGACTTGGAGGGGAGCTCAAGTGGGAAGGAAGGGATCTCGCGGGCGTCTTCGGAATATTCGCTGACGATTTTGGATGTTGAGCACAGCTTCTTGTCGCCTGGGATGTCGGCAAGGCGATGGACCAGCTTCAAGGGTGTTCGGCAAGTACCTTACTTAGCCTAATGCTAGAGCGTATGCTATCTAGGTATCTATCCTTCTTCCGGTCTGAAACGGTTTCGTCCAAGTCGGTGTACAGTTCGGTTGAGATGACGTGAGTATGAGATGAGGGCAAAGGACGGGGGTTATGCTGGTTATAGGACTTCAAGTATTAAGAGTAGGTAGGTAGTGGTAGGGGATGACAATTGCCCGGCCAATTTTAAAGATTTACGACGATGGGATGGATTGATTACTTTAGTAGGTAAATAGTAGGTACAAAGGTTGGCCTGGCCGTCGTCTGGACCTGAACGCGGCGGCGCGGCAGCGGGGCTCTTGGTCCCCTGAACCTGGGCAATTGGGGGAAAAGAACCAACTGGACGAGATGGAACTTGGCACTCCCTGTTTGGAAATTCAAGGTGGGGCCTGGCAACCTGCACAGCCCAGGCCGAAACACAAAATTGAACAGCAGGTCAACAACTTGGTGGAGGGGAACGATGGGACGATGGATGTTATGGGACGGGGACAACCAAACACCAACACACACAACACATCACAACATGATAGGTACATACAATAAATACAACACAACATAACCTGATAACCCAACCCAACCCAACATGGGAAACGAGGGGCAGCAAAGAGAAAGAGGGAAGGAGAAAAAAGGGTTACGCATCATAATCATAATAATAATAATCATCAGCATCAACATCATATGCTTACTTCCTGCTGTGGTTGATTACCACCGAATCCACTTATCGACGCCTCCAAAGTTATTACTGTATATAAGGCCCCGTAACTACTGTCCGAGCATCATGCCTATCACACTCATGCCTGACAATCAAACAACCAAACAACCAGACTCTGTGTTCACCGCGATATGATATGATATGCATATATGTAACTGCAGTACATAGATCTACATACAATACAGTACAGGTCCCCCCCCCCAATCCCCATCCCTCCCCTCTCCCTCCCTCCCTCCTCAACCCCCCCCCCCCTGCACCGACAAACAAATCCTCGGGACTGCTACCGTTACACTAGCAATGTCATGTTGCGTCCGCCCGTTGCGCTGCATAGGCCATTTGTGTCGTGCAAGTCTTGACTGCCTGCCCCCCCCCCTTCCCCCCCCGAGAACCTTGGGGACGAACCAGCGTCTCGGGAGACCCTGATTCCTCAAACCACCCTGCGCGCGAACCACTGTAGATCCCTCTCTACCCGTCGGAGGCAATTGTGGTGTTCTTTTTCTATTTTCAGTAACACGAAACCAGAAACCAGAATACCATAGACCTAACCCCAGTCCGCCCTCCCTCCCCTCGTTTCTGGTGCCCGCTGTGTCTCCACCATCGCTCCGGCGCCAAGGACAATGTCGGGCCCCGTGTCGGTCGTTGTCTCTCTCCCTTTTCCTTCACGGTTGAGATAATTTTACCATTTGCATCGAGGTAAGGCTTGGTCTGGAGCCTTGTCCCGCATAGTTCTTCTACGAACGTGAAAGGGAAGCGCGCCAGGGGTTATGGTATAAATATTCTATAGATATGGCACAGCCTCTAAGGTGGGAATGCCGTCACCTGGTACTATCATCTTTGTCCAACCCGGTGCCGATCCCCGAAACTTTCTAACCAAACTTAAAACAATTGCTTCATGTACGTGCTCCGTACCTTGCTTGCTTGCTGCCGAACCCCACCGCGAGCTCTATCTTGGCTTTCGCAGTGCTTCCTCGCTTTTTCGACAGAAAGAGTTGGCTCGTTACCATCACAAGGGGGTAATACGAGGTCTTGCCCGTCCAATGGGGAAGCAGCCGGCCGCTATCAAAGACCTGACGATGGACCTAACGAGACGGGAGCGGTGACAGTGCTTTAGGTTGGTGAACATCTGGCCTCGAGGAAGGCATTTGATGCAGCACGGAAACCAGGCCCGAGGGGGCGCAGCTCCTTGTCCCGATCCCTCAACGCAGCTATCTTGCAGTGCTTCCGGGCAGCTGCAGTATTTTGGGGAAGATGAGATGACTTTCGGACCGAGGTCCAGGTAAGTGCAGTGGTCTTCTCTTGAAATCTTGAAGAGACCCAAACGGGCAAAATTCAGTCGAGGCCCGGATTATGGTGCGCTCGCATGCTGTTGTACTTAACATGGTACGCTCTTGAAGTGGTGTGAACACCAAGCCTGTTCCTGGTCAACCTGTCATCAGTATCGAGATATTAATAGGAAATACTTGATCCATGGTCTAGCTTATGTGTTTCTCTAGCTAAGATAATGTCTGCAGGAGGACAAACTCCACCAGCTGAACTTCCAGCAAAATGTCCCAAACTTCTTGAAATGGCGTGGTTCATGGTAACCATCTGGCATACAGACAAGCCGATACACCTAGGTACGTATCCAGCCAGTGGAACCCAGGTAATCTGATAAACCTCAACTTCAACAGCCATACTACGTGGCAGCACCTTTGCCCTTCACCACCTTTCGAAGGTTGATATCCACCTCGGCCTTTTTACCTAGCGTATTTTCCGTCCAGGCAGATAGAGCTTGTTTGAGCCTCTCCTCAATCGCAGCCACGTCTTCCAAGTCTATATTAGTGCACCATCCTCCATTCTCCACCGCGTCGTCTTCTTTGACCCCTTTCTGGCTTCGCTGAAGATCCTTCGTGTCAGGCTTCACGACCAGCACGAGGTGCTGTACCTCGTGTCCCTGAGGGATTGTTTCCAGAGGCAGCTTGTCGCTCATGGTCCTCTTGAACGTCTGGCGGGCCCGGCCTCGATGCTCTGCTTCTGAGCGCTGCCTCCTTATCAGATACTCTCGCGGGTCTTCATCGATACGCAAATCCTCGGCGTTTCCGGTGTCTGAATTTGGCGCGTGTGGATGCGGGGCCAGGTGGTCTTCCGGCGATCTGAGAGGTGATTGGGAGAATTTGGTACGGGGATCATCTCTCATGAGACTCCCTGAGCGCTCATTACGATGCCGGCTGTCAACGCCAGTGTCACCAGGGAAGCCAGAAGTTCGAATATCCTGGCCCGCGTGGCATCCACCATTTAGCCTCCTGGGTTTTCGGAATGATGGATTGGGTCTTGCGGGGACGTCGTTGATGTGCATCTGTGGCTGGCCTTTCTGTTTCTTCTGTGTTGCCCTTCGTCCTCCGGAGGATAGTTTCGACTGGACAAGGCCATCTGGATCGACGTTCTCGTCCGATTCGTTAAGATAGCCCCTGAGACCGGGCAAAGTGTGCCTGCCATTCGACTTTGCAAGTTGCAATGGTGGCCAAGGCATGTCGTAGTCTGTTGGACTAGAGAATGCCTGAGAGATTTCAACATTGGGTGCTGGGCTGAGGTCACGAACACCCTGGGCTTCACGGCGGTCCATCCTCAAAATGCCCGTACGCGTAGTACGGGGCGGATGTAGATCACCAGGTGGTCCTCCTAGGTTTCCAGGCCGCAAGACCGGGAGCTCCTCTTCAGACGTCTCGCCGATCCCGAAAGTTGTTGACTTTGGACAATGACTGAGACTCTGGGATATGTCAACAGAGATGCCATCGTTTGCGATGGGTTGCCGTGTAGGAGCCGTCATTTTGGCGAGGACCCATGGGTTCAAGCCCTCCTTCGAGTGCTCATTAGATGCCTCCAGCTGGCTGGTTTGGTCTTGCAGCCCCCGAAAACGCGAGGCAAGTATTTCAGTCTCTTCATCGGAAGACATTTTAGAGTCCGCCGACATGTCTACCACGAAACCTCTCTTGCGGCTCTGATTAAAATCAGTGACGGGATGACATGGTATGCCTTCTCGACCGCCGTGCGGAGGCACAACATTCGTAGCTGGCTCAACCTGCTCGTTCCGAATATCTTCTATCTCCGTTCGTGAACGGTCTATGTTGATATCTTGGACCGTGATGTCCCCCGTTGACGCATGGTCAAGATGCGGCTGCCTTGTCCGCAATCTGCCTTGCAAGATTGAGCTGCCCAACATGCTTGCCGTCAACGGAGACTGAAACGCATGTCTAGGAAAGGGACTGTCTCGTGGGCGCCTGCTTCCATCTGCTTGCTGAGTAGGCTTTATGTCCGTTCTCAACAGATGTGGATGTAGAGGACTTGAGTAGCTCGACATCGGTGACTGAGGTGGTTGGGTATTATCACCACCCGCGGGATCTTCAAGATCCAATGTTGCAACCAATGTGGACGGCTCATCCCCTTCAGGCCCATCACTGCTTGGTGGCGGCGTGCGCGTTTGTGTTCGACGTATGAGGGGTCTCTTTTCGATGGTTACAAATGCGCTCTGGGTCCTTTGGGCCTTGTAAACTCCTGTACAAAGGCGCTCGAAAAGGTCTGTCACCAGAGACTCATTGGCAAATATGATCTGGTCCTTGGAGGGTTCAATGTTTGGATCGTAAGTGCCAGGGGAACACTTGATATTGACCCGGATGAACACATTATTCGAGGCTCTGGGTACGTCATCTACTCCCCATGGTTTTTCAATATGTGTCCTGAACATTTTAATTAGATGCCTCCCCGTGCCACGTAATGTCGTTATCGGTCGAGAGTCGATGGAAAGAAAGGAGCCTTTTGACAGCTTGGACAAGTCTGCATCTGGCTTGGGCAAGACCGCCTCAATGACCAACTCCGGACCATCTTGGGAAACGTCGGTCTCGATACCAACTTCAGTGGCCAGTGTCTGCAAGATACATTGAGACATCACTCCTGTTCCGAAAATCTGAACGACTGCTTCTTTGACGGTGGCTTGTGGACGAGGAGAATAAGACCACGACTGTGTAGGGTTCCCTCCCATGATCTTGAAAGACAGCCGAATTTGGGGTCTCGCGAGCGCGTAAGCGTGCAACAGATGCTTGATATTTACGATGCTCTTCTGGGCTTCCTTCAGGACGACTTGTTGCCGGACAGGAAGTCGGCTAAACAACGCTGTGACGCACACGGCAGTTCCAACGGGAGCGGACGCGCGTTCTTGGCTTTCGATGCCGCCGACACCATGGCGCAGCTCCAGCTTGAAGGCAGTTGGATCTTGGAGAGTTCTCGTTGTGACGACGACATTTCCCATGGAATTTGCGCTCGCCAATGCCTGACCCCTGAACCCAAGGGTGGTGGCCCCTATCGTGCGAAGTTCCTCAAAAGACGTCAGCTTGCTCGTGTGTCCAGGACGTCCGAGGCACTCATAGTCATCTGGACGGATACCACTTCCATTGTCGCGGACTTCGATCCTGTCGACAGTATTCTGTGAGACCAATATGTCGATGCATGTGGCTCCGGCGTCAATTGCGTTCTCAAGTAGCTCCTTGACAAGACCTATCGGCGTGGTGATGACCGCCGCGGAGCCCAATAGGCGAATTGTGCCATCTGGGAGGGGATTGATAGGCATCTTGATATGGATGCACAGGAGGGATGATACACTATTGTATTGACAATAATATTGGTATCCAGACAGAAGAAAGAAGGTCCACTGAAGATATGGATACTACGCAGATGACACTGCGCTCGGCATCTTGCAGTGCTGCGTTTTTCAAGGACCAACGAGTGAAGGTATGAAGGTGCTAGACATTGAGTATTTCATTACCTTGAGGAAGGCACGCCAATCCTTTGGTTCGGTGCCTGTGACATTTGCAATCGGAAGGTGCCGGGCTGCAATGGCTGGGGAAGGAAAGGGAAGGTAGAGGAAGGCACGAGATCGCTGGAACATCGTGATCAGGTTGTCCTCTTTTAACGGGCGAAGTGTAGTGACTACCTAGGTACCTACCTAGGTACATAGGTAGGTACATTCATGAACACGATAGAATCGAATAGAAATATAGTAAATACATTTGAGTCCCCCATAGATCTCATCCCCCCGTAAATATCATGCACCATAAACCTCAATCCTGTATATTAGCTTCTGTATCTCACTTCGTAATTATATCTCACCTTCTATAAACATCATCCCGCGTGAACCTCATCCATATAGTAAAAGACCACCCTCTTCCATATACGCACAGGTGCGGTGCATACTTACCAACGTCGCATCGGAACGCAGTCGAGCGTAGCCAACAGAACAACTGACGCTCAGTTGGGCAACCTCTTGGCTATTGCTACGGACCAGTGTATCTTTGGCACTCCGTGGAGAAGAGTACGCCGCAACAAAGCAAGGTCCGCCTGGTCCCGGCTCTTCGCCAGTATGTACATGTACTCCTTGTAGTCCTCCTCCCAAGTGTTGTAGTAGACCAGGAACCTGTTCCCGTTCCTGATGCACATCTGGTACCTCCTTTCGTACCACTGCAGCGCCTCCGCGCGCCCCTGAGGGGTGCGGAAGTCCACAATGAACGTCTTGGTGCCTGATATCGGACCGACGACGGTCACCTTATACCGGTAGGCCGTGTTGTAGGCAAAACGGCCCGCCTTGCACTCCCCGACGCTGATGTCTTCGCCTTTATCCCAGGCCTCGGCCCTCCTAAGCCAGGTGATTCGGTGTAGTTCCCAGTCATCCATGGACTCCTGTACATCGTTTCGGTTTTCTTCTATAGTCTTGTGCATCTTCTCAATCTTCTGATGATCTCGTCTTGGCCGGCTGCCTATCCACCATCGGACCCAGGCAAACGATCGTCGATGAAGGGAGTTCCGTGAATGTCTATAGTCATACACCTCTTCGGAATGGACTGTTGAGTCGGTATTGAAGGAGCGAACACCCATTTTGGATGTGGTGCTGGACAGAAATGAACGTACAATGGCTGGCGGAGAGGTTTCTGAAGGTTGATAAAGGATACTGCTGAGGGAAGGTGCAGGTCAGGAATGAACGTACAATGGTAGGCAGAGAAGTTTATGAAAGGTTGAGAAATGATACCGCTGACAGACTTTTGATCGAGATGAATTGCCAGCTTTTATACCTACCTAGGTATGTATGAGAATGATGAGGCGAGCCATTATTTAAAACATATCCCAACACGAGCCAAAATGCTCTAGCATCATGCTCCCAAAGAACAACCGGCCGAGCGACAGTCAAAACATATCGTGTTCCTCTCCTCCGCCTGAACCCTACTGCGAACGGTGTGTACTGCAACTTCTAGTTCGGAATGCGTAGAGAGAGGAAAAATAGTCTGCTCGAGATCATTTTGCGGTCCTGTTAAAGAAATAGAAAACAATACACAAGAAATAAAATAATAAGTACTGAAGAGGAACCACCCCCCCCCCCAAAAAAAAGGAAGAAAAGAAAAAAACAAAAAAACAACCACCTTGCTTGAGGACCTACAGGTAGAAAAAGGCCTACACATTGTCAGATCAGACTCGACGAGTCTGTGGATGTTCGATAATGCTGATGAAATATGGGAGAACTGATATCCGGACTTGCGCACAACCTTCAAAGGCCGCCACCAGGTCCAACCACTAGGTCCCTCTACTCTCGATGGTATATTAGCCTAGCCGACACGCTTTGATACCATCTCTATAGGCAAACCACAAAAGCAAGGTCCGAGGGAGACTTGAGGCCTGTCTAGAGGCAGCCATCCCAGAGGCCACCCCCCTCCCTTAACCTGTCATCAGACATCACGAATCAAGGAAAGGCTTATGGGGGGGCTATGAGGACAAAATATAGTTACCGAGGTAGACACATCTGAATTTCCGTACGTGGTATCCGGATTGGCCGGAACGAAACGGAAAGTTCCTGCCGTTTGATAGACGGTGCGTATGGTACGCGTGAATCTGTGTGGCTTGGCGTTTGACATGAAGTTGAAGTTGAGACAACATGTGAGACGATGCAGACGCATTACATAAGCTGAAACCCGATATGCATGGCTGCAAGGTCTCGGGTACGTACCTGAGCTTACAGTCAGTCAGTCAGTCAGTGCCCCTCCTCGCTCGCATACAAACAAGCACACGGGAGCTTCCACGACCAACAACCACCACGACGCCACTACTAGTTTCCAAAGTTTCGCTCCGTCACCCAAGCTACAACTCAACTCAACTCAAACCCTAGAAACCAAACCGCTCCCCCCCCCCCCAGAATAACCGCCAGCCCAACATGAAGGGACCCACCCCCGAGCAGCACAACGGCTCCGGCCTGCGCATCGGCATCGTCCACGCCCGCTGGAACGCCGAGATCATCGACCCCCTCCTGGAGGGCACCAAGGCGAAGCTGCTCGCATGCGGCGTCCACGAGAGCAACATCGTGGTTGAGTCCGTCCCTGGCTCGTGGGAGCTTCCAATTGGTGTTCAGCGGTAAGCCTTTTACCATCCTCCCCCCCCTCTCCCTCCCACCGTCTAGCCAATTGCCCCGCCCCCCCCCTCCATCTCCATCATGAAACAAACCAAATAACCAAACGAACCCCCTTCCCCAACGAACAGCATGTTCGCCTGCTCGCAGATCCAGTCCTCCTCCTCCAGCAGCGCCAGCGCCGGCGACCTCCTGGGCGGCAGCACCACCGACCTGGCCTCCCTCGGCTCGTCAGCCAGCAACACAAAGACCCTCAACACCGCCTTCGACGCCCTCATCGCCATCGGCGTACTCATCAAGGGCGAGACCATGCACTTCGAGTACATCGCCGACTCCGTCTCGCACGGCCTCATGAGGGTACAGCTCGACACGGGCGTCCCCGTCATCCTCGGCGTCCTCACCGTCCTCACCGAGGACCAGGCCAAGGCCCGCGCCGGCGTCACGAGCGGCTCCCACAACCACGGCGAGGACTGGGGCCTTGCGGCCGTGGAGATGGGTGTCAAGAGGAGGGGCTGGGGCAAGGGCGAGATGTCTTAAGGAGGGGATTTTGCCATGCGTAGAAGAGGGGGGGATGGGGAGGGGGGAGGCTTCCAGGAAATGAGAAGAGGCAAATATGTGCCCCCCTCCCCCAACGGCCAACGAATCGAGTGAATTGTGTTATATGCATAGACTTTGATTCAGGGCTGGAACCGGTAGGCACAGTACAGAAGTACTTGTTGCCGTTGATCTAGCAGGCTGGATGGAGCACTGGATACGAGAAAGGGGTCCTCTTGAAGACAGCAATGTCCGGAGTTTACTCCGTCAATATCACGGAAGGCAGAGTCCAGTTCAGAAACTTTTGCCCACAATTAGGATTAATCCCCCCTACCAGGGGGACGTCTATCGTAACCTCGTTCCTGCTTTCGCTCCAAATGCCGCCATGTTCTCTTTGTAACCACATTCGTAACGCCTATTTATGAAAAAAAAAAGAACAAGCCATATACTGCAACAAATATACAAAACAATTTGCCCTCCTCTGTCTCACTCTTTCCCTTCTTTAAGAGTAGCACAGTGGGATGGATGGGTGGTAGATGACCGCTAAATGCTGGAAAATGTTTTTGGATGCCACATATGATATGCTGTTGTCCCAATGCTTTGCCTTTAATTGGAAACCGCCCAGAATTGTTTTCCGCCGGGCCCGATGATATCTCACAATTCGTCGCCATTTATGTGATCAGCGAGCTAATGTCGAGCCCGCCGGGCGCCAGGGTCTTCCTCATCCTCCAAGTGGACTTTCTCTGGTCCCTCTTCGCCTTCATGGCCGCCCAGCCCTCCTCATCGTCGTCTTCTGGCTCAACGTTCCTCGCGGACGAGCTCGTCATGGACGACCTCTTACTAGGGCTTGCGGCAACCGGCCTGAGGGTCTGTGCATCGCTGTAGGGGCGCTGAGCCCCAGACATCGTAGACGTCCGGTTGTGGTCAGGCGTCGGTCCCGAGGCCATCGGCACGTGCGACACGGGACGGTAGCGGCCAGGCAGGCCGACATTGCTCCGTTCGGAGGGCGCAATGGAAGAGGCATAGCCGTTGCCCTGGCCACGGATCGACCCTGCATAGCCGGGCTGAGGGGGCTGCAGCCATGAGGCAGAGCTTGGCTGCACCATGCTCATGGTCCGGCCGTGCATATCCCCCCTCGGATCCAAGCTCGGCGGCTGCAGGAAGGAATTGCTGCGTACACCTGGATCTGTGTCCATTCCCATCGGCATACCCATGCCCATGCCGCCCATTCCTGGAGCTGAACTCATGGAGTTGCTCCCCACATGACCGGCGGAACGAGGTGGGCCATTGCCCGGGTTGTTGTTGCCGGCCATCATCTGCATGAACTGCATCTGCATCTGCATGAACTGTGCCATCTGCTGGTTCAGCTGTATCTGCGCCTGCTCGCCTGGAGAGACCATCGGCTGGGGCGGAGGATACATCATTTGAGCAGGAATGCCATGAATAGGGTCGAAGCCACCTTGACCCATACCCGGCATACCCTGTTGGAAATCCATCTGGGCGACCTGTGGACTTCCCCGCCTCATAGCTCGCGATCTCTCCTCGCTGGCAATGACGCCAACGAGGCCACCAGGTGGCAGAGGCGAGGACTGGCCTGCTGGCATACCACCTCCAAGTGCAAAGCTCTCCCGGGTAGGAGCGTTCACTAGGCCGTACGGATCTTGGGGTAGGCCCCTAGCGAAGGGAGGCAATGAACCGCCGGCTTGACCAATCGCCGAACCTGGCCTTTGATAGCTAGGCTGAGCTGCTTGTCGCAAGTTCGGGTTCGACATCATGTTCGAGAGTCGAGTCGGCGGCCGATTCTTGCTGGGAAATCCGTGGGCTGCCAGGATCGCCAGAGGAACCTCCTCGTCATCCTCGGATACGTCGGATGAGTGTCTTTTGGAAGACTCCGGAACGCTGAGGTTGGGAGAGCTGAAAGAAATTTGCATGCTGGGGCGCTGCGGAGGCGCACCCTCAGAGGCGCCTGTGACCTTCATCATTTGTTGTCGGTAGACAGACATGTGTGCCTCTTGCTTCTTCCGCTGCTTGGCAACTTGCTTCGACTTTTCGATCTCGTCCTCATCTTCGTCGTAGTTTATCTCATCTTCGTCATCGTCATCACTGGTCGTCGCCTTTTCTCTAGCCCTTTCCACCTCAGCACGCCTATTCTCGACCTCCTTGTGCTTGCGATACTTCTCAAATTCCGAAGTAGTCATGACCTTGTGGGTTGATTGTGATTCATTTTGGTTTTGTGGCGGTTGGCGTGCTGCGTTAAATTTCTCGGTGTTCAAGGGAACGTTATCAAACAAGTTGTCCTCGTCTGGCGAACCGAACTTCGATGTATACGCGTCGGAAGTCACGACCTTATAACCAGGCCCCGACGTCTCCTCAGCACTCCTATAGCGCCCACCTAGTGCCTCAGTCGGGGTGGGACTCCTGCTGTTGACATCGGACATGTATCGGCTGACCGCCATGAGAGCGGTGTCCAATTCATCATCTTCTTCAGCAGCTGTGTCCAGGGCCTTGCTGACAGACTTGCGCCGTCCACTGAACATTGCGCTGGTTCTCTTCAGGATGTTGTCCGAGCTCGACTGGCTGAAACCTTGAGAACGATCCTCTCCATGCCTTGGAACAGGTGGAGGTGGTTCCCTGGGAGCAGGTGGAGGTGAGTTCTCCTCGGTCGGCGATGCGAGCAGGTGGTCGTTGGAGTGCTGGCTGAGCCCCCTGGAGTGGTGGCTGGCCCAAGAGAGCGGAGGAGCATCGAAGTTGGATGTCCTGTCAACCTGGATAGGTGAAGGTACATTGTTGAGACGGGCCGCTGTGGCGGGTGCGGGCTGTAGCACCTGCCTCCCGCTCTCGTCCTTTAGCGCCATGGCGCTAGATCTTTTGTCGAACCCGGAGAACATCTTGCCAAAACTGCTGCCGAGCTCAAACCCGATGTCTTGGTCTAGTTGGGGAGGAGTAACCGTGGCGTCGGTCGAGGTCGTCGTTGCCCTGGCCCTGCCGTTTTTGTATTGCACGGGAATCGGTGGTGTGATGGGAATGTCCTCGTCGCCAGCAGGCACACTGGGCAATTGCTTCTTGGGACCGCCGAAGGACCAGGATCGCCCGGCCGATTTCAGAAAACTTGAAGAACTCGACTTTGATGTGTGTTGTGTGTGGGAATCCCGCTTGTTGGCCAGTCTCCAATCCTCCTGTGCGCTCAAATCTGCTGATGATGGAGCGGTTGATGCATTGCTGTGGTGAGAAGAGTTGTCGGTTGAGTTGGTCTTGGTAGTGTTAGAGGATCCACTATCGCTAGCGAGCAAGAGTCAGCTATCGTATCGCCCCCGTCCCCACTCAGTCTCCATTCTGAATTCAAGTTTGAGACACCGTAAACTTAAATTAGCAGCCCCTGTGTGAAATTGGGCCATGCTTTTTCCAGATCCCTGACACAGAAAGCTGCACTTGGCTGGAATGGAAAACGCAACAACGTACCGATGATTTGGTTTATACTCAGCAAAAATGTTGTCTTCAAGAGATATGTCCGATACCGTGGTTCTCGGAAAAGTTTGTCTTTTTGCTGATAAATTGGCACCGCCCTGGAATGATTTGCCATTGGCTTCAGCCACCACCTCCGAACGATCAAGGACGCGAAACGATGGCGTTGCTAGGTCATTGTCGCTGCTGGCGGTGGACTTCCGCTTGCCGAAAGCGAATCTAGGCATATGCAAATGCAATTAGAAGTAGGCGTAGTTGACTCCGAGAGGATCAACTACAGCCCGTAAATTGTTCGAAGCGCTGTCAAGGCGAATCGACTTTCTTGGGCAGCACAATTTGTTGACGTTCACGAAAGACAGGTAGGGGTTGTATGCCTCTTGTCTCGGTTGTCCGTTCGACGTCGGTTGGATCAGCTCAGAATACGAGGCGGCGGTGGCGCAGGTTGACAGCCGAGATTTTCAAGCCAAAGGGGAGGGGGGGGGTAGTGTTGTCTCTGGCTTCGATTATGACGCGAGTAAACCGGTCGACTGCATATTGATAAGAGTCCAAAAAGTTAGCTATGCTCTGAGCACTAATGCTGCTGTCCGCTTTCCCATATGAAGGGGTGATTAATTGACAGCATCGCAAAGCGTATTATGCCGCCATGACACTTCCATAAAGGGAGGAAGGGGTCTTGACCATCAGCAGCTTCAGGTAGCGATGCTATGGGGCAAGAGGAGACAAGGAGAAAAGTAAATGTCTTGGTATGTCGTCGAATCCAGGGAGCAACGGGTTACGGATAGAATGAACGATTTCTCGGGGTCCAGATGCATGGATTTGCAGATTGCCTTTCAAGACTGAGAACCTCGAAACGCCCCTACTCATGTTTCTGGAGAAGTGACATGTATTGGAACTGGAATTGGCCCTCCAGACTGGCTGGCTGCTGTAAACAAGAGTAAAAGGAAAGTGTCTATACTCACGCAAAATGGTTTCACGACACGCAAGGTATGTAAACAAATGGATTGGGTCTCGTCAGAGCGTATCCAATCAAGGCGGGCGCACAGGCGTATAAATGCAAATGCAAGCAAACGACCAGATGTGAGACCGGATAGAAATATCAAGATAAAGAGAAGGTTGGATCGAAGAGATCGTCCTTGTGGATTGGATTGTGACACGACGATGCAGCAACGGTGTCGTCAACACGTGAATGGCGCAGATCCCCAATGGGTTTCCTCAAAAACGAAGGACTGAGACCAATGCCCTGGGGGAGAGATGTCGCAAAACAATAACAAGGACGTGGACGTTAATTGAAGCGATTGTTCGGGACAGGTCAAGACAGGACAGGACTGAGCAACCCGGGCCAAGGAGAACTGACAAGAACGGAGACGGTGGAGAGAGAGGACGATGCTGCCTGCTTTGTTGCTCGCTGCTGAAAGACAACGACAGTAGGAAGAGGAGGATGGAGGAGTATAGGATAGGATAGGACAGGGCAGGAGAGAGTGGGAGCGGAGAGGAGAGAGAGAAGGAAGTCCGAGTGGCAGTTTCAATGGTGCGGCGACAAGAATGGGGGGATGAAAGCCTGCGCTGCAAGTGGTGGCGGTTGGCTCAGCCGATTTTGTCTGGTGCTTTGGTGTGTGGTAATGTACCGGACAAATAACATGGGCAAAAGTGGCAGGCTGCTCCCAGATGCAGCAACGTGCAGCAGGCACAGGTGAGTATGGATCGGATCCTAGGTACTGCGTAGGTACGATGGCACTGGGATGCGAGCGTGCGAGATGTGGGCTCTGTGGGCTTTTTGGGTCACTGCTAGGCTGCCTGGGCTGCTCCTTTTGGCACATGCACATGTTGCTCATAGCGGTTCCTTTTTGCATCGATTCCCCCGTGGCGCTACGCCGTATCTCGCCAGCAGATCTCCCTGTTCCCAACCTCCAAAATCCCCCTTGGCCAACCACCACCCCGGACCAGGACCAGTGTTTTTTTTGCCGTCTGGTGGAGAAACAAAGATAATGATTACTGTAGATCCATCGCCTCTACAGCCGAGCTGCCGCGGTACACCCCTGCCGCTATGTAAGATGCACCCCAGTACGTCCTAGCATGCCCTGGCATACCCTGGCATAGCCCCGGCACACCCTTACCTGCCTACCTAGGTGCCTAAAACAGTGCTTCGTATGTGTACTATGTTTAAGTGTGTGCCAGTACAGATTAGGGAATTGGGATTGTTTGGTATTTTATATCATCAGGATTCGGGAGGGATGTGACCATTGGCCCCCAAGGTTGCTTTGCCGATCCAATAACTCATCAATTGTCATAATTTGCGATTTCTCGTCTCGGGGGATTTGTCTTTCAGAGGCATTTCTTTTTCGGCATGTCGCCAATCGTCGTCGACCCTGATCGACGCTAATAGCGAATAACGCTACTCGAACCCCAAGACACCCGCCACGTTGGTCTTGATACCAGCCAGCCGGATACAACCAAAGTACCTAGTGTACACGTTTACTGTAAGTATGTATAATTTGTTTTTTGAGAATTGGACGTAATCACCGGGGGAAGTAAAAGTACAGATCCGTAATTCGTAAAAGGTACCGGCATCAAATGGGCACACCATCTCTCGTGCTCCAGTGCCCCGGAAGCTTATTTCAAATTTATGACATAATAAGACGGTCCTCATGTTCACGGGTGATGAGACAACAAATGGTCCATCAAGTCATCGTCTCTATGCCTCCTTATTTTTCTGTCCTTCCCTTTTTTTTACTTCTTTTTTTTTCCCTCCTTCTTTTTCCCCCCAGAGCCCCACGAGTTCCCGCTTGTGGTGTTTTCCTTCTTTTCTTCTTTTCTCCGCTCCGGGATGAGACACCTCCCCGTCACCCTCGAAGGCAGATCTTCAGCTGTGATCCCGCGCGTCTCACTGCGGCACAGCAGCCACTTCGAACCTTGTCCCTTTTCAAGGTGACATCGCCGTCTGCCTCGACAAACATGGGTGGCGTCCTGCTCCCCGCCTAGCCAATCCGGCGCCCGACCCCTGCACGCCGTTCTTACGAGCGTGGGGCGGACGGCCTGGGCTTGGTGCAGGGCGAGATGCACATCCTCCGCACGAGAAGCTTCTTTTGGGTTGGCGTTTCCTGCTGTGTGGATTGGACAAAATCTTCCGGGCAGGAAGGAATTCCACTTCCAGCTCTAATAGGTTTCAGCGTGACGGCAATGAGACAGCTTCTCGACACTAGCACGGCTTCAGCAGATACCTCTTAAGGGTCCCAACCAACGACGCCAGATGCGTTTCAGGGTCATCTGTGCAGATGCTCACCACTCGCCATCTGTTGCCTAGCGAGGACGATGATGAAGCGTTACAGCATCAAATGTTGCGGAAGAGCATGTGCTGGCGCGCGTCACGGCACGTCTCAAAACCGCCGAGGGTTGGGTTGCCCAATCCGAGCACGTCCCAATGACACGGGGAACCCATTCGGTGGCCCCTTTTGTTGGCCACAGGACCATTTCTTCAGCAGCCATGCGTCTCCCGACCGGACTGTAATCCGCGCCTTGTCCGAACGGGCACAGCTGCTATTGTCCATAGGGGCTACGCAACGGTTTGGTTCGGCGTGAGAACCCGCTAAGACCACCTTGTAACATGACACAACATCCATTTTCCTTCCGAGTTCGTGATGCGCGACTAGTCAAAGGGTATACCAATTTCAATTTCCACGTAACCCGTCACACCTCCGTCCCCGTTCAAGACAACCCTAACGTCCTTGGCCCTTGCGGAGCAGATATGGCGGACCAGGTTCTCCAGATGTCTTCTGAGATATTACTTCAGGATCATTATGCTTTGACCGTTGCTCCTGCTGGATCAACAGATGGCCTTGATCGATTTGGGTACCCGGTTTGACACAATCCAAGAACCAACGTCGACGGTGGAGAAATATTAGCATCTGCTATAGGATGTAGGTACCTGGCACTATGCAATGGAGTCTGCCGGCAGTCAATGATCTCGATGAGCCCTCTCAGATCCCAGATTTGTCTTTCGTCATGGGAACTCGTGGCCCTCTACGATTGCTGCCACATCCCAGGTGGTCCACTGGTCTGAAGGAGGTGGTTGGTGCGGTGCTGTAAGTGACAAAGTTAGTGTATAGCATGTTCGAGGGAAGAATGTAACCTCCGCAAAATGGAGGCAACGCACGCCCGCTCGGAATACGGAGTCCTCTGGGAGAGTGCGGGAAATGCCTGTCCATGCAGATCCGAAACCACTGACCCGGGGCCGCGCACCACGACTTCCCTTTTCCCCCCCGCCTTACTTTCTGCCATCTGCATGTGCGCTCATCAGCGGACCCGTGGTGCTCCTCTACTACCCATAATAAAGGCACATCCCCTCATCACAACTGCCAGCTGCTTGACACGTGAAAGATGAGAATTCGTGGACACGGGGGGGAGGCGGGGGGAGGGACGGAGAGATGGAACTGTTCAGATGTACCGTGTAAGTACATAACGATCATGTCGGTAGAATTCCAAGGATCGTCGGGAGTTGCCCTATGGCTCCAATTAAGATTGTGGGCGACGTGGATTACCCACCGTGGCAGCGAAATATTTTTGTGAATGCAGTCTGTGCAGTGTGATAGTATGAGCTAACGGTGTGTATGATCAGGCCATATAATGGATGAGAGTGGACCGCAGTCGCAAGATGCGGCTCAACCGAAAGAAAGCGCTAGGACGATGCTTTTGACTGACTGCATTGGCGAGGCTCAGAGGGAAAGTCATTTTGATGTTTAACAACCATTCCACACAAAGAAAAGAGCCTCGAAATTCTTTTGCGTGTACTGCTCATCATTGTTATTATTTCGTAGCCAATCTTGACGCAACAGCAAGGGGGTTGGTTGTGACGGTCAAGAGTTCAGTGGATCTGCTTCACAGCCTGAGAAGATCCTAAACCGCACTGATACGGATACGAGCTCTGTTGGTGCTTGGACGGCCGGAGTCGATAGATAATATAAAAAGCACACCATATCACCAGACTCGCGGGCTATTAGCCCTCCTGCCCTGCCCTTACGAAACCCCTAACATCGATACTACTATACATAACATTAAGGCCAGGATCGTGTCCCATCTGTCGGCCTTTATAATCCTGCTTCCTGTGTTCTGTTCTCCGATGATCATCGTCTCGTTGCAGTTCGAGATCGACGTTTTGGGCTCGTTTTCCTTGCTTTTTCTTCTTGCCAGGGGCTATTTATAGCCGTATAACAGAAATTACTATATATATTTATGCCTCCATGTAGTCTTTTTGTCTAGTTTCGTCTCTGCTGAGATCGATCTGCAACCGGTCTTGTTGTGATGGAGAAGGGTTCGCGTGCAGAGGATCCGAGACGGTCGTGAGTCGCTCGCTACCAAGCAACCGTACTGCCGTCTTGCCATCGGATCCCGGGTGATGAAGGTGATTGATTGATTAATTGATGGATGGCGAGCGCTACGGATCCGTACAAGTGGATCACCAGACCTTGCGGCCGGCCGATCCCGCCTTGCGGCTGCGGGTTCTTTGTCCTCGGACTTTAACCATGTTTCTCCGGCGGGGGAGCTAAAATCTACTAATTTTTTTTCGTCAATTGACTGACAGACTGACTGACAGACTGATAACTGACTGACTGTGTTGACGTCTGGAGGGGCAGCTTTCTGATTGATGCACAGCTAAGCTCCTGGCTCGTGATACCCTCCTCTATTTTCAGTACCCTGTCATCTGCCAGTTTCCCCCAGCTCGGTAGTTGCTGGTCGACCAAACCACAACAAACCCCGCCACTCTTTTCTTCCTCGTGGGATAAATCTTTTAACAGCCATCATATCATGGCTCCTACGTGTCGCATCGTTGTTCTGGCCAGCGGCAGTGGCAGCAACTTCCAGGCGCTGCTCGACGCCATCGCATCGGGTCGCATACCGAGCTCTCAGATCGTCCAGCTGTTCGTGAACCGGAAGAATGCCTACGCGGTGACGCGAGCTGAGGGGGCCGGCGTCCCCACGGAATACTTCAACATGGTCTCCGGCGGCTTCCAGCCGAAAGGCGAGAAGGACCCGGAGAGGCTGAGGGAGGCGAGGTCACGATACGATGCCGCGCTCGCGGAGAAGGTGGTCCAGCACAGCCCGGACTTGATTGTCCTGGCTGGCTGGATGCACGTGTTTACCGAGTCGTTCCTGAAGCCTCTGGCGGAGAAGGGTGTCCCAATCATCAACCTGCACCCGTGAGTACTATCCGAGAGCAATTATCTTCCCCATTTGTTTGTTTCTTGAGTCCCGAGACATGTTTGATTCGTCGGGAGCAACAAAGGCCGTACTCTTGGATCATGTCTCGCGACTCCCGTTTCTTCCTCTTTCAGGAAATTACTGACTCTCGTTCTCATAGTGCCTTGCCTGGTGAGTCTCTTTGCACCCATCAACTCGAGCACCACTCTGTTGCGAGTACTTTGGCTTACTGACGTCTGTTTTTTCTCTCTCTTCTCGCAGGACGATACGACGGAGCCGGCGCCATCGAGCGAGCATACCAGGATTTTCAGGCGGGCAAGCTCGAGAACAACAAAACAGGCATCATGATCCACTACGTGATCGCGGAGGTCGACCGAGGACAGCCCATCATGACGAGGGAGGTCGAGTGCGTGGAGGGCGAGCCGCTGGAGGGACTCGAGCGGAGGATACACTCCTACGAGCACGACCTCATCGTGGATGCAACAGCCAAGTTGGCTGGGGACATACTGGCCGAGAAGGGTGGTAGCAGTTGATGCTGCTTCTCGCAACGATCAATGATACCCACTTGATACCCCAGACCCAGTTTCTTTCGTGACGTCGGCGAGGTGGAATTCCAATATCACTGATGGACCTTTCTATTGCAGCCTGAGAAGGCGAGCACCGGATGGCACCGTATGCCGGCCGAGGAGTATCTTATTTCCTCGTTTGAGGACACACGGTCCGTGACGGCTACGGGGAGACCGAGTCAGCCAGGAGAGCACAGTCGCTCTCTGTCCTGTCGTCGGATATCGTCAGATGCGCGGTGGGGTCATCGGCGTTCAGACCTTGGGCCGGGCTGGTGAAAAGCCGGGCACTATCAACCGAAGAAAAAACCACATGAGTTGGGCAATCACAAAAACGTATACTCAAGTGAAGGATGGAGTAGACTGGCTGCCACTGGCCTGGTGCATCGCTTTTTGCAGGACTAGGAGCTGCCGCGGAAGCCGGCGCACTGTTAACACTTGCATTCTCCAAACACGAGATGAAATGTTAAGTCGCGAAATTCGCGAGGTTTGGACCGGCTATGCTTGAGCTTATACGAGACTGTGCTGTGTACTAGGTGCATTTAATCAACGAAAAATGCACCTGTTACATCACCTCGACTCGAGACAGCAGAATCAGGGGCGGGTGGAGACCTTGAGACCTTGGCACAATCTGATGATGAGCGGGCTGGACTGGAAACAAGTCATGAAGCAGACTTCTCAGCTTCGACCGTTGAAGTAGGAATGGTTTCTCCCCTTCGTAGTACATATTACTTTGAGATATTGTATCAAATGAAGGTCCTTTTATCTATTCACCGCCTATTGTCATTATGGAGCAAGAAAATGACCATCTCGTATTGTATAAAAATGAATAGGTAGTCTCTGTACCTAATCGCAGACTGCCGCTGTTCGAAAACCTGGAGATAAAACGGGGAAGAATGCAGGCCATTTTGAAGTGCCATCTCAGCCCTGTGGGATGAGAAAATCTACGAGTGGTTCTTTTTATTAGAACAGAACTCGCAGGAGATATGTTTCTACGAGCATGCCAAGCGCTCAGGAGATTTGACATAGCGACGATTTACATAGTGAATTAGACCCGCTCACTCAAGGTATTAATAGCGGGCGGAGTTATAAGGTTTTTAGCTGCGCCACTACTACTTTATCGCCCAATGTAATAGTGCGCGGCTGGATTGAGACATTTCATACCTTGAATTAGGAGATCAAAGAGTTCCTGCTTGTTCAGACTCTTGATACAACCCGCGCTAGCATCGGGCTCTGCTCAGCTCAACTCTAGCAGTACAGTACGGTGCCTGTTACAGAATACAGGTTACAAATTACCATTCCAACCGTCCGCACTCCACTCTCGTAGCCCTCGCCATAAGTCAACCAATCTCTTACAACGCCAAGATTGTGTTGCGGTGCGACGGCACACACACACACACACACACACCCGATGAGAATCTTCGGCAATGACGTCTCCCTCGCAGTCGCGGCGCCCGTCGTCGCTCCTGCTACACGATGAGCCGACCATGTTGGCCTCAAAGGGCCATGGAACCCTAACATCCCTCATCAGGAACCGCTCGCATGCCACCGCCACGCAGAGCCCGCTGTGGAAGGCTTTCGCCGACGAGGAGGAGGCCGCTGGTGGTAGTAGCTCGTTCCCGGAATGGGCAGCCTTTAGGCGCCGGAACAGCATGATCGACGAGGACGACGACGACCGCCGGTCACTAGCGGAGGAGCGCCGTCTGAATGCCCTTCTCACGGGCCCCCAGATGCGCAGCATGCGTCTCATCGGGATTTCGAGCCCTCGCTATAGTTGGGAGAGGTACTGGAAGACCGAGGACCAGCTCAAGGACATGAAGTCGCCGGTGCGCGGATACTATGAGCGGACAAACTACCTGATACAGCAGTACCTCTACATCGACAAGCTGCTGGACTCATCTCTGCCGCATGACCTGCTGAACGAGTACAACAACATGCCGCTCTCTGCGTTCCGCCGCGGGATCGAGGTCCCAACGACCATCTCCGAGGAGCCCTCCACGTCGAGCAGCTTGGCTAACAGCCAGCCCATCTCCACAACTGGCAGTGGCTCCGGTTCGGGTGAGGAGCAGGCGTCAGGCTACGGGACAGCGCCGAGGAAGGTGAAGCGTACGCCCAAGGACATTTACCGCCCGAGCGAGACCACGCCCCTGTTCTCCAAGCAGGATGACGAGGAAGGGGGCGAAGGGGGCGACGTGGCCAAGCCCGAGATCCCCTGGCTAGAAGACGACGACGTCGACAGCGGCGCCCGCATCGTCACGGTGGCCATCTACATCAACGCGATCGCGAACTTGGTCCTTCTCATCGGGAAAGTCGTGGTCGTCATCAGCGTCCCCTCGGTCTCCGTGCTCGCGTCTCTGGTCGACGCGGCTCTGGACTTCCTCTCCACCGTCATCGTCTGGACTACCACCACCCTCATCGCCAGGCAGGACCAGTACCGCTACCCCGTGGGGCGCCGACGCCTCGAGCCGGTGGGCGTGCTAGTCTTCTCCGTCATCATGATCACGTCCTTTGTGCAGGTCGCCCTCGAGGCCACCCAGCGGCTCGCGTCCGACGACCACACTGTCATTCAGCTCACAGTCTCTGCCATCGGGATCATGCTCGGCACCATCATCATAAAGGGCCTCTGCTGGTTCTGGTGCCGGCTGATCAAGAACTCGAGCGTGCAGGCCCTCGCCGACGACGCCGTCACGGACATCATCTTCAACGCCGGCTCCATCGCCTTCCCCATCGTGGGGTACTACGCCGACATCTGGTGGCTCGACGCCCTCGGCGGTCTGCTGCTGTCCTTCGTGGTCATCTTTAATTGGTCGCACTCGGCCAGGGAGCACATCAAGAATCTCTGCGGATTCTCCGCCACGGCGGACCAGCGGAACATTTTGCTGTACCTGACCATGCGGTTCGCAAAGACCATCCGCCAGATCCAGGGCCTGCAGGCGTATCATGCGGGTGATAAGCTGAATGTTGAGGTGGATATTGTCCTGGACGCGAGCACGTCGCTGAAGGACAGCCATGATTTAGCGTGAGTAATCCCCCTCGCCCCTTTAAGAGGAACGAACATATTGGATAGGAGTAGGAAGCTAATGTCCACACAGGGAGAGTTTACAGTACGTGCTGGAGTCCGTTCCCATCGTGGACAGGGCCTTCGTGCATTGTGATTATGCCAGTTATAACCTGCCGACTCACATGGAGCAGCAGGCTGCTTGATTTGGAGGAATTATAGCGCGTGCATCGGGCTCACGGAGTACAGGAGTTTTGCATGACGAGAAATGTGCGGTTGTACTGCAGCTGGGAGGTTCATGAAATATATACCCAAAGTTCATGGTTACTTTTGCCGCCGCGATGAGTAGCCATATATAACCGGTGATCCCGGAAATTTTCACGACCCCTTACTGGTCGTATACGCATTCTATTGACTTCATCTACTGAAATTGGGTGTTCATCTACTTTGCGGCAAGCAAAACTCCATCTTCCAAACGAAGCGGGGATTTCTGCCAGACGTGACAGTGATGCGTGGACTTAGAACGAAAAATAATATTGAAGCTATTGTAGTAATACCCCCTCCCCACATTCTATATCTCTCTCTCTTTGTCTACCTATGTATGAAAAAGAACACCACCAAGAAGCCCACCACTCACTCACCCACTCTAGTACGGGATACCGTTGGTCATCAGCTGGAAGTGATCGTACACGCCCGTCGAGTAGCTCGAGTAACTCCTCTTGATAAGGTCCTTCATGAAGTCGGCCGCCTCCCTCTCGGTCTTGTCCAGCACGAACCGCTGCTTAAAGTGCTCCACGCTCTCGGGCTTGAAGCACGGCAGACCGCTGTCCATCATGAGCAGCACAATCTGGCTCAGCTTGTCGACGTGCATGCGGGCGGCGAGGAAGGCCTTGACCGACAGCTCCTCAAACCACTTGAAGCTCTGGTGGTTCGTGCTGCCGCCCATGACCGAGACCATCTCCGCCGTCAGCTTGAAGGGGGCCCGCTCGAACTTGACGCCGCCGGGGGCGATGTCGAAGCAGAAGCCGAAGTCGATGTGCAGGATGTGGCCCTGGTCGTCGATCATGATGTTGCCATTGTGGCGATCCTTGAACTGCAGCAGGAACGAGATGAGCGAGTACGCCGCCATCGACTTGACGAAATTGTTGCGCGCTTGCTGGAACTTCAGCGAGTCCTCGTTGCCGTACCTGGACACGAAGTATTCGTACAGCCCGTTGACGGCCTCGCGTCCCAGCATGTCACGAGACACCGAGTTGGGCAGCACGTCAATGACACCGCAACCTGGCGCGGTGGCGGTCACGCGGTACGGGAAAACGTACACGTCCAGGCCGACGCTATGGAAAATGCCCCGGAAGGCCGCGATCATCTGCAAGGCGAGAACATCTTGACGGCAATCATCGCCGACCTTGAAGATAGCGGATTGCCAGACTTCGTAGCTGTTATCTGTGGGGACGACATCGCTCTCGACAGCATCCTCTAATACGTCACCTGTCTTCTCCAGACCTCCCTTTTCTTTCTTGATTCTGAAGGTTGCCATGAAAGGCGCCTTGGCGTGACTCTGGAGTGGCTTGCCGGACTTGCGGTCAATGCCAACAACCACACCGTCTGGATTACTTGGGAGATAGACTCCCACTTCGACTTTGATGCTGCGAAGTTCCTCTTCGATCTTCTGTGCCTTCTCGGGCTTGGATTTTTTGATCAAGGGTTTGAGCTTGCCAGAGATACCTGTAATTTCATCAAAGAACGTGAATTCTCTTTCGTAGAATTCTAGATCAGTGGGGTCGAAGCTCAAAAGCATGCGTTCCATGACTTTATCCAGTGTCGGCTTGATGTCATCAGGCTGGAAGATGTCAGTAAGCACGAAGTGAACTAACGGGAATGGCCATGTGACTTACAACCTGGCCATCGTCGTCTTTGTAGGAATTGGCCTTCATGTTCCAAATGATTTGGTGAGCGAACAATTGCGAGAACTGTGCAGTCTCAACGATGTAGCGCTCGACGTAGCCAAGCGCATCGTAGCGCATTGTCTGCACAATCTGGGGTACGTAGAAGAAAGTCACGTCCACGGAGTGACTCTCAAGCGCCCTCATGGCATATTGAATGAGGAATGGGTGGTTCTGGTACACCGGCAGGAAATACGTGACAGCAGTTATTGGGTTGACGGGGGCCCAGAAGAGTAGATACTGTAGGTGTTTACATCTTAGCAAAATTCTCTTCCATGCGGTCACGGCAAACATACCTTGAGCTGGAAAGCCAGATCAGTGGGCAGTGCGCCACCCAGAAGGATGGGCAAGGCCTCAGGCTCAGACACGGCCTTCTCAGGGCAATTCATCAGTAAGGAGCGAATCTCCTTGTGGATCCGAGCAGATTGGAACCTCGTGCAAAGCTCTATCGCAAGCGATGCACTTTCCGTCCATGCCGTGCGTATCAACGGAAGAATTGCATTCTAAAATTTTGTGAGAAATGATCATTTGCCCCCAGGGGGGGGTTCAAAGTCTTACCTCGAGAGACCCTTTGCTGGTATGGACGAGGGTGGCTGGCCGCTGCGAGGGCTCGCTCAATGGATGGACCCAGACAGTCAGCCTTGACTGCTCGTTCTCCAGCAACAGCAGCAGTAGCTGTTCTTTAGACTGAAGAGCCTGAAGAGATCTAAAGGTGCCAACGGAATGAGCTCCAATGAAACCAACAGCTTTGACAGCATTGATGACGTCTGTGATGAGCCGGATCTCCGTCTTAAGTTGGAGAATATTGCTACCAAAGGACCACTTTGGCGCATGGCAGAACCAACTGAGTGCCGCAGACAACAGTTTGTCCTTCAATCGCCATTGCGATACCGGTCCGATCTTAGTTGAATTTCGCAAGATTCTGAGGCCGAACAGGACAGCCTGGAGCCTGATTTCTCTGGCCAGCGGGTGAGGCGTGGCTTTCTTTAGTTCCTCCATGGTGATATCGAGCACCCTCACGAGCACCTTCTGCGTATCAGGGCTACCCAAACGTGTCGCATTAAAGTGGCTCGCAAGGAACTCTAGGAGGCGAGCATGTGGTGACAAGAGGTTGTGGACCAGGTGCTTGCGTTTCGTGAGCGCCTCTTGGTTGCTCGGAGCGAATTCCTCCTTCTGGAAGAATGGATCAGGGTGTGTGATTGCTGTGTTGAAAAGCCCAACCTTCTTGTGGATGCTAAACTCCCATTGTTGCACGATCTCGTTGATTATGCGAGGCTCCCAGATAGGGTTCTCATTTATCACGCCAAGCCACAGTGACACTCCCAGCTTGATAGACTGCTTCGTGAACAAGGCGAACGGTATACTCACGAGATAATGTGCCACAGCGCATTCCTCGCCTGACTCACTGCGGCACAGTAGGGCAGCGGCTCGACGGAGGATGTCGCGGATGTCAGCCATCGGCGTGGTCCTCTTATGAAGAATACGGTCCTCGATATGTGCGAGAGCCGTCACGGCATCGGCCCTCTCATTCTCAGAGCCGGACAGATAAGATGATCTTCTATCGATCCGCATAAAGGAAAGCCATTCCAAGCTGTGGTCTGGCAAAGCTTCAGCGTAGCGATACTCCTGTCGGGTAGTGTACTGAGCGATAAAGTCAGACGCGGTGTTGATGTTGGCTTCTCCAACCTTATCAACCGAGATCAACCTGTGGTCTGTCCCGGGAACAGACGATCCGAGCTCCATCGCAAACGATCTCCCAAGGGAGATGTGGCCATAGGCACCCTCATCGTCAAATTCGGACAAATGCGTTTGCAGGAGTCCTTTCACGTCTGCTGGCGCAATATTGATGGCTGTCGAAACCCAGCCTCTCCCAGCTTTGTACAGCCGATTGAGAGTGAGCTTCCTGAAAGCATAGTCATCAGATAGCTCGACCGTCACATTTCCACGCGTCGAGCTGAACGTCGTCCTCGGCTCATACAAATCCGTCTCTGCCTCGAGGCAGCTTGCCCACATCAGAGACAACAACTCCAGTAGGGCGAAAAGCGAAGATCGACGACATAGAGCAGAGGGAACATCGCGGATAATTCGGTCGGCGCAGGCATAAGCTGCCTGTTGGACACGTTCGATTCGGTGACAACAGTTGCAGAAGATCGTAGCCAACTGCGATGCGGCGTATTGTGCAGAGAACGTGTTGTTGCCTTCCAAGGTCTTCCTCAAGTACGTTTCAACCACGACGCCGGTGATACCCTCCATGATGTGGCTCATGTCGCCTTTCCTCATACTTGGTTCGAGGAAGTAGGACAGGACCTTCGTGCAATCGCCCGATTCGGCCCTCAAGCTCTCCACAAGGTATGCTGCGTGAAGGAAAATCACCTTCCGGTAAGTTAGGCCTTTAACATCCGATGCCTTGGAAGGCACAAGTTCAGCTAGTTGCTTCTTCTGCGCCGCTTCTCTCTCGGGGCTCATGCCTCTGCGAAGTACTGTGTTGAGCTCAATGTCACTTTCGACTTGTTCACCACGCTGCTCGGCAACTAGAGGCGGGGAGTGAATAGCTATGAGCTGCAGATCAGTTGCATACTTCTTCCCACGCTCCGTGGCCGGGTTGAAACCATGAACAACAATGTTGAACCAGGCGTCACGCAGCATAGCATGCGACTCGTCATCAGTCCAATCAAATGTAGCCATATCGTTTGCCGACATGAACACGGCGAGTGGCTGAAGCAATTGGGCGATCTCCTTTGCGGCAAGCTCCATGTCGGACTCCTTCGCATGGCTGGTCTGTTGCACATCCCCTTTTGATACTATACTGTCAAGCATATGGTCCCAGTATATATCGTACAGCGGGGAGTCCCGGTGGAGATTCGCCGAAATATGGTTCCTGGCTGTGACCAACTGGAGATCGTTAGTAAACAAACAAATACTTTGAAATTCTGGAAATACTCACTGCATCCAGGATCATGGTCCGATTTTCCACCACAGCGGCATGGGAAATGCGAGCGTAAGTCTTGAGCAGAGAGCGGAACTCGAGCTGTCCTCCGCTCAGTGAGAGGACTGCTGCCCCAGTGATAACCCTTGCATCCACGATGTTGCTAATTTTGTCATATTTCTGCAGGAGGATAGACTGGGCCAGAGTAGAGATCTTCTCATCATTACAAGCAGTCGCAATTCCACAGATCGCATCGATCACATTGGTATAGACCGTGGACGTATCCTCATCGCCTGCGATCTGCAGAGAGATAGAGCTTCCTGCTGACTGTCTTCTCCCATATATCTGCGAGTCGCCGGGGTCGAGACCAAGTTCGGCCTTGCCATTCTGCTCGGTAGTTGGGCTGATCACGTTGCCGAGCGCATACAAGGTAGTAATGACTGCATCGGTAGATAGCACACGAAGCACGTAAGCCAGGCACTGAGAAGCCGTGACAATGAGATGGTTCGGGGCACGGCCTTGGACGATGAAGCGAGGCAGCAGGCGGCTGATGTTGGCGCCGTAAGTTGGGGACATCCTGCAGACGATTGCCGTCGACCGAAGAACGACAGAGGCGAGATTCTCGTCTGCCATTTGGTCAAGGTCTCCCAGTGTCTCCTCCAGCCACGCCATCAGTGTTTCTGTGTCTGCAGCGTCTTGGTTCAGCCTGCAACAATTCAGGTAGCTGATAAAAGCTGCCGCTTTGACTGCGAAGGCGATCTCTTGTTGCGATATAGTGCCCATGCGGATGAAATCTGCACTGGCATCCAAGTAGTTCAGCTGGTCGAGGACAATATTTGCGTAAGTCACTACCGACGCCATGTCTCCACTTCCACTCCTGGCTGTGCCGGGTCGAAGCAAAGCATCGCCTGACATCAGCAAATCCAGGACATGGCTCTTCTTCAATGCGCTGGTTTCAGCCACCAGCATTGAGGTGGATGCGGCGACGAGCGTCATGAACCTCTGCTGAAGGAGCATTGCCCCCAACGGACGATTGATATCGACATAGTGTCGCAAGTATCTCTTCCATTCCCTTGCGGCGCGGTCATGAGAACGAGAGTTTCGAATCGTAGAGAAGGCTGTCTCCACAACCACCAAGAACTTCTCGCTCAAGAGTTTTTGAAGCGTTTGTATGAGAGCAAGCCTGCTTCCCGATTTCCAGAAGTCTGCCTTCGCCGCCGCGGCGTCGAGAAAGCCCAACAGGGATACTGCAATAGTAGCAGTGTGTATGGCATCTTCCAAGCTCGTCTCGTTGTCTCCATGTCCTTGTCCAGGTGCCACGCTCTCGGTTGCATGCATGCAGGCATTCAAGAATGCTGAGATGTTAGCCGCAACGTTTTCGTATATGTCGCCATCATGGTTTCCGAGGCTCAGCAGAGCAAATGTTACGTGATAACTCAGCGACTCGGTCGGTGAAGGTTCGATCTTGCGATAGAACGGCGAAGGCACAAATTCTTGCGTATGGGCGTCGAGTAGGTACGGGGCCAGTTGTCGAGTGAGACGCTGGGCGTTCTGGCTATTCTGTACTAAAGGAGCGGCCTTGCATAGGGATAGAAGAACATCGAACTCTCGGATCGTCTGCAGAAGTTAGTTGGCATGTTCTGGGTGTCAGGTATATCAGCAAATGGCCAACGCACCATGGGGACCCGTCCTAGAGACGGGGGCTTCCTCGAGTCGGTCCCATTCGCGACCACTTTCCCATTCGCGTGGCTAGGGCAAGCCTTGCAAAGACGATCCAAGTCTGATTTCTCAAAGGGCGCTGTAGATTTCGAAGCCGAGAGCGCGGCGATTCGCTCCAGCGCCTTGGAGCGTATGTCTCGAGCCATGGCGGATGGAATAGGGGTTCAACGTCGGATCTGGCGGAAGATGGTTACCTGGAAGGCGAGTGACTACATAAAAACGAAAGACACAGGACGCAGCACAAGTTCAGTCCATAGTCAAGAAAACAATCTCTCAGAAAACACAGTTAACTAGTAACGCTTACGGCGTCAATTTGCAGGGAGTCAGCGCAACGTTCACCGTGGCCCCCAACTTTATATATGGGTGACGGCATCCCTGAAACCCCTGAACAGGCCTAGGCTGCCCGAGTGGTCCGTGCATAAGCTACCCCAGCTTAAGAGAGATGACAAGTACGTGAGGCCAATCAGCTCCGTCTCACTAGATTTGGGGCCCATTTTCATGCTTACCTCAGTGCTGCTCAAGGCAGGCAAGGCTGACGCGCGCTCGACCTCACTCGACAGTTTGCAGCCTCCAGCCTTCAACATCAGCAACACAAACCATCCACGACAATCGGCGCACCCATCTTCACTCCTTCATATTTACCGCACACCTACCCTCCGACCTTTCATACAGCTTCCGATCCCCACAACCGCAAAGATGGCTGCCATGTTCAGCCAGAACCCCCTGATGAACGGGCCCAACTACTCCTTCAACGATGCACCTAAAGTCAACAATGGCGAGTTCCGGCAACACCGCTTTGACCCGTAAGTAAACCACTTGCTCTTGTGTGACAAGAGTCTCTGGTGTGCAGCTTCTCTAACGCTATACAGCTACACCGATAACGGCGGCTCCATCCTCGCCGTCGCTGGCGCCGACTTCGCCATCATGGCTGGCGACACCCGACACACATCCGGCTACAGCATCAACACGCGGCACTACCCCAAGGTCTTCAAGATCGGTGGTAGCACGGCCGATCAATCAGACGCCACGCTGGTGCTGTCGGTGTGTGGTTTCGCGGCCGACGGCGAGGCGCTGAAGGAGCGTCTGGACACCGTCTGCAAGATGTACCGGTACCGGCACGGCAAGCCCATGAGCGTCAACGCCTGCGCGAAGCGGCTGTCCACGATCCTCTACCAGAAGCGATTCTTCCCCTACTATGCGTACGCCATCCTGGGTGGTCTCGACGAGGAGGGCAAGGGTGCGGTCTACAGTTACGATCCCGTGGGAAGCTACGAGCGGGAGATGTGCCGCGCGGGCGGCGCCGCGGCCAGTCTGATCATGCCGTTCTTGGACAACCAGGTCAACTTCAAGAACCAGTTTATACCAGGCAGTGGAGTGGGTCATGCTCTGCAGGAGCGGGAGAAGAAGCCTCTGGGCCGGAGAGACGTGGAGATTCTGGTCAAGGATGCGTTTGACGGTGCGGTGGAGAGACACATCGAGGTTGGTGATGGCTTGCAGATGATGGTCATCACGTCAAATGGCATCGAGGAGATTCTGCTGCCTCTGAAGAAAGATTAAGCTGGCGAGTGGACGACGGCCGACTAGACAGCTTGTACAACACGACCATGAGAGTCAATTCGGCTATGAGATACGCAATGAGATAAACATTTAGACTCACGGTAATTTGTTGGCCACTTTCGGCGTTCTTCGAGGTGATATCTGCAATCCTCCGCCCGCAGTATCTGACCTCTGTCCTGATGTTGAGGACAGCCTCACAGTCAACGACATCTGGGGAGTTTGTACGACGCGAAATTATACACATCGTTCAGACGTTCTTGGTACTTCAACACGCAAATTAAGGCATAAGGTGAATGGCAAGCCATCCGCAGGCGATGTGGTGTAGAACAGTGTGGTGTACTGAACTGTCATTAACGGGGGAGCCAACCTTAGCATGCTGAGGCAGTCGAGGGCGGACCACAAGCAGTGACGAACTAGCAGTCTATTAAGCCCTACATACCAACTGATCAATCAAGCGGCTTCTCGACGGTATCCGCGGAGAAGTCTTGCTGACCTCTGCACCATCCGTCGCGTAACTTGAAGTGTCTTGAACCTAGACAACAACCCGAAAGTAGTCTTGCCCAAATCCCAACCGCTGTATAAGAAATGCTAGTGCTCTGGGATGGATCTACGAGACTACTAGGAAATGGGCGGATTCTGGCTTAGTCTGATGGCTCGCAAACCGGTGCACTAGGGCGTTCTTGAGAGACTGCCAACATCTTCGGCGCCATCATAGATAGTTCGGATGAAGTGATCGGTTGGTTCTCAAACCGTGTAGAGAACAATACGGGTCTTTAACGGAGGGTGTCTATTTCGGGGCAATGTCTCCTGCTAGATGAGCCCTCGACGAGTCCCCATTGGATTGGTTGTCTGGCCGTCGTCGATCACGGTCTAACCAGAGCCGCCAGCTAACAATTATCGGTCATTGGTTTTTATATGTGAAACAAGTCTTGAGCCTGGTATTTCACGGCGCTCCGTTACTCGGTCCCCCTTCGAAGCCGAGTGCATTGTCACTCAACTCGGTAGTCGAATTGGTGCCCGGGGTCACTGTCCCGACTCTCTCTCTCGGGCAAGTTAGGCCGTAGGAAGAGCATTTATTTCGGTAGTTGGCCGAATTCCTTGTCTCAACACTTCGGGGCGGGTTTCCCAACGAGTCTGGCCCTTTTTTGGTCCTCCATTGTGCCGCGCGGTGTTGGACTGCTCCCCCCGGCGGAAGTCCGCCATTCTTCACGATATGGGGATGGATCCAAGGTGGTCGGATGAGGCAAAGCCGTTGGAAAAATCTGCGACGAACGATTACAGCTAGTGTTTCGACGAGCCTTAGGCACCCAGGATTGTCTTCTGCCTATACGTTTCTTTATAATCCTGAGCAAAGCAGCAAAGCTATCCAACGGGTACCCATACTCAGGGATACTCCTAGATAGCCAACGCCCTATTACCACCTGATTACTGTACATACACGACATTCATCCTCGGCTAGCAGGCAGTTAGAATTCGTCAGAAATAATACCTTAAAATTTTCTCCAGGAGACTGACAGCTGAAAGTGGCAAGACCGGCGGAGTCAAGGGATGTTCGGTCTTGTCACCGATGGAACTCAGGCTGGAGCCAACCATCTTCCGGGAATGCCAAGAAGGCACTACCTAGGTACTATTACTACTACCACCACTATTACTACTTCTATGTCGATCCTCGAGTGGCTTACCCGGAGTAGTCGTTGGCTGCCTCCCGGGGCGTGTAACAGCCCGAAAGGATGGAAGCTGTGCGCAGTCTAGTATAGCAGTCAGCGGTTCAGCAAGCTCCCGCTGACCCCTTGACTGAGGTCCAGGCGTTCAGACGTTCGAGACGACCAGTTCCCTTAGCTTTCGAGTTGGGAAACTCCTTGCGGGGAAATCCACGTGCTTGGCGTCTCGATACGTGCTCACTTACTCAGTATTCACACATACCTAGTCAGCTAGTTTGCCACTTTCCTGCCTCGCCTTACCAAGTACCTAGGTAGTCAGGAGGGCGTGTCTACAACCTTTGTTCGCGGCGGCACCCCGGGCCTAAAAGAATTGCTGGGATCTTGACGACGTTGGGACGTTGAGGACCTTATTACACAGTAAGAAGTTTGACATCCGAAGCTACTCCAGATGCCTTCAGTACTGTGTAACAGGCCCGCTTCAAAAAAAAAAAAAAAGGTGAGACATCAACTTCCGCCCTGACTATTGTCTGCTATGCGATACTTGTTCCTCACAAGGACCCGTGGACTTTCCAGAATCCGGGCTGTCGTTCCTGATCATTCCCTTACGTAGTAAACACCGGGAGACTACCTAGGTATCAAGCTATGTATGGTACTCCCCTACGTACAGTACTACATGCATGATGGAGCAACACCAGTGTGTCGTTGGCTGATACGAGGTGTGCTTGGTGAGATAGACTCTGGTGGACAGCTGCAACCAAAGTCAGGGTCCTGGTCTGAGAACGATTGACGGCTGTGGCAAGGGACGTTTTTGCGCTACAAGCTTCGGTGGAATATTTGGATTTTGTTTTGCGCCTGAAGATCGTCACCGTCAATCCTAACCCACCATTCAAACTCAAATCTCTCCGAGTGCTGTGCTATTTCCAATAATGAGCCCACGGCTTCACTCCAATTGGGACAGTTGACGTCCGTGGACAGCATAAGCGGAGGAGTGCTTCCGGAACCTTGACGTCAATGTGGGGCATTTGCTGGTCAATTCCGTCGGGTTATTGGTCAATGGCTTGCAGGTGGAGCTGGCTTCTCCAAGAGGGAAGTACATGTAAACGGCAGAGAGGTATGCAGGGTACAGAGTCACCGAAGGGTATCGAGATGAGCATTGTTGAGAAGAAGGACAAGTCGCTGCAACTCCTTTCCGGTATTAGTAGCAACCTTGGAAGTCCTTGCTGCAGTCCAGATAAGCGAGCTATTTTAACTACTGTTAGGCCAAACAGAAGAACCCGGGGTATTATGTGTAGACTATGGTCTCAAGTATAAGGGCCACCTAGATCAAAAATGTCAATATCTACCTTGGTTAAGTACCTGAGTACTAGGTAGGTAGATACATGGATACTTAGGTACTTCATAGGCGCACGGGCTCCCGAGGCTCAGAATTACCCTGAATTTCACCCCAAAAGGGGAAGGAAGGACAAAGTCTCTCGCTCGTGGGGTTCCAGGGTCTCCGTCCCACATCAATCCCACATTCCCACAGCTCCCTTCTTAATAATCCCGGAACTTCCAACTGTCAGCGCTCGTCGAATTCGCATTCGTTTTTAGAGGGATGACGTCAACGCACCCTTTCAACGCGCAAGACAGCAGCCACTTTTGATCCATCAGTGATTAAATGGTCGGCATTTCTCTGCCAGTGCCCGTGGACGCCCTGAAAGAGTATGACATCTTCCAAGGTTGTTTGTCAGCATCTCGATATTATGAATTATCATCATCAGACGACAAGGCAATGACATAGGGTACCCGAAATAACCCATTATCCCACACCCCCTCCCCCGGGCATACCAGAATATCCCAGAATACACAGCAAATCTTCAACCCTTCTTCCAGCCAGCAAGCAAGTGCGGGAAGATTAAGCATTTGGGCGTCTACAATACGTGCAGTGCAGTGCAGTGCAGCCCAACCGAATGATGGGGTGCATACGGTTATTTCCTCGGAAGACGGGTCTTACTGTCACCGCGGCAGCGCGGTTGGGCTTAGTCTAAATGTCGCACAAGGGTTACACAAGGGCCCAATGAGCAATGTCCACTGCCCGCGCGTCCCCTCGCCTGCATATGCTCGCAGTCCATCAGGTTGCGATTCCGTCTTTCCATGGCTCCGTTGGGTGGACAGCTACGTTCTGTTTGGGTGGATTGGTCGACCATTCGACGTCATATCTCGGGGCTCTCTTTACTGATTACATACTACTACGGAACGCTAGTACACCCACCCGGGATTTTTGCATACCAATCCACATGGTCCACAGCCTGTGCCTGCAGTCCACAGAGAGCGCTTTGCTTGGCTGCGGACCAGGGACGTGGAGAGCCCTGCGGCTCCTGCCGAGCTTCCACACCATCTGCATGATTTCATCACCTGCGACCATCCTCGAGGTACTGTGGTACCTGATCCTTGTCGGGCTTGATGATCCCAGCAATGGTCTTGCGTTAGCCTCACCCAGCCGCACCCATCCACTGCCATCCATCCATCTGTCTCGGGCATCGATTTGATTTTCAAGTGTAAATCACGATCAGGCTCTTCTTTATGCAAAAGCGCATGAAACCTATCGGCAGAACTCTCGTCCTGGAGAGCACATGTGCAGTCACGGGCCCGGACTGCATACAGTAAGATCGGCGCTACTTAGCCCGCCTCCTTCTTCGATTCCTCACGAACCTTTGTCTACAGTATCTACTATCGTACTTGCCAGGCCCACCCACCACTTGGCGTGGTATTCCCATGCCGTCATTATGCTCCCAGCAAGCCAGAGGTCTGATGTCATATGTGGAAGACAACCCTCTTTCCAGGGCAAACACAGTACTCACTGAAAGCCAATTGTCCTCAATCTCAGGAGCGTTGATATGAGGTCGACCGAAATACGACTCATCAAGTGTTACTTGTGTGCGGAGGGTAATGGGTGATGGTTTGGAGTACCTCCTGATAGGGCCTAGACGTTTCGACCTACCACAGTACAGTACCCGGTACTCGCCTTGCAATTCGATTCGACTTACACGATGGGGCAACATGGAATGCCGATCACCTCTCAGCTGTGTATCTGCCCGTGGGGATGTGGCGCGGTGCCCCGACTTCACGCCCTTCTTTGACGAAGGAGACCACATTGTTAACTGTGGTACACTGACAGATTGGCAGGTCTGGCAGGCGACTTCCAGGACAACCTCGCTGTGCCCACATTCCTAGGTGCCTCTAGCACTGAAGCTAAACGCTGGCTGGCCTGGCGGGTTTGCCAGGTCAAGCTAAGCGGCGCCTAAGTCGACTGGAAACAGCACACTGGAACGTGATGGGACTGACAGGCACCCAGCCGGCCCATCCCGAGAAGTAGAAAGCGAAGAGACGAAATCATCCCTCTTGGTGAGGTTAGTCGATGCTAACCAACTCTCGGTCCAAAGATTAAAAGTACGTGCCGGCATACAAAGACCGCGTCGCATTGCTTCCTGCATAGTGGTCAAAGTGGTGTGCCCTTCGTGCCCCGGACGAGAGCAAAAAATAGGAGAGCCTAGAACAATTGTGGCTCGGTGGCTGGACGGCCTTGACCATTGCACAGTGGCGAAATAGCTGATCAGGGGGACCCCAGCTCTGTGGTCCAAGGTCCAAGACATCCTGCCTGTCTGCCCGGAGCTAATATCCATCGACAATCGACAATCCCATTTCATTTTACCATCTATGTGGAATCGGGGTTCTTGCTGCTAGGATAATCCAGCCCTCACGCCCTCCACGTCTCCTGACAATACGTCGTCACTATCAGCACCCCTCCCCCAGTGTCGCAAGAAATGGATCTGGCTTTTTTGCCCCCATCTCCACTGTCTCCGTCCCATGGTCATGCCATGCGTCGGACGCCTGAAAAGTCGAGACCCAGAGAGCCTCTCGACTTTGGACCCTTACCGAGACTTTAGCCACTCAAGCCCTATGTGTATCTCTTGTCGTCATTTCCCCTTCCCTTCCCTGTAGTCCACTGGTGCGTCTTTCGAGGGAACTTGCAAGTCGTATTTCCCACAAGAGTGAAACAGGGTCAGCACTCATCGTCACTCGGCCATCATTCGTGCATTCTGCCATCCCACTGCAATAATCTGTCCCTACTTAGGTTGGCGGGTGGCCCATTTATCACTTATCCATTCCTCTTGGGAGCCAGCTTATACAACGATAAGCCACAGACAACCGTGCTCTCAACTGTGGCGACTGAACCTCCAACTGTTCAAGCGTGAAGTTGTCAAGGTCCCAAGTCACTATCTCGTTGCGTCTTGAGACCAGCAAGACCCCGTCTGTCCGTCCCCCTTCTCGTGGGACCATAGACTGGACATACTGTCCGAGGTTACCCACTGAATTGGGATCCTCTCCTGTGGCGAAGAAGTCCGGAGAAGTTAGGTTAGTGGAAGTCGCGCCTGCGCAGTTATACCTTCTTGTTGCGAGGCCCAGCTAATTGGTGCCCCTGTACATAGAAGGCGCCCGGAAGCTCTTCCTTCCCTGGTCGTTTATACCCTTGTTACTGGGATATTTCAAACTGGCATTGATAGACCCTTTTGGATCCTCATCTCTCAGCGTAACCCTCACAGCTACAATCCTACAAGTCTCCGTACTACCACTGAAGCTAGAGGGCGCTATAGTAGTCGCTTGGCCTGCCGAAGCATCAACGACCGTTATTTGCCTCCGGCGAAGTCTAGCTAGAGACTGGTTAGTTATAATTATCTCATCTTCGTCCTCTCCAGCAACACCTGCACGTCGTCCCCACAGTGAGCTCTTCGAGAATTTTTTTTCCATACTGCTTCTACACTTGCGCTTCTCCTCCACACTCGTTATATACCACTCGTTTGACATTGGCATTCGCAGGTATTCCCCCGGGAACACTACTGGCTTCGAAACTCCGTGGCCTATTCCCGTTGTGATTCTGACAGTTGAGCAGTGCAGAAATCCAGCTTGAATCCCAATGGGAGAAGCTCCATTGACATCTGGGAGCGACTTGTCATCTTTGCCAAGTGACTGCCCACCGCCGGGCCCGGTAGACCCCCAACAAGCTCTCAACCAGAGCATACCCAGCGTCGATATCCAGTCGACATACGCACCTCCGCACTACGGTCACTCGCAGGGTGCTTACAACTCTCCCTTCGAGATGGCGCAACCGCAAGCACCAGTCCGACCAGGGCCTTACAATATGGCCGCATTGGGGAATGCTCTTCCTAATGGGAATTATCGACAACAAGGCGCCTATCACCCTACGCAATTGCGATATAACCCTTCCGGATCCACACCGGGGATCGTCGGCCAGACACACGGGATGCCTCAGTACAGTGGGCAATCTGCAATGGGCCAAGTGCCGAATCAGACATACTACATGCAGCAGCAAGCACAGATGCCGCCGTACTATGGCTCACCAATCTCGCCTTCACAGCCACAGTCGAACATGTCGCCGAGGGCGAATATGCCTTACTATGGCAACCAGCTCATGACCAACCCCCAGTCGCATCCATCAATGGCTTATTACTATGGGCAGATGCCCCAGTTTCCGCAGCATGCCCAATCGCCTCACGTCCAGGGAATGCCAGCTCCTTACATGCCCGTCCCAGGCAGTCAACCTGACACGAGAGTTGGCGTTGTACAAGCAGGTGACAATGGGAACGGTGCGCCTTACGCGTCTACACAAGAGCCAATACAGAGTGAGTCTGATCACTGGAATATTCGGCAGGATCATAATGGCTCACGCGGTACAGCATCAGGTGATAGTCGATCGAATGTTGTCCGTGGTCCGCCTCGAAAGCCCTTACAGAGCGGTACGTCGTCAAATTTCCTTGTGATATCCTCGCTGCGGCTATTAAGCTTTGACTAGGTCATGCTATCTGGATTGGAAATCTGCCCTCCCAGGCGGATTTGATGAGTTTGGTTCACCATGTCTGCAAGGAAGCCGAAGGCTTAGAGTCCCTTTTCCTGATCGCAAAGTCAAATTGTGCATTTGCGAACTACCGAGATGAGGCCAGCTGCCTAGCGGCCCAGCAAAAGCTCCACGAGTCCAAGTTCTTGTCTGTCAGACTTGTGAGTCGGCTCAGAAAAAACACGGTGGAAGGAGCATCAGGAGTTACGGCGCCGACAGGCCCCTCAGCAACGACACCCCATCAAGCCGGACCACCAGAACCCAAGGAAAATGTCACGGCCAACACTACAGAAGTCGAGCCGACCCGATCTGAAGCAGGAACTCCATCAGTGTCCAGCGTCCCTGAGACCAAAGTCCCTTCAGGGGGTGACTTGTCAACGCAAAAGGACAAGTTTTTCGTCTTGAAGAGCTTGACAGTCGAGGACCTGGAGCTGAGTGTACGGACCGGAATATGGGCTACCCAAGCTCACAATGAGGAGACTTTGAACCACGCCTTCCAGGTAATCCACAGACAACAGTCTACTTGGAGAAGAGACTCGACTAACACCCGGATACAGACTGCGGAAAACGTTTACCTTGTATTTTCGGCCAATAAGTCGGGTGAATACTTTGGATATGCTCGCATGGTTTCTACGATTAATGAAGACCCAGCAGCCGCAATAGAGTTCGCTCCTAAAGTTCAGTCCGTGAGCGATGTCGACCTGCCGAAAGAAATTCCAACCGAGGCCACCGAGTCAACGCCGAGAGGCCGTATCATCGATGACTCAGCACGAGGCACCATATTCTGGGAGGTTGTTAGGGACGACTTGACGGACGGACCAGAGCCGGAAGAAAGCACGCCATCTGCTGGAGAACAAGACAATGAATCAAGCATCGGCGGCGATGGTGGGCCCGAAAGTAGGACCTGGGGTAAGCCATTCAAGCTGGAGTGGCTGTGTACGACCCGGCTGCCTTTCTACCGCTGTAGGGGTCTCCGTAACCCTTGGAACTCGAATAGGGAAGTCAAGATTGCCAGGGATGGTACAGAACTCGAGCCTTCAGTCGGACGCCGGCTCATCGGCTTGTTCAACAAGAACCACAGCAACCCCGCCCCGAGAGGCCCGATGGCAGGTGCAATTGGACATTTCCCTATGCAGCAGCCTATGATGATGGGATACCCCCCACCCTATCAATAGGACTGATCAGGGGTCAACCCCGGAAGACGTCTACGAAGACTTGTTATTCCCCGTTGCAGTAAGATGGATCAGGCATATATCCACAACAGACGCGGGCAACGATGATTGTCAGCCGCTATCCCATTATGGTGGTTTCGATCTTATGTCGAGATTTCAACAACGTGGATCACAGTCTGTCTAAAGCCGGAACTACCACCATATGCGATCTTGTCCTTTCTTGGGTGCGGAGGGACAGTGGATATGTTAATTGGGCATAGTGAGGCTGCGTGGGAGCAGCCATCAGTATTCTATAACAACGGGGCAAAATAATATTGGATAGTGGGCATAGAGCTGGGCACTTAATGGCCCGGAGGGAGTTGGAAAATCAATGTCAAATTTACTATCCTGCAAAAGCCTTGTCATGGCATGTCAACGCTGGATAAGGTGCACACAGAGCCTCCAAACCGAGCGGGTTTGGCTCTCGCACAGCAAAGAAGTGTGTCCCAGTGTTTCAACGCCACGGCTGGTGATTGTCGCCCCACGAACACGTCAAGCCATGTCGTTCCACCGCTGAATCTTCGGGAGGCGAACCTAGCCAAACTCTATTTCAATGTTCCACCTGCACTCGGCTGAAATCCCCGGTTTTTCCAAAGATGGGGAATTGGCACGTGCCTTGCGTTCGCTTAGTGGATTGTCTTTCATGTTTATCCGTAGGCTGACGGTATAAGTGTTCCCGGTTCATGTCCCCTGGTCCATGAAGTCGTCCAATCCTGCCCGAGAACATGCGTGATAAATGGTCTTCTCGGGCTCCCCGGAGTAAACCGTACCCACCGGCAGCTCTCAGAAGGGCAGGTCTCTACAGTACTGACAAGCTTTTGACAAGCTTTTGACAAGGTGCTCGGTGGCGAGGGGCTGGAACGGGGCTGCATAGGCCAGGGCATGTGTGTGCACGTCGGTTCGTATCCTTTGTTTTCAGCTTCGGGAGAAACGCGATTCGGCCGGGACGCTGTGGGCTTTAGCGCTCGTGTGTCTGTTTTAAAAGTACAGCCTGATATCATATCAACAGGTGAGTAATTATCCCGCACGGGTTATTAGATAGGAAAGCTGAAGAGGACAGACGGGGGTGGCGAATGTCTTTTTTGCATGGACGTTGAAGTGGAATGGTGTCATGTTGCTGTGTGGCTTGAGAAGTGATGTGATATAACTTCCAAGGTTGTTTGTGGCTGAGTCTATCGATCATGCCTGCAGCCATAGAACGGCTAGACGTCGCAACACCCGACAGCTGCTGCTGATGAACATGTTGGCTGAGGGTTGCATCCTCGAGATGTGGCGTGGCTCTTTGATATAACGGTATTTCAATTGATTGACGCCCTGCCGTGGGGTCAGTTGTAAGGTGGGTGGCCCTAGACCTTGTGCCTCTTGCTTTGTATGTTGGTGACCCCCCCCCCATGCCTCCCAGGTTTCCAGGGTCTATGTAAGGTGTATTTCAGGGCTTAACCCTAACCCGCAGGTCTCGTCCGACTCCATGCGCTCGTTAGCAGTGACTCTTCGGTCAACACCATGGAATGCACACAGCACCCTCAGAGAAGAGTCGGTCAATTCCTCCAAGAGGCCAACTCACAAGCAAAAAATGGATGCGTGTTACATATCTCCAATTTTCCGGGTTGGCATCTGCAGAATGTTGGTCCAGGCGGTGTTGGTGAGGCCGCTCCTTGCCGAAGATGCTAGAAGATTCCAGGCACTTCTCGACAATGCGAGGTGGTGCAAGATGGTGAGAGCTTCACGGCCGCAACATCTAGCATCTTCTTTCACCGGCTGAATCAGGCAAATCACATTTGAAAGCAGCCATAGAAACGTCTACACTCTACTACTCAGTACTACAGCCTTCTAGACATGCCGTGATAATTACGTAGAGTCGCAGCTTTCGCTGTCTTCCACAAGCTTCGCGAAACTCCAAGATGGCCGTCTTCATCGCAGCCTCTCGAGTATAAAGATGCCGTGAATCTCTCACTGACCTTTGCTTTTTCTCCTCCTCCTCATCATCAGACATCAATCAACACAAAGATTTCTATGCAAATTACAAAACCCCTCTCAAAGCGAATTCCTCGAACTCTTCGCACTTCATCACTCTACCAAAACAACATCAACGTCAACAACTCTCTTCGACCTATCTCCACCACAACCAGCAAAATGTCGTTCTTCCCTCGATCCTACTTCGCTCCTGAGGCCTCCTTCACCCCTCTCTTCCGCCTCTTGGATGACTTCGACAAGTACTCCCAAGAGACTGGCACCCAGACTGGCAGCCGTCACGGTTCCCGCCGCGCCGCTCCTACCTTCACTCCTCGCTTCGACGTGAAGGAGACCGAGCATACCTACGAGCTCCACGGTGAGCTGCCCGGAATCGAGAAGGACAACGTTCACATCGAGTTTACCGAGCCTCAAACCATTGTCATCTCCGGCCGCACCGAGCGCCACTACACCTCCGGCACTCCACCCGCCGGCCTCGTCGAGGGGGCCCCCCAGATGAGCGGCGCCATCACCGAGGGCGGCGAGGCTGATAACGCCCACCACCAGCACCCCTCCTCCTCGCCCCACCGGGCCACCGTCGAGGACGAGGAGGACGAGAAGGCCGGCTCCACCGAGGTCACCACCAGGGCTGCCGAGCAGCAGCAGCCTCAGCCCCAGGAGCAGAAGAAGCCGGCCGAGAAGTACTGGGTCTCGGAGCGCTCCGTCGGCGAGTTCTCGCGCACCTTCAGCTTCCCTACCCGCGTCGACCAGGAGGGAGTCTCTGCGAACCTGAACAACGGCGTCCTGAGCGTCACCGTGCCCAAGGCCAAGAAGCACGAGTCTCGCCGCATCAACATCAACTAAGCGGATTCGAAGCCCTGGCTTTTTCGACGGCGACGACGGCGACGACGACAACAAGAAACTATATCTTTGGTTTTATGGCCTTTTCGCTCCTTTTACTGCTACGACTGGCCATGGCATCTCACACTTTGGTGAGATGGGGGGTTTACGATTCGGATGATGGACTTGCATGGTTTCGGTTTCTATTTGGCATTTGCGTGGTGTTCTGGAAGTTGCTATTCGGTGAGGCCTGGCAGATTGCAGAGGTGGATATCAGCTTTTAATGCAGCTGCTGAATAACAGCATCGTATTTTCAATAAAAATCAGTTCTTATAAGCAATTCTCAAAGATGGCTTTGTGTTGCAATGTAGCAGTGTCATGGTTACTGCAGTCTACCCGCTAACTCGGTCATATTGTACCAGTGTTCAAGTCCACCTGCCTCCTTATTCACATACACATCATGCCCCATGGTTGAGATATTGAGGGATAATACACTTCCCAGACCACAGCCAGTCCGCACAGTAAGGCAGTGGTGCCCTGCAGAGTGGCATAATATAATATGATGAATTGATAGCTGGGTTGTTCTGATAGTAGGATACCCTGGTAATCAGTAGGACAATCTGTGAGTAGTGGGATAATTTCTTACATATGTATGAGTGGCCAAGGTTACCATACCCGTGGTCGTATGCCCAAAACTGTATGGCTGGTTCAGCCCGAGGATGGCCCCAGGGGATTCAGGTATAATGGAATGACACACTCTTCTAAAGGAGCAAGACGCTGCAGCCCCCCTCCCCCTTCCCAAAATGCCCTTACTCTGTTGCGTTATCTCTTTGCTTCACCAAGTCTGTCTCAAAAGGCAAGCCTGCCTGTCTTCGCAAAACCCCATACATGGACGAAGAATCCAAAGGCCGACCCTCAGCATCAGAAAACCTCTTGGCTTCTTGCAAATGTCCTAGTGCAACGTCACCCACCGGCAATACCAAACCAGCTTCGTCCGCACAGGAAATACCGTGCCCGACATCCTTAAGCGCAAGGTTTAAGTCTGACCAAGGCCTCTCCCCCTCAGCTGGCATATACGCACCGGTGGTCAGCCGTTTTGACATGGACAGTGCCAAGGGACCATACTGGTGCTCGATGAGAGATTCCAAAGCCTCGCTGCCGAGCCCCGTCTTCTCCGCCAAGACATGTGCTTCCGCCACGACTTCCATCATTGCGGCTGTCATGAAATTTCTAGGTAGGACCCCACAGTCAGGATGATTGATGATACAACAGAGGAGGAGGGGTTTCCTTGAGAGCCTACCCTGCCGTCTTCAGCATACTCGACTGCTTGACGTCTTCTCCCAGCCGTATGACTCCCCTGCCCATAACGCCCACCAGGAACGGACTGATAGCCTGTATTGCGTCCTCCGGCCCCGCCAGGACAAACAGCAGCTTCCCCTGAGCCGCCACCGGGCTCGCACCGAAGACAGGCGCGGCGACGAGCTTTGCGCCCTTCTCGGCCAGCCGCGCCTGGGCCTTCTCCGTTGATGAAGGGTGGACCGTCGATGTGTCTACAATGACTCTTCCGGACAAGTCGGCCTCTCCATTCCCGATGAGACAGTCCAGCATTGATTCCAGGGCGGAGTCATCACTCAGGGACATGAAGATGATATCGGACTTGCTCACAAGGTCGCCTATGTTCTTGCATGGGACGCCGCCGATCTCCTTGAGGGGCTCCCCCCGGGACATGGTGCGGTTGTGGTACTGGAGGCTTGGTGCAGCTGTCTTGTACAGGTGGTTCTGGAGGTTTGTCGCCATTCCCAGCCCCATGGAGCCAAGTCCTGAGAAATGTCAGAATTGCCTGGGTCAGGGGGTGAGTAAGGGGGGGGGGTGTCTCTTACCGATCCATCCTAGTCTTGGGTGTTGATACGCCATGGCAGTTATCTCGGCGGTTGTAGGTTTCCTGGTGATATGCACTCTAGTGGTAGTTAGGGTCGTTTGGGAAGAAAAGACAGTTTATTTCATGCCATTTATACCAATCAGATAGGGCATGTGTTGTGAGTCAGCCCGGTGACAAACCCGGAGCTTTGCCGGAGGAATAGTCCGATAATCACGGAATGTCTCTGCATCAGGGGAAATAGCCAGTTTGGGAAATACCATTGGGTGTTTGCCCCATCATCCGGTCTTTCAGAAGTTTCAAATACATCTGATGTTGAACCAATATGAAGGTGAGAGCCGATCTGATTGGTCGAGTCCTCACGAAGATTGGATGTTCGGGCAGCATGGAGACAACATCCGATAATGCTACTCAGAGTTTCCTTTCATGTGCACTTCCGCTTCCGAGGTCTATTTTCCGTTGACCCTGTCGGATATTATATCAGTCGTTCTTCTGGCTACCGTTCGTGATCGACGATAGTAGGTCATGGTATATGCCTAATTACGTATGTTGATATGTGAACCAAGATGGACCTGTCAAAAATTATGGCAGAATAATTATATAGTAGAGAACTTGTGTGATACGGCCTCTATATTATCTATTGTGTATACGCCGCCACTTCCGGTAGAGTAAATCTACTTTACGTCGTGGTTATCATAGATTTCTTACTCATCCAGAGCCCATATCAACTGAACTCCCATATGAGGGTATTTAGTCTGAAATAATAAGATAAAATATATAAACTTAGAATTGAAAAATGCTAGTTATAATCCGGGGCCTGAGTAATTAAGTACTTGAGCACACTGGGCTGGACTACCTCCATGTGCTCCATGGCTTTTGCTACAATCAATTTGTATTATGTTATCAAGGAAAGCACCGTCAATTCTCTACAAATCTGTTTCTGGAGTCTCTGATCCTACTACAACAATATAGCAGAATTATAACGGCCAAGACGGGTTATAAATGTAACAGAATGGCAGCATATGACTAGGAGAAGGCCTACAGGGCACTGTCATAGTTGATACTACAATGGAACTCCCTTGTTTGCATAAGACTTATGCGCTCTGTCGAGGTATCCTTAACCTCCCCTTGAATCTTAACGTATCAGCCTATAGACCGCTTCTAGTAGCCGATTAGGACTGAGAGCGTCCGAACCAACTTTGTTATCTCTATCAACTACACTTACCCTTTTTCCTCATCTTCAACTACCCTCGAATGCAGGATGTCTGAATTCGTAAGTGACTTGCTCTTCGGGTCAATCTACAGTTGATTTGGCATTACCTAGTCCAGTATATGAGTACTCTGGAATGTGCAGTTTTGCTGGATATTTGTCTGCTCCGCTGGCGACAATCCGGCCCGGAGACTCCTTATAATTCTTGTCATAGGCTTGAATCTATATGTGTTTGCTGTAGATATGAGCGAGATGCTATATATTTACACGTCTCCTACATCCCGTTTAACAACTGGGATCACTCCAAGGGTAGCGTCCTGTTGACTGTGAAGGTCGGGTAATAGAAATGGAGGCTGCAGGCGGGTGTTGGCATCGACTTCGCCGACAATGTCTCAGGCCTGGGCCGGAAGTGAGCACTGGTCCAGGACATTGATTTCTGGTAAGTCTTAGGTATCATGAACCCTTGCAGTCAGATGGGGTATCCCACAAGGATCCAAAGTCATCTCAAGAAATACAAGAATGCAGCCCTGCGGTCAGACGGGAGCCTCCCGCTATGGGATTGGGGGAAGCCCGCACGTTGATTGGCTAAATATATGGTACACGGGAGAGCCCCACAACGGCCCCACGGAGGTCCCGGGGTGCTGGGACCGGGAGTCACATGTGTTAGGCATTTAAATTTTTGAGCCGCAACTAGAACTTGCCCCCAGAATCTTGCGCCTTCCAATTTCACGATCTCATACGGGACTGCAAAGACAGTGATGCTCTTTCGCTTCTTGAAGTCACTTATAATGTCTGAGGCTGCGACTATCAAGAGGGTGCCCACCCCCCCAAGGGGTGTGGACTACAGGGGCAAACTTGTCCTTGCGCCTATGGTGAGGTCGGGCGAATTGCCGTCGCGATTGCTCGCCCTTCACTATGGCGCTGACTTGGTATGGGGTCAGTCTCTCAGTACCTTTCTTGTCCCTGCACCGTCACGGCTAACATATTTGCGCAGGCCCCGAAACAGTCGACCGTTCCATGATAGGTACTACGCGACGAATCAACCCAATCTCGAATACCATCGACTTCGTCCGCGTCCCCTCACACGGCCAGAAGCCGCCGCCACCAAACATCAAGGAATCGGTCATCTACCGTGTGCACCCCGAGCGCGAGGGCCACAAGCACATCTTCCAAATCGGCACCTCCGATCCGGATCGCGCTGTGTCCGCCGCGCGGCTTGTTGCCCCCGACGTCGCAGGGATAGACGTGAACGCAGGATGTCCCAAGTCATTCAGCACACATGATGGTATGGGCGCGGCCTTGCTGAAGACGCCCGACAAGTTGGTCGCAATCCTGGAGGCTCTGGTGAAGAACATCGTGCCAGAGTTCCAGATAGGAGTAAGCGTGAAGATTAGGATCCTGGACACACCCGCCGAGACGGAGACCCTGGTGAGGAGGCTGGTCGCGACGGGGATCACAGCACTTACGGTACACTGCCGGACGACGCCCATGCGGCCGAGAGAGAGGGCGATCAGGGACCAGCTGAAGATGATCGCCGGTATATGCAGGGAGGCGGGTGTTGCTTGCCTGATGAATGGCGACGTGGAGGACCGCGATTCCGCTACGAAGCTCATCGAAGAGTACGGCGTCGACGGCGCCATGATTGCCACGGCAGCAGAGAAGAACTCGAGTTGCTTCAGGGCCGCGGAGCAGGGTGGTCTGGCGCCGTGGGACGAGGTGACACAGACATACCTCAAATTCTCGATGGAAATGCAGAACAAGTTCGGCAACACAAAGTTTATGCTGAACCAGATCATTCCGGGCAAGCAGGCGGCGTACAAGAAAGTGCAGTCGGCCAAGAGCTACACGGCTGTGTGCGAGAACTTGGGCTTCAACGACCTGATGGAGCAAGCAAAGCAGGCTGACCTGGCTGTCGGGCTCGCCGCTGACTCCAGCGCCAAGACCCAGGCTGCTGTGAACGGCAAAGGAACCGCAAAGCGGAAGATTGAGGCCCCTGCGAGTGCACAATCAGAGGAGGTCTCTGCGAAACGACCGAGGACGGAAGAGGAGCTGACGAAGGAGAACGCTGTGGCGCCGGAGGCAGCCCAGCCTGCTATGGCCGTCTCGGCCTGAGGAAGCCGGTTCCCGGTGTCAAAATGTCACTTGACAGCATAGCGAAACATTCTTGGTGGTTTTATTGCAGGATCTCGGCGAATTCTGGCGTTATGGTACGAAAGCACGCAACGGTTATAGACAAATATATCCACAGGTAGATCTGGCGGCCCGGAGGCGTACATAGGTGGCCACATTCCTCCGCTCTGAATATCATGAGCCTTTCATTTGAAAAGTGCTTCCCCCTGAGTATTGGAAGCGTTCTATTTCAGATGATGCCTGTCTTTACCTAGTACAAAAGTACGCTGTGAGTATATGATGTGCTGGATACTTTCGTATCCTTTGAGCGTTCAGAAGACATCAAACGTGCCCACTGAACCGTGGAATGTCTGTCAGTGGAGGGGTTGCTCCCTGGACTTGCAGTTACTGTGCTATGCACTGTGTCAATGCCCCATAGTGGTCTGGTCTCAGCGGATAGGAAGTTTTCCAATTCCTGTCCCAGCAGCCTAAATACAGTGCAACTAGCGATACCCGCATGTGATGGGCGTCTTCAACAGCAGAGTATGACGCTCTTTCCCATTCTCAACACTTTGCCTTCAGGTTCGTGGCGACGTTTCACTCGCGACCAATTTGCACAATATATTGGCATTGTTTTTCCTTTTCCTGAGAGATAAATCAACCCATCAACGAACGAACTCTTTCATAGGCTCTAGAGCCTTCTGTGTCTGTCGGACGTTGTCGTACCTGTTCCCCGATCCTAAGGTTCACACCTACTGTGGTACTTAGGTATCTATCTGTCTATCTCACCACAAGCGGATGTGGCAGAGCAAGGGGCATGGTCCCAGTACCCATGTACACATTAATACCTGCTCAACATGAGTGACTTGCAAAAGGCCTGGGCAAAGAAAAAGATCGAGATGAACGGAGCCGAGGTTTTCAATGAGCTTGATGAGGAGGAAGAGACTGGCCATCTCGGAGATCTCCCTGAGTCTTTTGACGATGACTCCTCATCAGCTTCCTCAGCCTCATCGACAGGAACCATCGTTCCCACACCTAGCAGGAAGCTATTTGCAAGGCCTCTTGGGTATGTGAACAGACCCAAAGACCGACTCTCTCTCTTGCATGTGGTTACTAAGGCTGCGAACAAACAGTCCACCGAGAGGGGGTGGAAGGACACTAGATCAGGTACCGTGGACGACATATTTCGAGAGAGAGCTGTATATCCCCGGACGGGAAGATGAATCCAACAACGCACAGATGACCCAGCACGCCTACCTCACGTCTCCGGTCGATAAGGGGCCACTGTTCGTGATGCATCATGGCGCTGGGTCCTCCGGCCTGTCATTTGCCGTCGTCGGTGCTGAGATCCGGATGCGGCTACCATCCGCGGGCATACTATCCATAGACGCCAGAGGCCACGGGTCGACCACGAGCCCCGGAGATGCGCCCCTGGATCTCAGCCTGGAGACGCTGCGCACTGATCTGCTGTTTGCCATCCAACAGACACAGGCTCAGATGGGCTGGAAGGATCTACCTCCGATCGTGCTCGTGGGCCATTCACTAGGAGGAGCTGTCGTCACCGACCTGGCCAAATCTGCCGCTCTGGGAAGCTCGCTACTTGGATACGCCGTGCTCGATGTCGTTGAAGGCTCGGCTATGGACGCACTGCAGAGCATGACGACGTATTTGTCTACCAGGCCAACAGGCTTCGCCTCTATCCAGGCCGGGATCGACTGGCACATCCGGTCAAGGACCATACGTAACTCCATCTCTGCACGTACCAGCGTTCCGGCATTGTTGACACAGGACCAAAGCTCGGTACAAAGCAGGCCCTGGAAGTGGAGAACCGATCTTGCTGCGACGGAGCCGTTCTGGTCCGATTGGTTCGTCGGGCTGAGCAAGAAGTTCCTCGAGGCGAAAGGCGGAAAGCTCCTAGTCCTGGCTGGGACTGACCGGCTGGACAAGGAGTTGACGATCGGACAGATGCAAGGTGAGTGTCGTCGTCGTCAAAGTCATGCTTGACCGTAGAGCTGACCAACCCTGCAGGCAAATATGCCTTGCACATATTCCCGGAGGCAGGCCATTTTGTCCACGAGGATCAGCCGGATAACACGGCCATGGTGCTCGTGGACTTCTATAGGCGAAACGATCGATCCGCTATGGTGTTGCCTCCTAAGGTTTCGGAATTGCTAGCACAGGGAAAGAGGGTCTAGGTGACGGGGTACCCGGGACAATACAATCATGTTAATCGTAGCAATCGAGAGCCAAACCACATGTGTCGCACAGGAAACCAGATCCCGGAGTGGCTTCTGAAATTGCTACCCTCGGACCTTGCCATCATGTCATGGCGCAAGACTAATCCAACGAGGCATCGACTGTTACTTTCCGCGGGAGTTGTATGAATTGAACATCAACATTACTAGAGTCAAGAGGTGTGCTATGTTTCAACACAAGAAATGGCGAATCATCATAAGGAGCTCGCTCAGCTCAAAAGTACGTACATCCAAAAATCCGACCAGTGACTCCGGAACCAACAAATCAATGCCAACGCTTCACTCGTAGCTCCGTTGTGTGTTTGCCGACTCAATTTCCCGCCGCCGCGCCTCTTCTTCGGCGGCCTGTTTCATGGTCTCGTTCATAGTCTGCTTCTTCTGCTGCAGCAGCTGACTGCCCAACTTCCCCGTCGCCTTCCCCTCCGCGGCTTTTGCTCGTGCCTGGGGGATAGAGTCAGATCAAATGGTCGTGTGTTACAATAGCACACCGGGAAATCATGGCGGTGCAGAGACAACATGTCGAGATCATACCTCAGCAGCCTCCGCGGCTCTCCGCCTCGCATCAGCCGCACCAGTGCTGGACGAGCCCCCGTCCTCATTGCCCCCGCCCAGGGTCCGTGGCGGTCCGCCGACGACACGCTTGTTGCTGGGTATCGGCGCGGTTGGCCTCTCCGGCGGGGCGGAGTCTAGCCGCCGACCGGGCCCCGTGAAGCTCTCGCCCCTGGACTCTTTCCCGCAGAGCGCACCCATCGTGTGAGTACTGCAATTGGGAGATGATTGAAAAAAGGTCACAGGGTGAGAGTGCAATAGTCTAATGTGAGTGGTCCGTGATAGGGTGGATCCGTCCAAGGGTCAGGTTCAGGGCGTGCTGGTGAGTCGGTGCGCCAATTGTTGGTTGGTTTGGGGTGTTCTTTATTAGGCAGGGATAGGAAAGACAGAGCTAGGATGCACACTAATTCTGCCCGTTATGAGCAGGATTTACCGTGAGAACATGGAGGAGGAGATATGCATCCGGTATTAAGGATCAATAGGAGACTGCAAGAGTACCTGGATAGGTAGATATGATGATTTGGTGCCTCTGCTGGAAGGATCTCGGGAGTCGTTAAGCATGTACAAGGGTTAGGGTTATACTAAGCATATCAATACCAACATAGCCTTCCTCGGAACTTCTAAATACCTACCTAATTAGATCTTCACGGGTATGCTGCCTAACCCGGCTGGTGCGGCCTACACTGTCACTGTCGGCGCGTATATAGCGAACATCTTGCGAACATCTTGACATCTTTCTTCAGTCTGAGCGTTGCGATTCAGCACCCTTTCTCTAGCAAATCCGTACGCAGTACAAGCCTAACCAAACGCGGAATACCAGCCAATAACTGTCGTTACATAGCCTGCGATTACCGTAAGAGTGGGTACAGAGAATCATGAGGCTCTGCGGTATAATGCGCCGATCCGGGGCCGACTTCGAGCCTTGACATCTGGACATCAAGGTTCTCAATCAATCCTAAACCGCCTGCCAATGGCTCTTCTTCAACATCACCACCAACGTCCTGCTATGAATCCTTAAGTCTGCTCGCTGAACGCTATATGAACATATCAAAAGGCCATAATATGACATTGTCAAGAGGTCAGCCTCAAGCCGCTCCTTCCCCAGAAGACGACCAATTGCCCCGGAACTGGTCCAACCTACCTGCCTACGAGCCCAACCTTGGAGAGCGCCTAGAGACCATTGGCGTGTCTAGCCAGCTCCAGCATCATCGCCTTCCCGGCTGTTGATGCTTACAACCGACAATGGATGACTTGGACCTTCACATTGGGCAGTTAGGCAACGCCGCTGTCCATGAAGACGCGGCTCATGATGATAGTTGCCTTACTGGCATTGGCTGCCAGGGGCTCGGTCTCGACCCTCGATACAGTAGTAGTGGCACCTTCTTCGACGGAATCTCTTTCACTGCATTCCCGGGGCTTAGCGGCCAGGACTCTACATCTCATCCGCTACTCGGTGTCGGGGGTGGTTTCCTGGGACGAGGGGACGACACAGTAAATCTTCAATCCAGTTTTCAACCACCAAAGCTCACCGAGGCTGATCCAACAATACCGGAGGCGACACCAATGTTATCTGAAAGTACGCCGTCGCAGTCGCCGGGTCAGCAGAACGGCCATGTGCGGGCGGAAGACGATGCGGAGTCAATCTGTGAAAGCGAGGAGTCCTGCGATAGTCAGTGCACTGGCAGTCAGGGTCCTTGCAGTGCAGGTACCTGCGACGAAGTGACTGCCTGTAGGGACCAGAACTGTACGAGGCCAGCCGTTGCGCTCGATGTCGCCCACAGTGCCTTCATCTTACAGACCATGACCAGTGGAAGAGAACCTGGGGCCATGACTGGTCTGCAGCCGCGTAAGTACCATGAGCTTATCCCAACACAACACCTCTGTGGTGTACGGAGGCGATCATTCTTGACGATACTCGCCTCTACTTCTATCGAATTCCCCAAGCACTATTATGTCCGCTGAGTTACTCACGCAATATTAGATATAACATCCGACGCCATGGCCCCGAATACAGGCCTCCAAAGCCACCCTCACAACTCCCAAGGGGGCGGCGACGAAGGCCATGATGTCTTCATGAACTCATTTCCGTTGTGGATAAATGATCTGGCTCAACATCATATCGGGCAGAAGGCAAACCATGGCCACGATGGCTGCGCTTTTGGCGGGTTTGATTTGGGGCCCATTTCACATTGTCATGCGCCTGCCCTGCCTGCATCCCCACTGCAAGATGAGATGGGAATATTCCCGAATAATATCCACGGCAATGGATCTCATGAGTGCGGCGCTGCCATCTACAGCGCTCAGGATCTGCTGCTGCATGTTCAGCAGCACTACCAGCTGCAGCAGCCGCCTTTCCAGCAGCAACAACAGTATCTCGGTGATTTCCCGGACTATGCGGATCTCAGTAACCCCTTCTTGATGGGAAACCTCACTGGTTATTCACAAGTAAATGGTGCACTAGCTACCGGTGGGGCCCAAGGACGTGCTGTGGGCGCCCAAAATCACAGCTATCCTCATGGCATGTACATGGGAGGCCTGCCATCAGCGAGCTCACCAGCACATCACCAAAGTCTCAATGGACATGCCTTCGGTCTATCGACACCAGTCATCATGAAGGACGTGAAGAGCTCGGCCGTGGTCGCCGAGGGCATCAAGACCTCGGGTTCTACTAGTGTCTCCGAGGCTGACACGCAGGATTGCCACGGCAAAAGCTGCCTCTGGCATGACTTCAATGATGGGCTATGCGGGCGAATATTCCAGGACGAGGAAGAGCTCGAGAAGCATGTCCAGAACGACCACGTCGATAAGATGCCCAAGACCTCCGAGATTGTACAGGGTACCCTTCGCGAAGGATTTTTCTGTCCTTGGCACGGTTGCAGTCGTAAAGGCGAGAGCAAGCCATTCGAGCAGAGGAGCAAGATCAGGCGCCACATGGTTTCGCATACCGGACGTGAGTCCCACCGCACATTCTCTTACCCCTTTTATCCATGCTGATAATATTTCCAGATAAGCCCCACGTTTGTGACTGGCCAGACTGCGGACATAGATTCTCAGCAAAGCAGGCCTTGAGCCAACATATGCTCATCCATAGGGACGAGAAGCCTCTGGAATGTCCCAAGTGCGGGATGTTGTTCAGGCAGAAGAGCGCCCTAAGTAAGTTTCATTCATGAGACAACATCTTTTGTCATATAAGCCCTCGTCACTGACAACCGAATCGCCGTAGCCATGCATATTCGCACACATACCAAGGCCAAACCGCTGAAGTGCAACATATGCGGGAAAAGTTTCAGTGAATCCTCCAACCTTTCGAAGCATCGGCGGACACATGACCCCGTGGGCCGCTTCCCATGCACAGAGGACTGTCGCAAACGGTTCCACCGATTGGACCAGTTGCGCCGACACCTAATGCTGACCCACAAGCTCAATAGGAGAGGTAAGAAACCAAGTTGTCGAGCGGAAGATTGCAAAACATCCCGCTGACGAGTGTTTTATTGCAGATGCAGAAGACCGCATCTTGCCAATGCGAGGCCACGGCTCTAGCCATTCCAGTCGTTCCTCGGCCACACCCAGTGTGATGGGAGACTTTACCTCACCTATATTGGCCCCCGCCGATGCTGCTTCTCAGGTGCAACATTTCGGACTGGGCTCTCCAGCATTGATGGCCCCTGATCCATTCTCGAATGGGGACAGTACGCAGGGCTACTATCAGTCACATCAGCCCAATCAGGCAAGCCTCCCTCAGCCATCAAACCTGTTTGATTTCAACACCGCTTTTTGAGCTCTTGGGTATTGGCGGTGGTGGGATGGATATATGCTTTCCTGCATGGGATCCTCAAATTTCCTTGTTCTCTTTCATATTTTGTATCATTGTTATCAAAACGGCTGGGTCAGCTAGGAGCCCAGGGGCGGATCAAGATACCCGAAAAAACGGCGTTCCGGTGGTTCCCAACTCGTAGAAGGGTTGAACGGGTTAAAAGCAATGGGTCGGTTTGTGGTTTATATTTATCTGTGTGGAGAGAAAATACTTGGGGGAAATGCTTGAAGCACTCCAGGTATTGTCGCTTCGGTGGGTGTGGTTTCTCGCTGAGATAAAAGGTGGGAAGGTCGGTGAGCGCATATAAGTTTTCAATGAGAGCTTGCCTTGGGTATACAATTTCTTTGTCGCTCATCTCCATCTCCAGCATGCTAACTGAGGTTGGTTCGGTTTCGATTCCGACAGAAAAGTCAAGTCCAGTTGACTCACCAACAGGCTTAGAGGAAACAAAGTGAATGGCAAAACAACACCGCCAAAGACGTGACTCCTTTCGAGGCTTCGCGGCTCCTCATTTTTACTGACATAACATGGGACTGGTGAGTTGTTTGATCCTAGACAGGTGTCGGTCCTGTCAAATGCGTCTGTGGTGCTCAAACGAAAGACGATATTCTCGTCGAGGTAGAATTATCGATCGAGTACCATGCCTGTGCACACCCTGTCAGAGAGGTCAGCCCAGGTATCCACGCCTGTTCATGTCCAGCAGCATAATAGCTGTAAACCCATTTCAACACAACACAACCCAACACTTCCAGATAGGCCCATCCTTCGGGCTTGGCCGCTGACACTCCTTATCAATGAAATGTGGCAAAGCTCGGGTCCTTAGGGTAGGCGTTTGCGTTAGACCAGACAGTCTCACCACTTCGACCCGAAAAAACGAGCCTTCGTGTCTCCATCCACTTCCCCTGGATCTCCTCTTCACCACATTGCCGGCCTCGCCAAGTGCTATCCGCGTGCTGGCCCGTCATCGGCTCCGTCACGTGGGTTTTCATCGTGCTGCTCACCAAACAGTCTGGGAAACGGCTCATAGGCGAGATTGTCGACGACTAAGTACATGTAACTGCGGTATACACGAATAACTTCGTCCAGTCTTTTCCCAACAGTAGCAGCTTGTACCGTGGCTTCGCGCGAGCTGGCCGGAACAGGTTATCCTCCCAGGCCAGACCCAGGGCCAGCGAAGCTTGCATGTGGCTGGCGACCGAGCTGTCATCCGGGTTTGCCTCGCTTCGTCTCACTTCGCAAACAGTGTTGCTGGCTCATGGGTCTCCCTTCTTCCACACCCCACTTGCATTCCCATTTCTTTCTTTCTTTGCTGCCAGTACGGAACTGTGTAGCCGTTCTTCTCTGTAACCCGCCGCCATACACGTGGTGAAGGCTCTGGGGCTAACAATACAGTATGTAAGATCAGCACCATGTGAACGACGAATTCTCATGACCTCGTTCTTCGATCGTGACTTGAAGCAGCATTCCATCCGCCCTCAGCTGGTCTACTCCGTCTCGTCTTGTGGTAGGGGAGGTACATACACTGCATGTCTGCGAATGAGAAACCGTCCAAATAAGTCCACTTGATCGGCGGAATAAATGGCATGGCGTTGAATAAGCGAACGCTTCGTATCGCGCAGCCTCGGTGTATTACCTTCCGTTGGAAAGCTTGACAGGCGCCGCGCCGTTGAATAACCAGTTTTGTCCCAACTCAGTCACATGTTTGATGCCAGGCACGTCGGGTAGAATGGACCCTTGATGCTGTCGACAGTCTCGAGTTTGAGGAGTTAGTATGTGCAGGAAGGCGCAAGATCGGCAAATAATCTACACTTTTCAAGTTTGACCTCTTCTTCACGGGGATCAATGGACGCGACCAGAGATCGCCCGTCCACCATCTCTGGTTGGAAGTCGTTTTGTAAAGATGTGAGCAAATTGGCAAAAGTTCTCGAGCGCTTGGGCAGTGAATAGAAATTTCAAAAACAAGTAGGCAGAGACTGGCTGACCCGTATATTGATATCGAAAACGGCCTGTCACAATCACATATCCTAGCGAAGCTTTCGCACTGCGCGTTCACAGCGGGGTCGGGGCTGGAGAAAAAAGTTGTCGTGAGTCAACTTGAGCTCTCTTGTGGAGCTATCTTGCTGACTAGGTGTCCGGGCTTGTTGTCATATATCCTCATAACACCGAAAACCCGTAGCGGAAAACAGATTTGCCCTGTGATGCCATGCGAGAATGCGTGAAATCTTCTTTTGATTCTCGAAAAACCACGCCAGCGACCTGTAGCCTTTTTCCCTTGCCTGCTTCAATTACCAAAGTTCCCAAATGCCGACGCCGAATCCCACTTTACGCGGAAGCCTGTAGATTCCCAGAGTTAGCATGCCGCATGCCAACAGAGCCGGGTTGAGGCCCCAAAAGTTTCCCCTCCTCGCTCGGAATTCAGTTTCGACCCACCTTGATAGCGTATTTGCGTTGAGGGAAGTGCTGCGCGCGCTTCTTCGTCTTCTCGAGCTTCCTGGAGGCGTCCTCGGCGGAAAGGCGGCGACGGATGGCACGAGTCTGCTTGGGGCGGAGGTCGAGGGGCATGTACTTCTTGTTCTTGTAGAACAGGCGGAGCTGGTGTCGTTGCTTGGCGTTGATGATGGTCAGGACACGGGCGATCGACTTGCGGAGGTCGTGGCTGCGTAATTGGATCCCATGTCAGCTCCCATACACTTCGCTAATCCCAATATCTCCTTCCAAGGTTTGTTCGGTGCAAAACGTAATGTTTCGGTGTATCGTTCGATGTCCTGTAGGGTTTCAAGGTGACGCTCACATCTTGTTCAGCTTAGTGCCGGAGGAGGCAATCTTCTGAATGCGCAGCTGGCCCAACTCGGTCTTCAGCTCTCCAAGGGTCTTGGTGAGCTCCTCCTTGTTCTTGGACCACAGCTGGCCGGCCTTGATCTTGCTGCTAGACTGCGACATTGTCAGCTTTTTTCCCAATCGAAATCCGTCGCGATGGGTGTAAATCGTCGTTCGGCCGGGGTGGGGAATTGGTCCGTGAAAAGTCGTTATCTCGAACGAAGCCGAATCCCGCCCAGCAGAACTCCGTAGGATATGTAATTGGGATGGTAACGCACCATGGTCGCAGGTTTTGTCGATTCGCAATTGTCTGTCGGGTCAAGGAAGGAGAAGGGCGAGTTGCTGGTGTTCACGTCCAAGGCGGCCTGTCGTTTCGCTGCTGTGGAGTTTGGAGGGTTTTCCAGGGCTTCGAAATTTTGCAGCACGGGCCACTAGCACTAGCCACAAGTCACGTGCGCTCTGCAGCGTGGCGCAGTGGCTGGTGTGGATTTCAGAGGACCCTTCGACAACCAAACCTTGGCAAGTCAGGCAGGTCTGGGCAAAGATAGTAGTTTAACTCAAAGTACAGGTATTACAGCCACTCTTTGTACTAGGACCTAAGTACCTCCAGTTAATACCGGCCGCTCCCTTGTATTCGGCACCTCGAACAGGTGTGACGTTTCGTTGCACCCAGTTCCTAAGCGCTTCATATTCGAACCAACAAAGTCACTCCACCATCATATCCCGTTAACGGCCACCCATATATCCTCAGAGCAGAGCTAGAACAACGTACATCAAAAACAACTAGAGAAACCCATTCTTGTCTCGACTCATCACCTCGCCTGCCCCCAAGCTCTGAGCCCAGCTTCCGGGTCCTCCCAAGAAGATCATGGCATCCTCAACCGGAAACACGGGTTGGGCTCAACTGCGGCAACAAGCTCGGTCACTGGAATCGCAGGTCAGGATTCACAACAGGATGCATATGAGGGCCTCCTGCTAACCTTACTGTTAGACCGAGACTCAATTCCACACCTACTCTCAGTTCTCCACAGCGCCGAACATCCCACCCAAACCGACAGAGGACGAGAAGATCACCGAAGCAAAACTACAAGAGCTCTTGGAAAAGGTATGTCGACTCTTTGAGCATAAGCCCGTACCACACAAGGCTAACACGTCCACTCCAGCGCGAGAATGTCATCAGCCAGCTCAACCGCCTCCTCGACTCCGACGCAACCCTCACCTCGTCCGCCCTGAAACAGAACAACCTCTCCCTCCTGCGCGAGAAGCTCGCCTCCCACAAGAGGGACCTCACGCGGCTCCGGTCCAACCTCTCGGACGCGCGCAACCGCGCGAACCTGCTGTCCAACGTCCGCGACGACATCGAGTCGTACCGCGCGTCGAACCCCGCCGAGGCCGAGGCCGAGTACATGCTGGACGAGCGCCGGCGTGTCGACAACAGCCACAGCATGGCCGACAGCGTGCTGTCGCAGGCCTACGCCGTGCAGGAGAGCTTCACGTTGCAGAGGGAGACGCTCGCCAACATCAACCGGAGGATCACCATGGCGGCGAGCCAGGTCCCTGGGATCAACACGCTGATAGGGAGGATATCGGCGAGGAAGCAGAGGGATGGGGTCATCATGGGCGGCTTCATTGCTGTGTGCTTCCTGATGTTCTATTTCTTTCTTTGATGGGAAGGTTTGAGGCTCGGGGTTTGAGGCTCGGGGTTTGAGGCTGGGGCAGTGTTCTGGGTTGTGGAGCTTATACTAATATTCTGGATTATGCGCAAGATATATCATTCGGCGGCATGGCGTTCAGGTGTGTATGGATTCAGGGTTGGCTTGGCAATTGTACATTGATTGGGGTATCCTAGAAATGTGATGGCATGAATTGTGATGGGAGTTTCAAGACCACCGACTGGCGTTCTTCGCAATAGTTTCCGCCGAGTCGTTCTCGGCTGCTGGCCTTGCTGCAGACCAGACTCCCTTCTTCTGCTCATCCAGCAGCCGTTCAAGGCTCCTTGTTAGGCTGTCCCTCTCCTCCGGCTGAGCTGGTCCACTGCCTGCCCAGCGTATCCTGAAGTCTCCATCAACCAGGTATGTGTACCCGACCTTGCTGTTCAGGTACCCGATCGACTCCCTGATCTCATCCGAGATGCCCTTCCTCACGATGAAATACTTGTCCCAGTTCTCCTTCCCTATGCTCCTCCTGACTCCTCCCGAGAACATCCGGATCAGCCAATACTTCATCATGGAGGTGTCCTCGATGTTGATCTGGACCACCTGTGCCTTGCCCTTGTTCTGCTCCAGGATCTCGTGCAGGGCTGGGTTTTCCTTTTTGCCCATAAAAGTCTTGACTTGGTCTTCTGCCCACTTTGTGCTGTATATGGTGACGACCGAGACCTTGTCCTCGAGGACGGGCGTCGTGTCACGGGGCAGCTTGGTGGTCTTGAGGAGGGTGTGTCCAAACAAGTTCGGGAAGTAGAGGGACTTGTCGTGCTTGAAGGGACGGGGTGGGGCGAGGAAGGTCTTGCCCTTGTGGAGGGCGAGGTTGGTCCAGTCGCGGAAGTAGGGGCGGGACATTTGGGATTTCCTGGAGGCGTCATTTGTCAGTGCATGGCGCGTGATGATGGGGCCCTTTTACCTTTTTCTTCTAGTGTCGCAACCAGGGCGTGCAAAGCAGACTCACAGTTGCTGCCGCCTTTTAAGGTGCTTTTCGTAGTCTACCATGTCGTCCCTCCGCTGCTTCAACGATCGGAAATCAACGCCGGTGTTCTCGCCCGGGCTCGGCGGGTGGTTCATGCCTATCGGCCGGGACAGGACCTGGGGCGTAAACTCTTCGAGACGCTTGCCATATGACCGGGGCGCGTTCACCAATGCTGCTGGAGCTTCGGGTGCCTCTTGTATAACATTTCCAGGTACCTTGGGGCTCGGCGCGTTGGCTTTTGTGGGAGCGGCGTCGTTCTGTTGCTTCGGCTTTGGGCTCGCGAGACGCGGGTATGTCGTGCTGAAGGTTCGCCATTGGCAGAGGAGGCATGCAGCCAAAGGTCGGCGGCTGGATGGCCTCAACAGAGACCTTGCTAATGGGCCTTGTAGCATCTTGTCAAAAGTATAACGCTTTGTAGTGTGAGAGCGCGGGAGTGGTTGTGTGGAAATGTATCATTGGCGGGAGCTCTCATGATGATCCTCCACTCAAGCAGCTTGGTAAATTTTGGCCTGCCGTCAAAAACGGCTGCAGGGATCCAGGGGCACCCACCGAATGGATGATCTGTGTCTTGTCTGCGCCGGCCGGCAAGCCCCAGGTTCTGGAAGGAGCATCCGAGTGTGGGGGAAACCAACGGCTATCGACGGGCGGGACGTGATTTCGAGGCACAATGGCTGGACGCGGCTTTGAACTTGGGGAGGAGGCACGGTGGAACCGAATAAGCAGACCGAAAGATAGCTATTCCGGGGGCGATTGCTGGTTTGATCGTGAGGTTGGAAATGTATTAACTCTCTAACTCTCTCTTCTCCTTTTCTCTTCAATGTTCGTATCGACGAAATGCTCCTGCGACCTGGTTCTCGTGTGCTGCGGCTTCAATGGCAGTCGGCCCGGCGTATAAGTCGAGTCTCCTCCATAGCAGCGGGGACACCCTTATCCCCGTCCTCATCCTCCTCCTCGAGAACACCGGCTCAGCAACACAGACGGCATGCCTCATTCCAGTCTACCAGAAGCTTCCACTCGAGTCCCAGATCACAAGTCGTGAAGCCAGTCTTGCTAGCAGATATCGGTGAAGGTACACCCTCCCATCAATCCCTTGATTTGCTTGAGAGCGATCCCTTGCCGACTTCTCCGTTCTAGGAATCGTCGAATGCGAGATCATACAGTGGTTCGTCGAGCCCGAGGCCCGCGTCGAGGAGTTCTCGCCCCTGTGCGAGGTGCAGAGCGACAAGGCCTCCGTCGAAATCACCTCCCGGTTCTCGGGCGTCGTCAAGAAGCTCTACTACGAAGCCGGAGAGATGGCCAGGGTTGGCAAGCCCTTTGTGGACATTGACATCCAGGGTGACGTTAGCCGGGAGACGTTGGATAAGCTGACACCGCCCTCCGGAGCGGATACACAGAAAGAGGAAGCCTCGGCCCCGGACGCCCCACAGAAGCCGGCGACGGTCCCGTCTGGAAACGGGGCTGTGGAGACACCGGCGCCGAAAGCGAAGGGCAAGCATGCCGCCCTCGCAACGCCGGCAGTCCGGCACCTTTCAAAGGAGCTGAAAGTGGACATCCTGGAGATCGAAGGCACGGGAAGGGATGGCCGGGTCCTCAAAGAGGACATCTACAGGTTCACCGAGGCGCGAGAAAACAATGCAGCAACACAAGGTGCTAGTGCGGCCGCAACATCACCGCTGCCTTCTATCCCCGATGTGCAAACAGAAACGCGCAAGCCCCTGAGCAAGACTCAAGAACAAATGTTCAAGACCATGACACGTTCCCTCAACATCCCACACTTCCTCTACGCCGACGAGATCGACTTCAACGAGCTGTCGACACTGCGCGGCCGGCTGAACAAGGTCATTTCCGCCCCACTCTCGTCCCCAACGCCCGTCATCCCGAACAACCAAGGGGTGACAAAACTATCGTACCTCCCCTTCATCGTCAAGGCCGTCTCAATAGCCCTGCAGCAATACCCCGTCCTCAACGCACGCGTCGACACCGTCCCCTCTGACCCCCCCGCGAAACCGGCGCTGGTCTACAGAACCCAGCACAACATAGGCGTAGCGATGGACACGCCTCAGGGCCTCCTCGTGCCCGTCATCAAAAACGTCGCCTCGCACAGCATCCTCACCATCGCAGCGGAACTGTCCCGGCTCCAGGCGCTCGCGCTTGCGGGGAAGCTCGGCCCGCAGGACATGTCGGGGGGCACCATCACTGTTAGCAACATCGGGAGTATAGGGGGCACGTACTGCAGCCCCGTCATCGTGGAGGGGCAGGTGGCGATATTGGGGGTCGGGAGGCTACGGGATGTGCCGGATATAGTCGAGGACGGGAAGGAAGGAGGAGGAGGAGGAGGGTGGAAAGTGAAGGGGATGAGGAAGGTGTGTAACTTCAGCTGGTCAGCAGACCACCGAGTTGTGGACGGGGCGACGATGGCGAGGGCGGCGGGTGTGGTCCGGAATCTGGTCGAGGAGCCTGATGTTATGGTTATGCATCTGCGGTAGGCAGTCGCTGGAAAGTCAAACGCTGGTCGGGTCCACCTTTCGGCCGCGTCCCTGATGGTGTGCATGGTGTGCGTACCTGACGTCCCTTGTGCCGTACCTCGAGGGACTGTGACATGTATGGACTTGCCAGGCTTGCGTGCTTCACTGGGTATTTTACCCGGGGGTCGACCATTGGCCATTCTGGAAGCTTGGCATAGCATCCGGGTACCGTACCACGAAGGTTCCTTTGCTCCGAGCCGTCAGGCGATCCTGTTCTGCCGTATCACCCCAGACACCGTTCCAACGCATCTCCACGTCGTCATGAGACACTTTGGGTAGCAACTATCGATGACGAGAGGGTGTATAGAAGCAGGACTCCAATGGAAACACGTCTGGGAGACCTGACACCCAGACAGATTAGAATGCGGGTAAGGTTACCGATAGTGGAAATAAACTGCGTACGTGAACAAATGATATCAAACTCCAGTGCAGATGTGTGTAATCCGTCAAATCACATGCCACATCTAGACCGAAGCTTGGCGTTGGCTAGACAAGGTTCCAAGGTTCCTTCAAGCACAAGGGTCACGTACCCGAAAACCGATCTCGTCAACTTACAAGAAGTCGTAAGATGCATGCAGGCAACAACAGGCATACCACAAAGTTAGTAAGTTTCCCCGAAGTCCTGCAGCATTGTCATAGTTGGCTTCTCGATGAGACGTTACCTGCATCTCTTACCTGCAGAATATGTCACATCGCTGGACTAACACTGTGGAGCTCGAAGTATAAGATTGCCTTGACCGGCCGCGGATCACCGGTCCGGAGCACATCATCTAGATGTGCTTGAGGAGGAAGGGGGGGAGGGGTGAGATTCATAAACGGTTGCAACGGCCTTGGATCGCTCAGATTCGCAAGGTACATAGGTGTACCTCTAGTTATGTAGTCAAGCAGTTGAGTAATAGATCGTTGAAAGATCCAGAGCTGGCCGCGACGGTCTTGTGAAACCATGCCGGGATTGACTTGAAAAGTATAGTGACTTTCCCTTACACTCTTTGCATGTGAAGTTGTTGGCAAGTCTCAAGGGATATTGAACAATTCCGAGCTCTTTGGAATGACAAAAATATGATTGAGTTCATCCCATAAAAATGCAATCGCTGTATACCCGGCAGAGATATAACATCTCGTGAACGCCCGCCGCTGGTATTGATGTGGCGGGTGTGGAGGGTGTAGTGTGGCCTTGCAGCCGTGGCCAATCCGTGAATGCGTTCTCTCCCAATTTGCTGAAACCCATGACCTTCCTTTCTTTCCCTTTTCGCCTCCTCCTCAATGCGCCAAATATAGCAACAATACAAAGTTTAAGAAGAAAAAAAGAGAAAAAAAAGGCAATTGCAAACAAAGCACGAATGCAAATTCGGGAGACCGTAACCATCATGAAGTTGTGTAGTGAAGCAAGAGAATATGTCTTATGACAGGAGATGCTGTCATGCCGCATCCTCCGCCAGCTTCCTGACGACCTGGTCCAGCGCGTCCCGGCTGACCTCGCCTATCGAGCCGCTGACGTCCAGGCTGATGACATCCCTCTCCTCGGCGGTCGGGGGCTCGAGGATGGCGAACTGGCTGTGGACCATCTTCTCGCCCATGTAGTGGCCCTTGCGCTCGGCCACCCTCCGCAGCAGGACCGCCTCGGGGGCGTGCAGGTAGATGAAGTGGAGCTGGAGGCCGGGGGAGAAGTAGGGCGCCACGCGGATGACGTCCCGGTACTTGCGCTTGAGTGCTGAGCACGTCACGACGACGCCCTCGTTGCCCAGGTCGAGCTGCTTCAGCGCCTCCTCGCGCAGCAGCGTGAGCCAGTCCCAGCGGTCGGCGTCTGTGAGCGGGATGCCGTTGCTCATCTTCTCGACGTTGGCTATTGGGTGGAACTGCGAGGTCGTGTTAGAGGAATTATGGGGCGTGAAGTAACACATTGAAATGAGAGAAAATAAATGTGGGGGGGGGGGGTTGAGGCAAGGCAATGTGAGTGAGAAGAAGAGAGGAACCTACTTCGTCGCCTTCTATGTAGGGCACGTTTAGAGAGTCGGCGACATGCTTGGCTACGGTGCTCTTACCACAGCCCGCGGGGCCTGTGACGAGCCATATGTGGTGGTGTTTGGGGTGGTCGTGGCCATTCGTGGCCACGGTGCCATTAGTCGCCATGACTTCCGCGGGTCTCTTGGTAGAGGTTATGACCTGCCGGGGTGCCGACATATTGGTTGGTGATACTGGAGGTTGTCCATTGACGGACACGGGAGTATTGTAGGATAGCATGATGGCTAGCGTTTATATTGTGTTGTGTTTGTTGTCCTCTGGTAGGATATTGTCCCCTTGAACGTTTTCCAGGGGATGTTGTTGCGAGTCGCAAATGACTTGTGGTGACGCTGTTGTGGCAGGTGTGGTAATCCTTCCCGGTATTTTGTTTCCGTGTAGATGGTACACTAAATGGTATAGTACGTTTTGACTCGTGTAGAAACAAGTTTCAGGTACGGGTTCTTTGTATGATGTATTTGTATGGGATGTGTTGTCTTATAGTAAGTGAGAAGGGCACGAGGGTATTACAAAGCCGGGGCGTAGTTGGCAAACCAACGTGGGATATATCAAAGAAAGACCAACAAGTTTCAGGGGGGGAGGGAGGAAATGACCGAAGAGATCACGATGAAGTTGGCCAGTGGGCCGATCGGGGTAATTATATGTTTGCGAAGGGTGACGAGCATCAGCTTGAGACGAGCCGTCCCTGTCCGCGGCTGGGTCACCGCCGTCAGCGCGGGCCATCCTTGAGGTACTAAAAAAACACCCCGGGACGAGGACCGGGGACCGGGGAAGATCGCCCACCCACACAGGTACACCGTAAGTACATGGCATGTATCACGAAGGGCCGCTAGAAGCGGCAGTTCTGCTTCCAAGGTGGCACCTAGGCAGTGCCCTGGACTTCCCGGGAACCTCAACTCGCGTTGTTACAAAAGAAACACGTCGGGCTAGGATATGGTCACGGTCAGGGCGCAGATGGTGCGTAGGACGAACAGAGAGAGAGAGGCACAGAGAAAGTCGAGCCTCGATTGAATTCGTTTTGCCCGATGTCACGTTTCTCGCCAGGTGTGCAAGAGGTCGTCTTGGGTGCAGGTACAAGGAGGTACAGAGGCGACTACTGCAAAGTCGTCGATGAGCCCTGACGCAATCCTGGGTCTGGAGAATACCGGAGAAGCGTGGGATGTCTCTGCATGCTGTGGGGAATGCAAGTCAAAATCCCACGTTTCCAACCAGAAGCCCACAACTGCCAGACTGCGGACGTACATATCCGTCCGGGCCACCATGTTGACCATGACCAAACTAAGAATACCTATCCAAGTACATTAAGAACTACAGTACAGTAGTTTCCGGAATTCGGGGTATCTCAGTGCCATGAGAATACCATATATCGAACTGTCCGGGGGACTAGAAAACCCAAAAGTACCTAGGTACCTGCCTAGGTAGATGGTACGTAAGGAAATAAGAGAGTGCGACGGGCAAAAAAACTTCTCCCTGCCTGGAACAACGAAGAAGGAAGAGAAGAACCTTGGAAGAAAAAAACAGCCACGGGAATTGAACCCGATTCGAAGCGGGTCCGTGTCGCGTGGGGGTCCCAGGTGCCGCCGCTCTCGTCATTCCCGTGACTCTTTTTGAGTTTTCTCGTCGCCCTCGTCACCCTCGTCACTTCGAGGGCTCGTGGGCTTCCAGCGGCTATGGTGGGCTTTGACCACTACAGCACTGTTTAGGCTTCCGCTTTCATCAGGCTGGATTTTGGGGGCCAGCAACTTCAAGTGGTTGGTTCTAGGTCCCCTTGTAGCCCAGGCCCAGTTCGTTTTTCTGATCCGAATCCGAAAGGGCCACAGAAGACCGATCCAAATCTCGGCGACAGCGAGAACAAAAAAAACAAACAAAAAAAACCACCATCAAACCCGATGAATGGGGGAATCAGGAAATGTAAGGGCTTGGTGGGTTTCCCTTCCGTCCTTCCGTCCCTGCCGTCGTGTCTTGACTTTGTGTCAAATTGTTTTGGGGGTCCCTGGGGGGGGGGGTACATTATTTATTTCCACAAAATCCACGATCTCCAAGGTTCAGTGTTCCAACGGGCAGCCGGGCAAAGGCAAGAAGAAGAAAAAAGAGCAATTTGTGAACTGAGGAGTTCACTATACGATGGTCGACTGCGGCAATACGTACTTCCCTGGATCGATGTCCCGGCATGCCGTAGCCTCCCGGAAGGCGGGGCCGGCTCGCTGACAGGTCAGGTTTGGCCCTTTCTTTACAGTATAATAATCCTGTCGCAGTCACGCAGTGCAACAATGCAATGGACACGGGCTGCCGGGCTGCCTGCTTTTTCTCTCGGAGGCACCTCTCCTCCCCGAGATATGCAGCTGGCCTCATGCGTCAACCCAAGAGTCCCGGATCCGTTGTCTCGAGTTTCACAACAGCCGGAAGTGAGTGGATCTGCTACTACTGTGTGCTCAAGTAGGTAGGCACATGGGCCGCAAAATGAAGCTGGGGCGCCTGAGAAGGTATGGTAAACACTTATCCTCCATTCCCCCCACGCTAGAGGAGCTGAGGAGTTATTGTAACAGAACTGTCAGCCCGCCCCAACACGCAGCAAGCAAGGCAGATCGATGGGCGAAGCCAGAAGTGTGGGCCAGGATCCTCTAATACGGTCAAAATCCCCGAACTCATCGGGAGCTATTGCCGTGCTGGGTACTCAAGTACGAGGCATCAACTTTGTGTCATCCAGAGACGGAATATTCCCAAGCTTGATGAGTCGGGCAGGTCGGCGTTACGCCGGCAGCACTAACCTCATGATGCAATGAGTCGCCAGAGGGCATGATAATTATTAGATGCTGACACTTGCCAGTACATAGAGCCCCTCTTTCACCGGTCATAGGCTCCATGACTGTAGCTGTCTGTGTATTCGGTACTAGAGAAATGCCTCATTCACGTCCTCACGGAGGTGTCGTGTGATGAGATGGCTGACTGACCCGATTGGCTGTGGCTAAATTGCGAGCATCGCCAGCATCCCCAGTCGCGGCCGAAGGATGCGAGATCAACTCTCCCGTCACGCTGGTTCAGATGGGCGCTAATAAGATTGGCTGCTGTATATCGAAGTCTTTTGATCCGCGAGGGGTTGGTTCTACGCAGGTATACATAAGAAGTCAGTTGGCACATTGGAATGTGTGCATCCTGAGATCGCAATCCCCGTCCATCTCCGTATTGGTACCGGACGGACGATGCCGGACACCTTGGGGATTTTCCAGCCCTGCAACCTAGGGATATTCCCCAAGATGACACGGGAGAGATTACATGTCTCTTTTGCTATATCGCGAATATCTCGTACAATACTTCCCGTTGTAGGCCTTCAGCCAAAGAGTGTCGTAGTGAATCCCTGGAGGCTCTTGAGCGAACACCTTCCCTTACAGCCTGAACAAAATACAAACCAGGCTCTAGACCTCAAATCTCATTGTGGCTGTGTGGCGGTTGGAACGAAGACCTGAAATTGGCAGGCTGCCCAAATGCAGATCAAAGAGTTCACTGACAAGTCTCATGGCGACTCGGATGCTACAATCGAACATATACGCCAGTAACAGTCATCTTCATGAGAGTTCCTTTAGTATGATTTTGTGATTGACTTCGTGAGGCGTAACTCTGTTATATGTCATATACATACCTAGGTACCTAGGTATGTACCTGTTCCTGTTTGAAACCAGCCCTGGTACAGATCTCTCACCGGGGTATAGCACCGCATATATGGTAGACATTAGACATTCATACATACTTGAATACGCTTGGCTCCTTCTACTGACGAGTAGGATTCACTGCCTTTTCTCGGGTTATTGACGGTAAGAGGTCCAAGACGACAGATTCTAGTTGTACAAGTATTGGAAGCATTTCAGGCTTCGGTAATTCTGAGAGCTCGTAGTGGCTGAGTCTTTGTACACTTTGTTAACGGACCACATTCTCCTTATGCAAAAAAAAAGTATCTTCCGGGACAATACGCAGACGATGTTCCCTCTACCATTACCTACCTAGGTACTGAGTAGTGGTGTGATGGTGTATGGTGAGTATTGTTTGTACTTACCTAAGTAAGGTGTAGACCCCGGGAGCCTTCTGAAAGGTCCCCACCCCATGGGAATACTACCGATTGGCCACTTACCACACTGCACCTCCCCCCCGAGCTGATCCTTGTCCATCAGCCTTGCTACTGACACTCGACATCGCATGATGGTAATGACCATGTCTCCTTCACATTTTCAACCAAGGCCACCACTTTTGGCCTCTATTCCAAGAAGAACCATATTTCCTCGCTATGGTCTCTCACTTGACCAACGAAGCTCGACGAGCTTTGTTGAGAGCCTACTGCATCGGCCCAAGGCGCATACTCGCCCAGCGACAGCCCAATCTACGACGCATCGTCCAGCCGTCGACTCCCTACTCGAGCTTTGCGCCAGCCACTGCGACGACAGCCCGTACCTTACCATCGACACAATCCGGTCAATTTAGAGGCAGTGCAGCTTCTCGAAGCTATGCGACCGTTTCGAATTCCGAGCCACCCAAGGATATCGCTGTTCTCGGTGGTGGTCTGACCGGTCTGACCACTGCCTACTACCTGACGCGCTTCCACCCCGAGGCCAAGATCACCCTGTATGAGTCGGACGATAGGCTGGGAGGATGGATAGATACGGAGCAGGTTGAGGTCAAGAACGCAGAGGGAGAAAATGCCACAATTAGCTTCGAACGTGGTGCGCGCGCCGTGTCGCCCCAGTCCACTCTCACCCGCTGGGAGGACTTCGTGCTGTACGACATGGTATGATGGTCCCGACAGTCCGATTCGCCGGGCTTTACTTCCCGCTGATGCGATGCTTGTCAGATCGACCAACTTAACCTCCTCGAGGAGGCCGATGCCCTGCCAAGAGACAATGAGGTGATCAAGAACCGCTACGTCTACTATCCCGATCATCTGGTTCGCATGCCGGGTAACTTGCCGAAGACGTTACTGGGCAGGCTCGGTTGGGCAACTAGCATACTCTATCAGATTTTGACGGAGCCTGTTTTCAAGGGGCTCTTCGGATCGGTCAAGTCGATGCTTTTGGCCTCGAACAAGGACAGTGCTGAAGGAAAAAGACGGGCCATTGAAAACCGTGGCAGGCCTGCAGAGGGACCATCGAGACATGCCATTACGGACATCAAAGACATGTCCACGGGCGAATACTTCCAGTCAGTCTTCGAGCGCCCGGAGCTCATCAACAACCTATTGTCAGCGTTGGTTCACGGCATCTGGGGAGGCGATGTCTGGAAACTAAGCATGCTGGAAGGCACTTTTGCACAAGCTCTTCTTCAGCGGCAGCACCCTGGAGAGGCTTTAATGCCTGTCAGGGATCACGATATTTACTCCTTCCGAGATGTTGCGATAAGGAACGAAGAGGTCTTCAACCTGGCCACCCATTTTGGACCTAATATTGGATACATCAGCTTTCGCAACGGCTTCAGCACCATTACGGACGCATTGACGGACGTTCTGAGGGAGAACCCCAACGTAACCATCAGGACGAGCACCCCGATTACGTCAATAAGATACGAACAAGGAAAGGCAGTAGTTGCTTCCTCTGCCGCCCAAACTTCGCACGACAAGGTCATATCCAGCCTTTACAGCGGGACACTCGCCAAGCTGACCGGCGATGCCCTCCCCACCCTCAAAAACCACAGCTCTGCCGTAACAATTCAGATTGTCAACCTCTGGTACCCCAACCAATACCTTACATCTCGCCACCCCGGCTTCGGCTACCTCATCCCACAGTCCGTGCCCGTGGAACAGAACCCACACGCAGCACTGGGCGTGATCTTCGACTCGGACCGCGAAGCGGCCTCAAACTCCCCGGAGAGGGAGACGGCGCCGGGGACGAAGCTGACGGTCATGCTGGGCGGCCACTACTGGGACTACCTGGAGGCCGACGCGTGGCCCGGCGCCGAGGAGGCGACGGCCATGGCCATGGACACGGTCCAGCGGCAGCTGGGCATCCCGCCCACGGAACCGGTATACGCGGGCACCAAGGTGTGCCGCGAGTGCATACCGCAGCACCTCGTCGGGCACCGCGCGGCGATGGCGCAGGCCCACACGGAGCTCTACGAGGCCTTCCGCGGCACCCTGGCCGTGGTCGGCGGCTCGTACACGGCCCCCGGCGTGCTGCCCAGCCTCAAGGCCGCGCGGGACATGGCGCTGAAGGTCTCCGGGCAGGGGTACAAGCTGAAGGACGGTACGGAGTACAACATGACGCATGTTGGGGAGACGGGGCTGGGCCGTTTCGTGGGGAGGAATGAGACGTATCGGCTGTGGAACAGAAACAGGCTGCCGTACCGGTTTGGGAACACTAAGGGCGTGTTTGATGATGAGGAGCCTGGGACTGCAAAGTAAAACCATGTGTCCCGGGAAGCGGCCCGCTGTTGTAAAATACTGTATCAAAACGAAGCTTGGTGAGAAATAGGTCGGATCAGAGGAAGAAATGTTTCTGCTAGAGCCATGTTTCCAAGTACGACTTGTCTCATCGCGATATAGAACCGGATGGACTCAAGATTCCAGATGGCGGACGGCACATACTAGCGAGGTGGTTTTGGGAAAAGGCAACGAATTGGGCGGAGGGGTTATGGTCAACGAATAGCATAACCGAACCAAGCTATCATTCGATCTTCGCCAAAGGAAGTCGAAGACATCCGATCTAGTTGCCCACCCAGGAATCATTACCAAGGTTTGGAATTACCACCGTGCCTCAAAAGCAATGGTGATTGAGATGACTTTTGAAGAACAATCAGATATGTAAAGCCGTATCTACGACACGGGTCATTCGGCATTCTCATTCCCTCTCAAAGTCTTCATTGGTGGTATCATTTGGTCCCAGGCCTACCTATAGGATATCTACATCCGAAACGATGGACATGGCGAGATTGTTGCCCGAGAGAATATACGAAGATATAAAGGAAATACAGAAAAAGAAGAGCATACCATTACTGACAGTCCGAACCCCATTTTAATAACTCCCAGCTTTGAAACAAATATTGGTATACAGGTAGGTATCCAAAGACTCATTCATCAAGGAAAGACAAAAATGGAGAAACAATATACGGCGAAAAAATGCTATATGGCTTTAGGTGGTGGGGTTGAACCATGTGAGGGCGTTTCGGTTCTCTTCAGAGTTCCCCATGCGCCGTGTCCGGCGAAAACGGCGAGCCGAGCTTGACCTCCACGGTGACTCCCCGGCGCATCTCGGAAGGGAGGCCCAGTCCCCTGCTCCCCTCGCGTCCCTCCCCCTGGGAGGATCCGGAGCTATGTGCTTGCGGCGGCGACTCATCTGATCCGGATCTCTCAGCACGCTCCTGCCTCTGTTCATATGACTCCGGGGGTGCGGGTGTCTGATGCGTAGACGCATCCTGAGGTGTTGGCCTCGACCCTTCGATATCAGATCGACGACGTTTCCTGTCCCTGTTCTCATTGGATATCGCGCCAGAGTCGACTTCCTGGCGGAGGTGGCGGTGTTGGTGCTGCTGAGGATCTACCTCCCGATACATCCCTGCCGGCTGGTCCTTGACCGAGCCCCCCGCCGCCGCCGCCGAGTCCTTCCCGACACTGGCGGCGGCGCTACTATTGCCAGTATTAAGGCCCCCGGCACTGCTAGGCACCGTGCTGCTCGTGCTGCTCCAGACGCCGCTGGCCGGGCCGCTCGTGGACGTAGCGGAGCGCGGCGTCGTGCTGGGCACGATGACGTTGAGCACGCAGTCGTCCAGGTGCTCGTAGAACTCCTGCGCCGTGGAGAATTGGGTCTGGCAGATGGAGCACCTGGCGCTCGCGCCGCCCTGGGAGGACGCCCCGCCGCCGCCGCCGCCTTCCCGGGACGCCGTTGCGGAGGAGGAGGAGGAGGAGCCGCCGCCGCCGCCCAGGGCCGTCTGCTTCCTGCTGTTCGGCGGGGTCTGCTCGACGTTGTGGACGGCCGTCAGGTGCCTCTTGAACACGTCGGCGCGGTTGAAGGACTTCTCGTAGGCGGTCCCGGTCCCGGGGCAGAAGGGGCACGACATGGTGCCCTTGTAGTGCGTCAGCGCGTGGCGGTTCTTGTCGTACTTCCTGGCGAACCCCTTGGCGTGGTACTCGCAGGTCTCGATGGGGCACTTCTCGGGCCTCTCCTCCATGTGCGTCAACATGTGAGCCGCGAGGTCCTTGAAGACGCGGCCGCATTGTGGGTGTGGACATCGGTTCCGGTTCGGGGTGGGCACGTCATCTGGCCTGATGCTGCTGGTGGTGCTACTCGCGATATTGGCGAAGCCCGTGATCGTGTTCTGCCCCGGGCTGGTCTGGAAATGGATCGTGGCCGGGGCAGGGCGAGGCGGTGTCCCCAAGGGTGGTGCTGCAAGCAGAAGCGGCGGCGGCGGCTGCGCAGCTAGAGAGTAAGGAGGGATGTTACGAGGCAGCGGAGGTGGTGCTGGGGCAAGCCTGGGCACCTCGAGGATCGACGATCTACGGCTACTCTGCGGGGAGACGGGCCCAGTTTGCTGTCTGAAGTCTGCATCCTCCTCACCACTGTCCGAGTCCTGGTCGTTGGCGTCTTGGACAGGCTGTCGCACCTCCCTCATCCAATCCTTCAAGATCGTCATTGGTGGCCAGTCCCCGCTGGCCTTGCCGCCCCTGTGAGGGTTGAAGTGGGCTCTTCGGAGGTGGGCTGCAGCGTTGTAATAGGCGCCGTAGCGCTTCTGTGTGACACACGCCTTGCACTTGGACAGCGGTACAATTGGCTCTGGCGACCCCAGGCCGTAGTTTTGTGGCTGGGAGCAGACCCATCGCTTGACGAGAGCGGCGTGTTTAGCATCGTTGTGCCTCCGAAGCTCATGCTCGCCCCGAAACCCTTCAGGGTACTCGTTGCATTTTGTGCAATATACTCTGCGAAGTGGTGGCCGTTGATACGTGGGCCGTATTCTCGTCGCGGGGATCGGGGATGTCAAGCCTCTGCCACCACTCCGGAAGATGGGGCTCTCGGCGACGGTATGTCTGCGTCCAGGACTCATGACTTGCGGAGACATCAATGACCTGTCCGACGAAAGCTTTGGAGCAAAGAACTCCCTGTCCTGGTATCCTACGCTTGGAGCCCACGGATCACCGACGGGTCGTACTTCCGGCAATGGTCTCCGAGGTTCTTCCCCGGGCCTGGGCATTGGCGGCGGCGCGAAAAGCCCTGGTCGACCAGGAGAAGTCCTCTGCCGGATGAAGCTGTTGGCAAAGGGGCCGTTCAAGTCGCCACCTCCGAGGAGCATCAAGAACTCTTTAGCCGACGGTATTCCTTGCTCGGCCCAAGAGTCTCGCCTCGTAATGATGGCCAAGAAGTTGAATATGCCCCTTTCTTCATCATTCAGGTGCACGTGTAGATCATCGAGAATCATCGGTGAAGCCGCGGCAAACGCGCTGACTAGAGCCTTGTAGACGCTTGTCATGTTCGCTGCGACTGAGGACGTGTTGTTGCCAGACAGAGGGCTTACCCTTGAGCTGGTTGAAGTAAGGTCCGCTAGTAAAGCCTTGACGACACTAAATATACATAGCGAAGCGAAGACAGCAAGCCAGGTCCGTGGATCAAGTGGGACACCCCTCAGAGTAATGTTCTCAAATGACTGTAGAAACTCAGCCATGCAGCTGTATAGCAGCCGGTATCGCCCATGGCTGGATGATTCATCAAAATATGAATGCGCCAGAGTGTTTCCTCTTTCTGCATGTATGGTTGGTTCATGTTGTTGCAAGTCATAGAACAGAACTTCTCTCAGCAGTATCTTCGCACGGTACAGCACTGGAAAAGTGGCAATTTCAGCACTCCTGTTGGGTGATATATATCCAGTTAGCTTGAGCAGCTGCCAGAAATCGTATGCTGTGTTGCTCATATTCCAGCTCGCGGCTAGAACCCTTAGCGACGGAGGTGGGCTCTCAGCTGGCTCTCGTGGGAATGAAGACATGGATAGATTAGAGGGAGGAAACTTTGGCAAGTCTTCGGTCCACCAGAAGCCATCGTCAAAATCGAGCTGACCTTTCACCATCCTGGAGATGTCGGGGTTAACCGAATAAGTCTGTTCGAGAATCTCATTCATATTTCGGCGTTGTGCAAGGGGTGATACCAGTGGGGTTTGACTCTGCCGTGGTGAGATTGATACTGCTTTTCGTCAGTCATGATTCTAGTCAAGAAGGAGATCCATTCGACCAACTTGGGACTAAGGTCTCAGCGAGAGAAGCGAGTGGTCCTCTATGGCAACCAAGCGCAACCCAGAAATCCTCAGAGGTAGGATCCGCTTGATCGGAGCAGAACGAACAAGGATCATTCGAGTCGCACTACAGAATTAGAGTCATTCTACTTTCGATGGCATTCAGCAAAGTCTTGCTTACCGCTGTCCTTGAGACGTTGCAACGGAGACATGGCCCAACATCGCGCAGTAGCCGGAGCTCCTCAATAGATTCAAGCCTGGATTGTCCAACGCGGCTGCGCTTCAGAGGTGGGAGGAGCGGGTCTACTTCGGAGTCTGCTGAGCCTCGCGGATCTCTCGCGGGTGCCGGAGGCTCGGATATGAACGAGTAAGACCTTAGAGTGTCTCTGTGGTCCCGGGAGAGTCCTGGAATTGGGGGAGTTGCGAGCTGCAGGCTGCCAATGGGCCGTGGCAGATAGTGCGGCGATGAGTGTTTCGGGTAGTCATTGCTGTAGTTGCGGTACTGTGAAGACTGGTCAGGAAAGATCAGCGGCGGTGTGCCACTGATAGACAAACCAGAATCCCTCTTTGACAACACTGAATGCTCCCTGATGTGCTGGTCTCGGTCTTCTTGAGTTGGGAACCCGTATATGTAGTGCAGACACCTGTCGTCCCAGCATTTGAACGAGCGAGGACCCCGGAACTTGGACGGGAGACTGTCTCTCAACCTCCAACTCCGGGCAATTGGGTCATATCGGGCGATATTCCTCTCGAGCCATGTCTCATAGCCAGCTGGAGCATCATCACGGAAATAAAACCTCAAGGACTCAGTCGCCTTGGGATCGTTGGGATCAAGACCTGTCGTAGCAGAAGAGGGTGAGGTTGTTGATCCAGTTTATTTGGGAAGATATCGGTTGAATTGGAGCATACCTTGTTCTAGACAAGCTGTTTCAATACACTCGCACTGGTACTGAAGTGCTCTCGCATCCTCGATCTCAGACAAGACGGGGATCTTATCGGATATACCTATGGTACAACAAAATCAGACGAAGGAAAAGGACGCCAAGATGGATAAAGACCAGTGTTGCCTTGGACAATAATTACATATCCACAAACAACTTGCCAAAAAGCCAGGCAGGGAGCGATGGCCAGGGGAAGGGTAATGCAGATGGATGAGGAAATGAGCTGGGCTACTTACGATTGTCACCGGCGAAAGCGCGCAAGATCCTAAGCTTGTGCCGTAACATATCGAGCTCGACCTTGACGTTAGGGCCATATTTCCGGGGCAGAAGGGCGGCAAGCCTAGCTTCGATTTCGGCTTGTTGGTCAAGGAGGGCTTTGATGGTGGGATCCAGAGAAGGATCGTAGGGCAGACTGTTGGCTGTTATGGTGGTGGAGGTTGAAGCTTGACCCTGGCTGAGATTGTAACTGTGGCTGTGGCTGTTACTGTGACTATAGCCATGATGAGAGGTGGAGGGAGGAGGTGTATGACCGGGAACGGGAACGGGAGCGGTGATGCCAGAGAGGTCCCGATCTAGCCGGGGCGCGGTCGATGTACCGGTAGTCGCGAGAATGGCCCCTAAGTTTTCGGAGGCCATGGGGGCCTTAGAACGGCCGGCCGGCGCTCCGGTGGCCGCACGGCAGCGCCAAGAGACGGTGGTGGAGACGGTGCGGTGCGGTGCGCTGGGTTTTGCTTTCCGTCCGAGTTATGTTTCAGCAAGCCGTCTTTTTGTTTTTGTTTTTGTTTTTGTCTCTCGCTTCACCTGAGACTGGCTAGTACCGAGGTGTCGGATTGACACACACTCTCCAGCGTAGGGTGTTTCGGCAGGCTGCCGACCTCACCTCGGACTCAGCTCTGTCATTCCCCAGGCACACAGGCACACAGGCACAGGCACAGGCACAGGGCACCGGCACAGCTGATAGCCACTTCCTTCTCAGCACCCTCTGGCCGTTTCCCCGGCTGCGGCCTGCAATGGTTTGTAATCTGGTAATAGATGCTTCCCGGAGTCAGTCCTGATTCTGACCTTGCCCGACTCAGTGGTGCTTCAGCTGATCAGGACGAAGAGCGTGCGCAACATAATTATGCGACAGTCATATGAGATGAGAGTCATTAGATAGAAATAGAGCAAGACCTTATACACGTAGGGAGTGCATAGCGAGCAGCAGGGAAGGGGTGAAGGGGGGAGGGGGCAGGTAAGGATAAGGGTGAGGGTAAAGGTGAAGCTGAGGGTGAAGCTGAGGGTGAGGATGAGTGAGGGTGAAGATGAGACGAGGTACTCTCTTGTTGTGGGCGCGCGCAAGGCGATTGGGTTCGAGGCAAGGCAAGGCAGGGCAAGGCAGGGCAGGGCAGGGCAGGGCAGGGCAGGGCAGGGCAGAGATAGATAAATGGAACCCAGAACAGGAGGGCTGCTGCATGCGCGATTGATTAATTGGGAACTGGACGGAGTGCTTCGTACGCCTGGTACCGATGGTACATCAAGTCGCTCCCACGTAGATTACGGAGAGAAATACATGCAAGGATGAGATGCAGCAGGTGGGGCAACCGTTGGACTTTTTGACTTGGTCTCCCCAATCCCAATCTTGACCACTATCTACATACATACATACATACATACATACATACATACATACTGAACCTTACTACTCCAGGGCTACTACTACTACGACCGCTACTACTTACTACATACTCTACATACCTAGGTAGATACCTACCATACATACTTACTGTACGTACAGCTAGACTGCTAGGCTGCCAGATAATCTCACTGCCACAGCTCGACACCCTCCCGATATCCTTCCCCCCCCCCCCCCCGTTCCTTCTCCATTATAGATGGCGACATTACGGATTAGATAACCCACCCTGGATCTGGCCTGCACTGCACTGCACTGCGCCCACTTTCGGCGGCGCCTCATAATATTTCCAGCTTCAAGACGAAAAGCTCGAAACAGCTTGGAGCTCGCCGAGGACACAAAGCCGATCCCGTCAAGCTCAGATCGCCAGAGCTTGAAAACAAAGTTCTGGAAGCAGTATCGGTACCGTATGTGATCCACCGCGCAGTAGAAGATCCTTTTCTCTCCTATATCACTACTCACCAGTGCAGGTTGTGCCGGGAAACTAATTATTCAAGCTGTCCATGGGCGATAAGACCGAATAAAAGTACCCAAGGATCAGTACTTGAATATTCCGAAATGTCGGTCCCCCGTATTCGTTTTGGATGCCAAAATCGACCAACCCAAAACCACACCACAACACAGCACTTCAAAGCTCGACATGCCGAACCAAAGAAAACAGTACCATTGGTGTATCTTCTTAGCACCGCAACATCCTTGACAGTCGAATCACCCGCGCTGCTGTGGTCTGGCGCCTGCAACTGCACGTCCACACGTCTGCCGGCATGTTTTTGCGCATCAGCTGGTGTGAGAGTGACACGCAGGGAGTGGTGGCAATCATCAGCCCCTCTTATCTATGTACTGGGTGGCCTCTACCAGTAGGACCCTCCTCATCCACCCATCATGCCATACACAATAATCTGGGTCCTCCCAGCTGGGGCCATGCGCCATAGGTCCCCAGGGAGTCACACAGCTCCAAGCGGGTGCGACTCTGGCACACACCGCACAAGACCTCCCAGCCTCTCAGAGCTTCGCTGGGGTTCGACAGTAGGGGCACAGATATCATTCCCTGCACGGTAAATTTGCTTCGTCGAGGCTGTGAGCTACCCTGACTTGCCTCACGAAAATAGATGAGCTGAGATCGAGCTTGAGTTGAGTTCCTTGACATCACCAGCCAGTCATGCAATTTTGTGAGGGCTTAAAAGGGCATACGCGATACAACATAAGAGGCAATACGCAACGCAACGCAACGCAACGCACAAGTTCATAGCCGTTCCGAGGTGCCGGACGAGTCTTCCCGCAACTAAACTGCTATGGGACTCCTCAGGGCTGCCAGTGGCGTATGCCCCCCGTCATCCCATGCCGTCAACTGCGAGGATGTGGGGCCAACGGGAGTATCCACCTGACGATGCGTTCAATGTTCAATGCTGGGGTTTGAAAGTCTCAAGGACCAGAACTCATCAACTCATCAACTGAGACAAACTTACGGTTCCGTACTACAAGAGGCTATCCGTCTACTGTAAAGGGCTTTCTCGTCCTGCTCGACCGAACAACTGTCTCCAAACAACAACAGGACAGCTGGAATGCCCATGCTACAACTTTACCTCAATATCTTTGCGACGACGATCGTTGCTCATCCCACGGGAAAAGTCGGCGAACCCCAGAGACCTCACTTCACCTCACGGCAGTCTACCGGTGATTCCGTACGTTGGGATCGGTTAGGGACTGCGCGACGCAACGGCTACTACAAAGAGACAGAAGGCTGCCTTCCAGAATTACTCCAGAATTACAAAAGCGCTTTCCCAAACACGGCTTAAAATCCGTCCAACGATGCGTGTTCTCATGCACGCGAGGCGCTTCACACCTGGTATGTTGCTGTGCATAGCACTTACAAAGCAACTGAAGCAGAGCGGTCAGCTCGAGCTCACCGGGAATACTGATGACACAAAGCGGTCGGGTAATCTAGGCACGACTTGACAATAATTGACAACAAATGAGGGGCTGTCTCTTCCCTTGCAGGGCCGCGAGCCTCCCGTCTATCGCAACTTGTGAGCTTCAACACTCCTGCTTTTTATGGGATCGCCATCGATTGCGACAATGATTGAGAGGAGAGACGATTGGCTATTCATTCCAGCGGGCCCGGCACTTCCCAAGAGAGCTGCAGCTCCAACTGGCCGGCTTAACAGGCGATACAGGATGTAACTGTAACCACCCCCTACCGAAACCCTTGGAAAATTTTCAACTGTCACACCTATGAAGTCGCCGCGACGAGGAACAGCACCACCATGTTTGATCCCCCGATCGCCGTCATCACTTGAGAACTGCAGCTGAGATGCAACCTGGCAACACTCAGCATGGTCCTTTACGACTCTGACCAGACCAACCTACTACTTCCTATACTACTAGCTGCAGTGAAGGCTGTTCGCTGCCGAGACTACCCAGGTACAGAATAGTTCATCGCCAAATCATTCGGCCTCGGATACTGCATAACAAACCTTTGCCTAAAAGATTGTCATGTTGTATACAGCCTGGCCTTTACCTTAGCCTAATGAGATGGTTCACTTCCTCATCCGATCTGTACATATCTACACGATAGATTAAGCTGCATGCTTATCCGTGGGATCCCTGGAAGTCGGCCGTCCTGTCGCTTCGTCTGGCCGGCCACCGATGCCCGTCCTCCGAAGATTGGTACTTCTCCGCCCTACTGCATGCGTTATTTCAAGCTTCTTTCCACGTCTAAATAGACTATTAGCTTCCAAGGTTGGAGGCCAGCTGGGACGGGGCTCTGCCTAGATGACTAAGTGGCATCTTGCCTTGCCGCTTTCTGCTCGCCTTACATTTCCTCTCAGCTGTTGGTTTCTACCTTCTACTTCGAGTATGTCATCGTCATTGCCCACGACAGATCCCATCTATCCCGCATATGTCGGGCATCTCGCCAGTTGCTGTGTCCGGGTTATGTCCCCCGACGAGGCCACACATCTGTTCCCCCCGTCATATGGAGCACGGCCATGAGCGTCTATAAACGCGCGTCAGTCGAGGGAGACCGGCACTTGAATGAACGATTCGCCGGTGTTTGTGAAGCTGTCTCCCGACGGCCAAGCAATGCAGTGTTCTTGCAGCAGGCGGGACCGCGAGTCCCCGTGGTCGAGCCCCCTTCGGGGAACAGCCCTTTGTCGCTGGGCGGCTAGTTGCGGGGTCTTGCAAGTGTGTCGTCCTCGAGAGGGTGTCTCCATGAGGCTGCAGACGAATGCGTGAAGGGCTTCGTCATCATCTTGACCTCGGAGGTTCAGAGCCTTTCAACTCCACGAAGTTTGCGACTCCTTGGGCTTAGAAACACTCCGGCCAAGACATCGTGGCCCCGACGGGACACAAGCTTCGTGGGGGGGAGGGGGGAACACCACACTGGATGGACCATATACCGTCCAGACACAGATGCATGATACTGAGGCTGGGTTTATACTCTGCACCTCCAGGCCCCCCATGAAAGACATCGGATCGGCCCTTACGAAGCTCTGTCACATTGTTCGTTGTAACCAGTGCCGGGACGTCTAACATCCCGCCCGCGGGATATCAGTACATGGGATACTTCCGAGGGGATGTGGGTACCTTGCACGCTTGGCTATAGGCCCTGCGGCTTGCTATGCGAGACATATTTTTGAAGACTGATCTTGGTTCTTGATAATCTGGTGAGCTCTAGTTGGGGGGGGGGGGCAGAAAGGCTGAACCTCCTCATCCAATGTCCACCTCCTGAAGCTACACGTAGATGGAAGGTGATATTCCAACTATATCTGTCTCAGAGCCACAGTATTGAGGATGACGACTCATCGACCTCGCAGGTTCAAGAGGTTCCCCGCTGGGCTACGAGGAGAGAGGCTTATCTCTCGTACGAGTCGTTCGGAGCCGCTCCAGGCGATATAGTCCCTTGTCTCCTTGGGTCTCGTTACATTGCGATTAGGGTTGAGGGAGGTTGGCACCTGCGACCTGGGTCAGGACTGTAGGACTGCTATCAATGCCGAGCAGACGCCATGTCCTCGTTACTATACGGCCCGGCAATCCACTAGGGGACCCCCCCTCTCAGGGGACCACCCCCTCCTGATGGGTATGGCATGCGACGAGGTCCTATGCGGTTGACAACCACCCGTTCCCGACGGTCTCCACGTAATCATCAGCCGAGCCTTGCTTCCAGTATCACACATGCCGACGCCGGACGAACTCCGCAGGCAGACAAAACTTTTCCTTAGTCCCCCCCCCCCTCCTCCCAGGGGTGGTGCTTTGAGGGGTGGCACACACGTATGTGGCTGGACTTCGTCTTTCTCACTAAAATGACCCTTGGCAACTTGATGCTGCGATCAGCCGAGTTTGCCGCTGTCAAACCACCATCCTCCTCCCCCTCTTCTGAGGCCAAGTTCTTCAGCCACCCACGGCCTGGGAACGCCTGGGGACGGCTGGATAGTCCATCATTTTTTTGACTTGCCGCTGACTTGTTGCAGATGATGCCGTGCTGCTGCAAGTGATCCCCACGCTGATGTGACCCCCTCCTTTCGATGGATGGGAAAGCTCGTCTCATGGACGAGGAGGGTGTCGTCGCTTGTTGCTGCGCATATGCCTCCCCTGAGCCGGCATATGTGGTTGGTCGACCTGGTGCCGCTGGTCCAGCTGATTGGGTTGAGGCCAGCACCGTCTCCTCATCCTCGCTTGGTCAAGGTTGGAGTGCTGCCTTCTTCCTTGTTTTGACGGTAACTTCCGAGAGGATACGATGCTTGGGATGGCATGAAGAGCGCTCAATCGAACCAGAGGCGGGATCTGTAAGTCTGACTTCTGAGGTGACTTACCCCCTGCTGATCAATATGTAGACGAGTGTCTGGCTGGAGAGGGGCGGGGACACCATCACAATCGGCCCTCTGTCGACTGTGGCGGGAACAATATCCCTTTTCATGCAGCACGAAGCAATCACCGTTGGTGGTTCACGGTACTCCTTTTCCCCTCTCCCCTCCGAGTGTTTGGCGGCATGCCGGCGGACCCCAGTGATGAAGATCCTGGAGTCGGATCCTATCAGAACTGGCCTTGGATTTGCGACCATACCTCTCCTCGTGCTCTCTCCCCCGTGGTTGCTTTCTGGACCTATTCTTCTGCCGTGGCTTGTCCGGATCATGATAAGCGAACCTTGACCTTGTGCTTAGCTTATGCGACTCTTGCCACATGGGAGGGGTGGCCAACGATCTTGGGGACTTATGTTGCGCATGATTAGCACACAAGCCGCATAATCACTAGCATTGGGGGAACATATCTTCGCCTCCGAGACTCGGTAGCCGTGTTGTGGTGTGTGGCGAGACACGGCAGAGTTCCATAGCAACGTTGTGGCGTGTCTCAGGGGTCTAGGTAGCCTGTACCTAGCTCTTGTCGATGTCAAGTCTCCTCGGGTGGTACTTGAGGATTACAACCGGCCTTGGAGCATGCACTATATGCATCTGCTGAGATGTATCCTCGCTTGGGGCAGTGTCTCCGGTAGCGTTCAAAGCCGGACCAGAACCTGCGCCCTGTGAGTTAGCAGGTCAGTTCACCAGATGTTTCTTTCCAGGACCTTGGACATTACAGCGTTCGAACCTGGCTTGCTCAGTTCATTTGGACTCTTGGTCCCTTCAGAGTGCTGGGATGAGACCCCTTGGCTGCGGGCCCTTGGACTCCTCGCTGCGCATGCCAACATGAACATTGCTTCCTCGGCTGAAGCCGCCCGATGTACTGTGCTTTGTCTATGTACCGCTATGGACGTATTGTATATGCTTGACATAGCGCGTCTGCACTCGAGCGTGGAGTCTCGCTCGAAATCTTGGATCTGTTGACCCAGAAGATACGAGTAGCTCTGCATTGGAAGTTAGAGATGGCTGGCAAGACTCATAGGTCGAGTCCGTTGATTGGTTTGTCCAGAAAACAAAAATTAACCATCATGCTGGCGCCTTGGCTGCTATGTAATCAATGACTTTTAAAACCTCTTCTCCAGATAGATAGCATGTTGAATGACTAGAAATTTGTCCCTGATCCTGAAGCAACGTCTTGAAAAGGATTGGGTATTTTGCCTTTCGCACGCCTCGCCTCGCCTCGCCGAATTCTGGAGCCAAAAGATGCAAGTCAAAAATAACAGGTGAGTGCGCTCTCCTACTCTTCACTCCACCGCCGTTCCCGCAGCGGCATCTCCTTCCCTTCGGCCTTGCGGCTTCCATCTACCTCTGCCTTCCATGCCCAATACTCCCCAAGTCGGACCTCGGCGTAAGAGGCATAGTCGAAGTCTATGTCAGAGATAGTGGCCTGGATCAGCGCCCAGATGCCCCAGTAGAACCCGGGGACTCCACGGAACAGATCAACTTCGTCCGAGAGCTTCTGTATCTCGGTCTCCTCGTCGTACTTGGGCTTTCCAGGCAGCAGGCTGAAGTACGCCTGTACATACTTGGTGATGAACTCTCGCCGCTGCGACTTGGTTGGCAGCACGTTGAAGTCGCAGTCAAAACCGCCCCACTCGGCAAAGTGGTTGCTGAGATCGAAAGCAGCAGGCGAGGGCACGGCATATTCGTAGTCAATGAAGGTTACAGAGTCGCCGGTGCCAGTTGCGGCGCCATTGCCTGATATGCCCGAGTCTTGTGCGTCTCCTTTGGGCAAGACGATGACATTGCCGCAGAGAAGATCGCAGTGTGCGAAAATCAGCTTGAATTTTGTTAGCTATCTGTCACAAACGGGGGATGTGTCCAAGTGCAAACTCACGCCGTCCTCGCCCAAGCCGGGTCGCTGGCTCAGCTCGGCAACCAGCTTCTCCAACTCGCCCTGTAGCCTCTGCTGCCGCTCTTTTTGGACCGCGGTCCCGGTTGGCAACGCGAATATCCACTTCTGCATGACAGTCCACACATTGGGTGCCTGCTTTTCCGGCGCGGCGGCGTCAATGGCTTCCTGCAAGGTCGTGTACTTCTTGGCTGCCGCGGCCAAGATCTCGGTACATTGCCCGTTCATCTTCTCGCTGACATGCGTCTTCCCAGGCAGGCATGGCACGGTGGCATGCCACTGCGCCAACCGTCCTGCGACCGCCAGGTATATCTCCGGTTTTCTCAGATCATCGGGCGTCGTGACGCTGCCCCGGATGAACCTGTACATCATGCCATTGTCGAAGCGTGCCAACAGATCCGGCGCCAGGCCGTGCTGCATGAGCAGTTCGTGGTTCTGTGTTTCCCGGGCGCGGTCAATGATCAGGTCGGTGCCGTGGCCGTATGCTCGCAGTAGGATTGCCTCTCTGTCGATGTCATCTTTGGACAGCCCCGATCGCTTGTTGACAGCTTTGAGCAGGGTGTTCGTAATGCCATCGGTGAAACGGACGAACTCGAGGTTCGAACCTTCCGATGCCCACTCCGGCCGGAGTGCGAGGATAAGTCGGCGAGCAGACGCGTCGGAGTCGGAGCTGTCGTAGCTTTGGGAAATGTAACGGACCGGAGGGTATTGATCGGCGCCGGGGCCGCCGTCGACAGTGGTGCCGTTTTGGTGTACCATGGTTGGAGAAAGGGGGAGGGGAGCGGAGGGGAGTGGCTGACTTGTGCCGATATGTTCCTAGGTTAGGTAGGCAGGGTCCCTAAGGTAGTCGTGTGTGTGTGACTTTGGTCGGTCTTGGTGGTGTGGAGGGGTTGGAAAAGGGGCTGGCGTCTTTTGCTATAGAGAGATAGGAACGGGCAATGTTGCTCTAGCGCTCTATCAGATACTCTAGTACGTTGTCAGAATGTCAAAAATGTGCCTCTACTTTGAATCTCGTGGTCAGAGTTCATTTGTCTTTGTCTCATTGACACCTCCCTCAACTGTGTGTCCAGGATGTATTGCGACGTCAAGGAGAGACCAAGACGTCATAGGTTTGTGCAGCGCAGCAAACTGGGAGGGACAAAAAGAGCTTACCGTGCAGTTGGACCCGGTATGAGGAGGGGAGCACTGGGGAGGTCACTGTGAGTTAGGACCCGCGCAGAGCAATATGACTATCAATGGAGCTGAAAGTCCCGAGATGGCACAAGAGATACTACAAGATGCCAGGAACGGGAAAGTAAGAGGGACTGACTGCCTCAGGTGCAACAGGACAATGTAGTCTCTTGTTTTTTAGTGAAGTGAACGCTGCAAAGGAAGGGCCACGAGGACAATTTCCTGAAGGAAGACAAGAGGGCAGAAGAGGCAGTTCCTTTGGTAGGAGGTCCCCACGAGTATGGAGTACATTTTGCTAGGAAGAAGGGTTTGCCCCTGTTAATAGCAACCTTGGAAGTGCCCCACAAGGGGTCCAGATGTCTTTCAATCAAATAATGTTGATTGTTGAGGAGGACAACCTTGGAAATTTCCCATGTGAAGATCATGGTGCTACTTAACTTTTGTACTTGGTAGCCAGCTGGTAGAAATAGCCTGACAGCTGCGGGCAGCTGGCGAAGATTATAGCTCCTTTCTTCATAGATACTCGGGTTAGCTAGCAGCAAGGGGTCCGGAATATCCACCCGTCACCCCCCCCAAAAGGTCATCTATAGTACAAACTCCATTCTCTCAAGGTATACTCTTTAAACCGTCCATCATTCTGGTGTTTTAATATCGCAAAGTTGCAGTTTAATCCATTACGGTAATACGAACTCGACATGTGACACGTCCTCCACTTCTATCTCATCCACCCAGAACCATATCAGTTATGATGCCATGCACCATCTATAAGGAACTCAAACATCCGCAATCTATGGGCATATAACACCTCTTGATCAATCTCAGACACCAGTCGGCCGCCTGACCTTGCATACATTGAGATCAGAGAATGGAAACGACCTGACAGGATCCTCCTTTTTTTACGTCTCGACCCGAGCTCACACCTAATCCCAAACCGGCCATGGCTCTACCAGTCCTTCCCAACTCTTCAAACTTCCTCGGCGTGGCTTTGGTCATAAATAGAAATCGTGACGGCCCCAGATTTGTCTTCCACTATCCTCCTCATATTGTACCTGTTGAGGATCGGCTCGAGGGGGAAGACGAAGAAGGCGTCGACGAGGATGACATCTTACTGGAAAGGGCTGCTGGGCCCGCTGATGGCTCTTCGCCCTACAACCTAAACGTTTCGGACCTCATATCATGGAACCAGGATGACCATATCATTACGGATGATGGCACGCAGATCGTGCCGTGGGAACATGTCGCTGGTTTCCCAACAAAGGATTTGGAGAGCATCCTGACCCCAGCAAGAGCATACCATAAGACACTATTCCAGATCTCTCTGGACCCGTTGTACTTTGTGTCGTATCCCATCCACAAGCCTGAGAAGGGAATATGGAAGAAGAGCAGAAAGAACGCCGATGCAACCAAGAAAGAGGACGACCGGATCTCGCCGCACGATGAGGGCCATGACGCCGAAGCCAGTGCCAACGCAGATGAGACCCATTTGGCCCCTGATGCTGACAATGTCGAGGCCAAGGACACGGCAGGGAAATCAGCAGCAAGCAAGCCTACGTCGGCCCAAGAGGAGACTGAGGATAAGGTCAGCTCCATGACCATGTTCAACTTGGTCTTCATTCTCAACCCAAGAAGGCATGAAGCCAAGGACTTGATGGATAACATGTATACCAACATCATCCGCAAGGTCAACAAGGCCTATAAATACGTCCAACAGCGCAGCGACTTCGTATGGAAGGAGTCCAAGAAAATACTGCTAATGAAGGATAGGGCACGCGAAGATAAGCGCAAGATGAGCGTGCTGTGGGAGGAGATTCTGCATAGTTCGTCACTGGCTGCATCGATGCAAGACTTGTACGACGCCATTTCGCGTAACAAGATTGCTGCTCTACAGCTTGATACTGGCGAGGGGACCATCACTCACTCCGTACAGATCCCCGTCCCCTTCCACATCGCCGACCTGCCACCCCAGGACCGTGAGGACGACAATCGTGGCCTATGGATCACGACGGCAAACTCGTTTGTCGGCGATAGCGGTGCTTTTGACGAGCCGCACTATTTGGACAAGAACTTTGCCATGCTTCTCATGGACGATGACAAAAAGATCATTTCAGAACTCTCCGCCGATCCGGACGAGACCACCCTCTCCATGACCGAATTCGTCCGCCACTCTAGACCAACCATGTCCTTCCATCAAGTCGCCCAGCAGACCAACAACATCCTCACCCTCGGTCAGGTGCGCAAGTTCGCTCAGCACTTCATCTTCTGGCGGCGGGCCATTGCCATCCCGCCGCTGCACGCTAGAGACGTGTACATCCTCAGCCCGAACGCTGACATGAAGACGCTGCCGCGCGCGAGTGATATATGGGCCAGACAGTTCCCCTTCGCGCCGGCCCTGCCCACCTTCCTCGCCGACCTGTCCGCGGCGCCCAGACCGTACAAGTGGTTCTGCCCGTCTAAGAGCTTCCGGCCGAGCTATCTGCAGATGCTGGCGTGGCTCATGCGCGGCGGGTGGGTGACGCAGCTGTGCACCTTTGCGTATGTCATCGTCTGGCCCGAGATACTGTACGAGGTAGAGTATGCACTCGAGGCAGAGGAGGTCACCAAGGCGAAGAGGGCGCAGGTGGCTGCCGTGGATGACTTGGAGCACGGCTCACCGGACAAGACTGCCAGCGTGCTGCTGAATGTAGAGAGGAACCGGAGAGGCAGCAAGAGCAGCGACATGATGAGCAGTAGCATTGGTGACCTCGCGTCCTCAACATCAACGCTCCAGCAGCCGGACAGTGCAACCGGCGGTGGTGGGCTCGAGAGGAGCATTGGCGATCTCAGCGCCATCTCGATCAGCGACAAGGACCAGCCATCGCCCCTTGTGCCCTCGTCACCTTCGTCTTCAATCCTGAAAGACCCCACGCTCGCATCTCCCGTCGCCCAGTCCCCCGCATCGCCCGGCCCCAACAACAACAACAACAACCGACCGCAGCCCCAGCCCACGCTCGCCGAGCAGGTCGCCGAGAAGGCGCGCCTCGAGCGCATAGCCGACAAGCTGGCCCGCGAGCTAGCCGAGAAGGCGACCACGCACGCGCGTAAGGTGGTGCCCAGGGCGACGGACCACCCCAGCATCAACAGCGCCCCGCACCTGGCCGACCTGAGCCCCCACGTCATACTGGACGCCAAGAAGGCGACGGGCAAGGAGTCGCTCTACCTGTCGGCCATCGCGAAGCGCCTCAGGGAGAGGAGGACCGAGGCCCCGCCGCCGTCGTCCAAGAAGGCCACCGCGGACACCACCAAGTCGAGGACGCACACTGCGGCCACTACCGCCACGGCTGCTGCTGCTGCTGCTGCTTCTTCTTCTGCCACTGGTGGGAAGGATGGGAACAAGGGCGGCGGCGGCGCTGGTGCTGGTGGGGGCGACTGGGACGAGCACGTGGCGAATATGTGGCCCGTCTTCTGGAAGTACTTCAACGGGCGGTCCGCGCTGGAGAGGATCGCGCTGCAGCAAGAGCTGAAGAGGAAGGAGGTGTGGAACTTGTTGACAGCTATGAGTGAGTACTTGCTGTGTACGAGGCATTGGTAGGGAATTGAAGAAAAGGGTGAGGGTACTGTCCTGCTGCTTCGGTAGTTCGGGATTTGGATCTTATCTCGCAACAAGTGGGTGCCCAAAATAAGGATACCGGAAGTCCAGGGAGGAAGCTGTCTGTCCCCATTGAGGCTAGCTAGAGGCAGCACACTAGGAGCACATTTAGAGCTAGGGGCCTGCGTTGAGGAGGTGTCTTGTCCCGAATCAACAAGGGGATCACATAATCACGGGAACGCATTGCAAAAATATTTGTGTGTTGGATTCCAAACTAAATACTGAGCGAGCAATCCAAAGAGCAAGCGTATTGTTCCTCAGTACGAAACAGCCCATGACCCTGCCTGCCAAACTGGTATCATAATGTAAGCAAGAACGATCTGTAGTAATAACTGAAAATAAACCAATATGAACCCGCCCCAAATAAACCTAACGAAAGAGTATCAAAGTTGGGTGGGTGTGTGATGTGACGACAAGAATCTATAGCGCGGAGGCCTATTCCAACTGCGTCAACTGTCGGTGGCCTCATTAGGGGAGGAGTTGGGTGGGGTAAGGTATCTCGCGAACCCGGAAAGGACGAGAAGAAACAGTCACAAAAACGCCAGTATGTTGCCCTTCCCCGAACACCTCTCCACGTCCGCCTATGCAAGCAAGAGCAAATAGTCTCAAAATGATGATGAAAACAAGACATGCATGTGGGGTTCCGCTGACATAGAAACGCAAGCGAGGGGACCATCGAGGCCTCTGTGTGAAGAGCATCGCGGATACTCGAACTCAACCCCAAAACCCGTGAGTAAGCCCAGATGAGCATAGCAAGCATGACCAAAGCCGGATCTATGAGCCCATATCCATGAATTCATCTTCCTCGTCAAAGCTGTGACGATTGAACTTTATGTCCTCGGCTTCGTCTTCCCAGAAGGTGTTGCTGTCCAACATATCGTTGCCAAGGTGACCATTTGCGCCGCCATCTGGGCTGATGGAGTTCATATCGGTGCCAGGATCTGCACTGCCGTTGAGAGGCTCGCCCTTGTAGTCGGTGTGGTGAGGCACTCTTAGACCAGTTCCAGCCGCTCGTGAGTAAGTGAATTCGGCTCCCTCGTTCTTGGCCATGGCCTCGAGCAACTCGGTTTGCATCCTCTTCTCGTCTTCGGTGATGTCAAAAGGAGCATGACCGCCAAGCTCGTGGATGATGTTTACGAGCTCCTCTTCTTGCTGGATCTTGGTTTGCAGCATCCACATGAGATCGCGTGTCCAGCTTACGGCACCATTCAGGATGTCACCTTTGTTGGGGCCTTTGTCTTTCTCCTCCATCGGTAGACCTGTGGTGATGTTTCCTGCAGCTCCGGTCGTAGCTCGTCTCGCTCCAGGACCCGCCAATCCAGATGTGGCTGGTGAGTTGCCAGAGAGTGTCGGCGACATTGGACTCCCGTTGGTGATCATCTTGCGGATCTTCTCGTCTTCCAGTCTGTGAGTCGGTACCAATTTACTGAGATCCTGGATCCTCTCGTTGATGTTGTCCCGTCTCCGTCTCTCCACCAGATTGTGAGACTCTCGCCGACGCTTCTTTTTGGCTTCTTGTTGCGAGTTCAGGGCATTTGCCTGGCCTAGCTTTGCGGGCATAGATGTACCCTTCATCAAGAATTCATTGATCTGGTGAGTTCCATGCATTTCGGTCTGCAATGGTGAAGGCAAGCCCGACCCAGGGAATGAAGTCATACTGTTCGGTGTATGTGCCCATTGACCGGAGGGTGCTTTGGCATGATGAGCTCCACCTGTCCGTATTGGCTGTGCGCCGAACCCATCTTGAGAGCCCATGGACAGGCCCAACGCGCCCATCTTGGGAGTAAGTGGACTTCTAGCGTTGGATGCCTTGCGCTGCATGGCCTGCGCCTGGAGCCTTTGACGAGCCTGGATGTAATTTGAGTCGTTGGGATCCTTGGCCAGCCCGTTGGCCAAGGGTGAGCCGCCGTAGGATACGGGCGACTGTATTGTGTTACCGAATGGTTGAGCATGCATCGAACGGTATTGTCCCAGGTTCTGCATGAAGGGACTCTGGATAGGATCTCCATCGGGTGTATTCGAGTAGCCCTGTATGTGTGATTGTTCGATTGGCACGCTTTGATGAGAGTTGTAAACGCCTCCGTTCTGATTGTAACCCATATTCATCTCGTTCATACCACCGAACTCTTGATTCTGCATGCCTGAAGCTGCATCAGTCGGGCTCGCCAAGCCCTCTAGCAGCTCGTCGTCGCCGAATACAGCTGAGCCACTCGAGAAGGCGTTGTTCTGGTTGTTTGCATCCGCCCCGAAGTTCTGCTGGAAGCCTTGGTTGAAGTTCAGATCGTTGGGGTCGATGCTTCCGCCACCACCGTGGCTTCCGCCAAATTGATGGAAACCCTGCTGGGTCATTTTTGATCGTATGTAGATAGGGGCTCGATGTCGAGTTTGTGGTCCTTCCGGAGCTCGTCGAAAACGGTGACTTAAATGACCGTTACGCTTCGCAGCCGTAATCGTGTGGTGAAATAATCTGCGATCAACTGTGAAAGAAAACAACGTTAGCTCTTCGAGCTCAATGAAAGAATGAAAGCATGGTGATGAACATAAACCCGGAGCAAAGTCCCTGGGTCCGGCCTCTTGAGTAGTAGTAATGGCCGGGCCGCCTGGTAATAGCCAGTTCGAGGCTCCCTCTGGCATTATGTAACGGCGACATCCGGGCACTCTGGGTGTGGCAAAATGGCAGCTTGCCTTTGAAATGGCAGCAGGCGGTCCCTCAGTTGTGTGAAGTGCAGAGTGAATTACCTACCGAGTAGAGATCGGGCAAGGTGACTCAAGATGTGGAGGGCGGCGTCCAACTTGCGGTCAGCGAAACCGGGGAAGTCATAGTCCGGGGGTGCCGATTCCATAGGGTTTCTCGTCTGCCCATTTTGCGGAAGGGAAATTGGGGAGAAGGTGTGGCAAAGGAAATATGACACTTACTATAGGCAGATTTGGAGTTGAGTTCTGAGGATTCGGTGGATTTGGTGTGTGTAGGACTCAACGGCAGTCCATCACCCTCTGAGGCTGTACTTCGGCCAAGTTCTTGGTGGGGCTTGGCAGCGTTGAGATTCGGGCGTCGGTCAGAGGAGGTTGTGTGACGAAACCGATGATGACTGCTGCGATCCCGGCGAGTTGCAAGGCTGTAATAGGCAATCACAGGGAAAACAAACGGGAGAGAAGAGCGACTCGGTTCAAAGTAATTTAATCGAGGAGATGTTTGTAACGAGACGATTTCCTCTTTCTTTGCCTGCCTTCTGGCGAGTTGATGAGTGGGCGGAAAGGGCGGAAAAGGCGGGATGTGCGGGCGAATCAAGCGTGGCTGGGCTGTGATCCGTAACAGTAATCAGTACAAAATCAAGGACAACTTGAGGTCTAAGCAGCTAGCTCGGTTGGAATATTGCGCGGCAATTACCCTTGAGACGGAAGAACGAGGTCGTGGACAGTAATAATTAAGAAACAAGGTGGAAGAGAACTCACTGGGTCGTGTGGGGGAGCAGGGAAAGTTGAGTTGAAGTAGTGTACGTTGCGGGTTGCGACGGGCGGAATGCCAACTGGGTTGTGGGTTGTTTGGTTGTGGGTTTGAATGTAGGTTTGGTGGGTCGTGGGTCGGTGTCTGGTCGCTCAATCTGGAGAAGAGAGATGAAATGCTGGGGTTTTCTGGAGAACGGACAAGGATGATGACAGTTCCCAAGTGGGCACAGACCGCGGATTAATCTGTGCGTTTGGTCTCCCACTTTTTTGGAGGGTGGGGGGAGGCCACTGAGGGGTTGTGTTGCCCGGAGAAGCTTAGCCTCGGAGAAGTTCCCGACGACGATGATGAGGCAAATAATGGATGATGGCGATGGCGATGGCGATGGTGGTGGTGAGGGTGATGATGGTGATGAAGGACCTGTTGCTAACAAGAAGACAGAAAGTCCTATGAGCAAGCAAAGAAAAGAAGGCGTTGACGCGGACGGAGTGTCCTTGTTATCAGTTTCCGAAAGCGACGGAATGATGTCGGATGGTATGGTATGGTATGGTATGGTATGGTATGGTATACACAGTAGTATATGTATGGTGTGGTGTGGGTGTGCACTGGAGGTGAGATGGAGTGGTCAGTAGGGCAATACATCAATCAACCTTGATGTCCTAATGCAACAGTGATGGCCAGGATGCCCACCACAAACTTCCAAGATTGTCTTGCTGGAGGGACTACGGCACTGGCGCTGCTGACCTGAAGGCTTGAAAGTGATATATGACCTGAGACAAAGACGAACGCGCCGGACGCCAATCTTGTCTGTTATCTTTCTAAAACAGGAGCCCACGCCGATGATCCGATCTTAGCCTCTAGTCTGCATGGCAATAAGTCAGTCAAACTTCCGACCTTGTCTCCGCAGCGTGCGCAATCCAGATCGCAAGGTTCGCCCTCGGTGTAACAAACTCAACGGAAAAACAAGGATGGGCCTACCTGCCTCTGTTCCAGTGAATAGGTGGATTATATTTCCCGGCTCCCAACGTCGAGGACAAGCTTGGCTGCTTGGCTGCTTGGCTGCTTGGCTGCTTGCAAGTCTGATGGCCGAAGATGTACAAAGTAACATGTACTGCACAAGTCCGCAGTAGCAGCGCTTCACAAACGTCGCGGATTGGTCGTGATCTCGATCTCCGCTCCGACGCTTGCCTCTTCCTGTCGAATTAAATGTCTTTGCTTTGAGGCCGTCACTTTTCGAAACGTCCAACGTTCGGCCAATCTTATTTAGTTTGTTCCTTCTGCTCGTTCGTCTCTTACTAGTGCTTGGGCATGGTGATAAGAAGCTGTAAATCGCGAGTTGACTTTGATGGTGCCGTTCCGGGACATGGATAACACAGTCAAGGTTGAGGTAGTGAATCGCGAACAGAGATGATAGGTAGCACGGGTATGTGGGTTGGTGCCTGTTGGGGTCTGTTTGTCTCTTTTCCTGGTCAGCTACAGACAAGAACGGGGCAATGCGGCGGCGTCATAGGCAACTCTCTGTGGCAAGCCATGATGTCCCTGGTACAGGTCCAGGTGCGAGAGTTCGGGGCTCACATCACACCATAGCCGTGGACTGAAGTAACTCACCAAGCGTTCTCCTCCCTTCCTCGGGGTTGAGATCAGTTAACGGGGGAGGGCAAATGGTTCGATATGCCGGCTGCTGGGGAACTTTCACGCCCGGGAGCCAAGTCGTATATATGATAACTCAGCCACGGCTTGGGATGGACACAGGATATACGAGTTCGGGAAATGGTACAGTAAGTACTTAGGACACAAAAGAAAGACAGGACATATGGACATGGATGTATCTCGAGGACCCATCACTTAAATACTCTCTACACTAGATTGACGGTGCTTCCTACGAAGGAAGTCATGTACTCAGGTCCTCTTCTCGATGCTCGTGTCTTCTGACTTTGGATAGACAAGGTGCGGGAAACAGAAAGACAGATGTCGTCACATAGTCCCAGTCTGCCCTACAGTATGCATCTACTCTTTGGGAGTTTGGCCGGGAAGTTTTCGTGCTGGAAGGTTACGATACAGTGATGATACAGTATGGGCATTTTCGGGGAGGATTAAAAGGGTGGCGGTGGTGGGTGGCAGCAATAAAGCCAACGTGACTCATATAGCTGGCCAACCTAAGACATCTATCACACCAAGAGCAAGAGCAAGAGCAAGAGCAAGAGCAAGAGCAACAGACGAGAAGGACAAGAAGTAACAGCCCTCTTCTCCAGCTCTTCCAGCTCTTCTACGTAATCCAAGACGTATTCAACTTCACCAGCGGCAATATCGGCCACAAGAAACTGGTATCTCAGCCACCCTCGCTTTGTTGGCTGGATACATCATAATCATGCCTATCTGGAGCAGTGATAGATTGTCTTAGACCGGTTCTATTTCCGGAGCAGCTCAAAACGCCTTCGACCCTCTTGAAGTCCGGCACCGTGCTCGACAGCATCGCGCTGTCGCCACAGCCGAGATTGTTCGGGCACCAATAGGCAAAAGAAGCAAAAAGAAAAAGGTGAAAAAAGACAAGAAAAAGGAAAAGCTGGACAAGGCCACGAATCAAGCTTCACGCCGCGTCTTCGCAACAAACCCCACGGCTGATGCTCACGGTCATTGTAGGAAGCATTGCCTGCCCCGAATCTCACTGTCCGGTATGCGGGTCTAGGCCTTATGGCCTGACAGAAGGGTAATCACCTTGGCAGGCTTAAATTCCAAATCGAGGTATTGCAGTTGCGGTCTCGGGGCTGGAAGAGAGGGAACGGATGATCATGGGATTATTGAATTACCATCTTTCGGCCAAGAAATACTATGGTGGTCTCCAAGTGGACCTAGACTCACGTCGTCGCGGGCTAAGAATGGTCATGACCCCCCTTTCCATAGCCAAACAAGCTGAGATGGCGGGTTGTTGCAGGAATGTGAGTGAGGTTGAAGCTGTTGGTGTGGGTGTCGGGGTGTGTGTGTCAAGGGTCCAAGACGAACCTCGAGGACTGCTGTCACTGGCTGTCATCAGTCAGTAAGTCAACATGTCCAATAAGCTTGGGTCGGGCTTAATGTGGCCTTTTCAAGTGCCGCTGCAATGGCACGGGCACGAGCAAGGGTAGCACGGGGCACCTCGCGGCCTGGACCCCGAACCTAGACCCGCTATAATCCTGGGAAGGTAGCACTGACGTCTCAAACTCAACGTCTCTCCATCGTCATTGTGGGTGTCCCATACTGTGTTGTAGGGCGACATCGAGACACACACCACCTGCTTGACTTCTCTGAATCCTGTCACATTCACGGCCTATACTTCACCTAGTAGGCATCTGTACCGCCTTATCGCTTAACCTTTGTGTCTACCAGCCTTCGCCTCCAATTACTGTACGCGCGTCTGCCCAGGCTGCCGAGAGACTTTCGTGTTTGACTACGTTGCCTGACCGCATATGAAGCCGCAGCTCGCTGAGACAAAACGAACGATCGCACGATAAGCGCCCCAGATCTGCAGAACCAAAGAATCCCCCGAGTTTGATTCAAATCCCAAGCACGCAAGAGCACAGGATACCGTTCCGACCCGCCCTCTAAATCCTCACGTGCTCTGCGTCCGCCCTCCTACAACCGGATCGATACTTGCAACAGATAAGGTGGTCACTTCTCCAGTCGCAGCCTTGTACCTGCTGTTCCACCAGCCCACCCTAGCGGCCCTCTATCTCGCCTCTCCCTTACGCATACATCAACACTGTCCAATAGGATCGTGCGCTTTGAGCATCCTACACCCCTTTCTTCGACCACAGAAATCACAAGCCGGGTTCTCGATAACAGTCACTTGGAAGAGGGTCACTCGACACAACTTCGCGACACTATATTGTTCGGGCGAAGCTCTTGATCCTGGACACTTGTCATATCTACACTTGCAAGGAGACCCCCGGAACGCTCGGAACGAAGCGAAGGAGTTGCTGGAATCCTAAAATGGCATCAGCATCGTTCAGGGATCAGATGAACGCGCTGGGCTGGTCGCGGCGCGGTCAAGACGAGCCCGTGAACACCTCCCAGCAGACTGGCCTACTGTCCTCAATACAATCACTGAATCCTTTTGGCGACCGTGGCTATGTGCGCCTTCCCACGACCGAGGGCGCTGGTGCCCCACTGCCGGCGCCATCACGGCGAGAAGAAGAGGAGGGTTGGCTTGCATGTGAGTCGTTGATCGTCACTCGAACTTCATCCTCCCTCAGAGAGTCTCAGTTGCCCTTGCGGAAAGCCAGTCGACCATCAGAGCCTGGACCGGCCAGCGATGAAAACGGGTACCGCACGAGGGCGTCAGTCTCATTGCCGCACATAAACATGCGGTTCTGGACTTGTTGATTGTGCTCCTCTGTTCAAATCACTTTCTAGGAAGGAGGCTAACGTTGTTGCCTCCGGGCTAATTTCTACAGTGAGTCGATGGGATCGATTACTCATTTTCGGTGCTTGTAATCTGGGAGCTCTCGTCTGCTTCGTCATCTGCTTCGCTCTGTTTCCCGTTCTGTCACTAAAGCCACGGAAATTCGTCATTCTGTAAGTTCTCATGTTTCCTTTTTGTACCATGTGAACGTTGCATGGTAGCGCACTTGCCGCTATTTCCATGTGCTCCAAGGAGGTATACCCCATAGTACCCCCCCCCAAACCCATGGGGTTTTCTTATCGGACCCGCTCGTCCTCTAAGGCAAACAAACTTGGTCTCCTGCAGCTACCCGTCTTGCATAGGATGTCGATCTTGCATGACAAGCCGAGCGATCAGTCCCGCGCCCGGTGACTGGTGAAGGTGACCTGCAAGGCACAATCCTCCTCCCAGCCTGTTTCGAACATGCTCCTTCTCGTACCCAATTGTGGACATGACTGACTCACAAACTTGCTTTCAGATGGACTCTAGGCTCGACGCTGTTCCTGGCATCCTTCGCGGCTGTGATGGGCCCTATGACCTACGTCCAACATCTGCTCTCAGGACAACGGCTTCCTTTTACGGCCGCCTACTTTGGATCGGTGGCTCTTACACTCTACTTCTCCATGGGGGTGAGTCATCCCCTGGTCCCTGTCAACCGAGTGTGCAGAGCATGTCGTTGTAGTGTTCGCAACGTGGCTGACACAAATTCTTTGGCTGCTTCAACAGCTTCACAGCACAATTCTCACCCTGTTTTCTGCCATCATCCAGCTCGCCGCCTTGGCATGGTACCTCGTCAGCTACTTCCCAATGGGATCAAGCAGCTTGCGTATGGCTACATCTTTTGGCGCCCGGAGAGCCGCGACGTGGATGACGGGCTAAAATCTAAAATGGACCCCCGCCGCATACTTTTCAAAAAAAGCTCGTGGCAAACGATACGCGGCGAAACTTGGTTCTTGGAGAGATGGTGTTTTGGTTGGCCAGCATCATATTACCAACCATGAGGCTCGGGCCTAGACCTCTTAATTGCGAGCGTGAGGCGTACGGTGCATGTATGTTTCAGGAAGCTAGGAAGCCAGGGCTGGTTAATGGTAGTAACATCGGCGAACATACTCGTGAAGGGCATCCCATATGGCCATGGCCACGGAAATACTACAAAAGGGGAGGCGTGATAGAGGTCATGCACGATCATCAAAATGTAACATATCCACCCGTTTCCGCATTTCCGAACGACGGATGCACGACATAGCCGTGGCGCACTGATCAGCCATGGCTGGCTGACTGAATAAATGGTTGGCGCAGAGCGCGGCTATCCCGGGAATATGCACCTCACGGGACGCTTGCTAGACCCCCCAGATGAGACATTGCCCTTGCAGGCACTGCAGCATGCTATCACGGCGCATATAAAAGTCAGAGGGGATCCTGTTTTCTTTGGTGGTGGGGAGGTTGTAGCGAGTATTGTACATACATATACGTGAACATCACCGTACAGTACCAGTCCCCGTCCAACATAACGTAGCTACAGTACAGCGACGCATCTTCAAGTTGGCAAACCGCCCGAAAGCCACACCCCACCTTCTCCGAGGCAGATACCCGGAGATATATACCCGGAAATGCTTGAGTTGGAAATGCCACCCCATCTCTGTCTCGCTTCCTTGGTTATGCAAATGAATGGTGGGCGTCACGTGGCGAGTTGGGCATCCATGCCTTCTTGTAATGGGGTTGTTTGGAGTTTGCATGGACACTCCTGCGCGCCCCCTTTTCCCCGGTCTTCCCTCCGTCAGGAGTGAAGGTTGTACTGTCAGATAGACAAGAACGAAGTGCCTGTGAGCATAGGGCTCGTCCTGGAAGGCGGAGAAGAGTAAATAGACCTTGTTCACGACAGTGAAGAAAGAGGGAGATGGGCTTCAGGGTTGGGCCAAAGTGTTACTCGCTTGGTGATTAGTACGAGAAACTACAGCTACAGTACAATGCCTGTTCGCCTGGTTATATTATACACAGACAGCGAAAACCCATGGTTTAATGCCCATCAAACGGGCGTGACAACGTGGACTGGGTAGTTGAATAAGCCATAACCAACTTCTGCGCACTGGATGTTCCCGGATGGGTTGACTGGTCGTCGGGCAGTATGTTAGCAGGGAATGGCTGGCGCACGTAAGGAAGGGTGGACCGATGGGTGACGCTCTTCGATGGTGATGGACGATAGGTACTTGTAGTAACCTTGAGTGCTTCTGCTGATTTGCACGAACCCCGGCAGCATAGCATGCGTGCATAATAGAGGCATGTTCCAGGGTTGGCACTGACTGTAGACACATGGCGTTCCAAAGTCAGATACACCTATGCCCCTACAGCGACGCCCCCACGCGCACAGGTCTAGGATCAGCCTAGAAGTCTGTCTTTCCGAGAAGAATCCGGCTGGCTGTTCTTGACAATTGTGGTTGTCAACCCTACTCGGGTTCAGTTTTGTCTTGCAGGATTTCAGAAAGCTCTGCTGAAACGACAGCGGCTTTGGGTTTGGGGGTGGGGTAGGGGTACGGAAAACCTGTCGCTGCTGATGAAGAGTGATGATGATAAAGATGTCCCTAGGGTGGTCCGCCGTTCAGAACGTGCTCCGATATGCACATTAAATCCGGCCCGGCCCCCGTTTACCCCCGGTCCCCCGATATGCCGAGCATAAGAAGAAAAGAAAAAAAATGGATATGAGGATTTGCTCTAGTATAATAGCCGTGACCCTCCGAAGTACCAGCCATTGTGGCAGCCTCGGCACTGATAAGGAAAAAGGAAGATTGAAAAAAGGTGTACTCACATATGGCCTTGAAGCCCTATGTTATCTTGTCCCACGTGGAGTGAACGACGGGAGAGGTGCGGCCGGGCAAGCCACATCAGTTGGGTTTGACAAGTCCCGGGCAGTTCCGCACCTCCATCATCACTCTTTATCTCATGTTCGTAGAGCCAATGAGTTCGTGTGAACTCTTGGACTCACAGTTGGATTCAGGATTAGATATCTCGCACAGCAAAGTAGTCTCCAAGGAACAGGAGTTAGCTGTCCGCTAGCTGCCAAAGGAAGAGGTCAAACTCTGCTGCCAGTTTCTATTATTGCCGGGCCACTCGTGGACGTACACACACGGTATGTATACCCAAGGTTTTGCAGCAGACTCACTCTGTCTGTACTGGACGTTTGATGATCTTCAGGGGTTTTCGGCGATGCTATACCACCATCTGTAAGACCACAAGCCGGTGTTACGAGGACTGTGCAGCTTCGCCATTTGCCCAATAGGGTGCTTGGACGACCAAAGCTCTCCGTGCTATATAGTGAGCTTGTGCCCTCCAATGCTGTGGGCGGTAATGCAGGTTCGTCAGCCTGCCGGGTTGTCTTGGTAGGTAGGGCTTGCCGACGTTGCGAGTGTTTCAATAGCTTGTTACATTGTTTCGTTGGTGATGTTACCTGGCCCTCCAACCAACTTTCACCGAGCTTTTCCTCTGGCTACAAAGCATCCAACTGCCAGACAGCCACACAGTTGTTCTGAACATCCAATGCGAGCTGCCTGGCCCGGCGGGGTCGAGGGTCTTGAGACAATGAGGTACCAAGTTGCTTGTTTTATGCTCAGCAATGCGTTTGTCGGGCGCGGTGTTCCTTCGTGCCACTCTCGGGTGCCCGGGAAGCGGGCAGACAGACAGCTTTGAAATTAGACGCAGGTTACCCCGCCATGAGGATGCATGTGAGCTGATACTTGCCTGGACGGAGAGGAAGGTGTTCCCCAATGGGTTCAGACGCCTGTACTGTTTGTTACATGCGGGGACCACATTCGGTAATCACTAATGTACCTGAGTACCTACCTACCTAGGTAGGTAGGTATGTAGTCTACCAAGTTGGACATTTGGTTAAGATAAAGCTGGGTTGGTCCAGCCCTGGAGGTGCCTTGACGATTGGACTCCAGGATCATGGTTATTGAACCAAGAGCACCCAAGTTTGTATTATCATCAGTCATGATGCCTACAGATCCCCATGGTACCTATAGTCTTGACTTGTCTTGACTGGGATTTTCTGGAGAGAAGGGCTGTGGACGGGTAAAAAGGGCTGCCTAGGTACCCCCGGGCTGGAAGACAGCCCTGGGACGGCAAGGCCAATAGCGACAAAGTGCCGTTTGTAGCCCGTACCGCCGTGGCATTCGAGACAACCATGGTCACAGACAGCGTTGCTACCTTGGAGGTCCCAATTGTCACGGACAGCATATGTTCAAGTCAGTAAGAGTGATATTAAGTTTGGTTAGATACTTGAGTAAGTACCTAGGTGGTCTACTACTGGATTCTGCTGCATGAGGCAATAAAGAAGAGTGAAGTAAATCTTGGAAGCAAAGTAGAGTGGAAAGTGAGTGCATACCTAGTGTACTTGCTTAGTCGAGTACCTAGGTAATCTGTGGACTACAGTCAGTACGTACTAGGCCCAGGTCCAGGTCCAGGGCGGGACACGACCAGTCCAAAGTGCTGCAGCTGCCAGCCCAGCACCCAGTCAGTGACTTATCGCTCGTACACAGCGGATAGCGCGAAGGTGCGGGCACTTGCCTCAAATTTTTCTTACGGCCACACAAAAATTCATGCAGAACTTTGAGCCTTTCTCCTCTTCGACATCATCCCCACGATCGGTTTTCCTTTTACCCTGCCCTACTCCCACTCCTTCCTTTCTCCCGAGAGTGTGGTCCTGTTTGTTTCCTTGCGCAAAATCTCTCGTATCGAGGGAGGGGTTTTTTCTGTGGACAACCATTAGGTACGGAAACATCATTTGAAGAGCATTCTTTGGTGTCAGCTTCCCTCGTCAATCGCCGACAGTACCATTCTGCACTGCACCGCGCACCGCACACTACCTACGGCAACGGACATCTCGACGCCCACAGCCAAACCGACGTCCTGCTCTTCACTTCCGAATTCCCGGATCTAGCTCGACATATCACGACTTTCATCAGTCTCGGTCCCCCGTTTTCTTTTTGATCACTACAGGTGCCCCCGCCTGCCGAAGCAAAACCAGAGGTACGGAGTGCATCGAACAATTTTATTTTCCCTCCTTCCAAACCCGCCCCAACCAACCCGACCCAACCAAGTTCGACATTGAGCTCACGTCTTCCTCCTTTACAAACAGGGACGCATTGCGCATCTTTCCTACAGCAGCATCCTATACGTCGCTCGGAATACGCGCCAACTCGCGAAAGTCACATTTGATTTTCACTTTTCAGTCTTGTGGTCTCGCAGAAAAGTACCAAGCGCCTTCTTCCACGACATTGCTCTGACGACCCTCGGTTGAGGCGTGCCTAGGTCGAGGATCTTATTGACACCACCAACCACTTGCCCGAGCTGGGCTGCGACTGCACATCGCTGTTGCAGGCCAACCCTATCCACAGTGTACTGTAATCACAGTCACGCCAACGTTAGCACATCGCTGCAAACAGAAATTATGTCGGCTGCCGCGACCTTCTCCTACGCGCAAGCCGCGAAAGGCGAAGCCCCGGTTTCAACGAACTCACAATCTGCTGCAAACTCTAGCCAGATGGACCTACATGCCAAAGATGACTCTAGCTCGGTGACCACGGCCGCCGATGCCACCGCAAACACCTTCTCGACAACCTCGGAGGCTTCAGAATCGGCCAAGAGCTCGCAAATGGAGGTGGAAGTAACCGCTTCGAAGAACACTTCCGAGGTCGCCAACACCGGCGATTCCGACGCCGCGGACGCATCTCCAAAGGACGAGTCCTCGCCTGCAACCCAACCAGACGAGGCCCCTGAGACCCCTTCGCAAACTACGACAAGCGAGAAGCCAGCGCGCTCGTCCAACCGCACCAATGAGCCCACAGATTCCAGAAAGGGACGCAAAGGCAAGAAGGGAAGGAATTCAGAGAAGGAGTCCGAAGGCGACCAAGCCCAACAGGAGCAGGAAAAAGAAGTCATCCCCGTCAAGCTCACCGAGGCGCCGCCCCCAGCAGTGAACATATGGCAGCAGCGTGCCACCGTTTTTGCCAAGGCCAAGCCTGCCAATGGATCCCCCGTCTCAGCGGGCGCTGACGCATCAAGCATGATTGCTGCGCAAGACTCAACCAAGGAAGGCAGCAGCGCCGAGGGTGCTGATGCTCCAGGCTCTGAAACCGGCCGCCCTGCGAAGTCCGCCGATGGATCTCGCTCTCTCGACCAACGTGCTCGCCGGAATCCCCGGGGAAGTAGGGTGGGTGAGCAATCCACGGGCAGCAACCCACCTCCTGTCGAGGATGTGACACTTTGGCCCACGCCGGACACTGCTGCCACCACCTCTGAGGACACCAAGCGCAAGGGCTCTGTGGTGGAGACGGATTCTTCTCCCAAAGAGAAGCAAGAAGATGCTTCTAGCAAGACATCCCGACCCAAATACAATGTCAAAATGGACATCAACCCTTCAGTCAGGTGGGAAACTCAGATGCCTCAGTCGCGTACCGTAAGCAGAACTCGTGGTGGTGGTCAGCCTGGACGGAGTTCAGTCGGCCGAGGTGGTCATGCTTCATCCGCAAGCATGTCCGGCGAGAAATTGCAAGGCGCTGAGGCGCCCGCGCCCAACTCAACAGGTGATTCTCAAGGAAAGTCGAGGGAAGAAGTTGCGCCACGCACCAACACGGTGCCGTCCGAGAAATCTAAGAGATTCTCTGAAAACACTCAAGATGTGCGAAAGTCTTTGCCTTCCGGGAACCGTGGATCTTCTGCGGAGTATGCCACCACCAAGAATGGGGCCACCAAGGGTCCCAAGAACGATTCAGCTCAAGGCTTTGGCGGACAGCAAGGCCCCTCGAGAGCCGAGGGTGCCGACCAAGCAAGAAAGGAGGGAGGCTTCTCTGGCCATAAAGATGCGCGCCCAAGAAGAGGAGCACATGGAAATGGGCGTGGTGGACACAATGGAAGTCAACCTCATGGAGGGTCATCATTCCTGACCAACGGCCACAGTGCTCGGACAAACCCCTACAGCCCTACATTTGGAGCAAGTGGGTATTCCTATCCTGGACCCAGTCGAGGTGGCCGTGGTCGTCCCATGTCTATGAACGGCTTCAAGGGTCCCGCCAATGGAGCCTCCAAGGTGCCGATGCAACCTCTGGCAACCGACTTCGCCCCTTACCCTCCTTATGCTCAAGCGCCTCATTCTGCCTTCCCTGGAGTCTCACCTGACTACTCGCTCATTCATCAGGCCCTGAAAGCCCAGATTGAATACTACTTCTCCGCAACGAATCTGCCAAAGGACGTGTTCCTGAGGGAGCACATGGATTCTCAGGGCTTTGTGTCTCTGGAATTCATTGCTGATTTCAGCAGAGTCCGGGGCATATCACAGCGGAACCTGAACCTTGTTCGGGAAGCTTGCGCAGACTCCACGGAGATTGACTACGTGTTTGGTGATGGAGAGGAGCTTTTGCGACGCCGGGAAGGCTGGGAGAAGTATGTGCTGCCCGAGGACAAGAGGAAGGAGCATGCACGCAAGCCTGGACCCACGAACATCCAGTCCAGGTCCCGACAAAGTATGCCCAACAACTACCAGCAGCAGCCTCATATGCCATACCCCTACCCAGCCATGTCACCACCAGCATTTGGAGCAGCGTTCCCTGGTGACATGTACCAGGGCTACATGAACGCACCAGCTTACCACCAAGGTGTCAATGGCAGCCAAGTCGAGCAATACCAGGCTGATAACCCACGGTTGAATGCTGCTGTGCCTGAGTTTGCACCTGGAACTTTGGCCACTCTAGCCGTGAACGGTTTCATTGGCTCAGCTACCCATACACCTGGCCCATGGACCGATGAGGCACTGCAAGAGGCCAACATCTTCACTGATGAAGACGTAGCCAAGTTGCAAATGGTTGCCCAGGGACAGGCAGAGAAGTTGCCGAAGGAAGCTGAGACGCTGCCCAATGGAGACGCTCCTGAGACCACCGAGGGCTACAAGGTTGCCGAGACCAACGGTGTGCACACTGGCGCCGATGCCCCGAACACGTACGTACACACTGCGCCTTGAGGACCAATTCGTCATATACTGACTGAAACACAGGCCCGAGCAAGCTCCTGTTGGAGAGGACACCTCCTCTCCCACATACTGGCGATTGGATGGCACACTCGCTCAAGTCTCTGGTGATAAGCTCACTGAGTACTATGTCGATGTACGTGCCAGAGCACTCGAACAGCGTCAATCCGCCAACCCAGGAGAGGTGCCAGATGACATGAAGAGGCTCTACAGGTTCTGGGCACACTCTTTGATTACTCACTTCAACGCCGGGATGTACAAGGAATTCCGACAGCTTGCCATCGAGGATGCAACGTCCCAGGCCCCAAGCAGAAACGGCCTCGGAAATCTCCTTAAGTTCTACCACCGTGTGCTTTCCAGGGGTGAGAGTGCGACACTTTCAAGACCTGATCTCCCAGTCTACAAGGTGCTACAGACAGATTTCGAACACGCCCAATCCTTTACGAGTCCAGTTGCCAGCAGCGAGGTCCCAGTCTAAACACAGGCCCAAGGCCTTGTATTCAGTGTCTCCTGCCTCCGTCCATTTGGGGAAACTTCAGTTGCGAGCTGTGCATTGTGAAGCTGTGTTCAGGCGACGGCATCCCATGCCTCACATTTCGACACCAAGCCAGCCAAGATTGCAAGTTTAGTAGGGGAGTTGACTGGCAAGCGCCCCCGATGTGCGTCTGGGGAGTTTTAGGGATTTGGAAGTGTGAGATATCATCATGCACTTCTAGGAAGAGCAGTCTGACGAGGCCCTGATAATCTCTATCGTTGCTCAGACATGGATCCATTGCTGGAACTCGGATTTATCAGATCGCGGTTTGCGAGCCGTGCCTTTGGGCTCTAGTCTGGCAGATCGATCACCTTTCGGTCTTGGCTGTATGTTGTCTGGCATGCCTCTATCCGTGGATTTTCTGGATCTGGACAGCTACAGTCTTGGACGACATGCCGTCTTGGGCAATTATCTCCTGCCTCTTCGTCATTGAAACCACACTATATTCACGAATGTTTTTTTTTTGTACGTCAACATGTCCTCTCGGGCCATCATAATCGACACAATACCCCAACTTCTGAAGAGGCTCTCGATGGGACATGACTGGGCAGGGAGGGGTTTAACAGCCGCAGGAGACGGGTTTTCGGCCAAGTTGCATTACATCCGGCCATACCTCCAAAGTTGTGACGTTTTACTGCACATGGATCTGTTTCTCAGGGATTGCTTTGCAAACGGACAAGCTCGGTCATTTTCGAAAAGAAAAAAAAAAAAGTCAAAAGCGTGCAAGGGAAAAGCCCTGCCGAAAAAAGGAGGACCAGGTCGTTGGGCCCTGCCCTTCCTCGTGCGTGATGGACCCGATACGCCGGATGGATGGATGGGATAAGCATCCGTTTAACATACCCAGGCGGTGCAAGAAAGGGTGGTCCAGACAAGGGCAAAGGAAAGGAAGGGAGAGGGATGGCCGTGCTCGGTCGACGTTGTGATGAAATTATTAGATCTCCCTTTTCTTCAGGGCTCCGGAATGGAAAGACAAAAAAGAATTTTGCATTTTTTTTGCTTCTCAGTTGAAAATTTGGTTGTATGATTAGGAGTTGTGAAAGAGAATTAGGGGAGAGAAACAAGGCATGGTATAATAATCCACATCATTGTAAATACTGTCTGGAGTGTTGAGCAAAAAAAAGCACCTTTATCAATGGAATCAAGCGTGTTATTGAACTCGCTTCATCTCGGACTCTTTCCACGTGAACCCTCTTTTCCTTTCTTGATTTCCCTCTAGCTTTTTCTTTTCTACGTCGCAACCCTCTTCCCCGGGTTAGGAATGAACACTACCACCAGACTAAATGCAGTAGTAGCCGAGTTGATATATACATAGTAGCGACTTCCGGGTGTTGCGGTCATGAGTCGGAAGCCCCCGGCCGGATCGGTCGGCCGCCGTTCACTGATGTGAAACGAGAACAGACCTTGACCCCGGCCCGGCCCTTGAAGTGCCATGGTCTTTTGTCCGTAATGGTATTGCCTCGTAAACTTCTGCTCTCACCCGGTGTCACCATACCAGGATACCACACCCAGCGGAGGGAACGAGGTTGGTTGGTCTGGTGGTTTTGAAGGCTGGGGATGACAAAGGAGGGGCACTTTCCTACTACACAGCTACGTCACCGTGGGGTTTGTTGCGCTTCTAGGGTGAGGGCCGGTGGTTGGGCACCCAGACAAGCCTGACAAACTCGAAAGCAACCCGCTGATTTCATTTCGCAGGGCCTGGCTTCAAAATCTTGATGCAGGAAACCATGTGTTGGGTTCCAATCGAGTTGTCAATGAGTCAAAGTTTGCGGAGGACTAAGGTTCATGTTGGGCGGCATTTCCGATGCCCAGGATTGGTTGCTGCGCCACCGGTCTTCTCGGACCCCCTCAATATATGTGTGTGTGTGTGTGGCTGCATCAGGACTACGCAGTCTGCCAGTGTTCAGCCGAACAAGTCTGCCTTGTGTGTTCGGTTGGCTGGTATCGTGGAGAAGCAGTTCAACAAGGAGGCCTTCAGTTCTGCGGCAGGCCGCTTCTCTGTGTTCTCTTCGGGTCTGCTTGTGGGACATGAAGCTCAACACGATGGGACGACACAAGATGGGGTGGGGGAGGGGTAAATGAAAATTGCCCCGTGCGATACAAACCCGTGGCTGGAGTGATACATGCAGGACATGCAGGACATGCAGCATTGCCCACTCGCCCACTCACCCACTCGTACTTGGGCCATGCAACCGGCCTTCCGGGGTCATCCTTCGATGACGGCAGGGCCCAGTGCCTTTCTGACCCCTCTCATTGCTCGAGGGTCGTCGCCCCACTACACACAGACCGACAGAGAGCCCTCTCGTGCCTCTCTCTGTCTTGCGATGATGATGATGATGATGATGATGATGATGATGATAGGGTCTAGTTGCTGCCCGGCCCAGCTGTCAAATCAAGATGCTGCCTGACGAGGAAGGGGAGAAAAATGAAGAGAGGGAAAGGAAGAAAGAAAGAAAGAAGAAATACCGCCAGGCTTCTGAGATGGAGATGGAGTGCAGGAATTTGCCGCTGCTGGGGCCTGGCTGGGCTGCTGGGCTGGGCTGCGGCTTGGTGCTCTTGCTTCAGGCCCTGATGATCGGGTCAGGGAAAAGATGCAGGTTGACGGAGGAGGAGGACTCCTTCTGTGAAGGTCCGAAACATCCTCAGGCCAACCGGAGAGGCCTACACACCTGGGCAGTTACCAACACACCTCAGCCACCACAACCCCCCCTCAATGGGGTTTGAGACTTCTCTTATTGTTCCAGGCCAGGCTGAAAATCCCCTTGGAATAATTCTGTCATTATTATTGTCTGCAACTTGTCCAAGTACGTACTCAAAGCTTACATACACAGTATACTTGGGCCACTGGAGAAAACGGCAGTGGGAACGGCACCGATTATCAAGTTGTTGAACTTGCCTGTCCTGCCTGTCTTGCCTGTGGATGGTGCATAATAAGCTCCAAGATCACGCATGCCATACATCACGTTTAAAAGTTAGCACTGCCTGCTTTTCCCTCCCTGTTTTGCCCGCTTTCTTATTTTAGTTGCAGCGACCGCAATCCTCGCCCACATTCGTGACCACTCACTTTGCTCTGGTCCTCACTTCCCCCCCCCCCCCCGCTCTTCCCCCCTCACTCAACCAACACATCTCAGCTGAACACACACGCCTTGAATAACTCATTGTCCTGAACCAAAACACCTCACCACGTATTGAATTCTCCCTTCTCACTAACGACTTGCGTCTATCACGCATACGACAACACTTTCTATCAAATCATATCATTACTCTTCTCTTCTGAGTTAGATAGTCTTGAGTAACTTTCATCAGCCGGGCTCTGACGTCACACCCAAGGACAGTGCCAGCCATGTCCTACGACTACGATGCTCCTCGGCGGCAGCGCAGCACCCGCCAGGACCAGTATTATCGCGATGATAGGTACTCTGAAGCTCAGGATCCCTACCTGAGGGTCCAACCAGCTCGAGAACTCATACCAAGAGGTAGAGAGGATATTGACGTCGCCGTCGAGGAAGTCCACCGCGATTTCCCTCCGCCGGGCTACGCTCGCGGCGACGTCCGGAGGGCTCGCTCTGCTGAGCCTTATGACTACGACGATGATGCTCGTTCCGTTTATACAAGGCGGAGCCGTGACGACTACTACGAACCTGATCGCCGGCCTCGCAAAAAGACCGAGAGCGTTTACATAGAGGAGGAGAGGAGGAAGCAGAAGCGCATGCTGGGCGAACAGCAGAAGATCATGGCTGCCATCGCCGGCGCTGCTGTTGTCCTCGGCGGCAAGGAATTCTACGATCGCCGCGAGGCAGAGCAAGAGGGTACCGACGTTCACCGCAACCTGGTGTCCTCAGCGGCCCTGGGCGCCGCCGGCGCTCTTGCTGCTTATCAAGGTGCCGAGTTCTACAACAAGCGCGCCGAGAAGAGCAGCGAGAAGTCGACTCACGTCGTTCACAAGGGACGTGATGGGAGAGTCACCGAGGATTGGTACTCTGATGACGAAGATGACAAGCAGAAGAAGGGCCACAAGAACTTCCTCGAGGCCGCACTCGGTGCTGCCGGTCTCGGCACAGCCCTCAAGGCTCTCACCGGCGGCGGTGGTCATGACGACAAGCATGACAGGGACAGAGACTCGAGATCTACCACCCGAAGCGTCCGTGGAAGTCGGCACGATTCGCCTGCCAAGAGTGGCAATGGCAGCAAGATGCAAAAGGCTGCCATGGCCTCCCTCATCGCTGGAGCCACTGAGGCATTCCGTGTCTCCAAGGAGCCGGGTGGCTGGAAGGGCGAGAAGGCCAAGCGAGTTCTCACCGCGGCTGCTGGTGCTGCTACTATCGATGCCGCCCAGAAGCCCGGAAAGGACGGCAGCAAGCTTGGTCTGGCTGAAGCCGTGATTGGTGGTCTCGTTGGTAACCGCATGATCAACGGTTCCAAGAGAGACATTATCGAGGACAGAAAGACCGGCCGAAGTCGATCGCGCTCGCGCGCCAAGTCTGAGAGCGGCGGCGGTAGCGGTGGAATGGGCCTTGCCGCATTGGCTACTGCTGGTCTAGGCGCTCTTGGTGCCAAGAAGGCCGTTGATAACATCCGCGACGACCGTTCTCGTTCTCGGACTCGTTCTAGGGCTCGTCGCCGGGACGACTCCGTGGACTCTTACGACAGCAGGGACGAGTCACCGAGGCGCAACCGCAGCCGAAGCCGCAGTGTGGTAGACAAGGCACGCAGAGGTCTGGCAAGGATTGGTCTGGGCAAGGGAGAGGATGGGAGCGAAGTCAGCGAGCCCCGTGGTTCGCGCCGAGGAGGGCGCTATGATGATGATTATGAGTCTCGGGACAGTCGGTACCGCGACGATTACGATGATGATCGCTCGTACCGAACCCGCAGCCGGTCAAGAGGGGCGCCGCCCCGGAGTAGGGCGTCGTCCCGAGGGTCGATGTCCGACTCGGACCTGGGAGATTCGGACGAAGATGAGAAGAGGGCCAAGAAGATGAGAGGTAAGCAACTTATAACCACTGGCCTTGCGGCCGTGGCCACCATCCACGCAGCACACAATGTGTACCAGAGCATGGAAAAGAGGAACACGCGACACAAGGCGGTCAAGGAGGGACGTCTCAGCCCGGAGGAAGCCAAAAAGCTCAAGTCGAAAGCCCTACTGCAAGATGCTGCGTCTGTTGGCATCGCTGCAATGGGTATCAAGGGTGCCATCTCCGAGCTCAAGGAGGCTCGCGAATTGAGCCACGAGGTTTCGGAATTCAAGCACGAGAAGGAGGAGCGGCACAAGCGCCGGGCGGAGCGCCTGGAGCGCTTGGCACGCGAGCAGCAGAAGAGGATCCATTATAGCCCGAGCGATTCCGACTACGGTGGTGACGACTCGGACGATGAAGCAGCAACCCAACACAGCAGAAGGTCCAGGTCTGGCCGTCGTGGTGCCTCTACATCTGGTCCTCGGCGGTCGAGCAGGTACGACGACGGGCCCCGCTACTCCGATGGGAACCCGTACGCTGTCTTGCCTGCCCCTCCTGGTGACTACGCCAACAGGAGGTGAGGACTTGGACGTACAACATAACAAGTACGGGTGCCTCCATTACAACCCGCTCATTCTGCTGCGCTTGTTCGTTTGTTTCTAGCCGTTCCGCGCTGCTTCGGCAACACAGACCTGCACGCGTGCTCGAGCGCGGCGTCACCTTCCGCAACATTCTTTACAACATGACCAAAGGCGTTCCAAAGACGTTGGGATATAGACACTGGGTTGAGAGACAAAATGGGCTTTCAAGATGGGCTTTCATGACCTTACGACTTCCTCCTTACCGCTGTATTGGGATGGTGGCCACGGCTTGTTCCATCAAGCCTGTTCCCCCCCCCCTTTTCATTTCAACCACCTACACACCAGCACATGATTATATACACAGTAACACGCACAATCTTCTGCCCATTTGGGGCAAGCAGATAGATATCAGGCATTTGCCCCGGCCCCTGTTTTGCTTAACACTAATTCACTTGTTTTTCCCCTTACTTGCCAAATTCAAATACTGATCGTTTTTTCCACATCGTGACAGATCGGCGCCATCGCCGTTAAAAAAAAAGGGGGGGGGGAAATATACGATCTCGCCTCACCTTTTGGGACCAAAGATGCCTGATGTTTCAAAAGAGAGGACAAGAGACCGCAGCCCCCGTCTTGGTTTCCCCTGCACGGCCGTGTAGCCACCTACTCCTTCGGGCTGGGTCACACGACCGTAACGGTCGGGAGTCAAGGTATGGACCGACGACTGCAGATGCATGCATCATTGGCAGGGGCACGGTTGGTCCCGGTGGAAACCTGCAGCCAACGGACGCACGAACGAACGGTCCGAGGTCTAGGTACACAGATCGGACGATGATCGAATGAAGACGCCAACGAGCAAAAGAGGAACAATGAACGAGGGGGGAGAAAACAGGGAGAGGTCTGGACACGGAAGGGGCGGCGGCGGAGAGGAAATGGGCCGAGGTATGCAGGCGATCGGGACGGACGGGTTTCGTGTGTGTGTGTGTGTGTGTGTGTGTGTGTGTGTGTGTGCGCGCGTGTGTTTTGAAGGACTTCGGACGACAACGTTATTGGTCTCGGCACCATGTCTCGGAAGGGTTTGGGATTCATGGGCGGGGCGGTTGGTTATATGAACGGGAAGAACGAACGAGAACGACACTTGATGATGAACTTGTTACCTTTTCTTTTCTTTTCCTTGTTTTTTGCTTTTATGATATCAGACAAAAACTCTCTCGAATCAACGACTTTATGACTGGTTGGGGATTTATAGGGCATCATGACACCTGCCTACATAGGTAGTCTCTCCTTTGTTCTTGCTTTCTCGAATGCAAAACTCATGGCGATATTCTTCTTGTTTTGCCCCTCATCCCCCCTTCGTCAGTGTCGTAGCGTCGCGGGTAGAACGGCTTTGCACAACGACTGCAGCATGACCTAGTACATTAGTCTCGACCCCGAGGATGACGACGCGGGGGGCGGCATGTCTGCTGATTGGGTCTGTCGGTGTTGAGCGGTGTAAGGGACGAACGGGCGAGGTGAGAGACATGCAAGGGTGAGGGTGAGGGTAAAGGCGAGGTAACTGACAACCGATCAACTCAAGAGTTCCAAGGTTACTTCGGGAATGGATATTACGGACACTCCTCAATGTTTACCTTATTTTGCCTCGAGTATGTCCTCATTGTCAGTTACCCAGAGCATCACGGTAACTCACAGTTCCGTGTCCGTCACGATGGCCCGGGTTTCTTCCCTCACCGTCCTCTCACGATTACGCGTAGACGTCAAACCCTCTTTCATGGTTAGTCTTCCGGATCACCCCCTTCTTGATGAGCACGGCATATCATAATTTCCCTGATGTCAAAGGCAATATAGCGGGAGGGCCCAGCTCGGCAGACACAAGGGCCGAGGAGGATGACGATGACATCACAGTACAGATTGGAGACTGGTTGGCTGTCTGGAGCACTTGTTCCGGAAGCGACGGCGAGGGTGTGAGATGTGGTACAATGTGTACATTGTAGGGCTGGGGTGTTCAACGGCTATGGAGCGCGGACACCCAGGTAGCTTGACCCTGTTCCATTTGACCCAGGATCTAGGTACATAATAGAAAATCGCGCGAGAAGGGGACACTGGGGTCTGCTCTGTTAGTGCTGAAATGAATGCACGTACCTGGGCATACACGCTTAGTTCTGAGCTTGCTGCGAGACCTTGATGGCAAACGTCAAGGTTAGAATGTAAAGCACAGAGAGTGGGGCACGAGAGGATCAAAGGCACAAGTAGAAGGGTTGAAGATGTTAATATTGTGTAGTCCAGTCTTTATTGCCACCGTTATGTAGCCTCTCGACGATGAGGTGAGGACCGCTACCATCATCCTGATTACTTTTGCTTCCAGGCCTGTGCCATAGCCAACAGGTTCGAGATGTCTGCCGGCTGCTGCTCGTCCACGGGGAACACATAGTCGATGTACTCCTCCATCTCTCCCTCCTCGTTCTTCCTGGTCTTCCTGACCTTGCGCGGCATCTGCTTCTCGACCTTCTCGACATCCGACTTCGTGCCCTGTTCCCTCTCGAACGCGAGCCATGCGTTCAATAATGTGACCCGCTCCGCCTTCCTGTCCCTCATACTCTTGAGCGCGCGCTCGAAGACCTTGCGCGTGCGGTCCTTGGCCTCCTCCGATACACCCTCGTCCTCCTCGGTCTCCTTCTCGTCTGGCGCGCCGAGCTCGAACTGTGCGTAGCTGATCCAGACCTTGGGGTGGTCCGCCTTCTCCAGCAGCCGCTCGTACAGGTCCCGCGCCCTCTCGAACTCGCCCTCCTCCTCCTCGAAGTCGATGTACTTCTTCCAGACCATCTCCGGCATGTCCAGGACGGGCTGTTCGATGCCGAGCTCGAAGATGGCCCGCGATCGCTCCAGGTCGCCCAGTGCGCGCTCCAGCTGCGCCCAGTCGATCCACGTCTGGCAGTTGGACGGGTTGAACTGGATGTGCTTCTCGTACAAGGTCCGACACCGTTGAAACTCGAAGAGTTTCTGCTCCAGTGTGACGTAACCCTTGAACAGCGAGTCCTTGGGGCACATGCCGATGGCGCGGCCGAGTGTCTTGCGCGCGACCGTAAGGTTGCCCTGGCGGATCTCGAATTGGGCCTTGAGCAGCCAGACCTTGGCGAATGTGAACTTTTTGTGTGGGATCAGGTTGAGACATTCGTCGTAGACCTGCCGAGCGCGCTCGACGTCCTGTGCTTCCATTTCCTCGTAGATAGCGTAGAAGACCCAAAGGTATATGTATCGCCTCCACAGTCGCTTCTCTTGTGCTGGAGGCACCTGTGCCACGGCTTTTTCGTAAACCTCTCGTATCCGGTCAACATTGCCAGATGCCTGCTCAAGGTTCGCATAGTCGATCCATGTATCGTAGTTCTTCGGGTTTTCCCTCACTAACTCCTCGTAATGCCTCCTCCGCTTGGAAAGAACGACGTCCTCGACGCCCTCCCTATCGCCGAATTGCTTCTCAAAAACAGTGTACTCGGCGTGCAGCTTCATCGACCTGGACCGGGGAAGGTTGTCCAAAGCAAACTTAAAGATAGCCCTTGCCCGGTCGTATTGCCTGAGTTTCGCCTCATACCTTGCAAAGGCGATGAATAGCCGCTCATCCACATACTCATCCCCCAGGGACTCGATGGCCGTCGTGAAAACCTGTCTCACCATGTCGGTCGTCCCAAACTCTTCTTCGAACTTGGCCCATTTGATAAAATTCCTCGGCTCCGGGTGGACCATGACGAATCTCTCGAAAATGTTCCGCGCATTGTCAAACTCCTGGTACCGTCTCTCGAAATGAATGTAGGCGCTCCAAGCCCGCTCATCCGGCTGCCATTGCATCCACCTCTCAAAGATCTGACGACAACCTGGGACGTCTCCCAGACCCTCCTGTACATAGACGTACTTGTACCACATCTTGTCTACACGCGGCAACAGCGTGACCGACCGGTCAAGAAGGTTTCGCGCATGTTGGATGTTGCGCTCTTTGATCTCAAAATCAATATAGCGCATCCATAGGGCCGGGTGTGTGGGCAGCGCGTCCAAGGCACGCTCGAATACGGATCGTGCCCGGGCGAACTCCTTGTACTGGATCTCAAAATCGGTGTACTGTGTCCAGTTCTTGAGAGACTGGCTGTTGCGCCGGATGTAGTCCTCATACTCGCGGCGTTTGCGGCCCTGGAACTCCTTCAGCTCCTCGAGGTCGGCGAAACGCTGTTCTGGCTTATTAAGCGACCCTTCCTGCCTGTCCACAGCTTCACGGAGAAGCTGTTCGGCGCTGATCTGGATGGGCGCGGCGCCCTTGTTCTTCACCCGGGGAGGACCACGTGAGGACTCCATGATGGGCGTGTCGACAAGTAGTGATGATTGGGAAGTGAGATAGGATGAGAGGGGTTGGTAGAGCACGTGTGGCAAGACCGCTGACGAGGGTTGTCTTGAGTGCCTTCGCAAGAGGCTGCGAAATGACAAGGCGGATGATGAGGCGAGTTAAGCGGCGTTGTGAGGCTGAAGTGAAGGTGGAATCATTTATTTTCATCGCTACCAAAAACGGTAAAGCGCAGCCTGGCACGCCTTGGTCAGTGCCTTTGGCGCTAAAAATGTGGCACTCGCACGGGCCTCGGCGACTTCTCTCTCCAAACCTTCAAGCTTCGCGACCACATGCAGGCTTCTGCTGAAAACATACCAACATCACAACAACTCGTACGCTCCTTCATTTAAGTTGTCTTGTTTTATCTTTCGCAAACAAGGACCGGGAATAAACACCTCATCAGGATATAACCGGCATACGAGGACCAGGTGTTGGCAAGATGTCGACGCTCGTGGATGAGCTGCTTCAAGATTTCGAGGATTCGGGCTCTGAGCAAGGCGACGAGCGCAACGAAGATGATTTCCTCGGAACTACAGGCGGCGAGGCCCCGACCGGCACACATGCGACCGGCGATATGGACCTAGACGGAGGTGAGGAAGGGGACGAGGAGATGGGCGGCACTGATACCGGCAAAGAAGTACCTGAGGATCCCGAGGAGGCCAAGGCGAGGATAGAGAAGTTGCAGCTGAAGGACGTCAACGACGTGCGCAACGTTGCTGGTCTCATGAAGACATTGGAACCAGTACTTGAGGTCAGTAACCCCCCTTTGAACCCCCCGTATTTTACTTGTTCAAGACATTATGAAGTGTTTACATCTTTATCCCTGGACCCTAGCCCTGACTATTTGCCCCCGGCCTTGCAGAAAATCGCACACTTCCAAGCGCAACCACCAGAGACGCGAGACGCCAGCATCGGTAACGTCGAGGACCACCCAGAATACAACCTCTTGACCGAGTCGAATCAGCTGTCTACCTCTATCGATTCAGAAATCGTGCTTGTGCACAAGTACATCCGCGATCACTACTCGATACGATTTCCCGAGCTCGAGACGCTTATCACGAATCCCCTCGAATATGCGAAGGTCGTCGCGATCCTGGGGAACGGCCCTCTGGACTCACAGAATGTCAAGACTCTGGAGACGTCTTCGAGTAACATCCTCAATGCCACGTTGAAGGAGGTGCTGGATGGACCGTCTCTCATGATCGTGACGCTCGAGGCCACGAGGACGAATGGACGGGAGATGTCGCAGGATGAACTCAGCCGAGTGGGGAGGGCTTGCAAGATGGTCGTGGACCTGGACAAAGCAAAGAAGACTTTGACCGAGTATGTGCAATCACGCATGAATATCTTCGCTCCAAACCTGACTGCTCTTGTCGGGTCTCTTACTGCGGCGCAGATGCTGAACGCAGCCGGCGGTTTGACTGGATTGGCCAAAACACCATCTTGCAATATTTCAGCATGGGGGTCCAAGAAGCAACAAAGTGGTGCACTGGCCACGAACGTCACAATTCGACAACAAGGCTTTCTTTACCACTCTCCAATCATCCGCAGTGTGCCCTCCGACATGAAGAAGCAGGCATTGCGGATAGTCTCCGCCAAGGCTGTTCTTGCTGCTCGGGTGGACTGCGCGCACTCAAGTCCAGATGGTTCGACCGGCGAAGATTTCAAGCAGCACTGCCTCGAGCGGCTTGACAAGCTGCAAGAGAAGCCCCTGAGCAAAGGCCAACGCGCCCTGCCCGTGCCGGATGACAAGCCAAGCCGGAAGCGAGGAGGCCGGCGTGCACGAAAGGCAAAGGAGGCGACGTCCATGACGGAGCTGCGCAAGGCGCAGAACCGCATGGCCTTTGGCAAGGAGGAGAAGGAAGCTGGGTATGGTGCCGGCGACTCCACTGTCGGCATGGGCATGATCGGACAGGCAGACACGGGCCGGGTGCGCGGTATGCAGATCGATTCCCGCACGCGGGCGAAGCTCAGCGCCAAGAACAAGGGCTGGGGCGGCCTCGCGAGCTCCGTCACGGGCGGCGCGGCGTCGTCGCTCAAGAGCTTCGGCCAGAGGCCTGGCAGTCTCGATCTCCGGGGCAATGGGCTACGGTCATCTGGTGTCGGGACTACAGTGGGCGGCGGTGGTACTATGTCGTCACTCAACTTCACGCCGGTGCAAGGTCTGGAGCTGGTCGACCCGAAGGTACAGGCCGAGATGAAGCGCAAAAGGGAACAGGAGCAGGACCGGTGGTTCAAGGGCGGTACTTTCACCCAGGTTGGGGGCAGTGGTGGTAGCAAGATGAGCGACGATGGCGTGTTCAAGAAACCACAATTGCCACCAAGCAAAAGGGTTGATACAGGTGCGACGAAAGGGTCGTGAAGAGTTTTGGCAATAGGCACGCCCAGAGAGGCCTCATCAGGAGGGCCATACCAGTACGGCTGAGGAGATCCTAATGCACCCTAGAAGATAGGGAACGTCGGGGGACGAGATATCTAGCGTTAACGATTGAGTTTACTTGATACGAAACTCAATTGCCAGTCCGCTGCATGGCGACTCGTGCATGGCGACTCGAGGCAAATTGCGCTGAACAACATGTTGCATGTGTAGGTGATCAGCTTATCCTGCCCAATCACGACAACCAGGTGTGTTTGGTACAGACTTTACGGAAGACCGGATAGTGACAGCCAGCCCGGCGCATAATACTAGTATGGCCGAATTGTCGTCGCGTGATGGTCCAGAGCGACCGCCACCCCGCTTATAGAAAAGCTTTGCTCGCCGGTGCCACAACTCGCTGGCCGACGAAGGGCCGGGTGGCAGTGGATGGATCTGGGATGATGATGAGCCGGCCTTCAGGACCCTCGATTCTCGAATAGGGGATGGTCTGCGAGTGTGGCGAGAATGGGATTCAAAAACAATGGGGGCGAGACCCTGGACCCCCGCTGTACTGCAACGCCAACGCTGCAGGGTAAATGGAATTCTTGTTTTTTCCAGCATGGCATTTCTCCAGAATCCCATGGTCTTGCATAGGGAGCAGCCTCAGGAACCTCCCAACTCCTCCTCGGCACTTCGGATGTTGTTCGGGGGCCAAATGATCAACGTCCCTCTATTATTCGTCATATTTTCAACATCTGCCCTTTATGATGTTCGTTCGTAGGGACGTACAATTTTATTGTTGATGGATCGACCTTACATCATGGCTGGTCCCAGCTGTTTTGACGCGGCAGGCACGGCACACCTGGGCACTTCTTAGAGCCCCGTCAGCTCCCCTCGCAAAGCTCAAGCTCTAGCCTTCATGTAGCAGTCTAGGTATAAGGGTCGTCGAACCCTGCATGCCGCGGCAGCCCTGCATGTGTGGTGGTGCAACACAGTGCTTCGGAGTTGATGTCCGGAGCGGATACATTCATTAGCAAGAGGAATGTTCGGGAGTGGTCCTCTCCCATAGTTTTTGCGCTCGCATCTAGGATTGATGCCTGACTCTGCAGTGTTTGCAGCATGAGTCGGACGATGATTGGCAATAAGCGTACCCTATTGAAAGGCTGGAGGCGAATTGCGATAGGTGCAGGTTGGAAAGATGCGCCGTCCGTCCCCTCGAGTCCTTTGTTGGTCCTCTCAAGATGTTGCACCAGCCTCGAGTCTCGGTTATCTCTTCCAGCTGCAGGGTAGCCCCTAGGTTGAAGCGATGGAACCCAGGGGTTTGGTGCCCTGGTATCAACAACTGTCTCTTCCGCCCAATGCGGGGGGATGGTCATCCTCTGCCCCGTGGGTATTTTGTACCGTCGGGCTCTTCATCGATCCATAGAAAGCTTGAAACTCGGCCTCGAGATGGCTGATCAGAGTCATTACCTCGGTAGTGGCCGGCCTACCTGCGTTTGAAGATGACTGGTCCTTCAAGCCCAACGCTTGATGTAGCTGCTGTCAGGTTGTCAGGCTGTCTGCCCTGCACTGAAGGCGTGGGCAGGCAGGCAGCCTCCACGGCCTAATCATCTCTGGGACAGTATCCTCTGGATCGCCCCCCCCCTCCGCCGGTGGGTATGTATGCCCCCAGTGGATCGACCAGTAGCTATCAAAGTAGGCGCACCAGGCTCGTGGCTTATAGGAATGACCCCGAGTCGTAGATTGTTGTGCTCATCCTGTGTCTCATTCGCTCCTCCAATCATGCCAATACCCCGGCCTCAAAGTGAGCTGACAGCCGGAACCTTAAACCGGGGTTGGGGGCTCGAAGCTGGCCCGCCTTCTCTCGTGTTCGTGAGGACAACAATGCGTTTGAAATAAAGGGGCGAGTGAGATGTAATCAGCAATTAATTGGATTAACTACCCATTGTGCCACATCGTGCTGAAGGCGGAGGGGGTCAGCATTGATAGCCCGAGGGTTTGCGCACACGGGGCTCACTTACTCTGTTACATAGTACGGATTACTTGTAAGTGCCGTGTGGTTCTCGAATGTTGCGGGCTACTCACTACCTGCAGATTGCAAAATGTCTGTTGGCTGGAACCATCATGTTGCTGTGAGATTCACTGAGGAATGAGAGGATAAAACCCATGTGGATGAATGACATTGCACTGGACTGGCAAAAAGCGGCTCGACTAAAGCCTCAATAGTATCGTAGGACCATATGGTATGTAGAATGCAAAAGCCACAATCAGAGCGAGGATAGGAATATCTAGGAGGAATGTCTAGATGAGTAGGTATTTGGAAACCACTACTATCTACCTAGGTACCTAGGTATGTATTTCGGATATGCAAGCAATATTGGTACTGTAGATATCAATTCCCAAGATTGATTAATAATAAAAAACAAGGCATAGATCGATCCATCTGACTGACCGACCGAAGCTAGTCTTCCGCTGCTGCCTTTTCCATAGACCCAGATACGCTCGCAATTTCCCGATTTCAGATCTAATGAGGAGTTTTTGTTTTTCTTGCAGAGCCTTGTTTTGCTGCCTTGGAGGGAAACAGCAACTGCAAGCCACTTCTTCCACTCTACCCAAACAGGAAAGACCAAGGAACCCCCATTTTAGGTACTTAGATACCTCGGTAGTCTGGTAGCTGCCAGCTGGTACCTCGTAGCTGCCCTGGTACAAGCATCCATGGATATAGGGGTCCACTGTCCCTTCCCACAGTGGGTTCTGGCAGGGCAGTAATAAGGCAATTGCTGGCTCCAGGGCTTCGTCTGGCCCGGCCTAAGGACCCTTTTTTCTGTCAATTTCTTTCAACCCATGCGGAGTGATACCGATCCAGGCATGCGAGGGATATCGTCACAGTGACGCAGTCTTTCTATATAATTGCTTTCGAACATCCATTTGATATTCAATACGGTGCCTACACTATGCCTGCCTGCCTGCCTGCCTGCCATGGAGGCGACCTCGGCTTGGTCGAAAAAGAGAAGAAAAAAATGGGAAACCCCTAAGAGGACGCCTCGAAGAGAGGATCTCGGGAGTCGTACCTAAACCACCGGCAAACCGGCAAGGCCCAAATGCATGGTGCTGTCGATCACTCGATCACTGCTTTTCCAAAAATGGCTCCAAATATGGCCTTCCAAAGCCTTCTGCGCAAAGCCACTAGGTAGCACCTGACACACCGCAACACCCAGGGTCTTTCGCTAGGGATTGTTGGAATGGAACTCCACATCCTGTCCCTGAACACCACTGTAACCTCAGGTTTTGGGTCTAGCTAGGGGGTCGCCATGAAGAGTATCGTGAATTATCTGCTGGCAATGGCATGGTCGACAAGGCTGTGGCCAACAGAAGATGGCACACACAACTCCCTACTGCCTACTACAAGCAACCGGAATCGACTTTAATAGGGGTTGCCGTCACACGCGATCTCATTAATGTACGGAAGGATAACACATGGGAGGACAGCCGACAACTACCCGCTGGAAGGCTACCGACTCGCGATATCCCTATCCCTATTTAACGGTGTATGGATGGGTTACAAGAACGCGCGCGCGACAACACACCGACGTGGGCGACCAGGATTGATACAGCCCCAATGGAGCGGTGTTTTTAGCAGTCCGAGGCAGCCGTGTGGTTTCCCCGATCTAACAGCAGTTCTCACGATCGCTCTAATTTAGCGGCCCCCCCACAGCCGGCATCGATCCAAGACCCTGAACACGCACTGCTTTGCCCGCTCTCATTTGCGAAATCCCCGCCCAGGCTCCAACACACACAAGCCACTCAAGCACTATTCCCGTGCTGCCGTGCTCGGATCCAACGGATTCAGGAACCTGTAGCGACAGGGCGACAGGGCGACAGGGCGACTTACAGATATGAAACACGCGGCACTACGCGAGCGTCTGTCGAACCTGTCAAAGACGGATCTTCATGGTGGCTTTATTTCACATGCAGCTCATTTCCAAGGCAGCTGAATGCGATGCAGAATCCGGACGGTGCTGTTGTTGAAGAGATGCTGACCGCCACTACTACGGGGAGGCTATCATATGAGATGCCATGGTCCCCAGAGGAGACACCATGACGGAGGAGATTATCCCATAGGATGATGAGACGGGAGACTATCGCATGGGGTCCCTGTCCTGGAGGGACAATGCAAAAACATTGGCATGGTCGGCTTGCAGATTCACGGCATCCCGATCAAAATCCTCCATTACATCCGACGTGTTGCGATGCAGCGCTGCTGCATACTCGCAAAGAAACTCTGGTGGAGCGTTGAGACAATATATCGCAACTAACGAGATGGATGTCTTCGAGGTAACCCCATCGCCCCCGCTGCTTCCGTACCGCATACAGAGCACCTCTACACGATGGCGGCTGCGAATGCGACCTAACGCGGCAAACTGTACATACCAGCTGATGTTTTGGAACCTTTGGGCCGATCTCCAGAAAATCCTTTTACCCTTTCCTAATAATGGAAAACCCTCGAATGCGCATGTTACAAAGAGGAGCTACAGTGAGGGAAAATTGATGGTACTGTCCCAGGCGCACGAATTCCCATCTTCATTGAGGAAGCCGTTCGACCTCAGATCCCAGCTCGCCAAACGCCAATTCTCCTGCGCAACTTCCACTGTCCAGCCCCGGGCTGTCACCATATTGTCACCATACTCGCGAAGTGGCTCGCGTCAATGTTTATTTCCGAATGACTTCCTCGGCCGGCTTACCCTCTGTCGCGTCATTGAAACTTGATCCCGGTGGAGCAGCCACTTCGTAGGAAATTCCAGATGTATGTACTCTACCTCGACTCATGTACTGTACCCGTGCAGGGGACCAGGGTCTTGAGCTGTGACCACGTTGACGGGATCGAAGATCGTAGCTTAAAGCTCAGGAAGGCCGATTATTGGCTGACAGCTTTTCCTAGTTTTAGGTACATCTGGATCCACATACCCGGCCGAGCAAGGCGACGAGGCTATGATTGAAACGCCCATCACAGGATGCTACACAGTACTGGTGGTGTATGCATACACCGCATGAGCGCCGTTGACCAGCCATGGGAGCCCCAAACTTTTACAGGTTGTACTGTGTACTATTCGGCAGGTGCCGGAGAGGCATTGCTATGTATGCGAGCCATCTGCCACTACCCCACCAGCAGCCAGATTGTCGAGGGAGGTATCGTCGACCTTGGCCAATGTGCTTGATCGAATACAACCCACGAGCCTGGTTTACATCTTCGATACCAGATTATACTCCCTATCACCATTACCTAACGAGTTGGCGGGCGGTCACACGGTCAATAACCCCAGCCGAAGCCAAGGGACCTACCCATCTTCATGGCGATCCTCAATATCCGGTAGGGAGGACCCTTCACAGATCCTGCCGAATTGCTTCTCCAGGAATATTCTACTCAGCCTTCTCAGACTGTCAGACCGGACGGGGCGGGATGGATGTGCCACCTGTGATTGCCCAGCACGCCCAGCTGTCGCAAAGCCTTCACCAACGGAGACCAGAAGTAGGTGGAGGTCGAAAGACTTGTGCATGTCCACCAGCCCCGACTACGAAGTGCGCCCGAATTGAATCTTTGTCCTCGCACTGAGGCGATACGCATCTTAGCCTCCACGATGCCTTCTGATCAAGGCATTGGAATGCTCTACGCACTACGGCACCCCCATCCCCATTGGGGTTACAATTTGGTGTGCGGGCATCTCCGGAGTGCCGGCCTCGTACCTGGTCTGCACGGCCCAGACGCCATTCACGTCACCAGTCCCACTGTGCACCCCCCCGGATTCAGGAGGGAATGCAGGGCGCAATTGGTCCCTGAATTGACCCACACTACGTCCGAAGCGACCGAGCACCCCGATCCTCCCAACGGCCTTTTTTCGTTTGTCGTTGAGTGCATCGCGGAAGACCACGAGACTGGAGGCCCATTCCAGAGGAGACCATCCCCATGGAGATGATCCAAGAGGAGAATATGAAAGAGGCGATTCATCCGTCGCCTCTCCACAAGTGACTTGGGTTCGTGGATCACTGGTGATTAATTCTCGACGAATGGTCCCGTCATCAAGCAATCATTATCATATGGCTGCACGACTCATGAGGGGCCGGCCTGGCTATTGTGGTGATAATAAGATGAGCTCTAGAGAGTGCAGGTACGACTTGATCTGATGACTGTATTGCGAGATCAAAGTTGCGACCAGCAAACATGCCTGGTCTGTCGCATGTCTTTCTGCAATCGATGCGCTTTTTGGAGTACACACGGCATCAATGTGCGCAAGCAACGGAGAAAACACTCCGGGACAGCATTACAGAAACAGGATTTGGCTCAATGTCATCGGGATCGAAGTTGGGAGGAGCGGATTCGCGGTTTTCCCCCAGTTTCAGTCAGGCAGGTGCGGAGCAAGAGAGGGGAGAGCACCGCAATTAGAAAAGCGCTTTGGGCGAAGTGTACCTCGGGAAAGCTCCCGTCCAGGTACTGTACAAAGCACAAAGTACCGGCGGGGCACCGCTGTCATCAGCTCGAGACCCACGGCAAAAAAAGCACTGAACCCCCTCTGCCCCTCTGCCCCTCTGCCTGACAGACCCTGTGACAGGGATAATGACACGGGCGTTGCCCAGACTTCTTCGATGGGGTTTCAAAACTTTCCCATGGCCCAGGCCGTAATGATGCTGTCAGGACCAGACCCCCCGGGTCTGAAGTCTAACCTTATTAAAAGGATGCTTGGTGGTTTTTTTCTCTGCACCGACTCGCACTTAAGGAGCTGCCCTGCACCACCGTTTTGGCCAATATCTACACCTCCCACTCACCCTCATACGGACCTCATATCTCCAACCCTTTCACCCCCCTCGAAATTCCTCCTCATACCCCCTTCGCATACTACTTTTTTTTTTTTTTTTTAATCAACTTGCAGTAGTTGAACAAACGATAATCTCAACGACCCAATTAGTCGGGAAAGTCGGAAAGTCACCTAATCCGCACAGCCAAGTCAGCGGCATCTCACGCCTTCTCTTAAATCACACGACCAAGACAGGCTTCAGGTTGAATTTGAGTGGTGCTTCAAAGAGTGTTGTCTTCCGCTCAATACTTGGACACGATACGATCTTCTTGTTTGAGATAGGTCTCCAATTGAAGCAGGAAAGCAATTCCCCTCTACTTCTTATTTGGCAGCTCCGTTCAGCCATCTAAGTGTGCCTAAGTGTGTGTGTGCGCTCGCCGCAGTCACTGTATGTATCGGAGTTGCCTTGCCCAACTCTACCACATTCACTCGCTTATACGTAAAAGCAACCTCCCACGCGACAACCGGAATACGATCGAACTCAAATTGCTTGAAGTTTGACGTGTCATCACTGCAATCGCTACAAGATGTCTCCGACGCTTCGCGACGCCTCAGGGCGTGTCATTTCTATCCTGCACAATACGAACGAGCCCGTCCACTACGATTCGCACTCCACGCATAAGAACCAAGGGTTCTCTCAGAGAGTCCCCTTCCACTCGTTGCTTGTGCCGCACAACGCTCCAGCCCACAGCTCTTATGCCCCTGCAAGCCAAAGAGGAAGCATGTCTTCGTATCCTGGCACACCTGATCTGATGCGCTCCGACTCGTATGATTCTCAGGCTAGCAACGAGCCTAACAGCCCCGCGACTCCGAACAGCGCTTGTCAAGAGCCTCTGTTTTCTAGGAACTCAACGCACAATGCTCTGGGCTTGACAGGACTCGATGCCCTATCTTTGGCAGCAAGACCCAAGGAGGCTTCTGCCCACATGTACCAACTACCCCCAATTTCGTCACTCACCGGCCTCCCTAGCCCTCTTGAGCCCAAACACTCCACGCCTAGCCCGCATGAGGTTTACCCTTACGACACCATGGTTCGCCATTCCTCCTCTTCAAGCTTAGAAGACCACCATTACCGCCGCAGTTACGAGTCTCATGAGCATTACATGCCAGCTACCGCCGGAGCCGAAGCCCCATTGTCAAGGAACGTCGATGCTTACGACTTCAATCGCCGCGTGTCGACCCCCGCAGTGGATGCATGCCAGGCTGCTTCTGAGGAGCTTTGTGACGAGGATGACGAGATGGCGGACAGCGCTTCTGTTGGCAAGAAGGGGCCCAAAGGAAAGGCTTCCGCTCCGAAGCGCTATCCTTGTAAATTCAGGGAGACGTACAGCTGCTACAAGACCTTCACCACATCCGGCCATGCCTCGCGCCATGCCAAGATCCACACTGCCGAGAAGACGGTGCCATGCAGCTGGCCCGGCTGCAACAGGAGGTTCACGCGCTCCGACAACATGAAGCAGCATCTTGAGACGCACAAGAAGGACAAGCCGAGAGCGTCGAACCGACAGGTCCGCCGGCCGTCCCTGGCCGCCATTCGGCGCCAGTCGTCATCCAGCAGGAGCAGTGTCAGCAGATACTCGCTGTCCCGCGATACGCCTCCCCTGATGTCTCCGAGCATGGCCGCTAGCGTCTTGGTGTCTCCAAGCTTGTCCGCGGAAAGCTGGATCAGGCCCGGTGCCTCGAGGACGCCAAGCAGTGGTCTCGACGCCCTTGCCATGGTCGCTGCTTCGGAAAGCGAACTTGAGTCTCAGCACCGCCGGACCGAGCAAGAGACTGCTTACTACAAACTCTATCAACACCAACAGCCCCAACAACTTTAGGCACTGCAGGGCTGCTTACCAACAGACCTAGTTCTGCCTCGCTTGGAGGGTCACGACCCACCAGCTACTAAAGATTATTATTCCTTTATACACGGTTTCTCTTGTTTTATCCCATGTCTTGGACGGTCAGGTCAGGATACGGACATATACCCAACTCGCATCCTTTGCCTTTCCGACGGCGCGGCGCAAACTTTTCGGGTCGATGGGATAGATACGGCTGCACGAATACGCATAGCAGGCTTGGCGTTGAGGATACGGTCCTTTTTCTATTTTGGTTATTATTGCGCCACACATGTACACGACGACACTTTGGAAAAAGCCATGAGGCGACGAATGGTTCAAGACCCAAAAAAAAGGGGGGGAGGAGGTGGGGATATGCTGGTTCGGACGCAACTCGGCGGTGAACCCCTCTACCGTTTTATTTCTTTTTTTCTTTTTCAAGCTCTGTTTCCAACGGTTCCTCTTAAGATGAGGCCGTGCTGAGCTACAGTCTTCTGATGTAGATATACGGAGCAAGTGGCCGGGCCTTCTGAGGCCGGTGGCCCTGCGCATGTACGGATTACTATGATACCACAGTGGAATTTTGGGGGGAGGTGGAGAGGGGGGTGGGCTCTACCGTCTTGAACGGAGCAGAGGACCGAATATTCGGTCAGAAGGAGGAAGTGTGCTGCAAAATGCAGTCACTGCTTTGAAGCGGAAGATATGAGATAGTTTTGGCTGCGCTCCAGAAGCGACGAACCCCTCGCCGCTCGAAGGAAGATTCCAGTGGAAGTTAATGCATTATCAGCCCCATACCAATACCATGTCCAAAGGACAGCGTCTCCTGTAGTGACTGAAATGTGAACTGTCATGACCCCATCTCCTGCCGAAGTATCCGGTGTAAGGCGTCTGCACATCACCTTCGCACCGCGACTCGCGACTTTCCAACGCCCGACAACTCCAGTGTGCAAGTAGTGAACCTCAGGCCGACATTCGGTACCGAGTTCGGTTCTTTAGAACCTGAGATGCGGTGTTGCTTATTGTACGGAAGTTCATTGAAGGACTTGGGGGTCTGTCTCTAGGTAACATCTTCCTTCATTGCGAAGAAAAGGAAAGAAAGGAATATTATCGAATAGTAGAAAGAAAGTTCTTCCCAACTTGGAGGCCTTCTTCAGCCCCATGCACTTAGTATATAACTTAATTCACCACCACGGGAGCACTGGAGCAACATGTAGAAAAATTCAGTGAGCATCTCCACTCTTAACCCTCAGGAGCGTCAGCTCAGGCGTGTCGTCACCGTCACCATCCTCTGCCCAGAGCGCGGGATCCTCAGCTGCGCCCCTCGCCATCTCAAACTGCTCGTCCGTCGTGCACACCAGCACCTTGTGGACCTGGCCGCTGTCCCTCCTGCTGCTGCCGATCTCCCTCACCACCGCCGCACCCTCGCCGGCAGCAGAGTTCTTCGCGTCGTCGACCTCGAAACCCAGGCACGCACAGCTCTCCACCACCGCCCTGCGCAGCCTGTCGCTCTTCTCGCCGATGCCGCCCGCGAACACCAGGGCGTCGACCTGGCCCCTGAGGCTGACGTAGTACGACCCGACGTACGAGCAGACGCGGTCGACGAAGAGGTCGAAGGCGAGCTGGTGCGACGGGTCGGTCGAGGACGGGTCGGCGATGGCGCCGAAGTCGGTGGTGCCCGTCAGGGCCTTCCACCCGGATTCCTTGTTGAGGACCGTCTCGGCGACGGAGATGTGCAGTTCTCTGGTGGACGCCGGCGCGAGCCTGCCTACGTCGGAGGTGTAGTGGAAGACGAGGCTTGAGAGGAGAGAGGTGGGAGGCCGTTGGTCAGTAAGGCGTGTTTGTGCTGTCATGCCGCTCCGCGCAACATGCGAGAAGGCTTGAGTACGTACCTGGGGTCAATACTCCCACTCCTCGTCGCACCGGGGAGGCCAGCAAGCGGCGTGAGGCCCATGCTCGTGTCCCAACTCCTACCGCCCTTGATGGCGCACGCACTGGCACCACTGCCCATGTGCAATGCGATTATGTTGACCTGCCTTGGGTCCTTTTTCAGGAACTGAGCCACACTCCTCGTGATGAACGAGTAACTAATCCCGTGGAACCCATACTTCCTCAGACCATTCTTCTTCGCGATGGCTTGGTTGATAGGGTATGTCCTCACATGCAGCGGCATGCTGGCATGGAACTGGGTATCAAAGCACGCCACGTTGATGGCACCGGGGAGCTGTTTCACGCAGCTCTTGACAATCTCCAGGCTGGGCGCATTGTGAAGCGGCGCCAGGTCGTTGAGCTCCTCCAGCCTATGGTAAGTGGCCTCATTGATGATCTGCGCGGCACGGAAGTCACCGCCGTGCACGATACGATGGCAGACGATGGCGATATCCTCCTCCTTTCCGATCTGGTGGAGGCTGGAGTCGTCGACGAGTGTCTTCAGGATGATCCGCCATGCGTCGTCCTGCTTGTGCACCTCGCCGCCCACGTCCGAGCCCTTAGAGACGGTGGTGCCGCCGCGCGTGTAGGTCAACTTGGGAGGCGGGGATGTCAGGCCGCTGATCTGTGCTTCGGCAATCTGGGTTGGGTTCTCGTGGACGTCGGCGGAGAAGACGGAGACCTTGACGGAGGAGGACCCCGCATTGACGGAGAGGATGATCTTCGTCATGGTGACAAGAGGGCGGAATGTTCGTGGTGCTCTTCCTCTGTCTCTATTCACATTAATTGGCCCTCAAAAGAGTTCTTCTTGAGATTCTCTTCTTCGCTGAAAGTCAGGGGCTTCAGACGATCCCCCTTGGCTTAGTATGAGTGACGAGGGCGATGATGGGGAGGTGTGAGCGCTGGGTGAGAGCAACGGACGAATGTTAGCAGCACCCTGCCGCTTTCCCGTTGGACTTAGATAACATCTCACATCGACCTGCCCGGCTTCGAACCTCACGCCATGCAACGCACGCTCCTTCTAATTCTCCAAACTTTCAGGATGCCCAGGAGTCTAGTACGGCCCGTCGACGCCGTCATGTCTGATATCTAGAAGCAGAAGACAATCTCTCCCTGGTCTTCAATCAGCAGCACCTGCCTCACAGGTAGTAGACGTGAAAAGCAGCTTGTCACATGTACCGACTTGTATGTGGGGTGACCCTGTCACCGCATCGACAGCTACTATACAAACCTACTGACGTCAGCTTGACAGGCTGACATGTCTGACAGGTCCGTCAGCTTGGGAAGCTGTAGGCTGATCCGCAGGGCCCGATATGGGGGTACATGATTTCCCGCATGCTCCGGTATCCCCTGTTTCTTTAGAACGAAATGACCACCCCCCCCTGTCTTTAGGATTGTCTGCCACACACCACTCAGAAATCTCAAAACCGACTTTCTTAAAACCGAGGTAAATATAAAAAGTCCTATATTATATTAAAGCCTATAGTAAGTAGACTATAACACATAAGTCTATCCTATAGGTATATATATTCGTAGAATAATAAGCAGATATATAGTATGTAAATAGGTACTAATTTTACAGATTTAGTAAGAAAGGGGGTGTTTACTTAAGGGCGGTTTTACTATATATACTACCTTAATACTAAGCTTACTTTAAAATAACGAGATAAATTTCTAGAAATCTTTAAAGTCTCTCTTATACCTTTTAATATACTTTCAGTATATTAAATATATATATAAGTATATAGCCTAGAAGAGGACGATTCTAATAATATTGATTATACTGCTACTAGGGCAGTATATGTAGTTATATAGGAGAAAGTCTACTTTTCTAGTCCGAAGTTGAGTAGTGTGTGGGAGACAATCTAAATGACAGGGGGGGGGGTGTCATTTCGTTCTAAAGAAACAGCCGTACCATGTATGTAACGTTCGGATAAGTCGGCTCTTGACCACCCGAGACTATGGGGGTATCTCCAACAGAACCATTTCCAGTACGTATCGTACAGACAGACGGCCTCACGCAATATATACAGCAGCGCGAAACAAGGGTCTCATGGGACTGACACTTCGGCCACGACCGCTGTGAGGCAATGGGGAGCACTCTTTGTTTGCGCCTACTTGCTGTCTCGATGGATGCGCCTCCTGTACGCTATTTGACATGGTATCAAAATCGGATCTGAGTTACCTTCACGACGTCAACATACGCAAGATTAGGGGCAGCGGGAAAGACTACTCGTTGAATCTTTGGGGGGGAGTGATGTATGTCTTTGAAATTCCCATTCGCGATCGAGTTTACAAAGCGTTGTCTATCAAAACTATTAATTCAACGACGTTGCGAATTGCAGATGTCAATCCCGAGGCTCGACCACAATGCCTACTTTCTCGTCATTTGTATGTAAGCAGTTAGGTACCGAACCTCATGGGAAGAGGCCATGCACAAAGAAACACCCTTTTTTGTTGCCCGCAACCAGTTGATCCTGCTCACGATACATACGCGACCCCGGCGCCGCTCTACTATGTACACATACACCTCCAATGTGAAACGCCAATAGACGCCCACCTCACCTCATCTCGCCGTTCCAGCATCCGAAGGACTTGCACTCTCCCCATTAACACTCACACTCGCATCCGACAGCTCTTCTCCATTCCTGTCGGAACTGCCGATGCTACCGGCCTTGCTCGAGTCTCCTGACCCGGAGACAGACCCGTTCGTCGTGGTCCTCTGCGGCACCTCCAGCCTCGCCACCAGAGAGCCGCCTATACCCTCCTCGCCCTCTTTGTTCCCCGTCGCGATCCTTATGTTGGCCATCTCTAACGCTTCCCTGAGCGTGTCACCCGTCTCATCCAGCGCGGCCAAAAACCTAGCGAGTTCTTTACACAACTCCCAGTCCTCCTCGCGCATGGCTCTGCTCAGCAGCCTGACGCTCTGCTCCGACGCGCTGGACAGCTCGTCAAAGGTATGCAGAATCAGCAAGTACCCACCCGCCGTCTTCAGACTTCCCCGCTGAAGGCTTTCCTCGAAGAGTTCCTGCGGCGGTGGGAGATACGCGAACAAGGTGCGCCAAGACCGGACTTCGGTCTTGCGGGTGCATTGAACTACAATGTCGAGGTACTCCTTGAAAGAAGAAAGCAGAGACAAAACGCGCGGGAGGATGGCGCTTTCGGGTGAGGGCGAGGGTGACATGTCGACTTCGTCGTCGAGGACGTGATGCAGGAGGACTTCGAGGGCGTGGGCGAAGTATTCAAGATGTTGGTACTGCTGCGCGAGGCTAAGAGCGGCTAGAGACTTGCCAGCGATGAGGTGGTGCCGGAGGATTTCGGGGAGGAAAAGGTGTGTCTGAAAAGTCTTAGTAATAGGCAACAGGATAACGTGCAGTGCGACTTACCCTTATTGAGAAGCGGAAGAACGAGAAATTGACATCCCTCCTCTGGACTAGGTCTGGTTCCACGCCGAGAACGATGGCCTTTTCGAGCAGAACCGAGAGCGGGTAGAAATCAACGGACATGGAGACAGCGGCGGGAAGCTCGCGTTGGTTCTCACCCGATATCGCATTCAAGACCTTCTGCATGTCTGTCCAGACCTTCAGTTCGTCTCCGTCGAACATCCAGAGCGAGTTGAACAGATCCTCATTCTCCACCTCTGCCGGGAGTAGTCCTCGTGGGGACGCGATCGGGCTCAGGAACGGTTGGTCCTTCATCGAGACGTAGTACTCAACATTCTGGGCGATGACTCGCATGTCGTATTTCAGTTGTCCTTCGTCGTTCAGTGATGGCCGAAGCAATACTAGCTTGCCATCCACCAAAAACAATACCGAGGCGACAGCCACATCTTGTGACGGATCACCATCGACGACCTGGGTTTCTGGTAATACCCAACTCAGACCTCTTACTCTGGCAGGAGATCGGACAATGCCATGGAATGCAATTTGGCCGACCTGGACGAGCCGAACAGATTTACCAAAAGGAGCAAATATGAAATGATAGAGCAGATTGTCGTACGTGTACACCAGAAGCGAATCTTCTCCAGTAGGCGTCAGGAGGACGACTGGTGATGGCATGGAATGCACATAGGCCACCGACGCATTGTCCAGATCTTTCTCACGTGAGAAGAGACGCAGCTCGTGTGACTTGTTCACCTCCACAGCGGCCACCAAGATATTTTGGTACCAGCACATACCACCTCTTACTTGAAACTCGCTCTCCATCTCAGGATTGGAGAAAGTCTTCCAGCGTCCGCTGTTCACGCTGTAGTGAGCGAGCCCCCGGCGACCAGCGACAGCCACATATCGGCCGTCTGCGGAGATGACAGTGCATCTTATCGGCCATTGATTCAGCAGGTAGTTCGCAGGTATCCTCGATGTGTGCCAAAGGAAAGGTTCCGCCGATATTGTGCTCATGTCTGGGAGATCATATCCCCTGTAGATCATGACACTTGATGTGCTCTGTAGGACCGTCCGGAAGAGGTTTGAGGCGCTGTAGCATCCAGTGACAGCGCTTCTCGCCATCTCAAGCTGCCAGAGGGCCTCGTGCTGCAATCCAACCAATATGATCTCCGAGCCCCCTCCGAGCCATGAGGCATCCTTGATACCTGATAGCCACTGCTCTCCGTTGTTGGACGCGAGGTTCTGATCGGACACGAAGCTGCTACTCAATGGTTTGCCGTAGACGCTCCAAGTTGCCCAACCCTTTTCATAGCCAGCAAACAGACAGTACCCGTCAGGCGAGTAACTCAAGGTCGTCAGGGATCCGGACTGAGAAGCTGACACAAACAACCTGTGGATGTGAGAAGGGGGCACGTTGCCGGAGTAATCCCTGACCGTGTAGACACGGACGGCACCATCTTCGCAACCGAGTGCAATGAGCGAAAATCGAGCGTTGATAACTGCATGTACCCCATGCTCGTGTCCGCCCTTGGGTATATGGAAACAGTGGCCCTTGAACAGCCTTTTCGGGTCCATCTCGCCAGTTTCCGGATTCGGTTGGCCTTTCGGAGTTCGCTGGACGGCATAGGCCCTGCCGTCACTTGTAATCCAAGTCGACAGATTCATTGACTTGTCATTCGTCATCTCTATGACCGTGACCTTCTTTGCAACCCAGACCATCCTACTAAGGAGCTCGGTGCTCGTCTGACTGCCGGAATTGTCCGGGGTCCATCGTATGCACTGCACAGCTGCCGGCTTGCGGGTCGCTACAACGACTTCGTCATCGAGCGCGAGTGCGCTTTCTATCCCGGCGTCGACTTTGATTACCATGCGGAACCGCACACTGATATCGCGCACACCCTGGCCTTCACCTGGGCCCCAGAGTATTTGGTCCGGGGCCGCATGGCCCGGGCCGCCCCAGTGGCTCTGCCGTCGCCGCTGAACATTGGTATGGCTCGTGAAAAAGGGCTTATAGACTCGCGACTCGGCGTCCGTGGCTAGCGAATACGTAATAAGGTAGCCTAAGCTGGTCCGCACGACGAAGATGGCGGAGTCGGGGCGGAGCAGGAGGTCGAGATTGGTGCCGTAGGAGGTCAGGGAGGCTTCGGATCGCACGACGACGGCAAGTATGACTGTGGGCTGTAGAGGGCGTTAGTTTGGTGTTTGCCAATGGCAAGGTCTTTGTCCTCAAACAACCGCACCTTTGCTTGCCATATGGTCATGGACGTCGCGGTGATGACGGCAAACAAATGTCCGGTACGCGCAACCCGCAGTGCCAGGATAGGCTCTTTCAGCGGTATTGCGGTATGCACGGGTCCGTTGCTACTCGAGGCTTCGGAAGGGGAGTAGAGTAAGTCATGTTCGACGGACTTGATGCCAGGCGTCTGGGGCAAGGGTGTAATGGGAATCGGCGGCTGGATGTCGTAGCTTGAGGCGGAATCGGCAGTGAGGAGGGAGGCCTTGTCAGCCTTGTCTGTAGCATCTTCCGGTAAAGGGAGGGGGAGGCCATCATGAGAGACAAGGAGGTTGAGGTTGGCAGTCTGGCTGCTGCTGGTGGCATAAACTCGAGGAGTTCCAACCGGCCAGTACATGGCTGGCTGTGTAGAGCCGAGGGGCAGGAGGAGTGGTCATTCGTGCCAGTTCGAAAAGGAGAGGAAGACTGCGCGAGTGACGATAAATCACTACAGACGGTTAGCTCATTTTGTGAGGTGTATTTTTGTGTGCAAGTTTGCGGGTAGTCTATGCAATTCCAATTGTTGTTGGGTGTTTAGAATTGGAGGCCGGTGGCATGTGGTAATGGCTCAAGCTCAAGCTCACACGAGAACGCGACTTGGAGCTTGATCTTGATCAGTCGGTTCCAACAAGGTTCATGGCGCCGGCTCATTTTTGGGGCTAATTTAGTGGAGAGTCAGCCCTGGCACCCTATTATGCTGCCTTTAGCCCCCCTGGGCTGCTACGCCAATGGAAGATCTTAGGTGCGTTGACCACTAAAACCCTCCACCCGTGCAGCATGGACTTCCAGAACTGCAGGTGTAGATAGTCTACCATATTGAAATGGAATTTCATTCATAAGGCCCTTTGCCCACTGAGCTTCACAATACCACCACCACGAACACCAACGATCACCTCACCTGGCGCAGGGGATTTAGGCTATGCTTATGAAGTCAAGGTTGTCATTTTACAATTTTCTTTCAAATTTCCATGACACAGGCTGAGGACTTGCTGGGCAGCCTTTCCTCTCTGACTATTCTTACCCTCGGGCTGTCTGTCTCTTCGGCCTTACAACTCCAAGCTGCGATAGTAAGGGTATCCAGTAATCCTCTAGATTGTATACCTGTGTAGAGCCTCTTAATTCAGAAGTGCCTCAGTACGAGGTTTGTGGATTGGAGTGGGTGTCCCACAAGGCAGGAAAACCCAACTGCACCAAGTAAGTTATCTAGACCACCACATAATTTGGTAGCCCCATCAATGTTGACCTTAACGTCTAGAGACGACCGGGCTCACCATCCCATCATAACCCACGTTCCATTTCCCTCTTAATCAGTCATCATGGCTCCTCTTAAGCCCCGAATTAGTGCTACCAAGGATCGGTTTTCTGCCCATTTCAGCCAGCAGAAACCCCAAGCATACTCTGATACCACATCATCACGGGCTGTGTCCTCTCATAAGTATGTCGGCCATTATCGCGCTTTCCTTATTCTTTCGACAATGGAATGAGGAAGAAGAAAACTCCTACTGATAGGCAAACCCTCGGTCACAGTATCCGTTCAATCGGCTGGAACCCGCTCGGCAGCCTCATCGCCACAGGGGCCGCTGACAAGACCCTTCGTGTCTGTAAGTCAGATCGATCTCATCTGTCGGAAAGACACACACCTGACGCGTTCCACAGGGAACCCTGAGAAGCCCAATGTCCGTTTCTCCACCGAGCTAAAGGGCCACGCCGCGCCCATAGAGAAGGTTGCCTTCAACCCCGTCAAGGACGCCGAGCTATGTAGTGTGTCCAGCGACGGTGTCGTCAAGTTTTGGGACGTTCGCACCAAGAACTGCGTCAACGAGGTCAAGGGCCTTGGTGACGCTTTCACCTTGGCCTGGCACCCGGACGGCGAATCTCTCGTTGTCGGAAACAAGGTGAGAGGCCATTCGAGACGTCTCAGGGGATCCGTCCCACGAGAAATCCAGTATCGCTGACAAACCGCCCCCAGGACGACGACATCCACATCCTCTCCCCCACGCAGTCCACCCCGTTGTCCAGCCACCGGGAGCCCGTCCAGACCAACCAGCTCTCCTTCTGCTGGGGCGGCAAGAACGTCTTCGCGTCGACCGGCGACGGCGAGGTCCGCATGCTGTCCTACCCGGACTTCACGCCCACGCTGCGCTACGACTACGACCGGTCCAGGATCGACGGCCCCGGGTCCACCAGCGAGTACATGATGAAGGGCCACACCTCCTCCTGCCTGTCTGTCGAGCTCAGCCCCAACGCCCGGTACCTGGCCTCGGGTGGCACCGACTCGGTCATCTGCCTGTGGGACACGCAGGATTGGATTTGCCAGCGGACCTTCACGGACATGATTGGCCCCGTCAAGAGTCTGAGTATGTTATTTTTGCCCACGCCCCATCTTACTACATTCCCGACTTCGTTTTTCACGTTCTTATGGGGTCAATCACTAATGCTTGTCATATTGCGCAGGTTTCACCTTCGATGGCTTCTACGTCTGTGGGGGCAGTGACGAGGGCACCGGGATCGAGGTCTACCACTGTGACTCGGGCGAGCGCGTCCACACCTTCAAGACAGCCAGCCCGTCACCCGTCGTCGCTTGGGCTCCTACCCGTTATATGCTGGCGTACAGCGACCTTGGCCAGCTGCGCATCATCGAAGCCCAACACATTGACCGGAAGTGAGACTGCAGTCTTCGGTGACATGGAAAGAGCATTAGGAATCATCCGAGAGATGGGTGATGTCAGATACCCGAATCATTGCAAATCACCATAGAGAAACAATCCAGTTGTTTTAAAATGCTTTCTCTGTTCAAATGTTTCGCTCAGATCTACGTGGATATCTATCGATTGTGCTTTTAAAGTGATTGCCATCCGGCGTACATAGATCTTCCGAAAACGCCCCTGAAAATGCTCCCTGTTTCCGTGCCTGGTATCTGAGCTGTCAAAACGCCGTAGCATATGCTTTTAGTTTCCGAATTCCTGAACGCCATTCATCGCCGAAATATCATTACACCTTCATCTTCTCAAGCCCCCCTCATCCGTCTCAGTATCCTCCTCGAAGTCCTCATCGAAGGTCTCATCAAAAGCCTCATCGCCCTCCAAGCTTCCCTCATCATCGCTGTCATCCTCATCATCATCAAGACCCGGGAAGGGGTTGTAGGGAACGTAATCTTCATCAACCCAGTGGCGGCTCTCAGGTAACTGGTATGGGTCGAATGGGAAGTAAGGTGTAAGTTGCAGCCAGCTCTCGTCGTACGGGTTGTGGCTTGCTGTTTCCCGCAACGCCTCCACGCTCGAGGAGACGTATGAGGACAGGTAAATTCGCCGGTTGGCCTCTATCTTGTCATGTACGTACATGAATCCCAAGTGGCCCGCTAGCTTGGCGAATTCTTGTACGATGGTTGGGTGACAGACTCGCAGAGGGTTGAAATCGGACCAGATGTTCGCCCGGAGGAGGGGGTACAGCTCTTCCATCCAGACTAGCTCTTGACCAAGGTAGGAGGCGGGATCATCCGGGTCGACGGCGTCCGGGGTCTCAATCACCAGATCGCGCCATCGGAAGCAGAAAATATACAAGAGACCCTGGAAAAGGGCATAGTATGGTGTGAATCGCCTCAGGTCGGGTCGAGCAGTGGCCTGGTGTCGATATCGGTAGGAATCGATATGCTTGATGAGCACTGTGCAGATTGTCCTCACGGACTCGGCGGGGACCTTCTTGCCACGAGCAGCAAAGCTTGCAAGATATGCGGCAGCGTTCTGTCTTGTAACCATCGAGTTCTGATTTCCGAACGCAATGTCCAGCAGCACTCCAGCAAACCTGTCCATGAGATTCTCGGACAGCTGACTGAAATGGAAGATAATGAACTGGGTATGCCGACTTGAATATGTAGGTAGGATGATGCTGACGAATTCCGAGAGCATATTTTCGAATACATCTCCGGCGCCATCGGAGTCTGGGTTGGCAAATATTGGCTCGTAAAGTTCAAAGAGGCTGTTCATGATGGAGTCCATCTTCTGGATATGTTGCGCCGCTTTGATAATTCTACCACTGAGCTCATGACGGTCGTCACTCTCATCGCTCGCAACAGACTCGACATCGCTAATGTCGTCGTCGATTTCGGCGTCCTCGGCGCTGGAAGATCGAAGTTGCTGGATGACACCGGCAGCAATATCGTCGTCAGCCTCATCGAGGTCAACTTGGATCTGGACGTCGATCTAGTCTTGTGTAAGCGCAAGCCTGGCCTTGAGACAGGGCATATAATGCTTACCTTGACGAGTCGATCTGTGATCAATTCCATGATTTCAGGCCCCATATCCGGTGCATATTCTCGCAGGCGCAAGAGGTTCTGCACAAAAGCCGTGTGGATGGTGTTGGACTCGTCGGAAAAAGGGAACTCCTTGTTGATCAAAGAGAGCAGTACACGTCTTGCTGCCGGGAATAGCTGCAGGACGTGTTCGAGTGCCCGATGAAGGCGTCGTCGCATCACGTCGCAGTCAACCTCCGGGAAGTCCTCCGCTCTCCATTGTGACGGTTTGAAGCAGCGGAACTTTTCCACGAGCATTGCGAGTACGCTGCTGAGGTATATCGACTGGCCTGTGACAAGGTTGGCGAGGAAGTCGATGTAGGCACCCACGAAGTCGTCAGGCCGGCCCAGCCATGGTATATTCAGGACCTCGTGTACAAGACCGGAGCAGGATTTTCCGATTTGAGGTGCGCATGCCTTGAGGGCATTGACGTAAAATATCAGGTCGGAGGGGTCAACTTCATCGTCGACTCGAATCGAATTCGTCGTGGGCTTCCTTCGTCGATCGTTTTCGAAGATTCCCTTAAGCGTGTCGTAACCCTCCTGGTCTCCCATGGTATTCTCCTTGAGAGCTTTCAGCACCACCCCCTTGATGTCTGCTGCCTTCTTTTTGATCTCAGCTGGTGTTCCGACGCCTATGTTCTTCACTGTGTTGGACTCCATGTCGAAAGAGACCGTCTTGCGACGTTTTATTGGGCTACTCTCCGGCTGTGGTTCTTCCTCATCCTCCTCTCTTGCCCGACGTCCCAGATGCGTCGCCGTTCGCAGGATACTTTTCAGGGCAGAGCTTTTGAGGGTTGGCGATGACCGCCGCTCTGCTCTAATAGGAGTGGCAGTCGCCATAGCGGGGTGGCGTAACGCCGGGTCTTATGAGATCGAAGGTGTCGAAGATATCGAGGGTATCGAGGCTGCCTGATCGGAGTCGGAGTTTACGGCTGATTGGAAGGTGTTGAGTGAAGCAGCGATTAGGTCTTCTGGTAAAAACTGATCTGACATGATATGTCTTTCCAGGTAGGAGGGATGAAGGGATCGTTGTTGGAAACAGTGGCAGTTGAATGCCAATAGGACGTGCACTATAGGCAGAATATTGAAGGGTGGTGAGAATTGGTAGATTTTTCCCCTCCAAGAGGAAATTTAGCACGCGAGAGAGTGGATTCCGCTCCGCTTTTCCAGTGTGCAACTTGAGCGGGACACGGGCCTTGACGCGCTGGACCCCAAAATATGGTGGTCCGTGCATATCTCGGCTCCACATCGACGTGCGACGTTTGCTTCACGACGCGTTGAGTTATCGCCCTACGTGTAAAAACAGCTCCTGCAGTATGCGTGCGAACAAACGAAGTAATCCGTACGTCCGTACATACATAAGTTGAGCTCCCGTCTGACTATCCTACAATTGATCCAAGCCTTTGGCGGTACCGCTTCCAGCATCACAGTATTTTTCTTTTCCCATTGGCTCATTGTCAGCATGTGCTTGCCTGCCTCGGGTCTGTTCAAGAGTGTCTGAGAGTTTCAAAGTCCGGGTTGAACCCTGAATGGCCTCACCAACGAAGCAAAAGGTTTCTATGAATAGCATAGTCACCAGGCAGCGTGGATCATCCCCTCCGTCTTGCTTCAACAAAAGGCCAGTCTCAAAAATGCACCTTTGCATACTCGGGGCTCAAACCTCGCCGCTGGTGACTTCGCAACTCTCCGACCAGGTTCAACCGACCCGGGTTCAAGAAGGATCTCAAGGAGGATTTGAAGACAACAGTCAACGTTCCAACTCGGCCACGAAGGGGTGGATCTCAAGCCCAACTAATCGGCACTGCGAGTTTCAAACCAAGCCCGCTTTTGCAATGGTTGGGAGGATGCCGAGAGGCCCTTGCGGATTACTACCTACGTATCAGTGGCTGGAGATGGTCATGGATGGCCACACAAGCTCTGCTGACGAGGTTCAGCTGAGAACGCCTGTAGGGATTCAGTTCGCGAATTTGCAATCGACAGCTGGAGTCCGAGGCACAGCAACGATGGATTTCACCCCTCATCGGAGCAGAGAGTCCAAGGGCACAGGAATGCCATCTTGGAGGGCCGATTGAATGGTCCCCCTCCCAGGCAACCCATGCTCCCTGAAGGCGATCCTCATCAACGTGAGGCAAGCGCATATCATGAAGATCAAGACGTGGCGGGCTGGCGGGCTGTTGAGCGACGATCTCCACCCCTCCGCTTCGTTGATTCGTAGGAGGCCTTGAGAGGCCAGCAGGGGTCAGCCGACTGCCGTGTGGCACTGCAACCCTTCAATGCCTGGCGGCTGGGCCCTGCCTTTCTCGTGTCCCACAGCCAACACCCCCTGGAAAAGCAGGATGGGGAAAGAAACAAGCCGCAGTTGCGGGTCCATTATCACGAGCCTGACGACACAGAGACACGACGAACGCCCCGGTGCCCTGCCTGGGATGTTGTGCTTGTTTCTTTTGTCGCCATAACACTCAAAACGCGGGTGACGTCTAAAATTGGGCCTGCACAAGGTTCTTTCCGCCGATCAGAATGTTTCCTCCTGCATTGTACCCTGATTGTGTTTAATATATATGTTGTATCCCAGCCTCCGCCGCCCTCCTTGTACGTATATCACGAGACTCGAGTGAGTTTCTCCCGACCTACTTTTCTTCTATTTTGCCGTCGTGCGAAGTAGGTTTGTCTCTTTTCGTTTACATCACGCTGCTGCTTCACCCACCTGGCCCAATAACATCAAGACGGACAAGATGGCAGCTCCATCAGAGCCTCTGTGGCTTGACGTATACAACACCCCGTACAGCAACGGTTTCAATGTTGCTGCAAATGGTCTCTTCTTGGCCATCATCTGCGGAAGTCTGGCATACTGCCTTGCAGTGTCTTGGAAGACACGGCGCTGTTTACCTTTCAGTCTCGTCCTCTGCATAGCGTACATACTCGAAATAACTGCGTACGCTCTAAAATTCCAGTCATGGTTTATCGTTAGCTACACGACGAACTTTGGACTGTCTCTTATCGCGCCTGTCTTTATCACAATAGGGTATGTACACAGTTACTCAGCCCGGAAGATCAAACAGACAAGACTAAAGTGCTGACCGACTTGTCACCAGGATACATCTTTGCACCGCTCAGGTCCTCGCAACTCTCGGCGCCGAACATGCGGTCCTCTCGCCTGATACTCATCTGCGAGTATTCGTATGGACAGACGTCCTTGCCGCTGTCCTCCAGGCCATCGGCCTGGGTCTGACCTTCTCCTCCGCAAAGCAGGCGGGCCCATGGGGTATCACCTTGCCTGCCCAAGCCGGGCCCGGGCAGGCCGTCATGTACGCCGGCCTTCTCCTGCAAACTCTCGCCCTTGCCGCGGCATTAGGTCTCCTCGGCGTGGCTTACGTTCGGGCCGGAAAGGCGGACCGGAAATACGGATACACCACGGTCCACCGTGACGGAACGGGATACGTGTCGCTGAGCCCGAGGCTCAAGACGTTCCTGGCGGTCTTGCCTCTGGCTGGGGTGTGTACGCTGGTCAGGTGCGCGTACAGGTCCGCCGCGGTGTGGGGAGGGCTCGGCAGCGACATCGCGCGGGATGAGGTCCTCTGGCTGGCCGCAGAGGGCGTCATGCTCACCGAGGCCATGGTCTCGCTGGCTGTTTTCCACCCTGCCGTCTGGCTCGAGGACAGCGTCCGCCGGAGATCGAGCAGCGACGATATGGAGCAGGGCGATGTCGGGACCTCAAAGCTGGGGAAGCGGTTGACTGCCGCGACGTTTGCGACGGAGATGGACGAGCCGCACGACCGGGACTCGAGACATGATCTGGATGTCAACCAGGTTCTCTACACGACAAACCTCATGGCGCCGTCGGATGCATCGTCACAGGGCTCAGCTTCGAGGAGGAGCTCGGCCTATGAGCATGAGCAACTGTACCAGACAAGCCCGTATGACCCCCAGGGCGAAAGCGCAGGGAGGTACTCCGAGGACATCACCTCCGAGTCGCGGGGACTGTCACCCCTAGAGGCGGAGGAGGAAGAGTTCCGTCAGGAGGCCGAGTCGTTCATACAACCACCGAGGAAATCAAGTAAGAGGATGTCGCGGATATTGCAGCAACAAAGGGAGGCGGAGATGGAAGCGGCGGAAGCGGCAGAAGCGGAGGACCGTCTTGAGGTCGAGTCGATCATGCTGCCGTCGAGGAAACCGAGCAGGAGGGATACTGTCAGGAGGAGAGATGATGAATTGGAGGATGTGGCACTGACATCGACTTATTCTCAGTCTGTCTATTCACAGTGAAACGGGGAAAGGGACACATAATAATCGGCTACATATGATACCCGGAGTTTTTGCATGGACATGGTTTAGGACTTTAGGCGGCTGCACGGCACAGGATCTTGTATAATGTCATCTGTACAACAGAACAAATGAAGAGAAATGAATGTACCTGACTGTACCGGGCCAACGTGAAATCGTTAAATTTTCATCATACGACTTTGGCGTCTGTATGTTGTCTCAAGAGTGGGATAAGTAGAGTCCCTCCCCTCGAAGATGGGAGCTTCATACAATCATATAATGTACAAGTAATCCCCATGGGGATAACTGCCTGTTATCTCCAGGGATGCCGAACCATCGTACAATCGTGTCCAGGGCCCGCTGATAGATCTCGTCTAGGGATCTGCCCCTACTATCCAGGTATTGACCAATTGATTCGATACCAATGCAGGGTGATAAAGCCAGCCAGCCGACAATGTAATATGAACACATCTGGCGTAAAATCCGAACCAATGCGTAGAGATTTGTATCTCCTCAACCCACACCACTACCACGAATTCGTGACCGTTCGCACCACCAACCACATTCTTAAGGGGGATTATCCCACCCCATATCCATCGTTTCCATAGGCCCCATCTGGAGCATAGTCCGCAGAACACCTTCAGACATGGGCGTCATGCTGTTCAAGGGGTCCCAATTGAAGTCGCCCGAATGTTCTCCCGCCGCAGCGTCGCCGCCCGTAGGTTTCCCAGGGGTCTCCGGCATTGTGAACTGCTGGTTTGGCGTCAGACCAGTAGCAGGGAAATCACTGGCCGAAAAGTCCTGGAAGAGGGCGTCTATGTTCCTGACAGCGGTGCTCTGTGCCTGGCTCTGTTGGGTCTGAGAGTTGTTCACGTTCGTGGAAGAGGCTGGGCTGGCCTCGAAAGAATTCCCCCCAGACCGGCTGCTCCCTGGTGCAGTCAGGTTACCGCTGTTACTGCTGCTGTTGTTCGGCTTTTCCGAAGATGATGTAGTCGAGTTCGGCGTCGGCCGGTCGGATGACGGCGCGGCGTCTGGAGACAGAGCTGCGTCCCCACTGCTTCCCTCATTCCCAAAGCGACGTAGCATGGCTGATCCAAAGGGCGGCGAGTTGCCGGATCGCAACCGATCAAGATATGGCATAGAGCTGTCGGCTGGCCATCGCCCACCCAAGCCGTTGTAGACGTTAGTCTGCGTAGCGGTGAGGCTTGGATCTATCTCGATGACATCGTTTCCACTCGATGGGCTGTCTTCGGGTAACTTCATGAGATAGCATCCAGTCTGTCCCGTCATTAAGCCATGGTCCGGTTGACGATGATCGTTCACACTCCGAGTTGCTTTCCTGGGCCATCCGTAGCTCCCTTGTTGCTGCAAAGAGGCAAATCAGTCAGTGTCAATTCATTTTGCTTGACTTCTTAAGGCGAAGGCTTACGCTATCTCCACTTCGTGGGAAGACTTCCCTCAGCTTTGGTATCCGCGTGCCAAGGGCTTCCAAGTCCACGTCGAGTTGCACGAGGAAGGACTCCGTCAAGGGATTTCGCCTCTTGAGCGCTCCCATGGCTGAAAGGAGGAAGCGCAGGGAATCGACGATTTGACTGTCGTCGGGTCTGCTCTTCAAGTATTGCACAAAGACTCGCGCCGCAACATAGAGACAGAATGAGGTAAAGGGGTTGACCTGACAATAGTTTAGCACAACCATCGATTTGGAAGAATCCATCGTCAAAGACTGACCGTTGAAAGATCGATATGTGAGATCACCTTCATGGTGCTAGCAATCTCGTTCGCAGCAGTGATGCAACGAACCTTGCTCTCGGCACTGACCGAGGAAGGCAGCCTGTTCTTGTCCGCCTTGAAAATCGCGGCTTGATGGAGGCAAATGGTCGAGGTGTGTATGCACATATTGGTGAATATGACATTTGGGTTTGACAGACCGGAAGGGAGTTTAAGGTGAGAAGGCAGGCAGAGGGAGATGTTGAGAAGAATGTTGTCCAGGTTGCGATGTCGCTTCCAGAACTCGCCGTTGAGATCATGATCTCGATCATCGATGTCCGGGCGATGGAGGTGAAGAAGATTCCGGCCAAACAAGCATGCCATCAAGACGACCCCACCAAAGGTAGATATGCCTCCGGCGCCGGCTGGAGTCATCGATTCCGTCAGCGTCAGCGTCTGTTCTGGCCTGCTCATCTCGAAAGCTTCGTCCGAAGCAGGCATATTGGTCATGATGTCCTTCTCATCGATGGTCATAGGCCATCCGGTACCGATACTGGCGTATCGATCCTCAGTGAAAGCCATCCAGAATGTTCGCCTCCTCTCCTCCCTCTCGGTCCAGTCCCGTGGTGGGGGGATGCACTGCTTCACGTCCAATCCGGCGCCATCGAGACGGTGAAGCCCCATCATCTGACACAACCGCACAGCTGAGCCGGTACTCATCCAGGCCCTGGGAAAGTGCATCATCTTGAATTCGTACTGGGCGAGCAACACATGGGTTTGTGCATGTGCAACAGAGATTAGGTGCTCTCCGAATCCTTTTACATAGTCTGCCTCGATGTACTTCCTTGCCCGGTGATAGAACAGGTCTCTCAGGTCGGCATACTTGTCCACGACTGAGCATGCGAGTGTCCATATCGCATATCGAAGACAGACTGGTGGGCGTTGGTTTGGAGCTCTACACAACACGTCAGCGGCTGCTGTCGATGGCATCCAGTCATACTTACAAATTCATGGCCGCCAGATAGCGATACTTGTGAATTATTGGCGTCGAGTGGTGAATCTTCTCGAAGTACAACTGATGGCTGTTTACCAAAGCATATCAGTCTCGATCCGCGGCACGGCACAACAGGACGAACAAGAGATGAGGCTGTCTAACAATTCATCGATGGATTCTTGAGGCGGCAGAGGCTCCTCAAGTCCCAGCCCTATCATTTCCCAAGTAAAGCTGTTCTGCATAGGTATGCCGCTGAAGTCAAAAGCATCGGCAGCGGCTTGCGGTTGGGGAGAGTTGTTTCCGTTGAAGTTCCACCGGTCCATGTCTCTGTCAGTAGCAAGATTGATCGAAGGATCATTGACAGTGAAGTTGGGGGTTGCCGTCGCATTGTCACTGATCTTGGGGTCAGCGTGTACTGTGATGGACGGCGCATCATTGACAACGGTCTTGGGAGCCGCGGGTGGATCTTGCGTCTTCAGTAACGTCTCGACTTGTTCTGCGATTTGTACCACAGTCAGCGTGTTTGGCTCTGCCCTCTGGCGATATGAAGGGCGACCGGGAAATGATGGAGGTGGTGCGCACTCAGTCGTTCCTCTAGAGCCTTGACGTATCCGCGCTTGGGACCGCTTTTCCGTCGAACCTCGTCGTATGCACAATCGTGTCCTAACCTCTTGCACGTGCTACACCGCGGCCTGTTCCCGTCGCACCTGAGCTTCCTCTTCCTACATATCATACATGCCAGGCGCTTGGGCTTGGGCACGTCGGCATTGTTTGGTGGGTGTGCCGAGGCCAGACTCGACTCTCCGTTGTCATTATCATTGGCGTGTACGGTCACAGTGTCGCCTGCTTCCTCGATGTCATCCATGGCTGCATCCGCGTCCGGAGAAGTGGACATGGCGACGATGTCACGCTCGGACCGGCCCGTTGGTGGCGACAATGGGATCCACGTTGAGCTCTGTTGGACTGTCTGGAGCAGTGTCGGGAAATTCGAAGTCACGTTTCGAGCACGTAGTCCGATACGAACTGAGAGGGTACCGTAGCGGAGGCACGGAATCGGAGGGGGAGGTTGTGGGGAGGGGCGGGACTTGGTCTCTGTATTGTCGATCTACGTATCGTAGATTGGTTTTCGAAGGACTACCTACCTAAGGTAGTACCTCCCTAAGAGGCTGATGGACTAAGCACGACCAGGTGCCGTCAGGCCGATGTATATCGTGGAGATGAGGTGAGGAAGTCAAGGTAAAAGCGCGACTGCGGCTAACTTTGGAAAAGTACAAGTTGAGCAATTATTACGAGAAAGACAGAAGTCAAGATTCGCATTCAACGAAATAGAGAAAGTTGCAATTTTGGGCTGTGCCATTCCTCTGAACTCCATAATGGAAATCCTGGGGGAAGCTTAGCGAGTGGGATGATACAGCCCATATCTATTGCGTGGTAATAAGTGTACGTGGACACACCGTCTGCCTTCCACCGCCCATACAGCCAGAACACCTGGGCAGTCTAAGCCTGTTGTATGTACCTATGTAATGTACCTAGGTACTTATGTACTTTGTACTCCGTGGAGACGGTGGGCCTTTAGATTCGGATCCGACCGGGTACTGGAAGGTTGTAGATACATGTGGGGAGGCTAAAAAACGGGTGTGCACGCACAAGTACCGTGTAGCGCAGTTCTGATTATAAATGTGTCAGACTTCCAAGCTTCATACATCCTACAAAGTACCAGCGGGCACTTGTGTGCGTGCATACGGATCACTCAATGTAGGAGCGTATAAGGTGCTTTCACTCCGACTTCAGTCGTCAATCAGCTTCGCAAATGCACCCCGGCCATGACGTACTGGATCTCCTCGAGGCAGATCACAGACGTAGCCATATACGTCCTCCAGAAAGGATCTATCGAAGAAGCGAATTTCTAGGGTACCGTACTAAATAGATATCTGATTCAAGGTTCTGGTCTTTGGCTTGATCAGACTGCTGCAGCGTTAAGTATCACCCGGTCTTGTCCCATTTCGACGGCCGGTCTTTCGTCCGTCTTATATTCGAAGACCTACACTACATACGGACTTAAGTACCTACTTACTCCTGCAAACCCTCTTCATTGAAGCCTTGACTACCTATCACGGCAGTCTGAGCCGAGGGGAGGCTTTCTGTGATCCAAAGCATAACGCCCCGTCAGACTGCCTCCGTGCGGGAAGGGTGGTCATCTGAGCCTCGCGGGTAACAGGGGCATCGCTGGTGAGCTCCTTTTCGTTCTATCCGCATCGCTCCAGGCCGAGCAAGGCCGAGTCTGAGCTGTGTGCGGCGACGAAGATAGGAGCAGCTCGACCCTTACTCCCCCAGTCGCCACGCGGGAAGCAGACCTCTCACACTCTCAGCTACTGGAGACAGGAGAGAATGGGGGCCGAGCAGGAGAAGACTCGTTGTCTGCGCGTCCGTGCCGCCAGTCCCGCGACCCTGGAAACCATGCAACATATACGTACGCACTACCAGGTGCCACCAACCTTGCGGCCCGGCGATTATGATACCTGGCGATACATCTCTCCCCCGGAGCGTCGGCCGGTCCCTCGGGAGAAGCGCGGCGACGTCGCCCCCAAGGCATGATCAGCCACAGTACCTGCAGTAGTATGACCTGAGTTTCGACCACGAGGAGTGTGGATTTTTGTTCGCACCGCAACTGACTCCTGCATGGTTATATCAAGAATATATATTTCTGACTTGGTACACGGGTAACAACTCGCACCAGCATACTCGAGTCTAAATCATTCCTCTGTGCAGATCAGTTTCACGCAATCCGCATCTTTCATCCTCAGAAGGATCTCCAAGTTCACATTATTGATACACTTGATGAGTCGCCTCCTGGCAGCTTCGTTCCCTTCACCGGATTCCCTTTTCACTCCCAAACGGTGGGCTCTGAAAAGGCACGCGAGCACTGCCACCACCTCGACCTTGGAGAATTTCGCCCCTGGACAATTTTGGGGTCCATCCGACCAAGGGAAATAACTATGCGCCACCGGCGTCCACAACTCCTCGCCGGCCACCTCAGGCTTGGAGTCAGGGTGCGAGCACGCTACAATCCACCTCGCGGGCTTCCAAGACAATGGGTCTTCCCAGTATTTTGGGTGGGTGTGTACCGCGAGTAGATGCGGAGAGGTGCCTACCCCGGGTGGAATAACCAGCGTTTGCTCGCCGACTTTGAGTGTCTGTGACCTTTCTTTAGTCCATTTGGGAAGCGACATAATGGGTGGATAGAGACGAAGTGTCTCGAGCATAATAGCCTGGCAACGCTTGAGTTGAGGGAACACCGCACGGTAGTCCCATTGCTCGACAGGCGTATCCTTTACAGCTGAGACAGCTGCGATCTCCTCTGCCAGCCAGGTCTGTACTTCCGGATGAGCAGCCAGAAGGAGCATGCTGAACGCCAGTGTGTTAGCCGTTGTATCGTGGCCGGCGAAGTTGACAACGAAAAGGTTTCCGAAGATCTCGTCAACAGAGAGACCCTTTTTTCCATCTTTGCTCTCCTTCAAGTCAGGCTGGGCAACGACTTCTCTCTCGTGCACGTCAAGCGCCCGTACGAACGCGCTCATCATCCCGCCGGAACCAGGCTTGTTGTCCCTTAGGGCGGTTGTTTCGTCCTCAAGCATCTTCACCATATGCTTCTTAAAGGACCTTGCTGCATCACCAATCCTTACAAATTCCTTTGGCATCAAAGAGCCCCGTAGGTATTTGTACGGGATGATCATGATGAAGATGGCATTATCAAGGACGGTCTGAAGAGCGTCCCGGTAGCTACCCGCCTCGTCTTGGGCAGCTGCGTCTGCCGAGCCATGAAAATCATAAGACTTGCGGAAACCCGTCGCTGCGAGCACGTTGAGCGAGAGGGTTCTCGTATCCTTTTGCATGCTTGGGATTCCGGCTACGGCTTGGGCGCCAGTCCAGGAGCGCAACATAGCCGTGGCTTGGCGAAGGCTTTCGTCCCAGACGAAACGCATTACACTCTCGTTGAATGGGGCAGCCAGCACCTTTCGGTGACGTGCCCAATCATCCCATCCCGCAGTGGAAATACACGGACCGTAGACTTCCAGCAGCTCTGTTTCAACACTCATCAGCGCCATGAACCAACTCGAAGGGATCAAAGTTTCTTCAGAACACAAGGTCTGCTTACTGTAGTTCTTCACCGGTCGAATGAAGTCAGATCGCCTCGAAAAGAGCTCACTGATAGCGTCTGGGTCGGTGATTTGCAGATAAAACGTGACAGGAGTCACGAGCGCCCAGACTGGTCCGAAGCGTACTGCCGGGTCCGATTTTTCTCTGAAGTGCCATCCACGGTAAGAGAAGCGGATAAAGTCAGGGTAGGAGGACCATTGAATAGGAAGCCGATCGAGGAGTCCCCAAACGTGGCTCTGCAAGAATACCCAGAGAAAATTGACCGGGTCGATGGGCAGTCTCACAACAGGGACGTTCAAAGCGCGAACTTTGCGAACATTGATCTCCAGGCAAACGATGCTCCAGGCCAAGAAGGCCAGCGCGAAGCCAACCACGGACTGGAAAAACATGGCCGTACTCTCAGCACAATGTCAGAGTTTGCAGGCTTTACCGTGATGAAGAGAAGGTTAGAGCACAACTGTGTTGTGGCCTCAGTCGTGTTGAGGCTGCTGTCGGAGTGATAAGCCACTCAGGGCAAGGCTTTGGACACCGCCATCTAACACGTGCACTATTCGGAAACATGTTGGTTTCAATGAGTAGCCGTTGATTGGCTTCACGAACCATTTTGATGAACCAACAGCTCGACGCTACTGTGATCCTTGCAGACGTCCCACTCAACCTACGACATACCAATCACGCACAAAAGTGACGCATATAAAGGTGATTGCCCACGGGCCGGGCCATTTGCGAACGAGATCTCTTTTACTTCATCTCTTGAGATCTGCCTGCTGGGCCCGCACTGACAGGCCCACCAGGCCCACCAGGCCATATTGGGTACTTCAATGTCCAGGAGTTTTGAGTACGCCCTTTGTTCCTAGGCCATATCTTACAATCTCACAGAATTTCACATCTACTTGCTTTGACGGCCTCTAACGAACATGTCTGCAGAGGAGCAGTACTATGACGGCCGATATCTCCCCAAGGGATGGCAGAATTTGTTATGGTCTCCCCCCGAGGAGCCTGACAAGCTAGATCTGCCCTACATCGCCAGCTTCACGGTGCAGATCCACCGAAATGTGCCACTGACTGCATGGCGCCCTCATCTGTCAGAGAAACACCTCGAAACAACTCACTGTGAGGCCGTTGTGGGTTATTCTCCTCTCGAGGCCTCGCTATGAATATGCTTAAACTCGCTCTATGCATCCTCTATAACATCTTGGACTGCGTATTCAAGTACTTCGATCCAAAGGTTCGCTGTGACGGCTTAGTATTCAGTTTTAGAGGCATATATTCACGTCAGGCTGGCTCCATCCGGGGACCATGTTACCGGCATATATAATCAGACTCCTGGAGCCGATTGCTTGCGATTCCGGTCCACAAGGACGGGTAGGCCGGAAGATCAAAACGCTCTGCCCATTGTATTATATATGTGTAATAAATTGACCTCTACCGTAGACGAATATTACTGTCCGAGCGACTTGGGCAGGAAATCGAGTCTTGAAGCTCGCCGTCTTTTTCCTTCACGTTGCCAATTTCCGAAAGCCGTCCACCAACTTTGCCCAGGTGATCAAACGTGTTACCGGACATAAATCATCCTCCGGATCAGGATATCCATGCTCGCTGCGGCCGCGGTTCCCCGGTACCATGCTCGCCATGATTGGACCACGCCGATAGTTGCTCACACACCCCGCTGAATAACCTGATTACTTCTTTTGGCCTGGTCGCTGTCCCAAAACGGCATCGTCACCATAGATCCAGAGCGCAGATGTCACCCCGGCGAGTCTCGCGGATGCTTCACGGGCTCTCCTCGCATAACGATGCCAGTTTTTCAGCCCGTCAGTCGTCCGACTTCCTCTCAGATGGCAAGGATGTCTTCGAATGGCTTGTCGACGTCTTATTCAGCTCCACCGGAGCCAGAAAATAGGGCAAGGGTGGAGGGAGGGGGGATGGATATATGAGGAGGATATTCTAGCTTTCGAGATGTCATCTGGGTTTCTCAGGACCATAGCCTCTCCATAATTTACTTGGGAGCGTGTCTTACTTCCTGAAAAAAGATTGTATCAAAGATGGCAGAGCACCAAAGCCCTTCAGGCGACAGGCCGTCCTTTGCAACGTTCTGGAGGAAGACCCAGAACGAATCAACCGCCAAGGAGCTCAAATTCGTCCCGAGCGTTCCTGGCCAGCCGAGTACCAAAGGTATGTGGAATAAATTTTGTCGTTACAGGCCGTGGCCTCGCTTCTTACAAATCCAACCTCGAGCCCTGCTGTAACCTCGCTCGACCAGGGTTGGGGGGGGGGGCTTGGTATGGCGCTATGCGTGATACCAGAACCTCGATCCGGCAACAAAGATTTGTCACAGCACACTCCTCAAGGGCCATATCTCCGTGTCAACATATGGGAAACAAGGGAAATGCATAAAGCACCCCTGCGTCTTGCGGGAAATATAACACAAAGCCTTTGTTTCTCTCTGTATGGGCAATATCCAAGTCCTTCCTGTGACACTGAGCTAATATCTGCATCTCCCACAGTGGGAAAGAACCAAGAGTCAGAGCAGGTGGCCAAGAACAAACGGCGGGCCCAAGTCCGGAGAGCCCAGGTCCAGCACCGCCAGCGCAAGGCCAACTACATCAAACAGCTGGAGGACAACATAGCCGGTATCCAGGACAAGATCGCGGACGCCGAGGGGGAGCGCCAGGTGCTGATGAGCGAAAACGAGGCCATCCGTGCCCAGCTTGCGGGGCCGGCAGGTTTCGACCAAGCAGTGGTTCCGGGGATTGCGTTCGCCCCGATGCCGTCTTATGTACCCATATTGGACGGCGAGGCTCCCATGCAGGGCTTCGACATCGACCCCAGCTTCGAGATGGATTACTTCCCCGTGGACCCGAACATGAACGATTACGTGAATACTGCTGCCACCGACTTCAACACCTTCGGACTGTCATCCTGCACCAATTCGGGGTCGGGTTCTTCCGCGTATGGCTCGCCTCAATTCATGAGCAGCAGTGGTACCAGCAGCCCCTATCCATTCATACCCGAGATGGCTACCGCCCAGCCGCAGCAGGCCATGAACTTGTTTCTAGCATGAGATGGCTATCAAACACGGTACATACTGATAGAGGAGGATTAGTTACAGGCTTCAAGTGGGACTGGGAAGGACAGGGTTCAGTCAACCGACAGCGTGTGGGTCAGCAGGACACCTATAAGTCGAGAGTTACTGTCACAGTCACTAAGGGGGCATTGGCGGATTTGTTTGTGTGTTTGTATTATTCATGTATTTGTTCGTCCCAGCTAAGGTGTTCAACGTACTCAGCGCTCAGAGGATCTCGTGCAGACTCAATCGGGCTCGGCTCGTGAAGTCTACCTATAGACCCAGTCTTTTCTTACTCCCATCCAAACTCCTCCCGTTCCTTCAAGCCAGACTCTCATCCGTGGAGCCATCGTTATTCACCCAGTTTACCCATTCGCACTTACAGCCACCCGTACCGCCATCAATGCCACCATAGCTGAGGTCCCCGTCGGGCAGTCTAGGGTTGATGACCCCGCCGCCGTAACCGATATCGTTGGTGAAGAGTGTGGCGTCGGTGGTATTGATGTGCTGATCGGCCTCAACGCCATACGCAAAGAAGCTCTTTGAGTCCACGTCCCCGCCGTGCGTGTCCTCGCCGATCGTGATCGGGTAGGGAAACGTCCCCGGCATGGTCGTCGCCGAGACGTCCGCGGCGGGGGTGGAGCCGCCCATAAGCCGCGTGCTGTTGCCCTTCTGCGTCCAGATCTTGACGATGAACCGCGTCTGCTGCCAGTTCGCGAGCCAGTTGGCGTTGGTCTCTCTCGAGCCGCCGGTGGCGTCGGACGAGACGGTCTCGTTGTCCATGGACTCCAGGTAGACGGTCTTGTTGAAATAAACGTAGAACCCGTAGTGCTCCGTGGGGAGGCCGCGGTCGTACAGGCGCAGGGGCTGCTGGAAGGGGTACGGGCGCAGCTGGGCGGCCGCGCCGGTGCCGTCCTCGTTAAGGAGGGGCGCTGGGAGGTGGTCTGACAGGGTGTCAGATGAGTCGGTGCCCGAGCCGATTCCGTTGCCTGTGCCGCGCTTGGTCTTGGATGCATCTGTTCCGGGGAGCATGTTGGGACCCGCGCTGCTGCTGACATTCTTGAAAAAGCTGATATAGAACGGGGTCGGCTCGCCGGCTTTCTCGTCAGATACGATGCCGTCGGTGGTATTTCCCAAGAACCACATCTCGTCGAAAGAAGGAGGGTCGGGACTGGGTGCAATGCCGGTATCGTAGAGGGCGCTTGAGCGCCGGTCCAGGGGGGAGTCACTGTCAATGAAAAGCTCATTATTGCTTGGGCTGGTTAGACTGCCCCCTTCACTGTCATCTGTATTTTTCGCCGAATCTGAGCTCGAGGTACCGGTCGTGGATGTTTCCTTGGTGGATATATGGGTCGTGGAGCTAGCCGCGTTGGCGCTTAAGGAAGGAGTGGGTGGGGTACCATTAGGAAGTTCCCAGAGCTGGCGAGTGCTGTTGTCATACTGGATCTGAAGGATGAACTCTGGCTGGTTCGCATCGTATGGCTCATTGGCAGCTTGTTGCTCGGGAGGCAGCGAGCAACTCCAAAGTGTAGAGGGAGAAACGCAGCCGTCAACAGCCTCCGAGTTGTCCGGTGCCACGACTGTCGCCAGACCAGTAGGGATGGGCGGGAAGTTGGTAAGGTTCAGCCAAACAGACTTTGTTGATGATCCGGCAGAAGCGGAGGCAGAAGCGGAGGCAGACGCGGAGGCAGCGGCAGGGGGGGATTCAGACGCTGTGTCGCGAGTCGCACCGGTAGCTCGGCGAGTAAGCTCTATTCCCAACACAACACCAAGGGCCACCAGAAGCAACAAGACGGCAAGGCAGACCCAAAGCCAAACACGTCTGCGCTGCCGGCCCTCGCGACCCGAGCGCCCGTAGCAGCCGTCAAAGCATGCGCGACCCTTCCAGAAGCCGCCGGCCCTCCTGGCGTAGTACTCCTCCTTCTCATGTCGGCGCCTCGTTCGCTCGACCTTCGCCGCGGGTGCACTACCCTGCACGTCTGGGAACTGATCGTGCGCCACGTACGTGCCGATAGGTCGGTCAGGCAGCGGGGCAGCTGGTGTCAGCGGGACATCAATCATCTTGATGGCACCCTGTGAGGTCATGCATCCATCTAGACCAGGGCTAGGCTGTGGCGAGGATGGGTACTGGCTGGCCAGGGGATGCGAGGGTGGGAAAATAGGGCGGATTTTCACGGCCTGGGCCTGCTTGTAGGATGGCTCACGCTCGTAAGGGGGTGGCATCTCGGTCGGGGAGACGTCCTCCTCCATCATGACGCGAGACTTCTCAGAATGAGACTCATGCTGATCGTCTGGCATAGACGGTGGTGAGCGCGATGACGATGCGATTGGTGGCGTTGGCAGTCGAATGACGGGAACTGGAAATGGTGGTGGGCGCAGCGTTGCTGACGATGTCGACACATGTGAGCCCGTTTCACTTCGCGACTGGGGAACCTGCAATGTGGTTTTCTCGTCCCTGTCATTCCACCAGTCGTCTGCAGAGGGAGTCGAAGCCTCATTGTCAACCTGCGACGTGGGGCTGAAGCGTTCTTTGAATGGTGTTTTGATGTGATCCCACCAGCCAGATCGAGATTGAGTCGCTCCTGGCGAAAGCTTTGAGGCGGCAGATGCGGGCGATTTATGACCATCCTCTTCAAACAAGGTCACCGGCGTGAAGTTGTCATCGTCATCCATATCATTTCTTGAAAGCCTGGCCTTGATTGGGTTCTTGAAGGGAGCTGGCACAGCAGGCACAGGAGGAGCCGATACATCGGGAAAGCCATAAGACTGCGAGTACAAGCTCGATGCGATTTGGGGGCGTCGAGATGGAGACAAGCCATCTTCTGTATCAGGGGACCAGGCTGATTGGGCATGTTGGTTGTGTTGGTTGTGAAAAGGGTTAGTTGAAGGCTGGTTGACTGCCAGTCTATCCATGGGAGTGGCGACCACAGCAGTCTGTGGGCTGATATCCCTTCCAGCCATATCATCCTCAGGAAAGGAGAAGCCTATGACTATTTTGCTACCATCAGCAGCAGAGACTTCTTTGGGCGTTGCCGTTTTTGCAGAAGACGGACTGTTCTTCAGCCAAGCCCAGTTGCCCATTGACGCTGATGAGGGCGAGCCTTCCAAGGCTCTTAGGGCGTTGGCATCAACAAACTTGGCTGCTGTCTCCTGGCTGGCATAGGGGTCAGGAGCAGGCTTCACGAGCTGGGCAACGTGGTGGTGTCCTTTCTTGAATCTGGTCATGTCGGTGACTAACCTGATTCCTGCTTTGGCATTTTGAGCCTGCTGTCGCTTGCGTGACCGTACTCTCTGTAGTTTCGGATTCGATTGCCTTGGTTTCGACGACCGATTTGTTGTGCGCTGATATGTTTTCGCCGAGAGGCGTTTCTCTGATGAAGCAGTGTGCCGCTCATCGTCCGTCCAGTCCTCCCATTCTTCCCTCTCATTCCCATGGTTGAGAGGGGTTTTGGCCATGGCCTTGTGCAAGGATCTCAGATCCTCCATTTTTGCAATGCTATGTTCGCAGAAAGCTTGTGTTGAAAGAATGAAGTGTTGAAAGGTAAACTGTTCTCATCAAGAGACCAGGGTTGTGAATTGAAAGTTTGGTAATGGCAACTCGACTGGAGGTGAGGTGTCGATGAGGAAAGACCTTCCTTAGACAAGTGGTCTCGGTCGTCGTCGCTGATCGAGTTTGTAGGCGAAAAGATTAGGACAATTACTTGTTCGAGATCAAACGTCTGGAATTAGGCAGAATGGCGTAGAGCCGAAGGAGAAGAAAAAAAGAGAAATTGAGAGGGACAATAGGAAAAGCGCCATTCAGCAGAACAATGGGAAGGCTGTTATTGAGAGAGCAATAGAAGCTGAATCAAGATGAAAATAAAGCAAGACAAAGAACAATAGGAAGACATGATTCACCCGAGTTGACATAACGGCCGGAGATCCAAGTGCCCGACCTTACGATCGAAGCGTACTGTGTACGTCCTGCACACGAGGGAGGCAACTCGTGGCATTGCAGCTAGCATCCATGTTCACAATGCAGTCGGGGTTGATTGTTTGACGATGAGCCAGTTTTGACTGGTTCGACTGGCGCAGACTTCCCCTGACGAATCTCGCCAATCGATGCAAATGGGGTCCAAGGGCGACAAGAAGTGCATGAGTACATATGACGGCGCTTAATGGTTTTCCGACGATGCAGGCTTGCAGGGTTACGCTGTCAAGGTTGACGATGAGTTTCTGAAAAAGGCTTCTAATATTGTGAGAAGTTTAGCGCTGGAGTTGGGAAGTCGTGGATGAAGATTGGCCGCGGTGGTCGAGGGGGCCCCACAATTAGTCTTGGGTGTAAGATGATTGGCCAGTCAACGCGCATTGGTCTCTTTCCAAGCGACCTTTCTTCGCCAATCGGTCTCGCCCAGTTCGACCACGATGGCGCTTGAATGCAGTCTTTTGCCCCCCCTGCAGATGTGTGTCCCTGCATATTTCCACTGTCTTCGGGATGGCAGTGTAGTATAAATCGAGGAAGGGTTTCAGTGAGTGGCGCAATCTTCGTGAACAACTGATGATGAATCGCAAGTTTCAACAAGGAGAAAATGCCCAACCATGTGCTGAGTGACGCATCGGTGGTCGGGGTGGTTTGGGTACGTCCGTACATACTGGATCAATCGGTCCTGTTGCCCGCCACCATGCAAACTCTTTGTCTAGATTTGAATGCTTGCGCATCTGAACAAAGTCGGGGGGTTTCACAGCTACACACTTGAGAAGGTGGCGGTATCTCAGCGTATTTGGGTTCTGACTGAGGTAGTATCTATGTTCTTTCTTGACCTGGGCAGACACACACACACACACACATACACACACATACATGAGACCCTTCGGCCAGCCAGCCATCTCCGACCCAACCAACCTTGGAACACCCGCCCCTCCTTCAAGCACCTGTGCCCGCCCCGCGATATTGCAGGTCTTCTGGGATCACAGCATTGCGCTATGTGACGATGACAACCGTCAAAACCCGAGTACCTGGATGGAGTACCCCAAGTTCACGCATGAATTGGCCGTAGCTTCCAAACCAAAAGATAAACCAAGAATCGATCAAAAGAGTATTCTTACGAGGGAGAGCATAGCGGTTCCCAAGGGCGCAGGTCAAGGTGATGAAGTTTTCGAGTGAGAGCTAGCCCGGCATAGAAAGTATGAAGTACCTCTATTCTCGGGACTCAATCACTTGTGATATGATCATGAACGTTTTCATATTCGTCACACGGTACTACACGCGAAGCGTAAGTTGAAAAGCTTCTCAAGGCGGTGATGTGGCTTCCGTACTCAATCCTCGTGTTGATTGCAGGGATATTCCAGTGTTCGAAAAATACAGTGGGGGCTAATTTAAATGGAGCACCTGAACCTGCCAACGTCATTGTCCATGGGCGAGGATTAGAGACCAAGCTTTGGGCCAAGCCTACTGCATTGTTCCACTCAGCCCTGCCAAGGAAACGGTCTTCGTACGGACTGACGGAGTAGAAAGGTGAAAAGAGGGAGGAGGGGCAGGACAGGATGGTATCCCACTGTATGAATGTATTGTCTGGCTGCCACCCAGTTGGGGTCGAGTGGCTTTCTTCTGTCAACGCAAATGGGAAGCGACCGGCACGCGGACCTTGATTTTGGCAATCCAGTAATCGATTTGTATCGAGGATCGAGGTATCTTCCGAGTGTACAAAAGCAGCAACGCCTTTATTTGTTTCCCTTCTCATTGCATCGTAAATATGACCGCCCCACCGACCGACCCATCATGGTATTCGTGGTGGACCCTGACCAAGATCTTGGGAGGATCCCGGAGGATGTCCTGACATTGAAAAGTGCCAACCACCTGCATGGAAAATGTCGAGATGATCCCATGTATAACCCCCGCCTTGCTTCGCCTGGTTCGGATTGGTGACGGGGATCGATCGTCAGGGCGAGTTGTCTGTTGTTGTTGTTGTTGTCGTTGTTGGTCGTTTACCAGCATCCGCAGCTCTCACCAATGCCACAGCAGCTGCAAGACTCTGAACAACCTCCACGCAGGTTCATCTCCTCGGAGCCAGAGTTCATTTGGGGCTGGGTCTCCTGTAGTCGTGGTTTGTTAGACAAGCCGAGGGAAGACAATAGTGGTACGTAGAGATCGGGAACTTACGGGCTGCTGGGCGACAACACCAGATGGGGTGAGAACCTCCATGGGCTGTTGTTGGGTGGGAGCGTCGACCTCAGGCATGATGACAGTGGTGAAGATGATAGTGATGATGATGGAGGTATAGAAGATCGAGAAGTGAGAGGTTGTAAATTCACGTTGAAAGTCGACTTCTGGGAGAATCGGAAATGGAGGGAGGTGCCTTCTTATGTTGCTTGCATGGGCGCAGGATGGCTGTGTCGTTCAACCTAAATACTTCTATTCTTGTACTTATGTGCCTTCATCCTGGGGCATCCTTCATTGTGAACCAGACCCAATTCGATTACTTTATGAGCCCGGGTGGCTGGCCGGGTCGCCATGTCGCCTGATCACAGCTCAACAGCTCAGAGAGGCATGTGGGTATCCTGGAACTTGCAGCTACGGAAAGCCACTGGGCCGACCACTCAGCGCTGCTGCAACAAGTATGCAAGATAGTGTCATACGCTGGCCCAACCAACCTCTCTTCTGGCACCCTCATAGCCACTCGTTTCCACCTTGAACAGGGCTATGCTTATTATTACATACTGCACAGTGGCAGAGTGGCACACTTTCGCCGCTGAAGCGTTGCCGAACTTCCAACTTCACCGCTAGTAGCCTGTTGGAGGACCAATCAAGCTGCCTAGCAGGCCAGATCCTGTCAGACATGCTAGACACCACACATTGCTGCATACTGTATGCTGCTACCGGAAACACGTAGACGCCGTCTACATAATAACGGCAATGTAAGGCCGGGATAAAAATGCCGTATTCTTTTGTGGCTGTTACCACATGCATTGATGAGGCGACAAGGGGCCCGCTTTGACTTCGAGACAGACCCACTTGCACTGCCCTGGAACTGATGTGACTGTGTGACAAATAGACTTCAACACAGATGCTTTAGCTGCTTGAAAGCAGCAAGATCCCCTTGATAACTTCAAGGGTCCTGCCAAGCCTCACTCGAAAGGATGCGACCTGCATCTGCAGCGTCGGCAGTCCGCTGCGAACCTGCCAGAGCGTGGCTCATATAGCCTTCTTTTCTAGCTCTGCAATACCTATACTTGATTTTGACGGTATGAAACCGCTGCGTTTTCAACCGAGGAGATACTTTCTGAGAAATTGTTCAGCCCGGGTCTTGTATCGCGAAAGCCAGCTGGCTGGAGATCCTCAAGGATCTCGGTCAACAGCAATATCAGTTGATGCCAAAAGCTGAGAAGTGACCAAACGCTCGAATGTCAGACACCGTAACTGATAGGCCCAAGCGGTCACGGAACAACCTGCAAGGAGTCTTGGATGATGGTTAGTGTTCGTGTCCTTAATGGTGAAGGATTCATCATCGAGGCCAACATGAGAGAAGCCAGAATGTCATCTCAACCATTCGGGAGCTGTATCTCGAGTCTTCCAAGGGGCGGTTAGAAACATGGGTTGTGATATCTCAGGGCACGTCAGCCTTGGCTTCGTCAACACCAATCTTCGTCCAGGCGAGACAGACGCCTCTGTTGAACCGAGTAGCCCAGGATGGCGCTCAACACGATGACTGGGAATGCGCGATGGCAGTAGAGCTTTCCACACTTGGCATATGCCCCGCAACAGAGGCCAGGGTCGTCCTCAGCGGCCTGCCTGTGCTTCTCGCTGATCCTCTAGCTTCCCGATCCTCGTCCATCTCCCTCTCCCTCTTCTGCAACAAGGGTTCGAATCGCAAGGTCAACACATCTTAGCCAGACCTGACGTGAGATTCTAGGCCTGAGGAAGCGGCCCGTGGCCAGGAAGACGTAGCAACTCTAGCCAGGGATTTAAGAGTTATTTTGGTTATCGCCCGTATCGCGCAGAGATACAGCTCTCTCGGAGAAGGTCACTCAATATTTCTTCCTCGTGTAGAGACGGAAGGCTTAGCCTTCAAAGCCAGCGAGGTCGGTTGAGTTGGCGCGTTGCCAAGTATGTGATGTTCTGGGTGGGGATGTCCCCGTGGACGAAAGAGGTCTGCCCGCAATTGACTGCGATGATTCAGTTCTTATGAACAGAAGTCCATGATGGTCCTTGACTGTGCGCTGGCCTCCTCTTCCATGGACTGCATTGGTTGAAGCTATAGCGAGGCTGGGCCGATATGCATCTCTCGGGTTCCAGGGGCCCATTGTAAGCACGACGGTGAGTGACCATGACAAGGTTTCAGCACCACGAAGGTTACCAAACGTAGGTAAAGGAGATAAGGCACACAGCAACAGCGCCCACCTGTTTAGTGTTGGCTGACAACGAACCGCGTCTGTCTACTACTTGCAGCGTTTCTCGCATTTTGCCATTCACCATTCGTATGCAGGTGCAGGGAGCAGCTACCTGGCGACCTGGTTGGAATCCAGAGAAAGGCATTGCGCGGTGAAAGGCTACTGTTATAAGGGGAAATGAGACATCCGTGGCAACTGTCAGACAGTCCAACTGCTTGTTTGTTTGTTTGTTTGTCCCTCCACCTTGCCGTGTTGCTGGCCAGGCTCATCATTGGTGATCAGATGCCCGATCACAGTAACTGTGTGTGTGAGTACTGAAATTACTTCTGCTGACAGTAGCTGTTGGAAGGCTCTAGGCCCCAGGTCCAATCTCCCGACAAGCCGTGCGAATCAACCACAATAGCATGTGTCGTGGATGTCTTGTCCCGGACGGTGAGGACCCGGTAGCCCCTACGCGTTCGATAGGTGTCGTGCAATTGTACGGTAGAGTACGAGACAAACTGACACATGAGATGGTGATTTCTGTCGCATATTTTTTTTCCTGGTGACAGCGGCTTCTGCTTATTCGGACGCATGATGACCGGCTTATAGTGCTAACGTTGTGCAAGGTAGTGTGGGTCTATTAAATGGTGGAGGGAGATTTAATTGATTGACGTTCTGGACCTTCTCAAGTCGCAAGGGGCGTCCTTTAAAGTTATAGCGTGTTCTAACTGCACGGGCCAGCTAACAGCGCTCTCGCGGCACGGCTAGCTGTTCCCTTTCCTACCTACCTATAGGTACTTAGTAGGTAATCTATGCCTATACACCAGCTCAAGTTGCTCTTCGCAGTGCTCACATTATCAGCCTGCCCAGTTAGCCCTTCACGGTTCTGCATATACGAGCGAGGGAGAGTGTGTGTCTGACTGTGTTTCGCAAAGCCATCTATCTATCTATCTATCGGGCTACTGACAATCTTTCAAGGCTGGTGATCTTGGGGCCACTCCAGCAGGTCCCAGTCTAATTCCCACGCTCGTCATCAATTGAAGGTGAGTGCCAATTGAAGGCACCTGAAAGTCCCCACTCAGGGCGCCAAGACAGTACCTAGGTAGCCAGGGACCACCAGGGATGATCAGCCGAGCAATCAATCACAGTCAACAGCTGTGCCATGAACAACCCCGTCCGCCAAAGCTGCAACTTTAATTAATATTCTGCGACACCATCATCTCGACCCAAGTCACTCGTTCGCTCGACGAACACTGTCCATAGGCCAGCCCGGAGTTTTGTACGCAATTCTTCGGCTACCGTGGATCAATTCGCGACCAGAAAACAGAGACAAAGCCAAGTGCAACCTGCTTGCGCATCCAAATTCCAGTACCATTGTTCGCTGCGACCCCACGCAACTTGCGCAGCGCAAACCGGGAGACGAGAACACGAAGGGCACATACCACATGCTTGCCCTTACGCCAGTACCTCCAAATCACCTCTTCCCGAGCCGCTCGGCGACACTAGCAACAAGTAGTCGTAGTAACCGGACGGCAAACCTGCCCTCCGGTCGCTGCATACGCACGCCGTCAATCTGGCTTCCTCACGAAATTCCGCCAAATCGTCCTCGGCCCAGGACAGACCGCCTTCGCACCACCGAAGACGTTCGTCTGCTGGTAGTGGTCTGAGGGTATCATTGGGCGCCGACGACTCCTCGTCCAAGCCTGGCGCTCAGCGACATCATTCTAACCAGCTCTCCCCGATACCTGGTATGTATATGCAATAACACTAGCTCGTGTAGCTTCCCGCCTCTGCATTCACCTATGGCCACCCGTCCGCCCCCCCTTTCGCCAATGATAGACAACTGACTGCTTTGCCATCTAATTGACACAGGCACCCCGGGCTTCCAGATGTCCCTCTCACGAAGCCCCTCTCCCGGACCCGGGGGCGGATGGAGCAGTCCCGGCCTCAACGTCAACGCGAGCGGTCGATCGAGTCCTGCGACAGCCTTCCCAGGCCCCAACGGAAACCAGGTTGTGTGGGAGTCTGCGCGCATGAAGAATATGGGAAAGAGCGGATACCCGTCGTTCGCGACGCAGAACCAGGGCTTCTTCACGCGGCACATGCGGCGCATATCGAGCAGCCTACCGCGCTTCAGTTCGAACATACATTATGCTGAGAAGGAGAAGATACAAAAGGGCCAATGGACGCCAGTGCATTCGGGCTCCTTGTATGGCAGGATGAGGAACATGCTGGCGCGCATCGGTCGGAAAGCGAAGCTGCGGATTCTTTTCGGTTTCCTGCTGTTCTTGGCAGTTTTCATATTCTACCACTCTCGTATGTCTTGGCCGCTCTAGTGGAATCTTGTACACATGCTGACCTGAGACAGCTCTGCTATACCACTGGCGACGGACAGTCTGGCTCGGTGGTGGGCAAAAGTATGTCATCATATTGGGAGCCAACGTAGGAGGTGGTGTTATGGAATGGAAAGGCGCGCGGGAGTGGGCGATCGAGCGAGACAGCATGCGCAACAAGAAGAAGTACGTCGAGAGATGGGGTTACGAGTTGGAAGTCGTCGACCTGAGTACGAAAAAGCGATACGCTCACGAGTGGCGCGAGAGTTGGGAGAAGGTTGACTACATCAGGAATGCCTTTTTGAAGTATCCCAAGGCTGAGTGGTAAGATGCCATGCGTCTACACATTTCCAAGCTCGACACCCTCTTTATATGGCTAACTAAAGGGCTATAGGGTCTGGTGGTTGGATCTCAACACCTACATCATGGAGCCTTCTTACTCTCTTCAGGATCACATGTTCAACGAGCTCGGGAAGCATGTTTACCGAGACATCAACGAGTACAATCCCCTGAATATCAGTCACCCCCTTAACGACATTCATCTCGACGATGAAATGCGCAGCCCTAAGGGCGATGGAGACCCAAATTCGGTCAACTTCATTCTTTCTCAGGATTGCGCAGGCTTCAATCTCGGCAGCTTCTTTGTGCGACGAAGTCAGTGGGCGGACCAACTACTCGATGTTTGGTGGGATCCCGTCGCATACGAGCAGAAGCACATGGAGTGGGCACACAAGGAGCAGGATGCTCTTGAGCAGCTCTACAGGAACCAGGCCTGGATTCGAGCCCACACAGGTTTCACCCCGCAGAGGATGATCAACAGCTTCCCACCCGGAGCGTGCTCGGATAACGGAAACGACACCCGCGTCCACTACGAGCAGAAAGACCGCGACTTCGTCGTTAATATGGCCGGCTGCGAGTGGGGAAGAGACTGCTGGGGCGAGATGTACAACTACCGCGAGCTCAGTTACTGGCTGAACCGCAATCCGTGGGAGCGCTTCAAGGAGGACCTCCTTGCTGTGATCATCTACAAGGTCACTGGCAAGAAGGTGAGGTTTTGAGTGCTGATTTGGAAGGCTTGCATACATCGCTCCACGCGTTTCACGATGACGAAACAACGAGAGGGCCTGGTAACCTCTCAACGAAGGGGTTTGGATATGAGACATATCAAGGCGAACATCCAATGCATCTTCTCAGGACTCCAGTAACATGTTGGAACTAGGTCAGGAGAGAGTGGGCTCTGTCCCGATTGTCTCGCATCAACGGCGGATTCTGACGCATTGCATTTTTTTTGTCAGTCCTGGATGACGGGTGGTTTGGGAAACACTTGAAGAGTAGAAGGAATACTCTACGCTGGTCGCATTTCTTTTTATTTCTTTTCAAGATACCACATCGCGTTCGAAGGGAAGCCTAAGCATCTTCTGCAGTGCCTTGCCGGTCGTCCCACCACCTGTGTATTGTCATGTGTGCCTCAAACATCTACTGCTGGCCGTAATTATATGTTCATGGCTCTCCATTGGATCCCGGGCAGAGTTGAGTGCTGGAGAAGTGCGAGTCTTGGGCAGAACGTACACGATAGAACATTGAAGCCGCCAAAGCGGGGACAATTAGCAGGTCAGCCAACCAGATCTGCCCAAAAATAGGGGTTCCGCCGCCCAAACCAGTTGACATTGAACCATTGAACCATTTCAGGACTCAGGCACGACGGGTTCCGTACAACCTATAACACAACACCCTAGTTGCATTCCTTGCCTCCATAACCGTATAACATAAGACTGCCAAGAGAATCCTGAAGGCGACGTGACGAAGGCGAGCTCAGCTGCTTCGAGGTAATGCAAAAGCTGACAACTTGTCTCACACCCGAAGGTGGGGGAGGTCTGTCCTTCTCATCCTCATCCTATCAATCCTTCGTCGCTGATGCTGATGCGACTGCTTCCTTCGTCTTTACGGGTCCCTCTTTGCTCGCGATGTTTGATGCTGGCGGGTCGACCAGGTTTCAATACAGTGGCTGTGATTAATTAATCAGATACGACGTTCCTTGTCGCGCCAACGCGAACCGAGCACTTGGCCGAGGACGGTACCCACAACGCTTGGCTCTTGGACATTGTTAACCTTGACGTCTCTTACTGTTTCTATCGATCTTTCGCTTTATATTATCATTATCCTTCAATGCTCACTCGGTCACCATGCCTAGTGTACGCAGCACGAGGCTGTTGGTATTGGCTTTTCTCGTCGCCATTGGCTTCCTCTACATTGGCTGGCACCGACCATTGGCATGGGATGGTGACCTTGGATCCGTGACAGAGCCCCCTCCCACGACAGATGGAAGACACCCCGATGAGAAGCCAGCAGTGCCACTGGGGGGTAGTGACCGCCATGATTCGCACGGGTCACCAAGTCCCGACCGTCAAAAGCCGAACCCCCCGGATTCGGACAAGCCGAAACAGGCGGAGGGCGGAGGCGGGGGCGATGGCTATGACTTTGAGCGCCCGACGTCCTCCAAGGACGTGCCGCCTCCTGCAGGGCCAGAGAAAGGCGCCGACGAGGTGCCCAAGCCGGCGGTGGATTGTCCCTCGTCTTTTGAGCAGTACATGAGGACCAGACCAGGTCCCCAGTCCACAGGCTCGCGGCAGTTCCCTCTCGTCAGACCACCGCTCGAGTGTCGAACTTTCTCTGCTCCAGCTGTGGATGAGTATATCGAGAGTATGGAAGGGGCCATCAAGGACCCGGATCTATATCGGTTATTCCAGAATAGTTACCCGAATACGCTTGACACGATGGTGAAGTGGCACGGGTACGCGCAGGACGAAAACGGCAAAGACACGGACCAGGAGCTCAGCTACATTATCACTGGAGATATAGACGCGATGTGGTTGCGCGACAGCGCCAGCCAGCTCTATTCGTACTTGCCATTCCTCTCACCTCACAATCCGGTCAGCAACGATAAAATCAGCAGTCTTAATTCCCTCTGGAGAGGACTGATCAATTCCCATTCACGGTATATCAGGATCTCGCCATATTGCCACGCCTTTCAGCCGCCACCCGAGTCCGGTATCCCACCGACTCGCAATGGCGCGTACAGCCAAAACAATCCCCGGCCAGCATACGAACCCGACAAGGTCTTCGACTGCAAGTGGGAGCTCGACAGCCTCGCCTCATTCCTCCAGGTCAGTGTTGGTTACTACGAGCGCACCCACGACCTCGCCTTCTTCGCCAAGTACGACTGGATCCTCGCCGTCAAAGCCGCCGTCGAGGCTTCAGCAGCTATGCGCCTAGGTACTTACGACGAAGAGGGTCGTGTGCTGCCCTCGGCGTGGACATTCACAGGGTGGACGAACCGCGGCTCCGAGACGCTCACGAACGACGGGCTGGGGAACCCCGTCAAGACGAACGGGATGGTGCGCAGCGCATTCAGGCCGTCCGACGACGCCACGATATTCCAACTGCTAGTGCCGGCGAATATGATGTGGGCCAAGTACCTAGAAGGGGCATCTATCATCATGGAGGAGCTTTCGGAGAGGGGAGTGCCTAGCCTCGACGCGGAGAAGATGGACATTGCTGCGAACCTGACCTCCACCATGCGCGACTTCGCCTTTGGGATACGCCAGGGCATCGACAGGGACGCTATTGTGGAGCACAAGGAGTTCGGCGAGATCTTCGCGTACGAGTGCGACGGCTTCGGCGGGGTGAACCTCATGGACGACGCGAACATCCCGAGCCTGCTCTCCATGCCGCTGTTCAAGTACTCCGAGTCGCGGTTCAAACTCCCCGATAGTCCGGCGGGGCGGGATTATGCGGAGGTGTACCAGAACACGAGGAGGTTCATACTCTCGGAGGCGAACCCCTACTACGCAAAGGGGCCCGTCATCTCTGCAGTCGGCGGGCCACATCTCGGTCCTGGCAGGGCCTGGCCTATGGCGGCGCTAGTGGCTGGCATGACTGCATTTGATAGGGAGACGGGTCTTGTTGGGGGCAAAGGACAGGGCGGCGTGCAGGAGGTGGTCGCGGAGCAGTTGGGCATGGTTTTGGACTCCACGAGCGGCATGGGCGTTGTGCACGAGAGCGTTCACTCGTGGACTGGGACCGCTTACACGAGGGCGTGGTTTGGCTGGGCGAATGGCCTATTAGGGGAACTGATTATGAGGATTGAGGAGTGGGAGAAGAAGGCGAACAAATTAGAGGGGGGTGGATTGCTGGGAAGGAGCTGGCAGTAATGCCATGCTATAGGGCCTTGGCTGTGTCCCTTGAGAAACGAATAGGACTTAAAGGCCTGGTTGAAAAATATCGTGGGTTCGGGTGCTTGTGTGCTTTCAGGAGTTTGTATTTTATTGTTCATGTGTTTGCAGGATATGGGTGGCCTACATGACAGTGTTACGGGCTTGTTAGCATACATGGTACTCTACATAATGATCATAATTACAGGACAGGCGCGCCTGGGTAGGAACAATTCGGCTTACATCCTAACAAACCGCCGCCCCCGGTCCCCATCATCTGATAGCCGGACGACCACATCTCTTGTCGCCTCCTCCAACGCCCCTCTCGTCTCCTGCCTTCCCAGCAAACTCTGATGAATGTGTGACGCCGTCTGATCATCCAACCCATGGTAGACCAGCCCTAGAGCCGATGTCATCAGCTGCGGCTGTGTCCTCGACCCCGTCACCGTGATGGTGCACACCAACAAGAGCGCCGCCAGCACCGACTCGATCACTGGCCAGAGGACCCACCCCCACCAGACATGCACGAAGGTGACGGTGCCGTACACCGTCCCGTTGATGGTCGTGGCGTTCATGTTTTCCCCCTTCGAGGTGTCGTCGTTGCGGCTCCGTATCTGCGCGGACAGCATTCGGGCGACGTCGTTCGTGACCTTGGTCAGGTTGGACAGGTACAAGGCGGATCCTATCCCATTCGCCTCGGGGGACTCTAGTTCCGTGCCGCCCAGGCCCGCGTTTATGTATGCCTCGGACCTCAGGCTTGTCCCGAGAAACGCTTTTATTGAGTTCCCTAGAGCGTCCCGGATCAGTATATTGCGCCTCATGGCAGCTTGGGCGAGCGTGATAATTTAGTTGCTAGGTATTAACAGTCGAGTTTGAGGTGACGCTCCGGTCCCTCTCGCTAGGAGAAACACAAACATCCTGGGTTGGTCCTCTGGGAACTCAGCTACGGCCGTACCGGCCTCTCGCCGGACTCGCCCCTTTATCCTAGCCGGCCCTTTTTAAGATAAAAAGAAACAAAGAAGAAGAGTGGTATCTAAGTATTTGAAGTTGTTGTGGTTTGAAGAAGAGTGAGGTACTTTGGTCGACAGGGGGGTATGTGGTAGGGGGGTAGGAATCGCCGTACTCGTGGCACAGGAGCTTACGGCGCCAACGTAACCAATAGCCGGATAATGTTCCATCTTGGACGATCAAGCACAGCCACATGAGAGACTCCAGTATTCGCGCATGAACCTGGCCGTAGGGGTTGTGAATTATTTGTAGCAGAAGACTTGGGACAGATGCGTCTATTCGAGATATTGTTGTCGCGGCAATATTCAACAGTAGCTGAGTCCCGCCACCGAATGGCCGGTGATGGGCTGCATTAGGGTATCTTCCATGTTCTTTCTGACTGGAAGTTCCTGTCTCGATCATACAAGAAGAAGGTCATTTTTTCTATGGATTTATATGGCAAGTAGAGAGTTTGAATAGAAGGAGACAACGGAACCGAAGTCGTGAGCGGTGCTTGACTTAATTTCTGGCCGAATACCCTAACCCTGGTACTTAAGACGGAGCTTCGATATACGGATTAGTCACCTTGAACGTTCACGGAATCAACAAGCATAGAGTTTTGCAGTTCCCTCAAGGGTTGGTGTATTTACAGTAATGCCATATACCTAATGCCATGCCAATAGTCTAGAAGAAGCCAGGGAAACCTTGGCCCCTATGCCAAACAGAAATGCCAAAAAAGCCATCCATATCAGTGGTATCAACTCCCAAAGCCGAAAGAAATACTGTCCGTCCCCCAAACCCCCTAGAGATGCAAAGGTCGGTTACCCCCTTCCTATTTCCCTTCATGCTATTACATTATCATAAAATTTTCATCATTTCGTGCTTAAGCCATGAATGGCAACCCCCTCTTCTTCTTGCCAGACACTCCGTATGCACTATACGCCCCATACGCACCGGTAGCGGTAGCCGATGGTGCCGAACCGCTGGCCGTCGCCGAAGAGGCGGCCGACCCAGGAGTGGTGTAGACCTTGATGGAGTTGATGAGCCAGTACGCATCGACGAACGCCTCGGGGTTGTTCGCGACGTACTCCTCACAGGTGGACGCCTTGGCCGAGCACTCGGCGTCCCCGCTCCATACCTCGGCTTTGCCGGCCCACGAGCCGCAGAAGTCCGTGTTGATGGTGATGTGGTGGTCATAGAACTTCTTGCGGATGTTGCATCCGCTCCCACCAACGAAGGTTGCCAGGGGCGTGCCGAGGCTGGACGTATCCACGGTCGAGGAAGAAGAGGCGAGGGCGTTCGCCGTTGAGGAGTTCCTGGGGAACTGGTACACCGAGATAGCTTCGCTGTCCCAGAGCATGGCATAGATGCCGCCGCCTCTAGCGTTCAGGCCCACTCCGAAGTTGTTGGTGTCCGTTGTTGACTGGGGGCAGCCGGTACCCCCGTCCCCGGCGCTGCAGTCCGTCGAGGCGGTGAATTTTGTGCTGCCGATGGAGTTGCCCGGAGTCATGGTGCAGCTGCCGTTGGTGTGAAGCGTGATACCGTTGGTGGACTGACTGTTCACACCCTCGATAACGTCGATCTCGCCCATGCCTGGCCATGCTGTGCCATACGACCAGAGAGCTGGCCACGTGCCGCATCCGACAGGCATGTGGACGACGTCGGCAACCATTAGCATCTGATCGTAGGTCTTCTTGCTCTCTACCCGGGTACTGGCACGGCCGTTTGCGGGGTTCATTGTTTTGTGGTCGCTCCCGAGGTAGATGGCCCCTTCATGATATCCAGCAAGGCCCTGTGCATTGGCACTGGTGGCGTCTTGGTATTGTACGAAGCCATTTGTGGGGTCAGGGCCGCTGAAGAAGTCGAAGCCCTTGAAGAAATTCGTCGTGTCGTAGTTGTCCTGGAGAGTGTAGGTAGTGGCTGCTGCCAACTGCCCAGCAGAAAGCAGAGCGCAAGCTGTGCTGAAAAATGAAGGCATCTTGTCAAAAGATAGTAAAGTTGAAAGAGAGAAGAAGGAAAGAAGTCGGAACTGTCTCAAGGTGGAGGCTTGCTCGTATGAGTATTCGCTTTTAACACAGGCACAGCTCTCTGAAGCAGACGGTACTTCTGGATCAACTCGAGCACGAAAAGATGGGCTGGAGTGACAGTGGTTGGAAATATGCTTTGAGGAAGAATAGAGCTATTGTTGTGCCTGACAATGAATAGCTTATTGTCTTCAATGAAAAGAATGATCTCGAACCAAGCGAGTTCAGTGGCCGTATAAAGGAAGGACGGCGAAGGGATGAAAGGGAGCAGAGTCCAGCCAAGGGAGTTGAAAGTCGATCGAAGATACCAGTCTAGGATGCTGACCTCGAGGATGGAAAGACGTCTGCCACGAAAGGGAATGCCGTGTTAAATATCCAGCCTGATCGCAAGACACGTACAACGTGACTGGGCATGGCTAGCATGAGGGTCCCAGCCCCAGATGGTTCAGACGCCAACCTACCTGCATGTGTGCATGTGGAAGGTGGACAAGCGACAAGGTGAGCAGGGGCCCGTCCATCTGCCGGTGAGCCGCGACAAAAGTCTAGGCACGCCAATGCAGGGGAGAGACGAGTGGGTGACATCGCTTGATGGCATATCTCTGCCTGTCTAGGACCCTTCTCAACTCTTACTCGCCCACCTAGGCGACGATTCAATGTCTTTGAGACTGGTGTCTGTGGGCCCCGAAGGCCTTGTCGGCCCGTTCATGGGAGGGTTAAAAGGAGAGGATGGTGATCAACACAACGGGCCATTCGTATTATCGATTCAGCAGTTGAGAGTATGACAAGGGGATAGTAACTTTGCTTGATGGATCGCCGGGTACAAGAAGGCGAGTACCACAATACCCTAAAGGGGACCACGAGTGCCACGGTTGACTAGGGAGGGAACATCCCGGTGTAAGTGACAGGAATGCTCTGCGAGTGTGCGAGTGGCTGGGATCTGAATGGACCAGACTAGTTGCATGAGAAACATCCGAAACAGAAATAAACGCCAAGAATAAATAAGTCCGGGGTGATCGACAGTGTACGACATAAACCACTGATAGGGGGCTTACAAGATCAACTTGTATATATCTGCGCGCTTCTGGGCCGATAGGACTTTTTGGGGTTGTCCATCCGAAGTTTTATTGAACCTGGACGGTGGCCAACTCGTTGGGGTCACCTTGTGCGCCTGAGGGGACAAAGTTTGAATGAATAGTAAAACATGTTTGCTAGGGGGTAAAATGAAGATCAAAGGTTTCAAAGGCCCTGGAGAACAAGGAAAGCCGACCGCCATCCGGTTTGTGATTCCGGCAGTCCGCAGAACGGCTCGGACTGGCTGCACGAGGCGCGGGCTTGTCCTTGGCCAGAAGGCAAATCATGTAGACCACAGTCCTCCAAAATGACCGGGTCAAACCCCTATCAATTCTCCGATCTCGTTTCGGTACCTAAGTATGCCAACAGTATTTTCAGAGCTAAAGTGTCTGTACAAGGAAGGAGGTTGTGAGGTGATGTTTGAAAAAGGTTCTCGGCTGGCGTCCCCAGGCCGGTTGATTGGATAAGGCTGCAATGCACCTCGGCACCCTATAGCCGGGATCCTGTTAGTTTCCAAGGTTCTAATAAGGTTTTCATTGGCGACCGCGGCAAGCTTGTTTTCCCAATGTTACTGACGCACATCAACGGCTAGACTTCCTGGCTCCTGGACTGATCTGCGATGTGTGCCTATTGGTGAAACAGTGAAACAACAAGACGTTTATCCTTGGGAAAAAATTTACATGATAATAGTTGTTGCCTCGAAGAAGAACATGAACTTTGCCTCTTTCCCCTGAGGTTGTCTTCGTGTCTTGGAACAACATCAACGTCATGTGCTCGGAAGAACAGGCATGCTACGGCCGGGGCCAGGCGGTTGTGGAGTTACAGACCGGGCAGGAATCAGGACGGGGAGCCATCTGCCAATGCCTCTGTGCCTCCTGGTTGCAGGTGGACCTCCTGGCCAGACATCTGGGTTGATCTACAGGCTTGTGGGGATTCACAGTTTCTGTGGACTACTTCCAGAATCCTGCAACCAACTGATATCCAAGGGATCTGCACCGACTCTCCGGGTGTCAGGGTCTGAGTCCATTGGCCCCCCTTTAAACGCCGGTGTGCAGGCTTGAAACATTCTAACATCCATGGATAATGGTCCATGTATCTGGTGAGTAGGTAAGCGCAATAGAGGCATTTTCCTTTTTGTTCCTCCCGTCTTGCCTGACATGCCCCATCTCCACTGTCAGACCGGCGGGCTGTACCGATTCCGCGAACTGACCTTCCCCCTCAAGAAGGTGCTGCCCCGATTTCAGACCGGACCGGACATAGTCTACAACCTTCATGGCTAGGTGAACATATAACTAATTACAATCAGTCATCAAGGTAACCATTATATCCCACGCTCAGAATTATATACACCCAATGATAAGGTCTAAAGCTAAACTCCAGGCTGTCTTGGTATCCCAATGCCTCGTGTGTCTTGAGGTATCAAACCCAAAAGCCATATGTACTTACTCATTACCCATATAATCATAGTGTCATCGCTCATAGACTTATCATGCCGACGACAAATCCTCGCTGCTGCTCCCGGCCCCAGTCTCCTCACTACTGTCAGCTTCCCCATTATCACCCCCAACTAACGTCTCCTCATCTTCCTCTGTCACCCTCTCGCCCCTCCTCCGATCGTCATGCCATATCTCCACATCCTCGCACCCCTTCGGCACCCGGCACCTCTTTCGCTCGTTCTCGGGACATGTCCGCCATAGCACTTCCCTCACCTCCTTGAAGACTTTCTGCTCGGCGTCCATCGCCCAGATGACGTCCAAATGCTCATATTCGGGAATCACCGTCCTGTGAACCAGTCTCGCCTCGGGCTCACGTCCCCGCTCAAAGCGTCGGAGAAGCTTGTCTCCGTCCACAAGGTTGTCGCGGCCGCAGACCCAGAGCGCGAAGGGGGGCGATTGTAGGTTGTACCATGCCCTTGAGCCCTTGGGTTTTCGGTGATGATGACGAGGCCGGTGAGTTGGAGACCGTGGGTTCTTGCTATGAACCTCTGGGGGTACAGCAACCAGGGGGTTGTGGGATTCGTCCGCGTCTTCCCGTTCTTCGGCGCTCCATTCTTCCTTTGTAGAAAGAATACATTTCTGCGCAATCATGTTAGCCGGATGGGTCGTAGTAGGACACGCCATCGCGTCTGGTCCCGGCGGGCGGGAAAGGCTTTCGACTTACATGCTTCGCAAAACATTCCCTTCCGAGCCACCATCTCATCGATTCCGCAGATACATAGACAGGTGCAAATTGGAACATCCTGTCCCTCAGCCCACGGTCCCACCTACAGTCTGACCAGTCAAACAAGAACGAGAACACCTTGTATCCCAACCATCCGTACACCCTCGAATCCAGGATCCCATGCATCGTCATCATGATAGGGATGAACGCGTGAATGCCAAACATCATGCGGAACATGGCGGGTGTGATGACCCGCATAAACTTGAAATACATCTTGCCGATCAACGGCCCGGCATATGCCGCTGGGGCCAAGGCGCAGAAGACGCTCAGCTTCTCTCCGAGCTCGGGTCTCTGCTCTTTCGCAAGAGCGACAAAGCTTTCCGTGGTGCCCTGAGAGTGCGCAATAAGACCGATTTTCGAGGAGCCCGTCTCGTACAGCACGCGAGAAGCCAGGGCGGGAAGATCGAATACGCCCATCTGTCGAATGTTCCAGCACCACATCCGTGGATCGCTGTATTCGAGCAGCACGTGCTTCGGTTTGAACCCGCATCGGTTGTTGCCCAGCCAAACGTCGAAGCCGGATTTGCACAACCAAAAAGCGAGCGACTGTTCGTCATTGACACAGTATGCTCCTGCTGATTGCAAAAGACCGTGGATGAGAAGCACAGGGTATTTCCGTGGCGCGTCCGGGTTCTTCGGTTCCCGGCCCTGCCGTGTCTCTCCTGTAAATGGTTCAGGGCCCCGGGCGGAGCGCTCTTTGGGGTCAAGCGGGTCGTACTCGCGAGGGTCGTACACATGCCAGAGATCGATTATGAAGCCGTCTTCGGTCTGCACCTCGATTTCCTCAACATCAAGGCCGACACGCCGCGCATAGTAACCCACGTCGCATTTGATCGGGTCAGGCCCCCCTTCGGTGGGGACATATCCATCACCGTCTACGAGGCTCTCCTTATCGGCAGGAAAACGCTCCTGGGAAGGGCGACGCTTCCAGTTGCGCTCCAACAATCTTCTTGCATCGTGGCGGCGCATTTCCTCCTCGTAGAACGGCCTATCCTTGTCTGGATTCTGGAAGGTAAGGCGCAACCAAGCGTGCCTGAAAACTGTTGGTAGGCTGGTGAAAAGTGATCCCAGGACTATGACACCGAGGAACGATATGCTGAGGAAAAAGGATGACACTCGGAAGGTCGCGCATTGCATGTCTCGGAGTATGGAGGCCGGACCGTAGAGTGGCAATGGAGGGAAGAGAGGATTTGTGTGAGACGGCGGCGCTGCTCTTCGTAAAGTGCCCTCGGCGGACTTCTGCAGTGACTTGCCATTCTGTATAGCGGGGGCTTCTATAACTTTGTGTTGTGCATTTGGATCGTGGTTGCCGTGAGCGTCCTCCTTGTTTGTCCCATCCTCTTTTAGCACCACATTTCCAGACTGGTTGAGTTCCAATTCATCCTTCAGTATGTTCAACTTGTGCGCCTCTTGAATTGGAACTCCAGGTAGCCTGTTTCCGTCGCTCGTCACAATGACGGGATCAAGGGGTGTCACAAATTTGGCTTCGGCAGCGACTTCCTCTGTTCCTTCATCGTTGGCAGGCTTGTATGAAAGTTTCTCGGCTTGCTTCGCGAAATCAACGGCAGATTGTGCGATTCTGGCAGCACCATGCGGCGGCGTGGAGCCGTGGCTGGCTGTTTCTGTCTCGTTCACGGTCATGGTCGGTCGTTGAGCACGCGATCAGGGCCAACCGGCATGAAGGGGAGGCGGAAGGGTATCTCAGGAGCCGCAAAGGCTCGAAGAATGTATATATATATCACAAGAAAGGAAGGCCGTGGGCGCGAGTCGGGTAAACGTCATAAGGAAATTTCCAAGGTTATTAGATATCTAGGTAGTTATTAGACCCGGGAACGCCTGGGGCCGGTCTGGAGTAGCGGGCCGCTAACTTTCTTCTCGAACCGTTGGATGCGTTCCGATCCCAAATGATGTTTGCTGACTGGAAGGCGAGAGCCGGTGACCCTAAAGTCTTTAGGGATGGTGCCCGGAGTCGCCTGCTCTAGATTATATGTAAGTCAAGCGTGTTGAAGTGGGAAAAAGGGGGGGGGGAAATTCTGGAAGAAGGTTATCATTTGCAAGGGCCTTATGGTCTGTGCAGACCTTGACTGACAAGCAGTGATGGATCCATGATTGTCGAGATTAAGAAGTACCCGTCAGATCTGCCACTCTCCACTGTCAACAGCCACAGTTGTCACCCAGTCACCCTTTTGGGCGTTGGAATGCGTCATTCTGCAGGGGCATTGAAGATGCGCCGCGTCTCAATTGGCCATGCCAACCAATTTGCTTGGTTTGTCTGGCTTAGCATGTGAAGATCAAGCCGTCGAACTACAACTGGTGAAGATGTTCGCCATAGTTGATCAAAGTACGAGCTGAATATCAAACTGATAAGATGGTGGTAGATGTCTGGATGTCATCATTGCTGGGAGGTATTCTACTCATAGTACGTACGGATAGAGATTCCCAGTACATGAAAGGCTTTCGCGATAAGGGTTGACCATCGCCTGTTCTGGTGTGTGCCGGATTATTACTTTGTCAACTGAATTGTATACTCAAGTACTTAAGTAGCTATATGTATTATGGCAGTCGAAGGTCGCAAACCCAGAGAGAACAAAGCTGCTGAGGATATCACAAGGGATTGATTGGAATGGCAAGAAGGAAAACCAGTCTTGACTATACGATGTGTAAAGCATGAGACTGATTAGCAATAACACGGCTGGACCCTAACCCTCCACAAGTCGGAAGTGGCTGCCGAACGCGTTGAAGATCCCTGCACTTGGCAAGCGCCATGCCGAGGTTCTCCAGGTCAAACAACAGGGGTTGCTGCAGAGGCACCTCAATCTTCGACTTGGTGGATGACTTGATCTCCTGTCTACATACAAAGCCAATGGGAAATACTTCACACCTGCCTCGAGTACCAATGCTCCGTGACCTCTCTTGTGCTATTCTTTGCAACCATTGCTGACACCCACAATGAGCTCTGAATAAACCTGGCCTCTTAGCCTGCGGGGACGCTGTCCAGAACATCCTCCGAGTCAGCTTCTCTGCCATAGCTCTCCCGGATTAGGCCTGCCCCTGCCCATAGCTCTCGACAGCTACAACCTCGCCATACTCTACCTCACATATTCTGCAAGGCTATGGCCTCCCTGCCATCGCCCGACCCGTCCCATCGGAAGCGGAAGCGAAGGCGCAGGCAGGACAAACCTGCTATAGCCGCCAGACTTGTCTTGGACGATCATGTGAAAGGGGACGTTGGCATTCTATCCGAGGACCTGGTTGCCGACCTCTTCCCCCACTTGAAGCATGGTCAGTCAAGTACCGTACACCTGGATCCTTTGCGTGAAATCCTATGTTTATGTCTATGTCTATGTCTATGACTTGCGCTGATGTGACCTGCTCCTGCAGAGAGCGAGAAAGACGAGAGTGCGCCCCTTACACCCGATGTTCTACACGTCGCCTTTGCCCCATGGGCTCCCAATACGACACCCGAAACCATCAACTGGACAATAGTACCCGTCACTCAATCTTCGGCCCTCGCCCATTCGACTATCCAATTCTCCCCTTCCTCCTTGGCACTCCAGAGCTTTGCGACACATCTTCAACAAGTTGCGCCATCGAAACTTTCAAGCCATAGCCGGAGCGGTATCGAGATCCTGGTTCTGGACGTGGTGGCCTTATCCCTAGATACCGTATTCGTAAACCTTGAGGGGGAGCTCGCCCAGAGGTTGGAAGATGGGGAGGGTACTTTTTTTCGGGACCATCCCGACACCGCTCCTGCTCAACTCAAGGGTAAGACCGCTGCGAACGAGTCGTCTCCGGAAGACCGCTTGAAGGCGGCGGTCCGTGTTGCACTTGGGACACTGAAGGTTGTTCATACTGGCGACTTATTCCCCTTGCCCTTGGCCCCACACCCAGTAACCCACGTGCCGCCGAACCCTGGGAAGGTGACGCTGTGCGAACCAGTTGCGCAGGGAATACTGTCGCCTTCAACCAAGATCATCGTCTCCCGAGGGCGTATCCAGGCCAAGAATGGCCGCGTTTCTTCAGCCATGCAGTCAACACAGAAACTCAATGGGGTTGCCGAGGACGACGAGGACACCGCGAACGACCAATTTTACTCAGCTGCCGAGGAGCGCTATAAGACGGAGAATGAGGTGAAAACCGAAGGATCAGACAGTCTGACAGAAACCGAGGAGTCTGGATTATCAATGGACGAGCACGACGATTTGTCAGATGATTCAATGGACGACATGATGTCTCTGCAAACTCCGGCTTTACCAGCAACAGCTGCCAGCGGAATCTCAACAATTGCGGCAG